>OY728137.1:1709836758-1711086758 GCA_963277665.1 Viscum album | reverse complement strand
TTATCCATCAACTGATTTATCTTATAAATCCTTCACACATGTATCAATGTGAGTGTCAGTCTAATTTGTACCCAGATCTTCTTATCCATCATTGAATGCACACAAATCTTTAATTATAGATCTATTTCTATATTTTTATTTAACAATATTAACAATTATTCAATTTATAATCTTCTGGAATCACTTATTGTGACATTTATAGGCCTTATTATTGATAGATGAGCCTAGAAAATTTCTTTATCCACTAGATATTCATATTTACCTTGGTTTCTTTCATTGATTCAAATTTAACATCAACTTATGAAAACTATAAATTGATTTAGTTTTTGTCTTCTTCCATACCAAATTTCATGCAGATTCTTCTTCTATCTAGGGATTAACAAGGCCTGGTTCTATGTGTAAATGGATACTTTCACAGCTTCCTTCTCATAGTGATGAGATATTATAATATAAATGAGTAATGTTTTCATCATGGTGTAACTATTTGATTAAACCTACCTACCAATCTATTTTTCTTTGGTTCTCTCACTAATGATACTTCATGCTTTATTCCATACTTTTCCATGTATTCTTCTACATCATGAGATGTGTACTCTATTCCATTTTCAATTTGAAGAACCACGATAATTATTTTATTTCTATACTTATCTCTCCTCCAAAATGACTTAATGCATTCAATTACTTTTTTATTGTCCTATGTATATATGATAAAACATTTTTGACTAAAATTTTTAATGAAAAAAATAGAGAATTTCAAATTGTATATTACAAAAACATTTACTAATCTATACACATTTGTGTGGATCAGATCAAGTATATTTTAGGACATATTTTTCTATAGTTGAAAGATTTTTCATATTATTTTCTCTATTAGATCACCATTATTCTATTGATCTATTTTCTAGTTTCTAATTTTAGTTGTATCTTTTAGTTTGGTAAAATTATATATACCTTATTGATTGATATACCAAAGCTCAGATGATATTGGCTATTTTATTACTCCACTATAAGAAAAAAAGTGTAGTTTTTATTTCATTCAACTTGATACATGTTTACATTGGATCTCCATCCCAATAATAAAGAGTCTCCACTGCCACCTTTGATAGATTTTACATTTCGATGAAATGTGACTTCAAATATAGAATCACAAAGTTGACTTACAATGAGATGATTATGTCAAAGTTTCTCTACATAAAGGACATATATATTCTTTAGTTAATCAATTTAAAACCTTATAATTCAACTTCTCTAGTTTTTTAATTACCCATGATTACTGAGCCTCATTGTGCCATCAACACACATCTTCACACTCTTTAGGATATTTACATTGTCGAACATCTTGGATGAACACCCACTATCCATGATCTAGATGATTCTATTTTTAGATTCTTTTGGAGAATTATTCACCCTCATAGCATTTTTATTCTTCATTTTCCCTTTCAAAAAAAAATTATAATTGATTTTATACACACAATGCACTCTTATCTTGTTCTTCATTACTACGTAGTGAGATCATGCTCCTATTCATCATAGACATAGAAATTATTTTATAAAGGAATCTTACTAAACATATCATCAATATTTCTTATTTGTCTTAAACTTAAGTGAGTTTGATATCTATATTTTCTATATGTTTTTCCATTGTGAAAAATTTTATAATATTTATAAAAATATCAATAAAAGTAATTTTATATTAGGTATATTAGATATGAACTCATACTTCTCTTCCGAATCCCAGGAGAATGTCCACTTAGAATGATTTCTTATTTCATGCACCAATTTATTGTATGTCTAATAAATCCACAAAATTGTAATTTTTTCAAAGGGAAAATCATTTTATTACTTACTCTCTATATATTTTTAGCTTTTAAGTAGTTTATTAGTTGTTTGTGTCTTATTTAGGTATGATTTTTTCACTAGGTTTCTATTTTAATTTATCACAAATAGAAACTCCCTAAAACAAAGATTTATCATTTTTACATTCTAGCTTAATCCCACTCAGTTTGTAGGCTTATAGTTATTTATAATCTTCTCAATATCCATAATTCATCTTATAGAACTCTCTATCAATTATTTATCAATTTTTTTCAATTTTAGATTTCTCTTATCACAGTCTAAATATTATATAACCTAATGCTTATTCTATAAATTTTCAACTCCTTATTTAAAAGAGTAAACTCTCTTCCTTCTTTCTTCCAATTTGGTACTAAGATCATCAACCATTTTGACTTGTTATTTGATTTACACCCCTAAACAAATAACATATTTAGATATATCTTAAGATTCCTTAAGATCTACCATTATATTCAAAAACCAAGTAATCTAAACTTTAAATTGATAAATGAAAACTTTTTATTCTTTCAAAAACCCACCTATCTTTGAGTTTTTATTTTGTTGAATTTCCAATTCTTCAAGTGATCTTTTGAGTTTGAAATTTAAGTTAACACCTGCTTAATATTGGTCTTATTTCTAATCTTCAGTCTTGTTTTATTCAACCACCACCATAATAAACTCTTTCACATATAATGTGAATTTTAACTCCCTTATATTAAATGAAATTGTTACATTCTTCTACTTTTTTACTTAGTAAGTGTTTATATTGAAAACACTTTATAGTTAAACATCATGATTTAATGTTTTACCTTGTAGGAAACCTTAATAATTTTGTTGATTTCACCACTTCTTTAGATCTATTTTCCAATTTACTGGTGAATCTTATTGTGATAGACCCCAAACCCCCCACAATTAAAAAAATAAAATTGTAGTTTCCTTCATACCATCATTTTCATTTCATGAATATTTTTGAAAATGTAATAGAAATTTATCACTAACATATTTTCCACTATATAAAACTTCTTAAATCTTATGATTATACAAGGATTTAAAATAAATATCTTTTTATCATTGGAAATATGTGATCACTAGTTTCACTCCCATATCATAATCCATTATATAATTTCGAACATTATCAATGGATTTTTCAAAGATGTTTTTTTCTTTAAGATCCTACATCTTGTCATTATACAAAGGTAGATGTCTTTTGAGAATATTTTTCATGATATAAACATTATTTATAATATAAAAAATTCCATAGATAGGTCCCTTGAATTCTATGATTTGATTAAATAATTCATAAATGTTCTCATTTGAGATCATCTTCAAATAATCAAACCTTTTGTACATCACTCGAAACATCTCCACCTTAACCTTTTTATTCCATTTATAAATATTATCATGTGTTCCCATATATGTTTTGTCGATTTATAGTCCACTTCATTGATATTGATCTGGCTTTATAAGGCTCCAGATAATGAGTTTTTAGCCTTCTCTTTCATATTTAATAGTCTCTTATCAGTATCAGTCATTAACATTTCCATGGTATCACTTAAATGTATTCTAAGAATGACATTAGTGAAACCATCACGTTTGAAAAATAATAAGTGATATCTCATGTGATTATTCCATATCTAAAAAGTTAAATTCATCGAAAAAAGGAACCCCCTTTTCAGTGATCATTTAATGTATATCATTAACCATTATAGTGATAGATTCATTAAGAAACAACCATATGTATTACATACCACTTTTTGCACCCAAAATCCCAACACGCCCTATTAGTGTGGTCAATTAGGGTATTAAAGTCTTATTAGAAATTAATTTATCTTGTTTACATGTTATAAATAATGATAGAAACATATCAATCATTAAATGGGCACAATATTGGTATAACAAAAATAAATTAGGTATGCATAGTTTTCAATTATTTGACCACAAAGGGTCAATACAAGGATTATACATCAATGATATGTTAATGTAATAAGGATTAACACTACTCGAATTGAGTTTTGTTTCATAAAGTCTCAATATCAAACTAGTGGAACTCTCTATTATTATCTCATTATAAACAACCTTGAGATAAAGAATATAAAGATTCAATATAAGAATTACTTATAGATATTTCTCATAAATGGAATAACACCAATCCAATGTGGTTATAAATGATTTTATTCAATTTATACTCCAATTTTGGATCTTGAATAATGTTTTATTATTCTAAAAAAAATTAAGATCTTCAATGAATTTCTCTTTTATCTTTTTCCATATTTTTAGTACCACTTTTTTCTATCTCTTATTAATTATCCTTTATAAATAGGTAATAATTTATCTAAAACATATTTTTAATTATTTTTACTAATTTAACAAACTTAATGGGCCTTTAAACCATCCATAAAATGCTCATTAAATCACCCATATCCCTTAAATTATTCTATAAATTTTAACAAATGTAATTTCTTATGTCAATTGTTCTCATAGTTAAACATCAATGGGGTAGTCTCTCATATGATCCATGATTTCAGAATTGTTTCATTTAAATATTATGGACTTGTAACGACCGTACATATAGTAACCCATATATAGTGTCTACTTTATTACATTGAAATAATATACTAGTGATCAAATCACCAATGATTGATCAGTTTAGTATAGTAAATAAACCAGATACATACATGATTTACAAAAAACATTTGAAATAAAAAACATATTATAAAATATATTCTTGCGTCACTAATATTCTTTATAATATACTTATTCAAATCCTAAGGAAAGGAAAAAAATAAAGGGTGAGCTAAGATTATCAATGTATTTTATATAAAGTGGAATATATCATGACTAAATGTGGAATAATTAATATATAAAGGTAAATATCATAAAAAAATGAAATTTAATCAATAACATGAGGAAAAATGGAATCAACAATAACTTGAGAATGAAATAAATCAATAAAGTAATCTTGTGAATAATTATAACTAAATTCTCATTGAAGGAAATTTTTTATGTTGGTTTCCATGGTCTTATAAATAATGATATCTTTACCATTAAGGCCTTGTTCTAAAATAGTTTAATCTATGGTTAGGTATAAAACAAAAAACCATTTAATTATTTTTTCCAACTGGTCTATCTCATGAGAAATGTTGATGCATTGAGGGGTTATCTGTAATTCGGCCCCACCCATCACATTATTTCTAATAAGTTTCTCACATATTGAATGAAAAATTTAATTTATAAACAATATTCCATAACAAAAAATATCATATTGAGTAAATAATACTTAATACTAAGATTTACCCAAATAAATTAAATAAATTTTATATAAAAATGTCTTATTTATAAATGGTATAGAGTTTCTGAAATAATAACATTCATGATACAGATAATATGTATATTAAGTTTAAATTTAATGTATAATAAAAAATGATCCCAATAAAATGAATTTTTCAAGATAATATTAATGTTTATAAAATTAATAAGAGATAAAAGTTGACCATCAATTCATAAAAAATATAGGTTTTGTAAAAAATCATGTCTTTTAAAGAAATAAAGAAAATAGAGGGAGATATTTAAAATAATATTTAATTAAATACTTTTATTTATAATACAATTGAAATCTTATAAAAGAATATAAATTGTGTAAAATGGTTATGGACGTGGTAAAATCTCTTAATGTCATAAACGTTAAAAAGAAACACTCCTTTAAACTTTTTATAAAGAAAGTATAAAATTTACCCTTTTAACAAAACAACATAAATATTTTTTTTTAAATCATTTAAAAAGTTTAGGATAACATAAAATATCATTAATAAATAATTTTGTAAAATAAAATTTTTTTTTGTAAAAAAAATTAAAAATATAGATATATAAGAAAATCCTACCTGATCAAAAGAGAAATAAGATCAACTTTTCGTTTAAAAATTTCCTTAATTAATTCAAGTTAAAAAGATAAGAAAAGTTTGAAGAAACATGGAAAATAAATAAATATCACTATTATAAGAAAATATATTGATTTTATGAAGGATACACAATAATATTCCTTCAACGAAAATAAGAGAAAACCGAAAAATGTGATTGTAAAATAAACTCTTACATCTTTAGTAACTTTTAAATTATTAACCCATGAATCTGTAATATTAAATTGAAAATTTAATCATCTTGAATAAATAAATATTCATGGTAAATACATCATTGGGCTATTTTATATACCACATATAAAATAAATGGGTTCATAATACCAAATATGTCTCAATAGAGTAGAAATTGAGATGAAATATCTTACCTCGAGTTATAATTTTCTCATATTTGAAAATTTATCATGGTTATATCATCTCCATAACTTTAATAATGATATAAAAATATTAAATATTCATTATAAAAATATTAAAAATCAAATATGAGAAAGGGACATGAAAATTTAATAATATCATTTCTTGGACATTGTAGGTCATACGTATGCACAGGCGAAGTTATCATTTTCAAATGGGTGGAATGATGAGAAATTAGATGATATATTTAACTTAAATAATTATATTCATTTTATAATTATCATATATATTAATTATTTCCATCATTATGAAAATCCATGTTATGTGGTAATGGAAAACAAATTACATCGGTTCGTGAGGTGTTAGTTTTCCGTACACACAAGTGTTGGCTTTGTTTATCATTTAATAGAGAATGAGATGGATAAATATTATGACATAAACATAATAAAATATAAAAATATCCTAGATAATTATGATATTATATTGGAATGGTTAGGACATAATTGAACAAGATAAAAGATGAATAATAATGAAAGTGCCTGGTGAAGATGATTACCTCTTCTTTGAAAAAGCTCCTTTGGATATCCTTTTAAGGGACATATAGTTAGTATTTTGGAAACATATCTCTATATTTAGTATAAGTATTTTTAGAATGAGTTTATTTAGGTAATGACAAAGCTAAATAGATCCAGTTAGTGTATATAAGAGAGGAGAGGTGGTGCCTTTTTATAGTGAACAAAAGGACACACATGAAATTAATAAAAATATTTATATGTAAAAAAATAATTTTAATGTGAAATTGGAACCATGTGGATATAATTTTAAATATAAGATATTATAGGGTTTAAATCCATTCAATAAAAATAATTTTTATAGGTTTAATTTTTATTTTAAACCTTATCTGTTCATTTAATCCCTTTATTAATAAATTTCAACCTTAATGAATTTTTCAATATTAGAGGGTTATAATTTACCTTATAAGGTAAAAAAATTCACCTAAATAGAACAGGGATGAAATTTTTAACCATTCTTACCCTTAATTTGATATTTTAAAAAAAATATTTTAAAATAATTTAATAAAATTTTATTTTTCATAAAATATCATTATTTTTATTTTTGACACTATTTATTTAATTTGAGTTAAATACATCAATAATAATACAGAATCTAATATAATAATTTCTACTATAAATAGTATATTATTACTAACAATAAATTATTTTATAACCATAATTCACCCCAAAAACATTAGTTTTTATGTTATTAAAATTATTTACTTTGATTTTTCCAATGTTGCACAAGCATTATGTCAGCATTGTATAAGCATTTAATTTAATTATATAATAACTAAAAAACATAAATAGACAACCATTACAAAAAAAATTCATTATTCTAAAAATAAACTTTAATATTCATAAAAAACTTATTTTTATCCCTATGTGAACAAATAAGTGAAATTTAAAGGCAAGAGAGTGATATTTTAATTTTTTTTCTTTATTTAAATAATATAAATTCCATTATCAAAGGAAAATGGAAAATAATTATATATATATAAATTTTGTATTGATATGGTTGAATTAATATCATTAGATTAAACAAATAAAAGTATTTTATATATTTTTAATTCCTTATGGAATTATTTTCAAACTTATTTACTCGATTTACACTTTATTGAGGTGATAAATTTTACTACAATTACTATTCATAATGCCTAAAAATAAAGGGCGAATATTTACCAAATTTTATTCACCTAATTCAAATTAAGAAATAAATTTTAAAAAAATTTAATCCTATATGTTTTATAAATTAATATAAAAAAGCCACAAAAGTTGAAAAAAAACATTTTCCATATAAATGTGTATTTATGCCTAAAAATTGACTAGTATCAAAGTCCTGTAAAATGATGGTCCTAGTGGTATTAATTATATATTCCAAAAACAAATGGATCTTATATCACTTTAAATTCATATCATGAAATCATTAAGAAGGTGAAAATTTTAATTATTTAAAACTCACTAACAACTAGTAAAATAGTAAGCAATATTATCAAACCACAAGGATGGAAGGAATATATGTGTGACCAAACAAAAAAACTAACTAAAATAAATAAAATGAAATAAATATGATGATTATGAAATGGAAGTTAAAATAGTGGAATGCAATGTTGAGATAAGATAAAATCAAGTGAGAAGAAAGATTGAGCAAGAGATGTGTTAGGGAATCTAACTTTACTGCATTGATTAAATAGATTTTCTTATCTAACTATAATATATCTCATCTATGTTAGTTTGAAAAAGAACATGTGTTAATGAATTAAATATTTTTAAGTGTTTCAAATAGCCCAATGAACACCCCATATTAAATATTTTTCAATTAAAACTGATGATATGATTAGTTCTTTAATGCATAAGAGTGTCAAAAACATTTTCAAATTTTTAGTTCTTAGGTTTATAAAAAAATTAATTATCCAATATCTTCACCCATAGGTATATAGAGAAGTATAAAAATGATGCTCATTAAGAAAAAATTTGAGATCACTAAACAAAATATTCACAAAAATAAAACACATTAGAAGAGTTGGGCACATAAGGAATTTCAATGCATTAAAATTTGATAACCCTAAAAATGTTTATCCACTCATGATCAAAGTAAAAAAATTAAATTTTTTCAAGAAATACATTTAAGGAATTAAATATCATAAGAGATTAGAAAAATAGAGATAAATCATATATGTAAAATATGATTTATACTCCATCCTAAGATTCTGCAGATTCGCCATCAATGCTGCCTTTCATAGAACTACCATCACTCTCAAAAACAATTGTTTATCTCCCTCTCCCTCTAATTTCATTATTAATTTCCAAAATTTATCTACCAATATAATTTTGTAAAATTACATGTCATACATCACTATATCGAGTAATGTTTTCATGTAGAAATGAGGTTTTAATTTTTTCTTCCTGTCACCAACACTATGATTTTAGAAAATACATTCCAACCATTTTTTGAACCTCAACTATAGAAAAATTAATTTCTATGAATTACACCACAAAACTTTTCAAAAACTTACTAAATTTTTTCCATTTGGAAACATCCCACAAAATCTATCATCAAAAACACCAGAACAAAAATCAGTGGTGAACATGAGCCTCCAACCTCAACCTAATCCTTGATTCTTCTTCAATCTCATACTATCATTAATGAAAACAAACTCCATGATCAAACCCTTGATTGACCCTCACAAAACACCCAATTATCCCAACATAATTTCAACACTAACATGAATGTCCTTATAGAAAAATCCTCAGGTATATAGTGTGTAATGAATTTAGTCCTTGAAATCAAAGTAACCAAGATTAAGGGGCCCTATATTCTCTTCATCATGAACCTAGAGAAAAATCAATTATCCAAGACAAGATAAATATTTCTTTTCCATCCCAGGATTCAGATTTGTTAAGATTTGAAGGATCACATTCAACACACTAATTGATTTCAATGACTCAATTATTATTAAGGGACATTTACTCGAATCACAAACTTAGACCAGTATTTGAAATTGAGACACCCAAGTTCAACTATATTTTAAGCTTCTTCATCTTGGATTATAAATATTTCATAAAGATTCAAGAGTGAAATAGCTTTGAGATTCTCAAAGATGTGATAGTCGGTCCAGTTTCATCAATATATTTCAGTTTCAATAAAAATCAAGGTATAACCATGTTCATATTCTTCTACACATTATCAATAATGATCTATATTTTGATGCTTGTTCAAAATCATGCTTCGTGTTTGTTTGAGAACGAAAATCATTGCTTTCAGTTTTATTTATATTTTTATTTCATCCACTCTTGGCATCATCCTTGAAATAGTCATGGTGATGGACAATGAAAATGTTTACCTTTAATATTATTCTAATCTAACAACAAGATCTCATATTAGAATGTAATAAAAATTTGTTTTAAATATTTCTCCATCATTAAAAGAAAATTTGGTTCTCTTTTTCTATAGTGTCATTTGATTCCATTAATATTTGATATGGGATTCATCTACATAAATAGTAAACCATTATTCTTCTCCTAAAAGCTTCATCGTGGTACTAGTTCAACATAAAACCTCTATTCTATGATATATCAAAAAAATGTTTATTAAAAATTCAATAGTAAAAGTTGTTTCCTATCAATATCTGGAAGAATATTGGCATCTGAAGGCATCCACTTTAAACATCTCTACCAAGTTTGATCGAGTCCTCAGTTGTGGCTATGATAGAACCTCTATTACTTCCATCCACCATAGAGCTTCTAGATATATAAAATAAAATTTAGAAAACATATACATGATATATTTTATAAACTCATATGGGAAGGGGATCCCAAAATGGCTACATTAAACCCTAGAACCTTTTCAGTTATGTGGATGTCTTCTCAGTTTGGATATAATTCCTAAATGTGGTTTCATTACAACTTTGTATTTGTTTCTACTGGTTTGTATTTGGATATATAGGAAATATGGAAAACTCCACAAAAATGATTACTACATCAAAAAAACAAAATAAATTATTGAAAAAATATTTGATCAAAAATTCAAATAAAAACTAATTTTCATTTTTAAATTAAAAAAAACACACAAATATAAAACATAAAAAAATAAATTCAAACATGTAATTTTGTTCAATAAAATAAAATATAATTAATTAAAAATAAATTGCTTAAAATAAATAACTAATTAATATATTAAAAAAATAAATGATAAAAATTTATTGAGGAATTGAATTAAATTTTATATTACTATTTTTTTGTTACATATATAAAATATATAAAAGTAAAATATTATTTAAATAATATATGAGTACCAAAGGAAAAAAGAGATAAAAATTAAATACAAAAATCACAAAATTAAATAATAATCAAATAAATAATAAAATATTGAAATTAAATAGTTTATAAATAAAACAAAAAACTAATTAATAATGAAACGAATGGCCAATTTAAAAATTTTAAAAAAACAAACATCTTCATTAATAATTTCATTAGTTTAGTAAATCTATAATAAAATAACCTTAAACACATAATTTATAGTTAATTTATTAATTAATAAATTTAAATAAATACCTTTTAAGAGAAACTTTGTGAAAAACACTACAATAAAAGGCCACATAAAATTTCTTCATACTTAAGCGATTTTTTTCTTCAAGAAATATTTAGTTAAATTCAATACTAGGAAATAAATTTGAAAATTGAAAAGGTAAAATCCAACTAAGAATTGATTTTCATATTGATTTTTCCTCAAGGATCCACTTAAGTATAAGTTTAAATATCCTATCTTATGAAATTTATTTACTGTTTAATCGGTTACTATTTTTCAAAAATTATTTATGTGGAAAATTTACCAAGAGGATTTAACAAATATCAATTTGAATCCAACCAAAATTCCAAACATTTATTTACATCTATGATAAAATATTAACATAATTTAAGAATCTATAATAAATGGACTGACAAATAGATGGGGTGGAGTGAAAATTTATTGGTGGAATAATTAACTCACCCAAAAGTTTGATGAATAAATAATGAAAATATTAAAGGAATGAGTTTCACCTGGATTAGAATTTCAATTTATTAATTCATTTTGATGCATGTCCTATGAGTAAGATTCCATTAAAAAGGTTCAAATTGAAAGAAAATTGTATAAATATATCCCAATATTTGACTAAGATTAATTTTTTAAGAGGGAAATAAAGATGATTTACCAAATTAAATTCAAGAGGTATTAAATAATAACCTCTTTAGAGTGGAATTATATCCCTCGACAATAATAAAAATATTCATCCAGTGGAGATTATTAAGTAATTTATAAAAACATATAGTTTTGAAGAAAAAAAATAAGTGGATTTTAATGGGTTCTCAATGAATTATAGCTAACATATTAAAGGATACCTCCACCAAACTTAATACCCAGCAATTTCCCCATTATTTTTCTTTTGTGTGAGAACATTTAAGACATTTATGGTTCAAAATTTTGTTTAATGCATCAACGAATTAGTCATGTTTAGGGTCACAAGAAAGTTTCAATATTATTTTTACATGAAAAGAAAACTATCACAATGTAACACCCTGAGATTTTGTGAAATATTTTTTTCAAGTAAATTTAGTATTTTTAATATTTTTCATTACACATAACACTAATTTTATATTGAATTACACTCAATACTAAGTTTAAATAAAAAATTTCATAAAATTAAAATATTATAATTTAAAATAATAGTTATCACATAGCCATTGGAATGGAGGGTATGAATAGGATTAACTAAATTATGAAAATATAAGGTTTAAAAACATATATAAAATTAATTAGTTAGTGTCTAATTAATTAAAAATAAAAATAAAAACTATTTGATAATAAAGAAAATCATTTATTGAAAAAATAGTTTTATGCAAGTAAACATGTTTTAACTAAAAAAAAATTAAACAAATGAAATTGGATGAATAATTTTAATTAAATTTATATATTATATATTAAATAAAAATTTTAACATTCATATTATTTTTTTCTTGGTAAGGCATAAGAATAAATAGAATTTTACTCTTAAAATTTGTATTTTTCTATAAAGAAATTTTGTCTCTTCTTTTAATTAAATTAAAAAATATTTTTTTGAAACTTTTAGAAAAATTAATTGAAATAATAAATTTGACTTTGTAAATCATAATTTCAAAATTATCTTAAGTTGAATTTTTTATAATAATTTAAAACCAAAAATTCTTCAATGAAGAGTGAAAATACATAATTTTAATTGAAAACTTCCATTTTGTATAAATTATTTACATATTTAAATTATATTTTAAGATGAATTTAAATTAAAATTATTTCAATTAAAAATATATTTATCCAATATATTTCATTATAATAATTTTTATATTGAACTTTTGAGTATTTTCTCATTGAAATACAATTTTCTCATTGCATTTGCAGGATTAATTTGAAATTAAACTTTTCCACATATTTGAGAGGAATTTTTAAAAATATATTTATTATTTGGGATAACCAAAATTTATATTATATAATAATTTTAACTTAATTTTTTACCATAATGGATAATAAAAACAGTAAAAAATATTTACAGTAGTTAAGGTGAAAATGGGTTTACTGGGGGTTAAGCTAAAACTATAAGGGTTAAAATGACCTAAAAACTTGTGTAAAATATATTTTATGGTAATATTTTTTGCCTATAATGTTTTATTATAAATAAAAATTAATTTTGGATCCATTTTTCTTGTGAAATTCATGGGTACACCTTTTTCTTTACAAAAATTACAAGTGTGACACTGACTTCGCTTATAAAAGGGAACCCACTCTCCTCTTCTATTCACTCATTAAAACCCTTTTGTTTCAGAAAATAACAGAACAAATACCTTCAAAAATTACATCATATCATCCTATTTTTATAATTTTGTGAAAAAATACAACATTGAAATGATTTTGGTGCAAACCTAAAGAGGATACCCGAATAAGATATAATATTCTTCAACGAGCATTTTCATTTTATTTATTCCAATACCTCCAAAAATTCTTGTTAAATACTAATTATATAATAAAATAATTATCATAAATATAATTATAAGTTTTTACATTAGGGGAATTACCTATAACCATCTCCATTTCTATAAAATGGTTTATAAAATCATCGTTCGTCTGTATGTTGGACTATCGCCTTGTGAACCGAAGTCATCGTTTTTCCATTACCATCTATCATGGTTGGGTATGATGATGGATATAAAGTTTATATATTATATTTATAACATAGTTATACCTATGGATTCATTATATCATATATACCTTTTTTCTTTCCATTATGTAGGGGATACAATAACATCACACGTGTGTATGGCGGACTACCGCCTCATGGAGTGATGTGATTCATTTTCACTATCACTTTAAATAGAAGATAATAATGATAAATTTAATGAATATATGAGATATAAATGAAATAATTATGATATTCATGAAATATTTATATTTCTTAAAGGATAATATATCATTTTCTTTCTTGATTTTTCACTCACTAAAAGATGATAGCGTTGTTCGGGTATGTGTGGACTGCCGCGTTAATGAAGTGATACAACTCTATTTTTGTCACAAATTCATATAGATTATATGTATAGATATATTTAATGAAATAAAATTTTATTTCTGAAATTATTATCATAATTTAAATATAATATCTTACTTACATTTGTTCCATAATGATCATTGAAAAATGGATACATTAGCTTATCCTCTCCATGATTATAACATACTTCATTTATCAAAAGAATCATTCATGGGTGGTATTAAAAGTATAAATTATGTATAAATATTATAATTATTTCATTATCATTTTTCTGTAAAAAAATAAGACCATAATTAAAGTAAGAGGACTAAAAATAAAAAATCAAAAAATATATGAAAAATAAAGTGGTTATTACCTGAAACGTGATTTTCACAAGGAATTGTTAGTAAATGGGTAGTAAAAGGTTATAAGTAAAACATATATGGTATGATATATAAACTATATTTTTGAAATATTTTTATAATAAAATTATATTTACTAGATAGTGGGTTCAAGTGTGTTTGAAGTTAGTAAAGACATAAGGTAAGGGATTTCTAGTCTCTCTTTTATTTATTGGAGACATATTTTAAATCACCACTAGTTTATTTTGTGTGGTATATATACTACTCATTAAACATTTTATATCATAAATATACAATTTTTAATTATATTTAAAGTTTAATTTTATTTTATTCCTTATTTGGGCATACAATACAAAATATTACTAAAGTGGTAAGGAATTTATGTCTCACTTTTATTTTTTGTGAGACACATACCATATTCACAATGTGTTTCTTTCATATGGTTTAATAATTACTATGAATTTATTTTATTATGTTTTTCCTCAAAATTATTTTTATTTACATAACCATTATAGTATCTATCTTTTATGGGGTTTTTGGTTCAAAAGTTACCAAAGCATTCATATTTTTTATATTAATTAGCCTTCTTTAAAATATATGTTATGTTATACATAAATCATATTTTATGGGGTGTATATATAGCCCCTTTTTATTTAATATCATAAATTTATTTATTATAATGATATTATAATTTTCATTTAGTGTTATTCATTCATGAGGATTATGATTCAATGTTACCAAATTTATAAGTATTTTATGTCATAATCTCATCATTTTTGAGGATTTCCCATGACTATGCATCTAATGATGAAATATTACGATCTTTATATAAAGAAACTCATTTATTTTCTTCTTCTATGTTTATTTATATAATTTAAAAAATTCCATTCATTTTACTCTCTTTTTGTACTCAAGAGTTCAAAATGGTGTTTTTTAGAACAGTTGACATTATTTCTCTCTTCGATCAAAAATATTTTTTATGTTCTCTAAAAATGTATTAATTTTTTTTCAATTATCAAAATATTTTTAAAAGACATATTTTTACCCTATTTTACTATTCAAAAGTGTTTTAAAAAGGAATATTCATGATGTTTTCAAAAAAATGCACATTTTTATTTTACCAAAAATGTGAAAGGAAACATTGTTTTAACGTGTGTGTCATGACCAAAATTTCTCATATTCATGAATAATATTTTCATTGAATCTTACTTTATAAGATTTCAATATTAATTTCAAAGAAATTTTTTTTCAAAAAAATTATTTTAAAAATTATTTATTTCAAGAAAATTCGATATATACCTCAAGAAATATTTTAAATAATTTTTAGAGCTTCATTTATAAATTTCCAAAATTATTTTTAAAGAAAATCATTTCTCATATATTTTATGAATTTTTTGTATTAAAAAGTGATTTTCAAATAAAATTTATCATCCTCAAGAAAAAATCATGTGATTTGTCTTTCAAAATAATTCTCTATATTAGATGATATCCCTCGATGTAATTTATGATTTCCTAGGGACATAAACCAAGGATAATATTATTATTATTTATTTGAAGGTATTATGATGAAAAGATGTTTATAAAACATATTTATTTTTCCATAGGTTATACCATGATGAAATTATTATTAAACCCACTTATTTATCCATGGGTTTTATAATGATGAAATGATTATGAAACCACACACTTTTCTATAGGTTATAATATGATGAAATTTTCATGAACCCCATTTAATTTCATGGGTTATGATATGATGAGTGTTTTACTATATTATGGAACATGAACATATGATTTTCATTATGTGATGGGTGAGACCTATATATCCCTCTAATTCATTGGAAAAGGATTTATATCTCATGAGATAGATAGGACTGAAATAGAGAGTGAACCCAGTTCAGTAAGAGAATTTGTTTTCCATTACGGTATTGGGATTGAACCTTGACTACTATTATGGTTTGAGTAATGAATTCATTACACTATTATAGCTTTGGAAGTGAGAATTTACTGATATGTAAATGTTTCTCTATTCTCATTTATATTCTACAATTCCATTTTTTTATACTGTTATTCCCTCATGCTTCATGTTATTTGATTTCCTTATGATTCATGTCTTATGAACTTTTAATATTTTTTCCATGACTCTATATTGTGATTTTTGATATGAGGGATATGGTTTTAAAATGTTATGATCATGTTCTCATACCCTTTAGTTAATTCTTTTCATGTGCATCTCCCATGTTTACCCTCACTGAGTATCTATGATTACCCTTTTGTATGTTTCCTTTCACCATGTTATAAGGAAATGTTCTAAGTAGTTTGTGTTTGTAAAAGTTCTAAAGGGGAAGATATTTATGAGAGAGGTTGAAGATATATCACCAAATTATAATATTGTGTACCTACTCTCCAAATACACTAAGCTATTAAAGTACTCAAAGGGTATTTTTCTGTAATTTATTGAATATTTATTTAAGAATATATAATATCAATGAATGAAAATCAAGGGTATCTATAGTTGTTATCAATGAAAATGTTTAGTTAACCATTTAAAACTGGGATGATAAAAATTCAGTGATATCCCTAGTTATATTTATAATGTTAAATCAAGGTATGTATCTAAGGATATGTCAAATAATGATTCAAAGTATAGAAAAATGTCCTAGAATTTTGGTTAAGGATAGAGGAAATTATTTTCAAGAAATTGCATCCATGTCTGCGTACTACAACATGATTTCACTCTAGCGTAGAGGTACCTGGGAGTAATTAATCTAAAAAAGGAACATTTATGGAGACTCGATCATCACCCGGTGCATGAAAATGAGCCTTCGTATACACCTCTTTTCAAACACCATGGGGATGTGATTTGTAAATTCACGCTCTTTTCAAGCCATCGTGAAGTATTAAATAGATGATGAATATTAATGACTTATATTTAATCTTAATGTTTCATAGATTGAAAATAAAGTGCCATGATTCTGAAATCCTAAAAGTGATTTTTCATGATCATGTGGTTTTCTACTATAAATATTGTTTCTCAAACTATGCATTTTGGTTTTTGTTAATGGTGGGAACTAGAAGGAATTGGGTTAACATTAAATATGATGGAAATTTTATTGATGAGTATCCAAATGGGATGATGATTAGATTAAATGATTTTCTTATTATGGTTAATCAGTTATCACATAACAAGATTCATAACATGCACCATAACCAACTCTCAAACTCACCAAATAAGAGAAAGATAGAGTTCACTAAGATTTTGGGTACTAGAAACCATGTCGTAAATAATATTCTGTCACTTATAAGTTTATAATTTGGAATGAAAAAATCTAGAGAATGTCTCAATGGGATAATAATATGTTTTGGGTGTTGAAAATAAGGACACAAAGCAAGTAACTATAAAAAATGAAACATTTAGTTAATACAATAGATGAGAATAATGGTCTCCCTAAGGTATCATTGAATGTTTAATGTTTTAAATATGGAAAGTATAGGATTTAAAAAAATAATTTTCCTAGGGGGATGCTTCTGAAGATAATCAGAAAGGTTGTATGTGTAATGGTTTTTTCATTGATGATGAAGATACTATGAATGACATGTAAAGAGAAGAATGTTTCGAGGGATAAGATGATAAATCCTAGTAAATGTCTTAAGGATATAATTTAATAATTGAAGTGTTTATTAATTTAAATTTTATAATTATGATATGCAAATAATAATATATATAAGGATAGTTTACTGAATTATTTCATTAAGGATTTTCAAGAATTTTTTAAATGGTGTTATAGACAATAAAAGTGATTAAATGACAAGATGATATTTTCATTTAGGGAATATAACACTTAATGCATTCTAGATGATGATATAATGATTTTGGGATAAAGAGATATTAGATATAAATAAGTTAATTGGATAGTTCATATTATATTGTAACTAATTATTGATTTGATCACAAAGTGGTTTATGTTATCATTGATGGAGTTTACAACATTTTTCTATTTAAGGAATACATCAAATAATCTACATTTTATATAAGAAATAATGAATAAGGTGTGTTTTCAATAAGTTTTTATGGTAATTCATGTTATTAACTTGTTTAAATAAAATACATGATAAAGGTATTCACATGTTTAGTATATGAAAATTAACAGCTACTTCATGTTTATTTAGATATTAATGTTAATATAATTTTTGAAAATTTAGTGACCTTATTTCTAATTTTTTTGGATTTTAATATTTTTTAGGGGTCAAAAGGTTAACCATTTATGAAAATGTTGAAGTTTAACTTTGGATGATGATTTAGAGATTAATGTATTACTTTAATATATGAAGATTTATCTATACTACATAACCAATTATAACCTTAGTTTTACTAGAGATGGACATAATTACTTATCATTATTTTATGAGTCTTATTTAGTGATTCATATATGAAAAATTATTCTTCAAGAGTAACATATGAATCAGAAATTGATAAAGGCACAACCAAGTAATAAAATTATTCCTATGAAATTAAAATATATAAAGTAAATAAATTTTCAAATTTTCATGATATTGATGAAAAACGAATTCCCTAACATTAGAAAAAATATATTGAACTAAAATTGTTTCTTGTTATCATAATTTTTAATGTTATTAATGACTATTTTCACAACTCTTTTCATTATGGCTTTGTGGTCGTTAAATTTCTCCAGACCATATTCTTTATCACTCTCCATCTATATTTGGGTGATATTTTTCTCTTATATATCAATTTTCTTTACTTACCACCTATGTTTTCCAATTTAGAAACCTTGAACATGTTATTTCATATAAATTTTTAACATCCCTTTCCCTTTTCCAAAAGGATTTTTTATCAACCCTTTTATAATGTGGGTTTCTAGGAAGGAGTTTTCAAATTTTAAACCTATGATGAGCGAGATGAATTTCAAGGGAGAAATCCATTTTAATTGGGGTACAATTTAACACCATAATATTTTATGGAATATTTTTTTCAAATTAATTTAATATTTTTGATATTTTTTATTACATGTAACATTGAGTTTATCTTGTGTTACACACAACAGTGAGATTAAACGAAACATTCCAAACAATTAAAATATTATTATTTAAATCATAGTTCTCTCTTAGTGGTTGTAATGGAAGGTATGAAAAGGATTAATTAATTATGAAAATATCTGGTTTACATAAATAAATAAAATGAATACTTTTGTGACCAATTAATTAAAAATGAAAATAAAAACTATTTGATAAAAAATAAAAACTTTTTCTAAAAAAAACTATTTTTATGAAAAAAACACTTTATACCTTAATAAATTAAACAAATCACTTTGGGTGAATTATTTTAATGAAATATATATTTTTATATTTAATCAAATTTTTAACATTTATCTTATGTGTTTTTTATACAATAGATAATAATAAATCAAATTTTA
Organism: Viscum album; assembly: GCA_963277665.1. Lineage (NCBI taxonomy): Eukaryota > Viridiplantae > Streptophyta > Magnoliopsida > Santalales > Viscaceae > Viscum > Viscum album. Next base: position 1,711,066,783 of record OY728137.1, on the reverse strand, counting down.
TGCTTAAAAACAATATTTTTATAAAAATAAGTTTTATAACATTTTGCGCGCTTAATTTGAAACAAATTTTTGAAACATTCAGAAAATTTATTTGAAAAAAAATCACTTTTGAAATTATCTTTTGGTGATTTTTTTATAATTTTCTGAAAATATAAATTTTCTAATGAAAAGTGAAAGATACTAAATATTAATTGAAAAATGAATTTTCATTTAAATTATTTATTAAGTTAGATAATATTTTAAATTGTTTTTAAATTAAAATTTGTTAAATTATTCATCTATTAATCCAATTTAGGTAATTTTAGTCATGTTCATAGTGAATTTTGATATAAAAACCTGTTAAACCTTTGAATATTTTCTATTTGAAAACCAGCTTTCTCATTGCATATGTGAGATTAATTTTAAATTAAAATTTTCCACTTATTTGAATAGTATATAGAAAAATGGATTAATTATTTTTAATCATCATAATTTATATTATCTAATAATCTCAAATTAGTTTTTTGCATAATGAATTGAAAAAACAGTGAAAACATATTTACTATGGTTAAGGTAAAAATGGGTTTACTAGAGGTTAAAAATAAAAAAGGGTTAAAATAAAAAAAATGTGTATAAAATATTTTACATATACATATTTAGACCATATAATGTCTAAGTCTTTATAATAATTCATTTTAGAGCTTTTTGGAAAGTGAATATCATGGGTATTGTTTTTCTCTCTAAAAATTACAAGGGTGCCACTCACCCAACATAAAAAAGGTCACCCCCACTTCTCTCCTCTTCACACATCAACACATTTCTTCAGAAAATAACTACCAAAATTCATTTACAAATTCACTCCTGTTATCCTATAATACTTATTTTGGATATAAATACAACCTATAAATTCTACTCAAAGAAGAGGTAATGTTCTTCAATATGCGCTTTAATTTTATTTCTTTCTCCATCTACTTCATTTATTATTATAACATAATGATATAATAGCCTCATTATCTTACATATAATTATATTATTTTAGGTTAAGTTTGTGAACTAAAACTATCTCCACATCCACAAAATGAGTATCAGAATCATCATTCATGTGTACAACAGACTACTACTTTGCAAACCGATCTCATTCATTTTTCCATTACCACCTCTCATGGTTGGGTATGATGATGTATTTAAAGTATATATATGATATTTATAACATAAATATACCTCTAGAGGAATTAAATCATATATACCTTTTTACTTTCCATTCCTTAGGGGGTACGATAACGTCACTCATGTGTAAAAATTTTCCCATCATACTTTTCTGTGGAATAATCAAAAAATAACTTCATAGAAAGGATATACACCAAATAAAAAAACACATCATGAATATGGAATGTGTCTCATAGAAAATAAAGTGATGAGAAAATACCTTATAGCTTTAGTAATCTTTTTAATCTTAAGGAAAAATAATGAATAATATCAAATAACTTTAAATACAATTAAAATAATGATATTAATGATATAACATGTCAAATAGAAAGTATATACACTACACAATATAAATGATTAGTGATTTTTTCTGTCTCTTAAAAATAAAAGAGAGACTATAAATCCCATACCATAAGTCTCAACTTCATTAAAACAAGTTTGAACCTCCTTTATAATAAATATAATTTCAATATACATCTATTACATATCTATAATTATATATATCATACCATATATGTTTTACTTATGACCTTTTATTACCTGATTACTAACAATTCATTGTTGAAATCTCATTTTGGTTAATGATAAACACGTTGTGAATATGGCATATTCTTCTCATGGCACATGTTCTTTTATTTCTTTATATTTCATGTCTTATGAAATACTAATATTTATTCCATGACATAAGATTTACTATTAAAAAAATAGTGTTTATCCAGCACTAGGCTTTATCATTGCTATAAAAAGAGCTAATAAAGGTGGATTTATGAATGTTTCTTAGTACAAGAAAAGGTGTCATTATCAATGATAAAAACATAAATAATAAATGGTAGCCATTATCAACTCATGTAAACAAAGCACTGATAACCCCATATCATCATTTTTTTACTTGAGGTGATAAAGGGTATAATTCATAAAAAATAATTAACCATAACATATTAGTATATAAGTATATTTATATTGATATACATATAACATATATTTTTTAAATATGTTTTATAGAAGGGTATATAGTAATTTACACTTAATATACAATATATTTAGTGAAAATAACTTATAAAATAAATAAAAAATATCATTAATGAATAATATGATAATTATTATCAAGTAATAGTTATTTAATAATGGTTGGATGACATAAAAATTAAATGAATTAATGAAAATTCTAAGATAATTTGAAAACATGGCTTTAACTTTAAGTAACCATAACTTTTGATTCAGGTGTCTGTTTGGGATCTACCACATATAAAATTGGATCTCGTGATGAGACCAAAGCACTAGAGACCCCTTAGTACCCCAATCATAATTTTTGAGACTAAAAAGGATAAAAGTCCTCTAAAACTAACTTTTTAGTCGAGGTATCGCAATATTTTAACATTCAATGGAATCTCATCCTCATTTAAGGTGGTATTTTTAATGTTTTTTGTGGTAACTGAATGTATTCCTGGTATTACATTCATATTGATATTATTGTTTTGAAATTTTATCATCTTTCATAAAGTAGTTTTATTAATAATTAAATCTATTCATATTTTCAAATATTTATATATAATAAATTGCTGGTATCAATATATATATCAACATATTGATGTAGAAATGTATTTTTAAATATAAAAAATAAATATTTTTTATTAATTTTATTTAAAGTCAAAAGAAATATATTTTATTTAAGTCACAAAAATACATTAGTATGCATACATATGCCTATACAAGTAATGTTTATATATAAACATGTTTCTTTCAATAAACAAATATATATGTATACGTATATTCAAATATATTTAACAAAAATATATATTCTAAAAATGTATTTAAAACTATATATAACCATTTTTTACGTTATAAAAATATTTGAATATATATATATATATATACTTGTAAATATATATATATATGTGTGTGTGTGTGTGTATTAATAAAAAAAGATATATTTATATTATATTTTAGTATATATAAATGAATATAATACATTATATATAATATTTAACATATAATATATAACATATAAGACATTTAAATAAATATATTTATATATACATCACACACACAAACATATATTTTATTGATTTGCTTAAAAATACTAATATAAATATATAAATAAAAAATAAATATGTAAATATATATAAAGAAATATAGTAAAATAGATAATAAAACATCTTGGTACAGTGGTAAATGTATTCAAGTTCCAAATGAGAGGTATAGGGATCAAATATAGTCATGCGTAGGAGGATTGAATTTTACACTGTGCTTATAAAGGTGATAGGGAAGTGTTGATAAATGGGGTGGAGGATAAACTATTAAAGGGGGGATTAGAGAGGTCAGAAAAAATTACCCCTTTCAGAGCTACCTTTATTAGTGCTAAAAAAGAGCCGATAAAGGCCCTCTTTATCAACGCTATTAAAGGTGGAATTTATCAAAAAAAAAAATTAGAATTGATAAAGCCTTCCATTTATCCTTTATTTCGTAGTCAAAAATATATATTAAATTATAAATTCCCTCTACTAGAACTTTTAAAAGACTGTTTACTGTGGTGATTATGATCTTGATATGCAGGGTATGGTTTCTAAATGTTATGATCTTATTATCATACCCTTATGTTCATGTAATGCTTACAAATATCACTTTTTTACCCAAGCTAATAATCTTTGCTAACCCTTTATTATGTTTCCTTTTCCCTTTTTATAAAGAGATTTTAAACGTAGGGTATATTTTTTAATGCCAATAAAGGCGAATATTTTTATCAGATATATTGAAGATATTTTACCAAATTAGAAGATTGTGTTCCTGATATCTAGAGACACTAAACTATTATGGTCCTTTGGAATCTATTTCAATTATGTATTGATTATTTTTATAAATTATGTAATATCTATGTATGAAAATCTAGGTTCCCTATACACAACATGAAAAAACACACCTACCATTTACTACTCAAAAAATTAAGAACACTAACCGATATTTTTACAGAGAATACATGATATATTTTGAATTTTAAAAAAAGGTAGTAAATAAAAAAAAGCTTATAATTCAACAAATAAATTAATCATTCAAACATTTTAAAATAGTAGAAATGACCAGAAAGTTTTACAAAATAAATTCAGCGTGTAAAATCACCTAAATATGAAATCTAAAATCAATTTTTACACCCCAAAAAGTAGGAAATCGTTAGTATTAAATAAGAATTAAAATAAATAAATAAATTGATTTTTAACTTACTTGGTATATATATTTAACATGTGAATTTTATAAAAATAAACTACCCCTTTTCACTTTAAATAAATCCTTTAGTAGCTGAAAATTAAACTTCTGTATAATGAATGTAAAAAATTAATTTCCATAATTTAAAGTTCAAAAAAACATAACTAGAGAGAATAGATAGGGAGGTGTTATCCAATTTTTTTTAAATATAGATCCCTGATCATTGTTTCACACTTAGACACTTACAAGTAAGTACTAAAAAGATAATAATGAAATATAATAAATTTATTCTTTCAAAGTAAAAAAACAATGCCAAGGAAAAAGTGGAAGTTTGATTTAAAATTGGAGAGTAGAAAACAAATGAGAAAGAGAAATTTATTGAAAAACAATAGATAATAAAAATAAATAAATTCATGCCTTTCCTATCTAGAAAAACAAAATTTAAATTCTTCAACCATACTATATACCCTAATGTTTTCTAATCGTGATTATTAAATGACTATGAATTATTACTATTTGAATCCATGGTATTATGTTTGGAATTTTCAAAAAGTTCTCTCAAAATTTCATGTAAATTTTCAGCCTAAAAAGTTTTCCCTAAACACACAAAAAATCTTGGATAAATCTTCCTTCCACTAGTAGCTTCAAGAACCAAATTTTCATCATAGATCCAGGAAAATAAAAATATAGCTAATAAACATGCCTAAAATGACCAACCTCACTACATACTTTCTCCCACACACTCTCCCTCACACTTGACTGATTCAGTAATTCACAAATAGATAAAGCAGTTACTACAAATTACTCGATATGAATATCATGTCAACTCATTGAAACAATTTTATTAGGTGTAGCAAGGGAAACTTATTCAAATTTATCTAAAAAAATATAAATTTCATGGATAGAAAATACATCATTAATGAAAGCAAATGAATTGAGGACATAATTTTTTCCACATCTGTTAAATCATTTAAAAACTCCTCTAACTCACTATCAATAGAATGGGAATCCTCAACATCATTCCCAAGATTAAAAAAAATGACTATAGACTCGTTATAAGATTTAGAAATCTCAGTTTTAGTATAATTAACACCATTAAAAACTCACACTTCTTATATTCTAAATGAAATGGAGTAAAAATATGTTTGCAAATAAGGGAGGGTTGTGAATTTTGAAAATCAACATGATAAAATATTTTAACTTGAAATTTTTAGAGTGGGTGGACCACTTCATGAAACTGATTAATCTCTTTCCTAATTTGGTTCTCAATTCTACCCAAAATTTTCAACTCAATTGTTGAACCAGTTTCAAAAAAAATCTAGAAAATTATCATTTATAAATTCACTAATCAAATCACTGAAAGGAATATTATTTTACCTTATAATCTCATCTCTAAAAACATCGAAAACATCTATCATATAAAAACCCACCAAAATATGTGAATCATAAAAAATATTGATCTATTTTTGAGAATAACCATCCTAAAGGGTCACTTTTCCATTAGAAATATTGATAACATCCTCTGGTGAGGCTAATGATGGTCTGACTAAATTGATTGGAAATTTTTTTATTATAATCAATTTCAATTACAAGGAACTCTGTTGGAAAAATATAATTTCCCTACTTCAACTTATAGGTCATACAACCTCCCATAAGGATAGGCAAGTTACCCGTCAACTAGCTATAGAAAAACATAAGTCAATTCAGCTCCTTAAGACCAAAATTTTTTAGAATGGAGTAATGAATAAGGATAATTCTCACACCTAATACACACATGATCCCAATATCCTAACTCACACAAATTATAAAATGGATGAAAAGGAACTAGGATATTTCAATTTGGGAGTAACATAATTTTGAAATATGTAACTAAACTCCTCATTAATCCATCCTATGAATTCTTTCGGTGCTAACCTAAAGAGGTTGTTAGATAAAGAGGTATCATGCTTAACCGAACTTTTTTATATTATTTATTCTTAAAATACCTTCATATATTTTTAAATAAGGAAGATAAAATAGAAACAATATCCCAAATATAATAGGATTTTATTATTTTAATATCATAACCTAAATCCATCTCCTCTTCCATCAAATGGGAAATAGAGTTGTCGATTGTATGTATGGTGGACTACCGCCTTGAAAACTAATGTAATTACTTTTCTATAACCAAATTTCATGGAATTATAATGATTTTTTTAAATTATATGAAACACCCTAAGAGTTTTTGAATTATTTTTTTAAAATTAATTTAACCTTTTTGATATTTTTCATTTCACATAACACGAAAAATAGCTTATTTTATAGTAAATCACTATATTTGGATTACATTATATGCAACATAAAGATAATTTTACACTATACTCAAAATAAATTTTTTCTTTATATACACATAATAGTGAGTTTATCTTGAGTTAAATTCAATAATGACTTTCCTCAATGGCTTACATAACACGTATGAACAAGTTTTACCAAACAATAATATATTATTAAAATATTATTATTTAATATAATTAGAAAGAGCCAAGAAGTGAAATTAGTGATTATGAATAGTATTAAGTGATTTATGAAAATATGTGGTTTACAAAAATATAATATGAATTCATAGGTAATCAATAAATTAGAAATTAATATGAAACTTGACTACACATAAAGAAATTATTAATATATTTATGGCCACAAAGCTATTTTACCCTAATAAATTAAATTAATTATTGAGTGATATTAATTTAATATATATATATATTATATATTCAATAAAATATTTTTTTATTCATCCAATATATTTTATAGACATAAGATAACAACAAACCAAATTTTATTCACAAAACCTATATTTTTTTAAATGTAGTTTTAACGTAGTTTTAACGCCTATTAACAGAGAACCAATTTTAAATACAATTTTTGGAAATTTTATAAATTTAATATGCATAAATAAAGAGTATATTTCAAATATAAACATAAAAATTAGGTTAGGATTATTTTTTGGTATTTTTCTGTAAGCATTCTTTTTTTAGTGAATAGTTAAAAATACTGGATTTTAATTCAAAACTACATTTTCATCTAATTTATTTATAAGGTTAAATTATATTTTAAATTAGATTAAAATTTTTAATTAGATAGTATTTTAATAAATTAATATAATTTAGTTCAGTGTAACCAATTTCACATTGAAATTTCATATTAAAACTTAGCAAACTTTTGAACATTTTTTTTACTTTAAAACTTAAAAGTATTGTTATGTCACCATAATTAATTTTAAATTAATTTCAACCTCTCCCGTGATTGGAATTTCCAAAAATGGATTCAATATTTGGAATTATACTAATTTATAATTTATAATAATTTCAACTTATTTTTTTCATAATTATTTGGGAAAGTAATTAAAATTAATTACATTAGTTATGGAAAAATTAAGTTTAAAAAAGAAATAAACCTATAATTTAAGACCTAGAATGAACTAAAAACTTGTCAAAAACCAATTTTATGGACTTTATTAATCCATTAACTTTAAATTATAGAGTTTTTTTGGTTTATTATTACTTTTTTAGGTATAAACATGGGTACACCTAACTTGTTTTCAAAAATGTCAAGTGTTTAATTTCCCTTCCCTATAAAAGGAATCCACCTATCATTTTTATTCACACCTCCTAAAACACTTATGGTCGGCCAATATCGGACCAATATATTTCCCAACTTCCATCCCTTCCCACTTTAATACTCCCTTTCTTCATAAAGTCTTCCAAGGAAGCCTTTTAGCACAAATGAAAATGAGTTACCCGATTAAGAGGAAGCACCATCTCTAAAGATCATTTCTATTATTTTCCTTCTCAACCCCCTCCACTCTAATTATTCCATTATTTTATAACAAAACCAGTATCCTCAATATACAAGAATTTCTTCTTCAAATGTTTCAACCTATACTTTCAGAAACCTCCATCTAATGGGTACCAAACATAATGTTTATGTGTACGATGAACTTCCGCCTCAGAAAATAATGATTGTTAAATTTTACTTACCACCTCTCATAGTGGAAATTATGATTGAAAATATATTTATATATAATATATATTATGAATTTAATCTTATTTATTACTTTTAAAACAAATATCATTTTACTTTCTATTTGGTGTAAATATGATAATTTCGTTTGAGGAAGCATGGACTACTGCCCCCACAAAACGATGTGATTTATTCACACACTACATGAAATGTATTAAGGATTGTTTTAGTGAAACTATATTAAATATATAACATTATAATTCTAATTTAATGATATTATATACACACATATATATATATATATTTAATTTTATTTTTTCTTTCAATACGATAATATAAATAGAAACATCATTCATGCGTACGTATGGTTTACCATCTCCGTGAACGGTGTGTTCCATTTCATAATTATATATTATATAAATTATTAAAATAAAAATATACTTTATATATATGATATTAATTTCTTGTTTTACATTCTTTAAACATGATATAATTATAAGGACCAATGATATAACAAATTAATACACATGCCCAGAAAAAAGAGAATATTATCCAAAGTGAAACCTTAACATGGGATGGTTAACAAGTGGGTAATGTAAGGTTGTAATCACACAATATATGTTGTCATATATAATTATATGGTCAATTAAAAGTTTTATAATAAATTTATATTTATTATACTGGTGGTTTGAGCGATTATGAAAAGATTCAATATACAAGGTAAGGGGATTTTATCTCACTTTTAATTTTTTGAGATACTTTCTATGTGAACCACTCTCCCATTTTGTGTGGTGTATGTACTACCCATGATTGTATTCTATGTATCATATACATAAATTTATGGGTATTCACATATAAATTTTATAATCTATCTTTTATGGTGATTAATATTCAAAAGTTACCAAATTCGTGAAATAGTTTCGTCACAAATTTTCTTCTCTAAGACTCATGTTATATTATACACCTAAATTCTATTTAGAGATGTATATACTTCTATTTCACTTGTTATGTCAGGAATTTTTTTATTTCAATGTTTTTTTATATTTTATGTAACTTCATTTTATTACATTGATATTATGATCCCAAGTTACCATGTTATAAGAGTTCATGGAGACAATATCATCATTTTTTCAAGATTTTTTATGTTTATGCTTCCTTTAATGAAATATTATGAAAAATATCTCAAGAACATTCATTAATTTTATTATCCTTTGGTTATTAATTTTTATTCATTTATTTTTACTTTTTCTTCCACTCATTGGTACAAAGGATATTTAATAAATTATTTTTAAGAAATCCTTACCTTACCCTCTCTTCATTCAGAAAACTGTGTTCTTTTAATACCATGTTTTCTAAAAAGGTTCTCCAAGAATATTATACTAATATCCTATAATGATTAAAATATAGTTTTACACTTTTTGTCTTTTAATAATGTTTTCGAAGTAATATTCTTGTCGCTTTCTGAATAATTCATTTTTTAACTTTATTACTGTTTAAAAGCAATGTTCTTTTTACCTCATACGATATGTATGGATTTACCCCTGTCATTTCTTTGAAGCTTCTTTTATATTTTTTAAAAGTTAATTTTTATGAAATTTGTTTCAAATTTAATTTTCAAGGAAAATTTTCTTCAAAATTTTTTAAACATTCTTTTATAAGTTCTCATGTAAAAAATTTTTCCAACTAGTTTTGAGCCTAATTTATATTTTTTCAAAATATTTTCAATTAAATGGTTTTCAAAAACATAAAGTTTTATTTATAAGTTTTTAAAGTGCTTTCAAATAAAATGTTTTTTAAAATATTTTGAACCTTATTTTAAAATTTTGTAAGAAATTTTTTTCAAAATTATGTCATGTATTTTTTATAAGTTTTCAAAGTATTTTCTAAGAAAATTATTTTCAAATGGTTTTATGTATTAAACACCCTTTTTAAATTAATAAGGGGTATTATCCTCAAAATTATTTCTAAAATATATTTAAAAATTATTTTCAATATAATATTACATATTTGGATGTTACTCATTCCATTCTAAGAAATTATCTAAAGGTTTCATTCATATTATTTTTATGAATGTGTTGTGATTAATGTCATGGTATTTATGAAACCCATTTATATTTCATGGGTTATATTTTTATGAAATATATTTATATTTCATGGGTTATATATTTATGAAATCCTTTTCTCTTTCATGGGTTATGTTGTTGATGAAATTATTATAATTCCTAAATGTTTTTCCACAGGTTAGGATATGCTTATATGTTTATGATTCCCATTTTATTGTATGGGTTATGGTATGATTGTTTATGATTTTTTGAAACATGTTCGCATGATTTCATTATAAGATGTGTGGAACCTATATCTACCTTCAATGCATTGGGTAAATATTTATATCTCATGAGGTAGACTAAAATGGTCTTGTGAATGAACCTTAACTCCTAAGATAGTCATTAGAGTGAACCGTGAAAACCAAGATGGTATGAGGAGTGAACTCATGCTACTAATAAGGCCATGGGACTGATCCATGACTACCAAGATGGTATTGGGAGTGAACCCATACTACCAATATGTTCTTGGCAGTGATGTCTTGGATACTATGCAAATCATATTATATTTTTTTGTGTGAGCCATAATTCCATATTTTATTCCTATGTTGTTATTTCAGGACTTATTATATAAATTATATTATTATCCATGTCTTATTAATTTCTAATATTTATTAGGATATATAATATGTCGTGTATTATCTTCAAATTTTATGCTCGTGTTCCATACCCTTTGTTCATGTAATGCTTACCAATTTCCTTTATTTACTCTTACTGGGTATTTGAGCTCACCCCTTCCTATATTTACTTTCCCCGTGTTGTTAAGAAATTTTTTAAATATAAGTATTAAAGGTGGAGTTCTTTATGGAATATTTTGAAGATCTTCCACTAGGATGGAATATTGTTTTTCAATTTTCCAAACACACTAAACTATTATGGCCCTCAGTCATGTATTTATTTAATGTACTAAATATTCATTGAAAATAGTGTAATATCCCTGTATATTAATTTTGGGTCACTAGAGTAGGTATAAAAGTAAAGATTTATTCAACATTTTGAAAATAGGACGAGAAAAATTTATAAATATCCCTAGGTATATTTATAAATATATGTCTAGGGATATCTCTAAGGATAACTATAAGTATGAGTCAATGTTTAAGAAAATAACCTAGAATTTTGATAAAGGATAGGGTGAGTTTTTTCTTATAAATACATACATTTCCAGATACAACAAGTGGATGTGACTTTGGTATAGATATAACTAGTTGTAATAACTCCAAAAGATGTTTTGGTCATGACTCAGGGTAATCTGGTACAGGAAATTGTGCCTGGATATGCACCTATTTTGAAACTCCTGTGGATATTCTTTAAGAATTAACAAACTCTTCACAAACGACCATAAATTATTTTAATATAAGTTGCATATGAATAACCTAGTATGAACATTGGGTGTCATAGATTAAGGAAGGTGTCATGATTTAGAAATCCTTTAAATAATTCTTTTCATGACTATGCGGTTTTTTATAATGATAAATAAGTCATGATCACTATATGCTTATGGTTTTATTCAATAGAGGGAACAAAAAAGAATTGGATTAAATTTTAATGTTATGGATGATTTTCTAATGATAATTCATGTGGTATGATCTTTGGAGTGAAAGATTTTGTGATCGTTCCTAATTAGTTTTCAGGGAAAATGATTAACAACATGTACCTTGACCAACACTAGAACTCACCAATGAAGAGAAAGAAAGAGTTTTCTAAGAGGTCGGGTAATGGATACCATGGAGGAAAGAACATTTGGTTTCATTTGTATCAAGACTGTGGAAAAAAAAATCACCTAAGTGAATTTATTATAGGAATAAGAATATGTTTTGACTGTGGTAAATAAAGACACAAAGCAAGTGACCGTAGGGGGAAAATGAAGAGTTTGGTAAATTTAATGGATAAAAATATTGGCCTCTCTAAGTCATAATAAAAGGTTATATGTTTTAAGTGTGGAATAAATGGTCATTATGCAACTGAATTCCTCAAGAGGAAATCTCATAAAGAGGATCAATAAGGTGGTATGAGTAATGGTTTCAATGCTGATGATGAAGACACAAGAGATAAATTATGAAAGGGAAGAAGTATTGTGTAATAGGAAAAGGTAACATTGATAATGTAATAATGATTAAGTGAAATAATAACATATTTTATGTTTTTGGATTCAACAAGTATGTTATCTGAAAGATGAAATATATAAGGATTTTTTAGTTCATGTTTTTTTTCTACTGATTTACGAGAACATGTTGAATAGTTCAGATGGAATATAAAAGTGATATAATGGAAAAGTGATGTCAATGGAAAACTAATTATTAAGGGAAAGAAAAACCTTAATATTTTCTTTATGTTATGATAATGTTGTTTGGATAAATATAGGTGGGATATGATTAAGTAAATCGGATGGTATTTATTACCTTAGAACTAATTAAGAACTTGTTGAAAAGTAGTTTATGTTGTCATGTTTAAAGATTAAAACTTATTGGATATATGTAACATATCTAGTAATCAATGGAAAAAAGGAATCAAGCATGTCTTCCAAAAGTATTTATGGTAACTCAGGTTGTTATCATGTTCTAAGAAAATTTACTATGAGGGTATCCATAGGTTTGGTATGTGATAACCAAGAGCTACTTTTTTATATATGGGTTATGAATTCTATGCAAATTTCATTACTATATTGAAAAGGTTTTGTATTTTTACATTTTATAAGGTTTGTAAGGTTAAACACTCATGAAAAGTTTATATTAAACTTAATAGGATGTTTTTATCCAATGAAGTTTTATTGAAAACCTTTTCTAAAAGGCTATTTAGTGACTAAACTTATTTCAAGGATGTCTATAATATTTTGGAAATTATATTAGGGTTATTTTATAAAAGTAAATAATGTATGTTGGGTGACAACCAATAAATTCAAGCATGGTATTGTGTCTTGAACCCATAACAAAATGACAATAAGGGTTTCACACATACCACTAGCCTACACGATTTCCTGGTTAATGTATAATTAATTTTGATTAATAAGTATTTATGGTGAAACAATAGTGTTACTTTTATGTTTAGATATTAGTGTATTAACCATATTTATTCTTTATGAATATTTATAGATAAATAGTTATACTTTTCATTCTTTTATGGGCCTTAAGATCTGCTATAAGTTTATTTTACCTCTTTAGGATTCAAAGTTAATTCCTTGATGTCCATTACATGAAGTTATGGATGAATTAAAAACTGATAAAAGAAAAAATAAAGAATAAAATTTTGTTTATAGAAATATATAAAGTATGGATATTTTTTAACATTCTTGTTTGCTAAAAGAATTAATCAAAATTAGGATAATGATAAATAGAAAATGTGTTATCCTAGTACCTTAATTTTATTGAAGTAATGTCCTTTTAAATCATCAAATATTTATGACTTTTAGGGCCTCAATTTTTCATTAATCATTCACATGTTTTTTATGGATAAACTCAATCAATCCGTATAAATTTTTATGCTTTTCCTCCATGTCCAATATTCACTCCAAAACTATGTTCTTCTATGTGGAGAACTAGTTATAAGTTACTTTAGGTAACCATTATGGTTCCAACATTCCCTTTTTGGGGGAACTTTTAGTATCCATTTTTATGATGTCTGTTTCTATGAACAAAACTTTTAAGTATTAAACCATTGATAACCCATAATAATTTTGAGGGATAAATTCATTTAAAGGGGTAAAATATCACACCCCGAGATTTTGTGAATTATTTTTTTGAATTAATTTAAGCTTTAAGATATTTTTTACTTCACATAACACTAAAATTATTTTATTTTATATTAACTCATAAGGTTTGGATTGAATCATATGAAACATGCATATGATTATGCACTAAAAAACATTATAATATAGAACCTAAAATTTAAATTAGTGGTTATGAATATTATTAAATAATTTATTAAAATATATGGTTTATAAAAATATAATATTAATTTATATGTTATCAATAAATTATAAATTAATATGAAAATTGATTGAATATAAAATAAAATATTAATATTTTTATGGTCGCAAAGTTTTTTACCCTAATAAATCAAATTAATCAGTGATTGATGTTAATTTAATATATATGTTATCTATTCAATCAAATATTTTTTGTATTCATCCAATATATTTTATATAAAAAAAGATAATAACAAAACTAATTTTATGCATGATAAACTATAATTTTTTATAAAGGTATTTTTGACGTCTTTTAGTGCAGAACCCATTTTAAACAAAAAAATTGGAACATTAAAAGACTTAATATGTCAAAATAAACTGTATATGAGGAATATAAGCATAAAAATTAGGTTAGGATAGTTTTTTGGTATTTTTCTGTAAGGTTCCTTTTTTAAGGAATTGTTAAAAATACTAAATTTTAATTCAAAACTACTTTTTCATATAATTTATCTATAAGGTTAAATTATATTTCAAAATTGGTTTCAAATTTATATTAGATAATATTTTTATTAATTAATATAATTTAGGTAATTTGAAATAATTTTACATTGAAATTGGATATAAAAATTTAGCAAACTTATGATCATTTTTTTTACTTTAAAAGCCTGCAGTACCGTCCCATTAATGAGATTAATTTTAAATTAACTACTTTCACTCATATGATTGGAATTTGGAAAAATTAATTACCTATTTTTAATAATAATAATTTATAATTTATAATAATTATAACATATTTTTTTACTAAAATGATTTTTCAAATGTATTAAAATCAATTACATCATTTATGGTAAAATTAAGCTTAACTAAGGACTAAACCATAGATTTAAGACCCAAAAAAACCAATAAATTTATCCAAAACACATTTTATGGATAGTATTCGGCCATTAACCATTAATTCTAGGATTTTTTGGATTTTTATGACTTTTTTTAGGTAAATATTTGGATATACCTAACTTGTTTTTAAAATTGAAAAGTGTGTACTTTCCCTACACTATAAAAGGTCGCCACCAATACCTCTTATTCACTCCAATAAAACCACTTATGTTAAGAAATGATATAACCAATATACTTTCCAATATACCTATATTAATACTTGAATCATCCCTTTGTTTATAAAGTCTTCCAAGTAATCTTTTTGGTACAAACCAATAGGAGTTTATCGATTAAGAGGTAACGCCATCTCTCGAGCTCCTTTCTTTTATTTTCTTTAACCACCCCCTACACTATTTTTTTCCATGTTTGTATAAAAAATCATTATAATCAATATAATAGGATTTTTGTGTTCTAATTTTTCTACCTACACTTACACTCACCTCCATATAACGAAACATACTGTTTATGTGAACGACGAACTTCCAACTCAAACAAAATGATTGTTCAATTTTTCTTACCGTCTCTCATGGTGGAAATTATAACGGACACTATGTTTATATATATATTATATATTGTATTTATTATTTATTTAATTTTATTTATTCATTTTACAACACAAATATTTTTACTTTCCATTTGGTGTGAATACAATAATTTGGTTTTAGGAAGTGTGGAGTATCGCCCCCTCAAAGTAATGTGATTTGTTCACACACTACATAAAATATATCAAGGATGGGTTTAGTGAAGTTATTTAGTATATATAACATTATAATGACACTATAATTATATTATATAGATTTATAAATGTATTTCATTTTCATTCCTTCTTTTAATATGACAATAAAAACAGAAATAGTGTTCATGTGTACGTACGGCATACCGTCTCCATGAACGGTGTATTTCATTTCATACTTCTATATTATATAGATTTTTAAAATAAAAATATAATAGAAATAAATGATATATATATCATTTTATACATTATATAATCATTATATATAAGTATAAGTTCCAACGATATGACAAATTAAGATACATGCGAAGAACAAAGAGAATATTATCTGAAGGGAAACCTTAACATAGGATGGTAAACAAGAGGGTAATATAAATTCACAATAAAATAATATATGGTATTATATATAATAATATGGTTATTTAAAAGATTTATGAACATTTTATATTTATAATATAGGTTGTATGACCGAGTATGGAGCGAGTCAAGACATAAGGTAATTGGATTTCATCTCACTTTTAATTTCAGAGTGATACATGCTATGTTCGACACTCTTTCCTTTTGTGTGGTGTATGTACTAAATATCATTGTAATATATGTATATTAAATTTAAATTTATGTTTATTAACATTTATATTTTATAATCATCCTTTCAGTGGGATTAAATTTCAAAAGATACCAAATCTGTGAAATAGTTTTGTCTCAATTTTCATTCTTTGAGACTCGTGTTTTGTTATGCACCTAAATTCTCTTTAGAGATGTATATAATTACATTTTATACATTATATCATGATTTTATTTATTTTAATTACATTTTAATTTTTATTTAATTTTATTTTATTACATGGATATTATGATCCCATGTTCCCAAGTTATAAGAGTTTATTGATACAGTCTCATCAATTTCAAGATTATTTTTGTTTATGCTTCCTTTGATGATATATTATGATCCATATCTCAAGAAAATTCATTATTTTTATTCTCCTATAGTTATTAATGATTTATCCATATATTGGTATCATTTCTTTTACTCATTGGTACACAATATAGTTAAGTAAGTGTTCTTAAAAAATCATGATTTTACCCTATCTTCGGTCGGAAATGGGTGCTCCTTCAAAACCATGTTTTCTAAAAAGGGCCTACAAAAATATTATACTAATATCCTATGATCATTAAAATAAATTTTACTATTTTCTTTTAAATGTTTTCAATGTAATATTCTTGTTTCTTTCTAAAAAATTCATTTTTCTAACCTTTTTACTGTGAAAAAGGGATGTTCTTTTTACCACGCACAACATGTACATATTTACTCATCCTCATTTCTTTTAAGCTTCATTTGAATTTTTAAAATGTTAATTTTTAAGAATTTTTTCCAAATTATTTTTCATGGGTAATTGGTTTCAAAAAAATTCAATATTCTTTTATATTTTTTCAATGAAACTCATTTTTAAAATGTTTTAAATCCTTATTTATATGTTTTCAAAGAATTTTCAATTACTTTTTTTAATAATTTTTTAGATTATTTTATAAGTTTTAAAGTAAAAAGTTTTTTAAAACATTTTAAATATTTCTTTATAAATTTTAAAAGTTTTTTCAAATAAAAAGTTTTTTAAAATATTTTTGAGCTTATTTTATAATTTATAAAAGAAAAAGGTTTTCAAAATGATTTCAAGTTATCTTTATAATTTTTCAAGGTATTTAATAAGAAAATGATTTTCAAATGGTTTTATATATTAAAATGACTTTTATAGATAAGAAATTACATTTTCCTCAATAAATTTATTTGAATGATATTGCCAAATTATTTTCCATCTTAGATGACATTTTTTGGTGTTACTCATTCCCTTATAGTAAATGATCGAAAGGATCCTTTTATATTTTTCATTTTAATGGGTTATTCTTATTGTCATAGTATTTATGAAACTCATTTGTCTTTAATGAGTTATATTTTTGTGAAATTCATTTCTCTTTCTTGGGTTATATGTTTATAAAATCGGTTTCTCCTTCACGGGTTATTCTTTTAATGAAATGACTATGAAACCTGTATATTTTTTTACAGATTATGATGTGTTATTATGTTTATAACAATCATTTCATTACATGGTTTGTGATATGATTGTTTATTATTTTGTGGAATATATATGCATGATTTCATTATGATATGGGTGAGATCTATATCTCCATCCAATGCATTTGGTTAAAATTTATATCTCATTATGTAAACTAATATGGTATTGGGAATGAACTGTAACTACTAATATGGTCATAGGAGTGAACCATGACAACCAAGATGGTATGAGGAGTGAACTAATTCGACTAGGATTTCCATAGGAGTAAACCATTACTACCAAGATGTTATGGGGAGTAAACTCATACTTCTAAGATGGTCTTGGAATCAATGTCTTGACTACTATGGAAATCATATTTTATGCTTATGTTTTTTCCACAATTCCATTTTTTTCCTATACCGTGATTTCTCAACTTGTGCAATTAATTATATTGTGGTTCATTTATTATTAATTTCCAATATTTATTATGATCTCTAATATACATGGTATTATCTTCAAATATTATGCTCATGTTCCATACCCTTTGTTCATGTCATGCTAACACATTTCCTTTATTTACCCATATTGAGTATATGATCTCACCCCTTCTTATGTTTCCTTTCCAAAGATTATGAAGAAATGTTTTAGGTGGAAATAATAAAGTTGGATATTGTGATGGGATATATTTAAGACCATCAACCAGGATATAATATTTTTTTCTAGGTTTCCAAATATACTAAACTATAATAGTCATTGGGCATGTGTTGTTATAATATACTAAATATTCATATAAAATGGAGTATTATCCATTAATGTTAATCTAGGGTCATTATATTATATATACAATATTTCAACATAATTGTACATATCGAGTTATTATATCACATATACATTCTTAATTTACACAACGTTGGGGATCCTATAAAGTTGCTTGTGTGTATGGCGGACTACCACCTCATGAAGTGATGTGATTCATTTTTCACTAACTCTTTACATGGAAGGTAATAAGGATAATGTAAATTAATATATAAAATATATATAAAATAATTTTTATATTATTTAAGTATTTCTAATTTATAAAAATATCATCTATCATTTAATTCCCTACCTTTCCACTCACTAAAAAATTATAACGTCGTTTCTTCGTATATGTGGACTACCGCTTCCATGAAGTGATATGATTCTATATTTTTCGTCACCAAATCACATTGATTATATATATATAAGTAAGTATATTTAAATAAATAATATGTTATTTATGATATCATTATAAATATTTAAAGATAAAATAATACATAACTTCTTTCTATAATGATCATCAAGAAATGGAAATGTTACTCATGTGTACGTACAGCCTACTGTCTCCATAATTGTAACATAGTTCATTTTTTATAACTATATTTAATGATTGGTTTTAAAAGAAAATTTTAAGAATAAATATGATAAATATTTCATGATTATTATTCTTTATAAGTTTAAAAAATTAACTCTTTGACCACAGTCAACACACTGAAGCCGTTTTGAAACAATGAACTGAATGTCCTCAAAACACCCAATGTGGACTTAACTTATTAAGTATTTAAACATTAAACTAAAAATAGATGAGATAAATTATTTAATTATAAGGTATTAAACCATGAAAAAAAATTAATAAATAAAATAATTGATATAAGTTTATTATACTGGAGTTAAATGACTTACATAGAAAGTCTAGACTCAATGTAAGGGACTTCACCTCAATTTACTTTAAGGAATGTTTTATTTTAATGCACCTAATTTATTTTATATGGTGTATATAATTCCCATTTTACATATAATAACATGAATAATTTATACATAATGGTATTTTAAAGTTTTAATTTTAATTATTTCATCCAAATGGATTTAACTAGAATGTTACCAAGTAGTAAATAATTTCAAAACTCAATTTCATTTCATTGGGTTATATTAAATTCTAATTTTCTATGATATTATAATAAAATGGTTATAATGACCCTTAGTTATATTATAATATATTTACAATTATTTATGTGTATTTTTATTTTATACACACAATCTATTAATTGATTAATTCTCACTTCAACGTTATGGTCATTGAAAGGGTTTCTTGTCATCAAGTTGTCTTCTTTGAGACATAAATATTTTTTATAAAATTATACTATTATATGATTTGTATATAATGAAACTTTAATATGTTATATCATTAATATAATTGTGTATATGTAATTTAAATTTTCTTTTGAACTTATTCTTTCATTGGGCGTAGGATTGAAAAGTTTCCAATGTGGAAAAGGATTTATGTAACAATCTCATTTTTAATTAGGATTTTTTATTCAAGAATTTCTATTGAGTTTAATTTTTTATCATTGTCTAATAAAACCTATTTAATTTTATTAACCTCTATTTTTTAAAGAAATTTTCAAGTAATATTATTATTTTACACTCTTTGGTACTTATAATTATTGAGATTTTTTTAACAAAATCTGACTCCATTTCTCTCTTTAAAAAAACTTTTTATTTTAAATACATGTTTTCTAAAAATTTGTTCAAAAATGTTTAACTATGATTTTTTAAAGTCATTTTAGAAAATAATTTTATTTTTTACAAAAAAAATAAAATTAATCTTCCGGTCATTTTCTAAACAAGAAGGTTTTTTACTTTACTTACAAAATGTGAAAGAAACATTTGTTTTTAACATACTCAACATGAATGTAATTTTCAACTTTCATGACCACTCAATGTTTTAAATATTACTTTATAAGTTCCAAATATTATTTTAAAATAAAAATATTTAATTACTATTTGAGAAATTTTTATATTTTAAATAAGTGTTTTCAAAATGGAAAGGAAATTTTCCTTAAGAAATGTTCCAAGTGATCTTTCGAAATCATTTTTCATATAAGATGATATTATTTGATGTTACTCAAAGTGAAAAGGTAATTTTCTTAAATAAAGTTTTTAATATCATTTCCTATCATAAAATTCAACAACTCTTTATGTTACTTACACTCTAATAGGGATATTTTGTATTGATACGAACCTTATTCTTTCTTTTGGATAGATTATGAGATTATCATGGAACCTATTTATTTTTTCATGGGTTAATGAAGCTATGAAATAACATTGATCATTGTTATGATTTAAAAGTGAATGATTGTAAATATTTTATTTATGAACGGTAATTGTACATTATTTATGATGAACTTGTGATCCTGATATTGCTTATGAAATGGTTTTAACCCCCATTATACCTCACGAGTGAGACTGATATAGATTGTATGATGGGCGTCCCCAAATAGAGTTGAGTGATTCCATTATATATTATATTATGGGTGTGCCCATATATCACTGGTGATACAGATATATCTTATACGATGTTTATTTCTGAATAGCACTCCAATGAATTGGATTATTTTACATGATTTTAGAGGTAAGAGTGAGGGAGTTACTAGAGGGTTTCTCCTAGGGATTTAACTACACTACATTTATTTAATACATAGATTTAAAATAGTTAATTAAGATAATTTTTCAAAAACACAAACATGTTTTCTTTATGTATACTATGGGTTTTTTATAATTATTTTGATCAATATTAGAACATGGCTCATGATTTTTGATTCTTATGACTCTTTACTTTGATAAAACTATGAAGACCCATAAAATTTTATGTAAATTTCATTTAATATATTTGAGATTATTGTGATCCTAAGAAAATTGACTACGCGTGATTCTGAGGCCTGGTTTGCCCAGAATGATTGTTTGAACTTTTTTGTGGTATGTTCACTAAATGTGTGGGGCAGAGTTTTCTATCTTTTAAACCGGTGCTCGAATTAAAAATATGAGAGAACCATTGAATTTTTTGAACCAGGATTCTCTTAATGGAAGCTTCACTATGATCGCAGTAGGTTGGGAGAAAAAATTAAATTTTTTAATTTAAAAAAAAGGTAATAAAATAACTTTAGAAATTTATTTTATTTATTTTTTTCCAGTGGATGAGTGGCGATGGTGGGGACTGGTGTCTTTTCAAGACAATTAATCGCTTGAATCTCCTTTATTTATAGCTGCACCATTAGGGAATTAAGTGGTTCATTCATTAAATAAACCTCATTAATTCCTCAGTGTGTTGCTCACTTCCCCCCCCCCCTCTATTTAATTGAGGCTTGGAGTAGAGTTTTGACACAGCTTCACCAAGCTAGGAACCTCTAGCGAAGTGACATGATGTCTTCCACCGACAGAGGGTAGAATCTTGGGTAGCAATGAATCGGTATCGACAAACGCCGATGACCTCACTCTGATGGGGACTCTCCTCCCACCAACGACCACGTTACCTCTGATAGTTCATGAGGTAGTGGTATCATTTATTGTAGTTGTATTTAATGAATTAAAATCATTCTCCCTTGTTATCATGTCAATGTGGAGGGTTCAATCCAAATGAACAAGGCCCAGACCCTCCTCCTATTCGTTATTATTGAGTTATTTTGTGGGCAATTTCTTCAACTTGTCAGAATCTGGAATCTAGGAGCCTTGTAATGACGGTGTCATCCCGAGGAGCCCATAGATGTAAGAAGAAGGTAAAACGGATCTTCGGAGCATTGCTAGAGCCCCACAGAAGGATCGGTGGTGAGGAACCATCGAAAAAGCACCGGAGACTGGCGTCATCCAACGGGAGGGGCAGGCAGAAATCGCCGGACGTGGTGGAAGAGCGACGCCGCTCACCGCCGTGGCTGTCAGATAGGCGGCTGGCAGAAGCTGGTCGTGGAGTTGAAGGTGGCGCGCTATTGCACACCATAATGAAGGAAGATGAGACTCGAAGTAGCAGTGATACAGGGGACCTGCTCCCTTTGGGCCCCATGAGTGATGAGGCAACACCACCTAGAACCACCAATAAAGGATCTGAATGGCTCTTTAGTGTCGTTCGAAAGCAGTAGACCGTGCGACCCCCATGGGTCGCGCTAGCCAGGTAGTCGGACCACTTGTAAGGATGCGAACAGCTGGTGTGATGTTCGAATCCATAGCCTAGCCAATCTAGGCCGGTTGAGACTGGTTTGGGCTGATCCGAATTGTTCCAACCGGGTTTGACCAAACCAGGAACCCCTCAGCCCCAAAAACGTTTAAAAGGCCCTAAGTTGCATATCAGACATCCTTTTGACGAACCGTCTATGGATCATGGATCCTTGGATAGACAAAGTCCTTTTGAAAGACTCTACAAGAGTTTTGGAGGAAATTGGAGTACGGATGGGTTGGATTGACCCCGAATCTAATCGGGCCCTCAGCACTAAAATGACAATAACTTACAAACCGGGCATCAAGTTGATGTGTCGTATGTGGAGTTGGAAACCTTATGAAATTTCAGATCATCAGGTTACTTCTTCGTGGGACTCCATGCCAGTAAAAATATGACGGATGGCTTGAGGAGAAGTTCTCCCAGAATAAAGCGTACTAAGAGAGGGAATCCAGTGGTTGGCTTTGAGGTGAAGGTTGGAGATAGAACATGAGAAGGTTAGTACCTAGTGATCCTATGTGGATCAGCAATGATCTTGTGTGGGTCAGATCCAATGTGGGTATGCTCTTAGTGATCCTTTGTGGGTCGGCACATACTGATCCTGTTTGGGCCAGCTCCTGTGTGGGACAGCGCTTAGCGATCTTGTGTGGGTCAGCGCATACTGATCCTATGTGGGTCAGATCCTATGTGGGTCGGCAGGGGTTAGTACATATCGATCCTAGATGGGTCGGATCCTATGTGGGTCAGTGGGGGTTAGTACCTATCAATCATGTGTGGTTCAGACTCCGTATGGTCAAAATAAGTGCCTATCGATAGAATAAGATGATCTTGGGGTCCCTACTGGGTGTTTTTATACTCACCCCTACACGGGAATCACCCGCACCTTGTTGTGTCTTCTGCAGATGACAAGAATCTTGGCTGAGACATGATGGAGTTAGGACCAGGCAGTACACAGAGGAGATTGGATGACGAAGAGGGAAGTGGAGACAAGCTATTCCTACCCTCCTGGTAGGATACTCGGTGGATGATTCCAGGAGCTATTTTCTATTTTTCAGTTGTATTTGTACCTTTCAGTTAGGCTTGTATTCTATCCCTTTTTCTTTTAGTACACACATTTAATACTTCAGTTTTACTTTGTGGTTTCATCTTGTTGTTTTCTTAGATTGTGTATTCGTACAGGTTGAAAGTAAATTCCTTCCCGTTTTAGGATACACCTTTCTGGTGCTAGTTACCAACCCCTGGCCTATAGAAGGTAGGCTTGGGGTAGTCATATCATGGGCCCCAGGGGATGGGTCATAAAAAAGTGGTATCAAAGAATTAATTTCTACCAAATAACTAGGACTCTAATATTTTTAATAGATCAATAGTGTTAAGTGTTTTTAGTGTGGTTTTCTATTTGGGGTGTCCAGTGTTGGTGTGGTGGCCGACGTATCCATACACGAGGACCTTGAATTCTGATTTCTGATTCAGTGCTTGAAAAAACTGATTGTGTTTATTTTAAATTTTTTTTTACTTTGATCTCTTTGAGTCAGCTCAACAGGTATAACTTACTGACCGTGGTGCACCTAATTATTTTCAGAATTCCACTTCATAGATTGCTATCCAGGATTCCCGAGAGAGTATATAATGATGGTCCACTAAGTGACGAGGCTTCGGTATAGGGCCCTCTTACTGTGGTAGCACCTTGGAGTGGTACACCAGCAGCACCACCACCCGTTGGGTAGCAGATTCCACTAGCCCCACCTGCAGACTACGCACACTGACTGAGTGCCTTTCACGAGTTCCAGAGATATAACCCTCCGATTTTAAAGGTGAGACAGATCCCCAGGCAGTCGAGGACTAGCTGGAGGCTGTGGCTAGAGTTTTTCACTTGGTTGAGCACCATCAGAGTATATGGTTATCCTAGATACTAGCCTTTTTTAGGGCACAATAGGGATATTTTGGAGCCTGACCCTCTAGACACATGAATAGGCGACACTCACCTGGATGGACTTTGAGAACCACATCAGGGAGGAGTTCGTTCCAATGGCACTATGCTCTGTGCAGATTCAGGATCTCCTACACTTACAGCAGGGCAACGTGACAGTATCCCAGTAATCGGCGAGATTCACTGACCTCTCACGCTACTCCACCAACATGGTACGTGACCCATTCTTCAAGGCCCAGACCTTTGAGTAGGGTCTCCGGTAGGAGATCAAATCGTCGATGATATCGCTGAATATCCCAACGCAGGCTGGAGTGCTAGAGCGAGTATTGTTGGTGGAGAGATTCATAGCTGATCCGACATCGACGGTGAGAGCCACCATCGGATGATAGGTAGCTGAGTCATCTACAAAAGGTAATAGATAGATGACATAGAGTTCCAAGCGGGAAAGAACCATCGGTGGATGACCCTGGGATGCAGGGTCAGAGGTTTGCAGCTCATGAGACAGAGAATGTTAGCTAGGAGGTAGATTGTGCTTCACGTGCGGCGAGTAGAGCCACATGGATCGGGACTACACGACCTGCCATACCGAATATTACAAGACGGTCAAGGGACCACCTAGAATAAGGTATAGATTCAAATGAGGTGGTATACATGGTAGAGAAATAGGCATAAGAGCTGGCCATGTAGTAGGTGGTGGGCAGCGATTTTTGGTTCTACCACCACCACCACTAGGAGGTCCACCCCGACTACAAGGAGTAGGTGTACAGGGGCGAGCAAAACATCAGGCAGTAGAAGCCAATGACCACAGCACTTCAGAGATGATTAGAGGTATGTTCTATGTCTATTCTACCCTAGCTACAGTACTTATAGACATAGGTGTTAGTCAATCATTCATTGCAACGACGCTCATATGGAGCTTGTAGATTCCGATGGAGTCGTTGGCTCGATCATTGCAATTAAAGACTCTTATGGGAGAAGATTTTATGATTTCACACTAGTGTAGGCATTATGAACTCACTCTAGTAGGTGAGATCTTAGGATAGGATCTTCTAGTATTAATGTTGAGGCCTTAAGATATTTTCTTGGGTATGGATGGCTATCTGCAATCCATGCTCAAATCGACTATTTTAGGCGCAAAGTGTGGTGTGCCCAAGAGGATGAGATCATTTTTTTCTTCACTGGAGAAAAGGAAACCTTTTCATCATAATATAGGATTTCTAGGATAAGGGTGCATCTGATAACTCACCAGTTGTCTAGCCTCACCCTCGGAGCAGTTGGCATGAGAATTTTGAGTTATCCTGTAGTGGTGGATTAGTATACTGATGTCTTTCCTAATAATTTTATGGGACTACCTCCATGAAGAGAGGAATACCTTTACATCGACATGTTCCCCAGGACGGATTTGTTATCTACACCAACATATCAGATGGCTCCTATAGAGCTTTAGCAGTTGCAGGTACAACTGGAGGACTTGCAGAAAAAGGGGTTCATAAGGCCCAGTGTTTCTCCATGGGAATCTCTGATCTTGTTCACCAAGAAGGAGAATGGGATCTTGAGGCTTTGTGTGGACTATCACCGCCTGAACTAGGTGACCATGAAAAAAAATAACCACTCTCTAGGATCGATGATCTCTTCGACTAGATAAAGGGGTCTCGATGGTTTTCGAAGATATACCTCAGATCAGGCTATCATTAGCTCAGAGTACGGGATGAGGACGTACCAAAGACAGCCTTCAGATGTTGGTATGGCCATTATGAGTTCTTAATTATTCCTTTCATTGTGACCAATTTTTTAGCAGTGTTTATGGGTCTCATAGACAATATATTTTAGACATACCTTGATCACTTTGTGGTGGTCTTCATTGATGGTATCTTGATGTACTCGGTGTCGAAGGTGGATCATGCCACACACCTGCAGATATTTACAGATACACTCCAATAGAACCATAATTATAGAAAGATCTCAAAGTGCTAGTTATGGATATGGGAAATTCAGTTCTTGGGGCACGTTATCTCGGAGGCTGGATTCACACTATATCTGGAAAAGATAGAGGAAATTCTTTCTTGGGAGCCACTTAGGAGTGTGACCGAGGTGTAGAGTTTTATGGGATTGGCTGGGTACTATAAGAGATTTATACCTGACTTCTCTAGGGTAGAGGCACCCTTGATTTCCTTGATGAAGAAGGGGCATCCTTTCTTATGGACAGAGAAGTGCCAACAAAGTTTTCAAAAGCTAAAGGAGAGACTGACGAGTTCCCCCATCTTGACGTGACTAGAAGAGGGAGTTGGGTATATAGTCTACTATGACGCATGAAGGACCAGACTATGTTCTGTCCTAATGCATGAGTGAGCATTAATCTCCTATGGATCACGGAAGTTGAGACATCATGAGAAGAACTACGCTACCCATGACCTGGAGATAGCTATAGTGGTCTTTTCACTGAAGATGTGGTGACACTATTTGATGAGTGAATGGTTTACTATTTACTCTGATCACAAGAGTCTCAGGTATATATTCTCACAGAAAGACCTAGGCCTGATATAGTGACAATGGATATAGTTCTTCCTGGACTATGACTTTGAGATAGTATATACTCCTAGGAAGGAAAATATAGTAGGATACGCACTCAGTAGGAGGTCTGGTCTATAGTTGTTGAGTGAGGCAACAGAGCAGCTAGTCGTGTTGTTGATATCCTTCATAGATAGTGATGGAGCAGCTTACCTCTGGACTATGAATATCACTCCCCCACTTATCCAGTGAGTTTGGGAGGCATAGCTTGGGGACAATGACTATGAGGCCTAACGTGCTCAGATATCCTTAGGTTGGTCTCCTGGAAGATTTCCTGAAGGTGGGGATCACTTCGTTATCTTCAAATGATGCACCATGGTACCAGTGACACTTCGGGAGGAGGTGTTTATGGAGTTTCACACAACCCCTTTAAATTATATCCTATAGTGACGATGATGTACCAGGACCTTTGGAAATAGTATTAGTGGCTAGGGATGAAGAAAGAAGTGGTGGATTTTGTATCTCGACGCATCCCTTGTCAGCAAGTGAAGGTCGAGCATCTGGTACCAGAAGGATTTTCCCATCTACTTAATGTACCATAGAGGAAGTGGGATGGTATCTCCATAAACTTCATGGAAAAGATACCATGTATGTTCATGGGCCACGATCTCAACTGGGTGATCATTGACTAACTCACCAAGTCAGCCCACTTCCTACCCATCCGAGATCAAGGATCAATAGAGATATTGGAACGCCTCTACATGCAAGAGATAGTGCAACTCCATGAAGTTCTATAGACGATCTTCTCATATCACAATGTACGCCTTACATCTAGAATTGTGGAAGGAATTACAGGATCCTTTCAGAACTCAACTACACTTGAGCATGTCCTTTCACCCTTAGAAATATGGTCAGACATAGTGGACTATACAGGCACTCTATGACATGTTTCATGATTGTGTCCTCGATTTCAGCCATAGTTGGGAGGACCACTAGCCCCTAGTGGATTTTTCATATAATAATAGTTATCTCTCTACCATCATCATGTCCCCATTTAAGGCTTTGTATGGGTGACCATGTATATTTTTGGGAAAATGCATGAGTTTCACGATGATAGGCTTCATGGAATGGATTTCACGAAGACCAAAAAAATGATGGCGGTGATTCATCATGATTAAGTCAAGATTCATGAACGAAAGATGTTGAAGTTCATCGCGGCGGTGAAGGGATTTGTGAGGTATCTTTTTGGAAAAGGTGTGAAAGAATGTTTATGGTGATGCTCTGTGATTACGACGAGCTATGCGATTTGAAAATTTCCATGGTGCTTCGCGATTTTGAGAGAATTTTGGCGGGAACTTTGGAGATTCACGATTTGAGATGACATGGTGTTGAAATCATGAAAAAGGTTTTAGGGTCGGGGAAATCGCCTATAAATAGGCCTCGACCCCCTCGGGAGAAAGAGAGAAAATTTTCAGAGAAAATATTTTTGCTCTCGATTCGCGAAGGTGGTTCGCGAAGGCAGTGTGCTTTGCGAAAGAAGAGCTTCGAGGTGGATAATATAGATCCATGAAAGTTTCGAGCTCCATGTTGGATCAGTGATCTTCTCGAGGGAAGTCGCTCTGTGATGACTCGATCTTCGCGAGAGTACTTCGCGAGAGTGCTTCACGAGAGTGCTTCGCGAAAAGGCAGGAGCTTCACGAAGGCTTGTTTGAGCTCTGCGAAATTGGGAGCTTCGTGAATTATGGTGCTTTGTGAGGGTATTTCCAAATGGAATTGGCTAGTGTTTAGAGGCAACAGGTTATTAATCAGTGGATGAAAGTTTTACTTTAACAGAGCATCTATCAACAGTTGAGGATGCATGTATTCATGAAAATGAAGAGATATACAGTTCTATAAACTGTGAGTGGATCCCTTCCAAGTGTAGTGAGAAAAGGAAGTGGAAGAAGGTTATTCTTTCTGTCGGTAGTGAGCCAGAGGGAAAGAAATAGGGAGTGACCCTTGGGAAAGCAGTGTGCTGACCCTAAACATTGTAAAGGCAGTGATCTTAGGAATAGAAGTGATCTAGACTGAACATTTTTTGAAGTGAGCTTTAGTGGATTTGGTATAGTGGAAAATCACCATTGTATGCTTCTTAGACGAAGCCCTGTGAGGGTGAACTAATTAAAAATCTCTGTGTCTACCTAGTCACTTCCCTGCATTGCATTTAAAGCATCATCATCAGATAAAGATAAAAATAAGTGATCAAAATAAACACAAAAGTGTATACTAAGTGACCCTTGTAATATAGAGGTCAAGATCCAGTGGGGCAAGAAGAATTTTGAGATAGAATATCCATACGTAATTCACCCTCCTACCCCCTCTCAGGGTATCTAGGCCCCTTATGGTCTTAACAATTGGTATCAGAGGTAGGTTTCTTTTATCATATTTGTTTTTTCTTACTTGGTGTAGTCGATTTGTGTGGTTAAATCAGTCTACTCTTATCTCGGTGTGCCATGGAAAAGGGGAAACATCAAAGAAGAATCAGAAGTTAGGTGATATCCCTCAGTGTGGAAGTGTTTATGGAAAAATTTTGTTTTAACTAAAAGAATCAAACAGGTTACTGAAGGAAGGCCAGAATGAATCTGATAGGGAAAATATTGATTCAGTCAATCATGATGTAGGAATGAGTGAAGTACTTGAAATTAAAAGTGATACCGAAAAAACTGATGATGAAGAATTTTCAAGAAGGAGGCCACCAGAAGATGTTGTCAATATGAAAGGGAAATTGGATTGGAAATCGGATGAATAAGTTAAATCTAAAGATATCTGGATCCAAGTATTAGAAATTGAGGTTAACAAGCTAAGAGACTTAAATCAAAGGCTTATTGATGTGGCTACTAACCTGAGGGAGAGGAATGATTCTCAAGATGAATAATAACAAAATATGGTGAGAATGAAAGGAAAACAAAAGGCTGATGAATATAAAGAGAATCAGAAGTCATATGAAGTTCAGAATCTGAAATCCAGAAATGATGATCTAGCTACACTGTTGTCTGAACAAGTTCAGAAGAATCAAAGGATACAATAAGAGAATGTATCGGTCTCTGAATCTGTTCCTTAGGAAAAATTGAAAGTAAAGGAGAAAAGTGACATGGTAGAAAATCTCACACGAGAACAGGAAGATGAGATGAGTTGTGGAAATAATATCATAAGATAACTCAATACCCAACTTGAATCAAGGAATATTACGATTAAAAAGTTGGTAAAAGAGCTAGAATCAGCGAAGAAGGAAGTGGAAAAATCCAATGCTAAGGGAAAGCCTAAAATAAATGATGCCTTGCACTTACTATTTGATTATCCTTTGGAAGGTGATGAAGAAATGAAAAGCAAATTTTCTATTTCTGAAAATAGGCAAGGACAATTTTTCTCGGCTCAAAGACCATATAGTTTGGGAAAAACTAGTATTGGATTTGATGAATTCCCTCTTGTGCATGACAGAAAGAGAGCCATGAATAGTTCCATAAGTGGAGGAAATCATGTAGATTCTTGAGACAGGCCTAAGAGGATAGTTACAAGAATTAGTAATGAAATGTGCTATTTCTGTGGGATTCATGGAAACACGTCAAGCTTCTGTTCAGAGGCACAGGAATACATTTCAGGCTATGAAAATAAAAACATTACTAAATCTGAGAATAAGAAGATGTGTCATGAGAAATCAGAAATAATATTCTCTCATATGAAATCATTCATTAGATGCTATTACTATGGAAGAATGGGACACACCATGAGTGTGTGTCAGGAAGCTTAGGAGCTCAATATCAGAGGAAGAACTCAAGTTGCAT
This sequence comes from Viscum album, assembly GCA_963277665.1. NCBI lineage: Eukaryota > Viridiplantae > Streptophyta > Magnoliopsida > Santalales > Viscaceae > Viscum > Viscum album. Next base: position 1,711,035,426 of record OY728137.1, on the reverse strand, counting down.
CAACACCTCGATAGAGAAATGATGAAATGAGGTATGCCTTTGATGAAATTTTTTTTATATGTTCTGATTATGGGCATTGGGAAAGACATTGCAGCAAGAATAAATCAAAAAAGTAAAAGGAACTCAAGAGGAAATTCATGACTCCAGTGGTGTATAATGATAAATCGTACACTGGAAGACAAAGTAATAAATTTAAAAATAAGCTTACTACCTCAGGAAAATCACATGTAACTAAAAGAAAGGTGAATCAATCACCTTCCCTGCCACACCTAGAACTGCTCTAGTAGATAGAATGTGAACAAAGATGGAAGATTAAGAGAAGATCTACTCTAGTTGTGAGTAAGAAGAATGCACATTCAGTGGAGGACTCACCACTAGTGAAAAACAATGTGGTGACTCAGATAAATGATAAAATAAAGATAAACAAGGAATGTATTGAAAAAATCACATGTCGTGTGCCATGAAGAGAAGTGTAGGAAAGAGGAATATCCCTACAATGGTGAAAGAAGTAAGGAAATATGACAAATTGAGAGATTCCTACGCAGAGAAGGAATAAAGGGAAATGGAATTTTGGTGGAACATCAAAGATGGAAATGTGTACTAGTGGGTTTAAACCCCAAATGGTGATAAAGGCTAGACATGTGGAATCTACATATCAGAGAAACACTCAGCATGTGGGTAATGAATGCTTAGTCATATGGCCAGAGCATTTAAAGTTTTCTAGGAATCTAGAAGAAGAAAGGAAGGTGTGTGATGCTCTATAAGAAAGAATCAATGGGTTGACCCATCGGGATCAACCACAATCCTCTTCTTGAAGATTACAGAAAGACTACCCCCTCTCCCTATGTATATGAATGTTGTTAACTAATGATTCAAATGTTTCAGGTTTTAAATAGATACGATCCAAGGAGAAGTTGCATATAAAGATGCAAAGTGGAGAAGTGGTATGCTTCAGAGTTTTAATTGACTCATATCAGGTACCGGAGTTGATGATGAAAGGGAGAAACATAGTGAAATAGGAATTGATTGTGTTGTTAACTCTATCTCTTGTTTCATACACTGATTTCCAACTCAGTAGGATTAGAGATTTTGTTAATGGCTCAATGATGAGTGCCAAATGAGAATAAATGATGCACCATAAGAAGAATGTTTAGGGGCGTAACACTAGGAAGTGTTGCATAACATAGGAGGTTCATTCAATAACAAAATCAGATGCAAGATCTATCAAATAAATTATTGGATTACTCATCTCAGGTGTTGTCTATCGGGGGAAGAAATATTACGGGAGAAGCAGAAATAATCATGCATCCCATCTCATTTATTTTGATCTAACAATGTGATATCAGCTGACTGTTTTTAGGATAACAAGAAGATACAAGAAGTAGTTGAAAGGATTGATTCCACTGAATAATGAAACAGTGAGGAATTTCCAGATGAATGTGATGAGGAGGAAAGCAACAAAGGTGGTACATAAGTGACTGATGCTGATTCGGAAAATAATAAGACATGGGAGATTGTTTCGAGGCCAGTAGATAAAGAATTTCATTTGAACTAAATAGTTCTATCGCAACAAGATGAATGAATATGGAATAGTTATCTAAAACAAATCGTGAGTAGGGTAAAAAGGATATTCCCAGGTAGAGGGAATAGATGTCGGTCAGACATTTTCACCAGTTGCAAGGCTGGAGAAAATCAGATTATTCCTAGCCACTGTAGCGCAACAAAAGTTCAAAGTGTTCCAGAAGGATGTAAAATTAGAATTCTTGAATGGGGTTCTAGAGGAATAAGTGTATATTGAGCATCCAAATGGTTTCCTCATTCATAAGGATGAGAAAAAGGTTTTTTGGAAGAATAAGGCATTATATGGAATGAAACAGGTACCGAGAGCATGGAACATTCATTTCTTAATCCAAATATGCCAAGGGGGTTCTGAGAAGATTTTGAGTGGAAAATTCCAAGGAGATTAAAACGTTGATTGTGACCCGGATGAAATTATCAAAAGATGATAATGGAAAGGCAATTAGTATCACAGAATACAGTCAGATGATTGGGAGATTATTGTACCCGACAGTGACAAGTCCTAAAATTGTATTAACCACATGCCAAGCAGCATGATATCAAATAAATCCCAAGGAAAGACACATGCTTGCAGTGAATAGAATACTTCGGTATATCAAGGGCACTATGGATTTCTGTTTGAAGTATACTGACAAATATGATTAAGAGATTTTGGTATATACAGATGAAGATTGGGTCGGATCAGTGGATGATAGGAAATCAACATCAGGAGGTGCATTATATCTTGGTGGAATATGTATTTCTTGGATAAGTAAGAAGCAATATTTGATTTCACTATACACCGCAGAAGCTGAATATATTTCTGCCACTAAAGATTGTACACAATTATTATGAATGAAGCAGCAGGTTGATGATATGGGAATTGAAGTGAAGTCTCTGATCAGAATCCATTGTGATAACTCTTGTGCTATAAATATCATAAAAAATCTCGTACATCACTCAAGGACAAATCACATTGAGATAAACTAACATTTTATCAAGGAGAAGGTTGAGAAAGGAATTGTGAAGTTGGAGTATGTGCTTACAGAACTACAGGTTGCCGACATTCTGAAAAAGGCCTTACCCAAGGTAATGTTTGAAAGGAATCGACTAGATCTGGGAGTTCAGTCGACTCCCCACACATAAAAGAGTGTGGATATGGAACACCCCCCTCTCCCTGAGGTATGGTTTGTTTTTCCTTAATGTATTAATATGCGTTTTGACCCTGTTATAGACCGAAAAGGAGTGTCCTTTGGGTTCTTTGACAAAGGGGGAGAAAACAGTGATTGTTTAAGGGGGAGATGGTATGGATATTTGATATATCATCATTGATATAGGGAGATGCTGATAGGTAGAGGCAATGAGATAGGGGGAGTAATGAGATAGGGGGAGTAAGAGTTTTAAATCTGACGATGCTAGAAGAGATCGATCAAATGATTATACATCACGATAGCTACAGATCTTGGTACAAGTAGAAGGGTGATGTTGAAATGGTGTGAGAAGGGTTCCAGCGATAAAAAATTGGTATCAGTTTGATAATTGGTGTCCGATTGATATCAACAATGGGTATCAGTTTGGAAATTGGTATCAGTTGAGTGTCAACAGTTGGTGTGTGAAATGAAGTGATTCATTGATGATCTTTTCATTTACTCTTGTTTATCATGACGAGCATTTCTCATGTGGGCTTAGAGTATGTGGTGAGTGAATCTCTGGTCACTATATGAATCGCAAGAGGCGAATACAAAAAGCCATGACAAAGGAATGAACGATCTAGAGGCGGTACAAAAAGAGTAGTACAAGGTGGCGTCGTGGTGAAGGCCTCATGGAATGGATTTCACGAAGACCAGAAAAATGATGGTGGTGATTCTTCACGATTACTTCAAGCTTCATGAACGACAGATGTTGAAGTGCATCGCGGAGGTGAAGGGCTTTGTGGGGTATCATCTTGGTGAAGGTGTGAAATAATGTTGATGGTGATGCTCTGCGATTACGACAAGCTCCGTGATAGGAAAATTTCCATGGTTCTTTGCGATTTTGAGAGAATTTTGGTGGGAACTTCGGAGCTTCACGATTTGAGATGACGTGGCGTTGACTTCGCATGGAAGGTTTTAGGGTCGGTGTAATCGCCTATAAATAGGCCTCAACTCCCTCAGAAGAAAGAGAGAGAATTTTTAGAGAAAATAATTTTTCTCTCGATTCGCGAAGGTGGTTCGTGAAGGCAGTGTGCTTTGCGAAAGAAGAGCTTCGCGACGACTAATATAGATCCGAAAAAGTTTCGAGTTCCGCATTAGATCAGTGATCTTTGCGAGGGAAGTCTCTCGGTGATGGCTTGAGCTTTGAGAAGGTGCTTCACAAGAGTGATTCATGAGAGTGATTCATGAAAATATAGGATCTTCGTGAAGGCTTGTTTGAGCTTCACGAAATTGGGAGCTTCATGAAGTAGGGTTCTTTGCAAAGGTATTTCCAAAAATAATTGCCTAGTGTTCAGAGGAAAAGGGGTATTCATCAATGGATGAAAGTTGGACTTTAACAGAGCATCTATAAATAGTTGAGGATGCATGTATTCATGAAAATGAAGAGACCTATAGGTCTATAAACTGTGAGTGGATCCCTTCCAAGTATAGTGAGCAATGGAAGTGGAAGAATTTTATTCTTTCTACCCGTAGTGAGCCAGAGGTAGAGAAATAGGGACTGACCCTTGGTAAATCATTGTGATGACCCTAAACATTGTAAAGACAGTGAGACTGGGGATAGAAGTGATCTACCTCGAACATTATTGGTAGTGATCTTTATAGGATTTGGTACAGCGGAACATCGAATTTGTATTCTTCTTAGACGTAGCCTAGTGAGGGTGAACCAAGTAAAAATCTGTGTGTCTGTCTGGTCGCTTCCATGCATTGCATTTAAAGCATTATCATCAGATAAAGATAAAAATAAGTGATCAAAATAAACACACAAGTGAAAACAAAGTGACCCTTGTAATATAGAGGTCAAGATCCAGTGGGGAAAGAAGAATTTTGAGATAGAATATCCATACCCTGATTCACCCCCCCCCCCCTCTCAGGGTATCTAAGACCCTTTTGGTACTAACACATATCACCTATTTGCTGGAAAGACCAAGGGGAGTCGGCACTTATCAGTCCAGAGTTGGTACAGGAAACCATAAAGAAGGTGTAGATCATCTAGGACCAGATGAAGACTGCACGGAGGAGGAAAAAGTCTTATAACGACAGGAGATGGACACCCTTGGAGTTTGAGGAGTGAGACCATGTCTTTCTATGTGTCTCACTTTGATGAGGATTATGGAATTTTGGTCGAGGCGTAAAGCTATCTCTGAGGTTCATCGGACCTTTCCAGGTCCTCAGTAGCATAGGTTATGTGGCGTATTATCTAGATATTCCCCCACAGATGCACTGAGTGCATAATTGTTTCCATGTGTCGCAGCTGAGGAGAAACACGCATGATCCATCACACGCTATTAACTGGGGTGAGATTGACATTGATGATGGGGAGATTTTTGCGGAGTTCTTGGTGGAGAAACAGTATCAACATGATTGGGACCATTGTGGGTGGTCGATTCCACTGGTGTGAGTTTGTTGGCAGCACGGGAACCTCTAGGGGGAACATGGAAGTGGGAGGCTCAGATGTGTGCTCAGTACCCCCATTTTTTCCCTAGTATTGTTGTAGCTTTCAGGTACGAAAATCTATAAGGTGGGGATAATTTAAAGACCCATAAAATTCCATGTAATTTTTTAAAAATTTATTTTGGACTATTGCGAGCCTTTGAAAACTGAAGGCGCATGATTTTGAGGCCTAGTGTCCCCAGAATTAATTTTTGAAATTTTTTAAGGTACAATTTTTAAATGTGATTTTCTTAAGAGAAGCTTCACGTCGACCCCAATAGGCCGGTAGAAAAAGTTAAATTTTTCAATTTACAAAAAAAAGATAATAAAATAACTTGACAAAGTTATTTTATTTCATTTTTTCCAGCGGATGAGTGGTGGTGGTGGAGACTGGTGACTTTTCAAGACAATTAATGGATTAATTCTCTTTCATTTATAAATGCGCCATTATGGAATTAAGAGGTTAATTCATTAAATGAACCTCATTAATTCCTCGGTGTGTTACTCACTTTTTCCACCTCTATTTAAGTGAGGATCGGGGTAGAGTTTTGACACGGATTCACCAATCAAGGAACCTCTGGTGAAGTGATGCGACGTCTTCCACTGACAGGTGGTGGAAGCTTTGACGGCGATGAAACGAGATCGATGAATGCCAACGACCTCACTCTGATGGGGAATCTCCTCTCACCAAAGACCATGTTACCTCTAACGTTTCATGAGGAAGGGGGTTTCTTTTATTGTGGTTGTCTTAAATGAATTAAAATTCCTCCCGCTTGTTATCATGTTAACATAGAGGGCACAAGCTAAATGAACAAGTCCCCGACCCTCCACTTCTTTGCTCTTGTTACGTTATTTAGGGTAAAATTTCCTCAACTCATTAGAATCTAGAATCTGGGAGCCTTGTAGGGAAGGCATCATCCCAAGGAGCCTATAGATGCTAGAGGAAGTGAAAACGGAGCTTCGGAGCGTCGTTGTAGCCCTGAAAAATAAGCGTTGTCACGGAACCAACACGGCGGTGCTAGTGGATGCGAGAGGTGGCTGAAAACTGCCGACCGCGGTGGAAGAGAAATGTCGCTCGGTGTTGTGGCAGTCAAATAGGCGACCGACACAGGCCGGCTGTGGAGGTGGACAGGGCAAGTCGTCGTGTGACGCGCTTAAGGAAGTCGCAGCAATGCAAGGGACCCGCTCCCTATAGGTCCCCTGGGTGACGAGGCAGTGCCACCGGCACCGCCAATAAAGTAGTCGAACATCTCCTTTGAGCTATTTGGGAGCTGCGGACCACACGACCCCCACGGGTCGTGCCAGCCAGCGGGTCGGACTGCCCGACATGCCACACCCGGCCGGAGGACTGGTCCAATCCGCGGTCCCACCCAACTGGGCTGGCCTAGGCCAGTTTGGTTTGGGTCTGGTCAGACCCGAAATGGGTTAGGTCATCTTAGATCGGGTCGGGCCAACTGGGTCGGACCAGACTCGGACCCCTCTCGGGCCCAGAAACACTTAAAAGGTCGTAACTTGTGAACCGGAAGTACGTTTGACGAACCGTCTATAATGCTAGGATCCTTGGAGAAAGACGTTCCTTTTAAAATACTCCATGAATGTTTTGGAAAAAAATTAGAGTACATCTAGGTAGGATTGACCTGAATCCAATCGGGCCCTCGGCACTAAAATGCCAAAAACTTAAAGACTGGGTGTCCAGTTGATGTGCCTTCTGTTGTGTTGGAACCCTTATGACGTGGAGTATCATCTGGTTACTTAATTGTGGGAATTCCTGCCATTTGAAATATGACTAATGGTTTTAGGAGCAGTTCTACTAGAATCAAGCTTACAATTAGTGGGAATCCATTGGCTGGCAATGAGGTGAAGGTTGGAGACAGATCATGCGGAGGTTAGTACCTAGAGATTCTGTGTGGATCAGCACTAATCCTATGTGGGTCAGATCCTGTGTGGGTCAGCGCTCAGGAATTCTCTATGGGTCAGCGCATACCAATCCTATGTGGGTCAGATCCTGTGTGGGTCAGCGCTCAGTGATTCTATGTTGGTCAAAACATACCTATCCTATGTGGGTCAGATCCTCTATGGGTTAGCATGGGTTATTACCCATCGATCCTAGGTGGTTTGGATCTTGTCTGGGTCAGCAGGGGTTAATACCTATCGATCATGTGTGGGTCAGACTCCGTATGGTCAGCAGCAGTGCCTCTTGAGAGAATAATATGATCTAGCTTCTCGACTAAACATCTTTACTTATGTGCTTTACTTATAATTGGTTTGAGCTATTTCTATTTCTTTGTGCTTTGTGATTGATATCATGCTTTGTGGTTTTTTCATTGTAAAATTCTGAGAGACTTTCGGGGGTCTCAGGGTCCCTACTGGGTATCGTTATACTCACCCCTATATAGGCTTCGCCCGCACCTTGTTGTGTCTTATGAAAACAACAAGAAGATTAATTGATACTTGAGGGAGTGAGGACAGGCGGTACATGGAGGAGATTGGCTAACGTGGTGAGAACTGAAGACAAGATCTACCTACCCTCTAGGTAGAATCCTAGGTGGATTTTTCAAGGAATTTTTTTCTATTTTTTAGTTGTAGTTGTACCTTTCAGTTGGGCTTATTTTTTGGCCTTTTTACTTTCAGTACACACCTTTACTATAGTTACATCTTGTAGTGTTCTCGAATTGTGTGCTTGTATAGGTTTAAATGAAATTCCTTCCTGTTTTCGGATATGCCTTTCCAATGCTAGTCTCCAACCCCTGGCCTATGGAAGGAGGGGTTTGGGTAGTCATGGTAGGGACCCCGGGGGGCGGGTCGTGAAAAGAAATTTATTCCATGTTTCGTGACTGATGATCAGGTATTGATAGGTATGAATATTCATATTTTATAGTCATAAACTTTGATTAGGTTATTATACCCTTATTCTCTTCTTATGTTCAATGATGACATTCAATTATAAATTCTTATGTTTACCCTTAATAAGAATTTTAGCTCACCCTTCTTATGTTTCTTATTCCCCAGGTTATTAAGAATGGTGATTAAATTTTTTTTTCCAAAAAATATTTTTAACATGAGTAAATTTGTGGTGTATATTTAATAATTAATATGGAATATTATAATCTAGGTTTAGTGAGAGATGATGTTGATCTTTATGATCCACTTTTTTATTAATCCATGTTCTTCAGAGATTTTTCTAATTATAAAAAACTCTAAACCTAAGAGGCCATGCGGTATGTAATTTATCCAATATATCCTTTTCATGAAGTAAGTTTTAGATGAAAAAAATTGGGTCACATTCCTCAGTATCAAATCTAGAAATTTAAAGTTTATGTTTTTTGCACCAAATACAAGATTTCATCTTCAATGATATTATAGTTGGTATCAAAGAAGAGTTCAGATAACTTCATATATTATGATGTTTTTATGTGAGGTTGTATTAAGGGTTATGGGTACCATAAAAGTTTTATGAGTTTCAGGTTGATTATAAATATAAAAGGTGTGGAGAACCTTTAGGTTTTATGTGATATTTGATGGTTAAGGTTATTTTTAAGTATTATCATCATATTCCTGGGAATTTTATAAGGATATAATTTTAGGAAAAATAAAAACCTGAAGGGTGGGAAATAGCACTTCACATTTTGTATGGTTTTTGGGCTTAAACCGACAATCGAAGGGTGAAAACTGAGAAAGGCCTACCACTGAACAATTTGATGTCTTGGTTAGTATGACCTCATTTTCTACATAAAAGGTTTGAAATATAATGATTAAGTTGATTTTTTAAACATTTTTTTATAATATAGAAAACCATGGGGCGAAAATTTGATTTGGTTATTAGGTGATTAATGTTATTTCAGGAGAATATCACTACATTTTTTGATTAGAATAGATTACCTTTGAGTTTATTTGGTGTATAGGGTTATTCATTTATATAATAATTTAGTTTTAATTTTGGGTGTTATAGTCGAGATTTGTAGTATAATTCATTTGGGGAAAAATATTACAATATTCTAACCATATTGGTTTTGGTTAATGTCTAAATACAGGTGGAATATCTTGATTGTCAATTTTAAAGATATGTGGTCCTTTAAAAGTTTATTTTAGTGCTTTGGGCATGAAGAATTTATATTAAATATTTATCATTTAGATTAAAAGATAATATTGTGGTGAAAATTTTTTAAGGGATAAAATTCAACTTATAAATTTAGTATATTAATTATTTTCTTAGTATATATGGTAAATAATAACTAAAATCTAGGAAAAATATTTTAAAATTGAAAATTTTATCCTATTATATTCATTTTTAATGCAATGATGGGATTTTTCACACCTCCTTAGTTTATGGTTTTTTGGTTGTCAAATTTCTAATGATCATTCACTTTAATGTGACAAATGATCTATGTCACTCACTATAATTTTTTGGGAAATAAATTTTTTATTCATTTCAATTTATTTACTTCCCACCAATTTTCTCCCACTTAAAAATCTTATTGTGTGAAATTTCAGATGATCTTTATACTTCCCTCTCTCTATTTTCAAGTGGTTCTTTTATTAAACCATTATATGATCTAGGTTTACAATACAAATATTTTCAAATGTAAAACCTTAAATTATATATATAAATCTAAAATTTTTAGGACACCATTTTTTAAATTGGTGGGATTTAACGCCCTAATATTTTAAAAGTGGAACATTATGTTTGATAGCATATTCAACACGCAACACTAAGATTAAATTACCCGTGAAATATATGATCATTATCACCTAGACAATAAATTATAAGATTTGAATTATATTAACTAATTTATTAAATATATTTATAAATTTCATACTGAATAAAAATTTATTGATAAATTATTATCAAATAATCTATTAATATTTAGTAAATTAATTTTATTCATCAAAAATATGTTTTCTTCAAAAAAGATTCCTTAAGGAGGAAATATTGTAATAAATTTATATAATTTTATAAAATTTATTTTATAATATGAAATTAATTTTTTAAATCATAATATAAAATTAAATTAATGTTTAAATTTTGGATTTTCCAAGAAAAATGATTTTTTACTGATTAGTAAAAAACACCAATTTTTGTAAAATTGTCATTTCTTTTCAATAAATTAAGTTATTTGAAAGTACCATTTTGCATTTAATATTATTTAAAGTAAAAAAATTTCATTTATTTATATTTAGAAAAACTAATTATATTTTGATTATCTTTATATTGTATTTTAGTATAAGTTTATTTTTGGGTTCAAAAATGTGTGTTTGCATGAAACTGTTTTAAAGTGAATATTGTTTCCGCATTTTAATTAATTAAAAAATCATAATTTGGAATAAATTAAATTAATATATATATATATAATTTATAAATATTAATTTAAATTTATATAATGGTTATTACATGTCATTGAGTTAATATAAAATCATCATACACTTGAAAATACATTTCTTAAAAAACCCATTTTTTCATCGCATTTTTAAGTTTTATTTTAAATTAGAGTCTACAACGTATACGAATTGAATTTGGTAAAATGGATTCAATATTTTTAATCACAATAATTTAAATTATATAATAAGTTCAACTTAATTTTTTTTATAATGAATAGTAAAAATAATAAAAATATTTTAGTGCGTTTAAGGTGAAAACGAGTTTACCAAGGGTTAAACTAAAAATAATAAGGGTTAAAATGAACTAAAAACTTATCTAAAATATATTTTAGGGACATATTTAGACATTATAATTTATAATTCTTTATAATGGTCCATTTTCATCCATGTTTATTATGAGGAAAGTGGGTATAGCTTTTTCTTTTCAAAAAATACATGTATGTCACTCACCTTACTTATAATAGGCCATCAACTCTCCTCTCTTATTAATTCCTTAAAATACATTTTTCTTGTAAAATAACCTACCCAAATACCTTACCTATATCACTCTTGATGACTTAAATCCCATGTTTTGATCATAATTCCATCCTAAGATAGATTTTGAAGCTAACCTAAGGAAGTTGTTTGAAAAAGAGGTATCATGTTAAAACGAGCGTTTTAATTTTATTTATTCCACCAAATCCCTCAAAAATTCTTCAATTATACTGATATAATAAAACAATATCCCACATATAATTATATTATATTATTTTAATTTAATAACCTAAAAAAATTTCCTCTTTAAACAAATGGTAAACAAACCCATCGATCGTATGCACGATGGACTACTGCCTTACGAACCGATGCAATTTGTTTTCCATAACCACCTATAAAGGACATTTATAATGAATTATTTAAATAATATATATTATATTTTAAATATAATTATACTTATCAAGTATTATATCACATATACCTTATAAATTTTCATTCCAAGTTAGATACGATAATGTTGCTTCTATGTATTGTGGACTATCGCCTCATGAATCGATGTGATTTATTTTTCACTCACTCATTATGTGGAAGGTAATAAGGATAATTTTACTTAATATATGAGATATATATGAAATATTTATTATATTAATGAAATATTTATCATCCTAAAAATTTAATATATCATTTTCTTTCATACCTCTTCACTCATTAAAAAATGATAATGTTTCTCATGTGTACTAGTAGACTACCACTTCCACGAAGAGATTTGATTATTTTTTCATCATAAAATTACATGTATGATATATATTGAAGTATACTTATATAAATAATATGTTTTATAATATTATTATAATTATATAAAGAAAAAAATAATACGTAACATCTTTCCATAAGGATTGTTGAAAAATGGAAACATTGTTTATGTGTATGTATGGCCTACCGTCTCCTTGATTGTAATATACTACAATTTTCATAACCATATTTCATGATTGGTTTCAGAATTATAATTTATGTATAAATATTATTATTATTTCTTGATTATTATAATTTATATGTTTAAATAAGGACTTCTTTGACCACTATCAACACACCGAAGTAGTTTTGAAATAATGAAGAAAGCGTCCTCAAGACACCCAATGTTGACTTAACTAATGAAGTATATAAATATTAAAATAAAAATAAATAAATTAAGATATTTAAATATAAGGTATTAAAACTGGGAAAAAATTACAAAATAAAATAATTTATATACGTTTATTATATTGGAGTTAAAGGAAATACATTCAAATTCTGAAGTCGAGGTATGGGATTTCATCTCAATTTATTTTCATTGTGGAATATTTTTTTATGAACATAATTTATTTTATATGGTGTATATAATTCCTATATTTCATGTAATATCTTGAATAATTTATACAGCATGTTATTTTAGGTTTTAATTTTAATTATTGCATCCAAGATTGATTGACTTAAAAGTTACTAAGTGGTAAAGAATTTCATAACTCAATTTATTTTCATTGGGTTATATTACTTATTAATTTTCATTGATATTATAATATTATATATATTATTAATTTTGATTATATTTTATTTTATTTCCACATTTTTTGTGGATTTACATTTGATACAAATAATCTATTTATTTATTAATTCTCACTCCAATGTTATGATCATCATAATGATTTCTAATACCAAATTGTCTTATTTGGGATATATATTATGTTATACACCTATCTTATAATATGAGGTGTATATACTACCCATTTTATATGTTATATCATTATTATCCTTATTTTTATGCTATTTAAATTTTCATTTCAAGTTATTATTCCTTGAGGATTATGATGGAAAAGCTACCAAAGTGACAAATGATTTATGTTAAAATATCTTTCTTAATTGTGATTGTTTATGCTTGGATTTCATAAAGGAAATTACATTATTATTTTATCATAAAACCATTTCATTTTCTTCTACTCTAGTTATTCAGGAAATTTTCAAGTAATAGTACCATTTTTCTCTCTTTGGTAATTAAGATAATTGATAATTTTTTAAGAAAATATAACTTCATTTCTCTCTTCATAAAATAATTATTATTCTACCAAATCCATTTTTTCTAAAAAGATTTTTAAATTTTTTTACTATGATTGTTTAAATTAATTTTTACCCATAATTTCTTTATAAAAAAATTATTTAAATGTAATATTCCTTCTATTTTCAAAACAAGTTACTTTTGGACTTTTACTAAAAAAAGTAAAATGAACCTTTGTTTTTAAATTATTCTACATGAATATAATTTTCCACTGCCATGACCACTAAATGTTTAAAAGATTTTATTTTTTTAGTTTCAATGGTTATTTTTAAATAAAACTAAATATTTCATATTTGATAAAGTTTTAAATTTTAAATAAGGGTTTTAAAAATGGAAAGGATGTTTTCCTCAATAAATATTCCAAGTGATATTTCAAAATAATTTTTCATCTAAGATGACATCTAATGATGTTACTCGAAGTAAAAAATATAATTTTCCTCAAGAATTTTTTTAATAGTATCTTCATTCATAAATTTCAACATACATTGATGTTACATAAAATACACTTGGAATATAATGCATTTATTCCACACATATTCTTTATTTCTATGTATTATGATATTTTTATGGAACTTGTACCATTTTATAAGGGTTAATTGAAATATAAAGGAACATTAATTATCATTATGATTGAAAAGTAAAGGCTTATAAATGTTTTATTAATAAATATTACTTGGATATTATTAATAATAAATGGGTGAGCCCAATACATTTTATACAATGGGTTTATCCCCATTATAGCTCACAGGGGAGCCCGATATAGATTATAGGATGGGTGTACCCAAATAGTTCCAAGGGAGCCTATTAATTATTATATGATGCATGTGAAAAGATAGTACTAGGTGATCCCATTATAGATTATATGATAGGTAATCCTAGATAGCACTCCAATGCATTGGGTATTGTTTCCTATCTTCAAAGGAAATAATGATGGAGTTGTCAAAGGTTTTCCCCTATGGATTTAATTGGGATAAAATTATTTTTTACAAGAGTTTAAATGGTTTATGAAGATAATGTTCCCAAGAAACAAACATGGTTTATTCATTCTTGTTATGGGTTGTTAATTATTCCTTTTATCAATCTTGAAATTATATGGCTCGAGATTATTGTTTCTTATGACACTTGTATTTGATAAATCATTATTCCACGTTTCATGACTAATGATCTAGGCATTGATGGGTTGGAATATTCTTATGTTATTCTCAGGGACATTTATTATGAAATCATACCCTTATGATCTTTTTATTCTCACTAATAACATTCAATTGTTAATTATTATGTTTATCCTTACTATGAACTTAAGATCACTCTTATTTTATTTCATATTCCAAAGGTTATGAAGAATGATTATTAAATTATTTGTGTCTAGAAATGTTTCTAACATGATAAAATTTTTGGAAGATTTTGAAGACTTAATATGGAATACGAAAAACTAAGTTTAGTGAGAGATGATGTTGATATTTATGATTCAATTGTTTTTTAATACAAGTTGTTTATATTTTTTCCTAATGCTGTAAAACTCTGAACCCAAATGTTCATTGGGTATCTATGTGATCCAATATATACTTTTGATGATGTAATTTTTTATGGAATAAATATGGTGACATTCATCGCTATCTAATCTAAAAAAGTAAATTTTATGTTTTTAGTACATGAATTGGGAGTTAATTTCTAGGGTTGTTATAATGATGGTTGAGGAATTTCCTAATAATCCATCTAATTATATCCTTTTTTTAAATAGCTCATCCTCATCTTGAACAAGTTCATCCATATTATAAAATTTATTAGCTCGGATCATATTGATTTAACATGTATTTATGAGTGTAGTAGCCTATAGCTTCTCAGGGATGCGATGAAAATCCTATTTTTATTAATAGATTTAAGTGTTACAAGATTCAGTTTTAAGAAAATTCAAGGTTTGATTGGGTTTATACTCTTTTACTTGTCGTCGGCCACGGTTTCTATGTTCAAGATTGTTCAAAATCATTCCTCTTGTTCATTTGAGATTTAACAGCATTGGATTCAGTTTCATTTTAGTTTTTAGTTCATCTAATCTTATCATTATCCTCAAACTAGTGGTGATGTTAGCCAATGAAAACCTTGAACTTTGATATACTTCTTATCCAGTCATGTGATCTTGGATTAGAAGGTAATCATAGAATAGTGTTAATATTTTTTCATCATAAAAAATAATTTTGGCCTTATTATTCTTCATAATCATTCGATTTAATCAACATCAGGTTGAAGATTCATATTTATCATTATTTGGCCATTTTTTATCTCTTTGGTGCTTCATCGAGGAACCTATTTACCCTAAAACTACCAATCTATGAGGTGTCAAAAAATCAACTTCAGTAACTTCATAGAGAAATTTTTTCCCTCATGAACTCGGATAGAATCTCTACATTCTGCAGAACTCTCAGCCTAGTTTTATTAGGTTCCTAGTTGTGGCTCCAATCAAAACTCAGTTTCTTTAGGCTACTACAGATCTTCTATATTGGTGAAATGAAACATATAAAATGTATACACGAAGGGGACTGAAAATATTCCACATAAATCCTTAGAGCATGTTCTTCAATGTGAAGGTCTTCCCCATTTGAATAGAATTACCATAGGAGGTATCATTCTAAATTTTTCTATTTGGTTTCCAGTTTTTAGTTGTTTATATGGGAAATCTAGAAAACTATAAAAATTATTAGGTAGTCAAAAAAACAAAATAAAATTACTGAATAAATATTCAATCAAAGAATAAAGTAAAAAAATAATTTTCATTCTTTAATTAAATAAAAAAATAAATTAAATAAATTAAATAAAATAAATTAAACTAATTATTTTGTTAAATAAAATAAAATATATTAAATTAAAAAAATCTTAAAATAAACCAGTTATTAATAAAAAATTTGGAAATAAATAAATGATAACAATTTATTAGAGAATCAACTTAAAATATTATATTAAATTTTTTTAGTTAAACAAAAAAATATATTAAAATTTAAATATTATTTAATTTATATATTAGTACCAATGGAAAAAAGTTGATAAAAGTTAAATACATAAAACACAAAATTAAATAATAATAAAACAAATAATAAAAGATAATAATTAAATGATTGATAAATAAAAAAATAATTAATAAATAATTAAGATAATAAACATTTGAAGGTTTTAGCAACAAAACAAACATTTTTATTAATAATTTCATTAGTCTGATAAATATACAATAAAATAACCGTAAATACATAATTCACAATTAATTGATTAATTTAGACAGTAAAAAACGTAATTAGTACAAGAAATGATGTGGAAAATCACTAAAATAAAATCCCACATCAATACCATATCCAAAATATAATGATACTTTTAAATTACTTAATTTAAATAAAATTATGGAAATTTTTTAAAAAAAATCAATGTTTTTTACTATTTAATAAAAAATAAGTCCATTTAGAAAAATAATATAAGTTCAACCTATGCTAATATTGATATATTAATTTGAAAAATGATATAACGATCAAAAATAATATTTTAATAGGTTTTGTGGTTTTTTAAAATTTATATCATATATAAAGAAATCTATCAAAGAAATTATATTTATTTACAGAGAAATATATCCCAAAATCTTAGGTTTTTACATTCTACCCCCTTCCATTGAAAATACATCCCTCTAATACAAAAAAAACTGAGGATACTTTTATATCATCGCAACCTTGGGTACTAATGTAACTTCTTAGAACTTATAGTTTCACCAAAAAAACATTAACCAGATGGGTATTCTTATTTCATATCACTTTCTCTATAAGATCCAAAATTTCCACCAGTTGTTCCTCATAATAAATTTCTTTCTCTAGTATTTTGATCTCTGAGTTCATTACATGTGAAGGATCAAGTATGTAATTCCTTAGGATATATACATCAAACATATTGTGAAATTTAGATATATTTAGTGTAATAACCAAATAATAATCTATCGTCTATATAAAATCAAGAATATCGAAGGGAATAATAAATCAAGCTCTTAGGTTTCCCTTATTCCCAAGTCTCTTAAAAAAGTTCAAAGAATATATTTATAGTAATACCTTATCACGAACATTGAACTCTATATCACCGTGATGATTGCCATCATATATTTTTGTCGACTATGAGCTACCCTTATGTGTTGTTGCATGGATATTACCTTTTATTCCATTTACTCAGTTGGATCTTGTCCTCATAACTTTAATTCTTCAACTTCATACCAACACAATGGAGTTCTATATATTTTTCTATGTAGGGATTCAAAAGGATCCTTCTAAATTCTTAACTGAGAGTTATTATTATAATAACATTCTATAAAAGGAAGGTGTTGACCGTAGAAACATTTGAAATCTATATAAAAATGTATCAACATGTGTTAAAATTTGAATGGTCCTCTCATACTAACCATCTTTCTGAGTATGATACGTAGTACTAAAACTCAACACTATATCCAGAGTCTACAAAAGGATTCTCTTGAACTTCAATATAAAACAAGGATCCAGATCATATACAATTGAGTGTGGTACTCCATGAAATATAACAAATTTATTAATGTATAAACAATTAGTCTAATCAAGAGATAAATATTCTATAATATAAATAAAATTTTCTAATTTTTTATAGTAATTAACTACAACCCAAACATAATTATTCACTTTAGATATTTTGGAATGCTTGGAAACAAAATACATGGTAATGTTATTGAATTTAAATTTTGGTATTGGTAATACTTATAACATCCCCTTAGACATATGTCTCTATGAATTAACTTGATGACACACAAATAATTGAGATACATACTTTGAAATATCCATTTTCATGTTATCCCACCAAAAATACTCTTTAAAATCTCTATAAATCCTCATAATTCTAGGATGAATCAAGAATGATGAATTACGAGATTCATCCAAAATCTCCTTATTAATATGTGGTATTTAAGGAACACATACTATATTTTAGAACCTTATCATTCTATAATGATTATGGTCGAACTTAGGAATATTCCTCACATTTCTCAATAATTACATATCTTTCTTTTGTTTCTTCTTAATCCTCTCATGGATGGATGGTTGAGAATTCATCTGATAAAGATAATATTTTTCCTCTTTCCTCAATATTTTAAGATAAAACTTTAGAAAATCGACAACCATTGGATCTCTTTCAATCTTTATCCTAGACAAATAAGCATGACCTTTATAACTTAGAGCATAATGAACCTTGTTCCTCTTTCTAGGATGGTAATGTATTGAGAAATCATAATCATTGATCAACTAAAAATATATTTTTTGGTAAATATTAAACTCTTTCTATGTAAATTTATACATAAATATTTTATGATCTATATATATATCACATCATTCACCAAACATATATTACCAATATATATTTAATGAAAAAAAATACTACTTCCATCTCTAAATAATGATTCGATTAATTTTTCTCTTGATTTTTCAATTGTTGAGAGGAATAATCAACAATCATTTCATTATATATGAGGATGCATCCCGATCCATTCTATGATGCATAACTATAAATAAAAAACCTTTATTTACTACAGGGTAGTGTAAGTACAGGCATGTGAACCAACCTTCTATTTAGTTCTTTGAAATTTTCCTCACATTTGGCTATCCATAAGAAATATCTTCCCTTCTATGTAAACTTGGTGAGTGGATTATATAGTCATGGGAAATCTCTCACAAAGTGTCATTAGTTTTTATCCAGCCTAAGAAAACTATGGATCTTGGTTACCATGTTTGGTCTAGTAAATTACTCAATAACTTCATCTTTGAAGGATCTATCGATATAACCTCACTTGAAATTATATAAACTAAGAATGAAACTTTTTTATCCAAAATTAACACTTATTAAATTTTGAAAATAGCTTCCCATTCCTTGAGACCATCAACACAATCTTGAAATGTTATTTTTGATATTACCTTCTCTTTGAATATATAATAATATCACCTATAAGGACTACCAAAAATTGATAATGGAAAACTCTAAAGGCTCTTTTCATTAAATCTATGAATATTATAAAAGAGTAGGTAAGTCCATATGGAATTACTATAAATTCATAATGATCATACCTCGTACAGTTGGTTAACTTGGGTATATCCACCTTATTGACCCATGGTTGATGATATCCAAATTAAATATCAATATTAGAAAATTATTGATCTCCTCATACATGATCAAATGTATCATCGATATGGGGAAGAGGATATGTGTTCTTAATTATTGTTTTTTTAAGTTCTAGATAATCAATGAAAAGATGCATTGACCCATATTACTTATTAAAAAAAATATGCACCCCATGGTGAAGCAATATGCTAAATGAATCTATTATATAGATTCTCCAACATTTATCCTTTAATTTGTAAAACTCAATAAGGGACCTTCTATATATATTCTTTGAAATCAGTGCGGTACCAGGTATGAGTTCTATAGAAACCCCAGCTTCAAAATTAAGAAGATGACTAGGAAACTCTTCTAAAAATACATCAACAAACTCCAATAAAATAATAATATCTTTAATATTGTGTTCCTCCCAAACCATCTAAGATAAATCTCCTTTACGAATAGGTAGTAAAACCCATATGATGTAAGTGATTTCCACTAAAATTTAAACTTCATAAACACATTGATATACTACCATAGGTTTATTCAAAATATCAAATATAGCTTCCATTCCCTGATAATTGATATGGGCTCTATAATGATAGAGTTAATCCATTCCCAAAATTATATCAAATTTAACTAAAGGAAAAATAAAAATATTTATATGTAGCATATTCCCTCAAACTTATTTTAGAGAGGATCTATAGATTTGATATGTGATCACCATACCAATATAAGTTTTCACTTCCAATTTAATATATAACTGGTGAGGTAGTGATGTGATACCCTAATAAAATTGTTTAGATATAATAGTTGGTGGAAATGAAATCAAATAAAACATGTATACTTATAAATTGGATAATAATTTTACCTTTCACTACATTTCTTGGAAATTAGACTTTAGCTATAGTAATTCTATATGTTTGGACCTCTCTAATTGGCTTCTTTTATGGTAAGTTCCCCTGATGATTAGGTCAATAGTTTGAATATGGCATCATATATTTACATTTAAATCATTAAATAGAAGTTTTTATATTTTCTCATACATTAATTAACCAGATGATGCATATCTCTACACTTGTAACAACTCCCATTACCTTAAATAATTTTCTAAGATATTTCATTCCCTAATTTTTACATGATGGAAATTTATTCTTTTTCCTTCTTCTTAAATTTTGTGTTTTATTTTTCTTATTTCTCAGCTGAACTCTTATTCTATTGATTTACCTTGATGATATAGGCTCTATAAAATTATTTCTTTGACTTAACAAAACTTGATATGTTACCATCATATGATGAAAATGTGTGAGAAATTGGTGTCATTCGGAGTCTTGGATGAAGAGCCTAAAACAAATATTTAATCATAATCTCTAAATTATGTATTTTTTATATATCATACCTATATAATATTTTGAATTTAACATCATAATTTGAAACACATTGTTCTTTCAACTTCTTTAAAGTGAGTAACTGTCTCTCTATTTAAACTATTTTTTCTTAAAAAAATTATTTCTCAAAAAATATCACTTTAAAAGTTCTCAATTCCATGATTTCTACTTTTTAAAACTATTTAGTGTTCTAGATCAATGACCACCATTGGTTAGTATATTCTCTAAAACAATACAATAGAATAATAACCTTTTCATTTTTATTAATTCCCCAACCTAGGAATATCATTTCAATGTACTTAATATATTTCTCAACTACCAATGGATTTGTAGTTTAGATAAAATTTGGAGGCTTATGTCTCATAAAGAGTTAAAATATAGGTGAATAAAGTAGTGGATCAACATGTTACTCCATACGATAAAGTTTATTCTTCAAAACGTGAGTCATCTGCCTTAATATGGCCATACTATTCTCATTTCAAACACCTATTATACTAGATTTATCAATAGGGAAATCCCTACATTGACATAAAATTAAATGGCTTACATCACCAAGGATTAACAAATTTAGTACTCTTAAGTAACTATATATATACATGATTTTTATATTATATTAAACATATAAAAATAATAGAATAATATCATTTCATGTATCTTTTATATTATTCATAATATCCTTATTTTTATCCTTAGTAAAGGAAAAAATAAATGGTAAGATCAGATTCATGGAAAGGGTTATGTGTAATCGAAGTTATCATGATTAAATAAGGAATAATAAATATGAAAAGGTAAATAAATAAAAACACATGTCATTTAATCAATAACTTGATTACAAAATAAATATATGGAAAATATAAATTCATTAATATCATGAATAATAATAATTGAATTATCAATAAAAGAAAAACTTAATGTTGGATGTCATGATCTCAGACATCATAATATCTTTACCACTAGTTACTTATTATAAAATAGTATAATTAATGGGTAGGTAGACACAAAAAACAATTTAATAAGTTTATATAATAGGTTTGTCTCACCATACCTTTGGATGAATGAAGAGGTTTCCTATAATCGAGCTCCACTCATCATTGCATGTCCAATCCATTACTCAAATATTGAATGATCAATTTAATTCATAAAAAATATTCTTTATCAAAAAATATCCATATTAAGTCAGGAATATAGAGTAATAATATTTCCCCATTTAATTAATTAACTTTCATAGTAAAACATCATTTATAGAATTCATATATAGTTTAGGTAATAATCATATTCACAATACAAATAATATAGATATTTAAAAAAAGTAATGTCCTTTTAAAATTTATCAAAAAACGTGAATGTTTCAAGAGAAATTAAATGAACAAAAAATTAATTAGAGATAAAATATGACCACAAATTCATTATAAATAAAGTTTTTGTTAAAAAATCATGTCTTTTTGAGAAATAAAGGAAATAAAAATGAAACATTAAAATAATTTTCATTAAAGTTTTTTCTTTATAAGACCCTTGAAACATTTAGAAGAAGCTAAATCATCTGAAATGTATATGGTTTAAAGAAAATATTTTAACTACATATATATTAAAAAGAAACATTCCTTTTAAATTTACAAAGAAAGGCCTCTAAGCAGTGGTGTCTCATTTCCCTTTCACCTTAGCATTCTCCTCAGTGGAAATCTGGAGAGGGGGATTTAATTGATCCTCTATGGTGCCTTCCTCATCTCCCTCTCTCTTTTATCTCTATCTCCTCCCCTCCTCTCACTCTTCCCTCAGATATCCTTGAGTCTAGGGTCTCTCTATGTGCCACTTTCTCAGAGGTACTCTTTCAAGGTCATGATATTTTTCTTTTTGAAAGTTCCACAAAGAAATTTGGATGGCCCTGATGAAGTTTTATTGTTGTTAATGCCTACATCATTAAAACCTTTAAATGACCTCAAGTTACTCTACACCCCTCCTAGTAAAATATAGAGTGGTGGTAAAAAATGTATTTGGGCTATGTGTTTTGATGTTCGATGGTTTTATAAGTGCTTTTGGAGTTATCTTGCTTTTATTTTCAACTACTGATTTCAGTCTCATCGATGATACCAACATTCAGATCCCTTTGATTCTCCAATACATGTTCTGACCTAAAGTACCTCTACTCATATCTTGTTAAAATTTTGTGGGATAGTAAAAAAGTGGTTTTGGGATATGGTATTTGGTTATTGGTGGTGTTCCATATGCATCCCGATTCAGTTTTCTCCTATAAAGATGGTTTTTGGTTCTCTTTCTCTTCAATGATGGTGACTTTAATAGGTGAAAATGTAAATAAAAAGGATTTTCTATTGGTTAAATGTTTTTTTTTGTTTTTTCTTCCTCAAAGTTATCATTTAAGTATTTTTTGTTTATTTTTATTAGTGATCGATCCATTTGATGCCTATTTGGGGATTTGTATCTTTGGTTTTGGTATTGTCTGTTCCTAGTTATGGTGGTCATCATTGGTGTTGTTCATGATGATGTCATAATGATGATGTTTCTATTCTGATGAGGTGAGCATGCTTTATGAGGCCGGTTTCATGATGTGGAGGACAATGGTCAGTGGTTCTCACCGATGTCAGGGTGTCGATGAAAGTGAGTGTGTCTGTCAGGAGGTTCATCTCGAGGCAGCTCACTGCTCGAGATTTCATTACCAGTGTGGTTCGGTGGTGATGGGTGGACGTTTTTGAATTTTATATTTGGGATTTGGTTTCTTATTATTTCTCTCTGTAACTTAATATTTGAAATTTGGTTGGTTTGGTTTGTATCCGTTGAATGTGAGGTTACCACTAAACCATAAAGTAGATTTTAAAAATAAAAAAAAATAGATTTGGGGGGACTTTTTTAAAAGAAATTTTAAATTTAACCTTTCAAAAAACATTAGAAAGATTCCTTTAAAACATTTTAAAAATTAAAGTATAACATCAAATTTCCCTAATAAATCATTTAAGTAAATAAAAAGGTATATTATAAAACAATTTTGAAAAATATTAACATAAAAGAAAAATATCCCTGATGAAAAGATAAATAAGTTCATATTTTTTTTAAACATTTTTTATTGATTCAAGTGAAAAGGTGGAAAAGTTGGATGGAAACATGGAAACTCCTTAAATATTAATAATATAATAAAATACAGTAATATTATAGAGGATATATTATAATACTCATTCAATAAAAATAAGATAAATACCCAAAATGAGGTTGTAAAATAAATTCTCACCTGTTTTGTAACTTTTTAATTATAAACCTCTGAAAGAGTAAATGTGAATTGAAATTTTACTCATCATGAATAAATATTAATTCATGTTAATAAGTTATAGGGTATGTACATATACCATAGAAAAAAATAAGTGTATAACACCAAATATGACTCAATGGAGTTGAAATTGAGATAAAATCACTTAACAAAAGTTCAACTTTCCTCGTAAGTTATTTTAAACACCTATATAATAAATTTAGATTAATTATAATTACATAATATATCCATATATATATATATATAATATCATATAATATCAACTTATAAAATCTTATCACCTATTTGTTAACAATCTTTTATTAATATCATTGTTTCAAGTATTAACTGATTTATTTTTCATCTATATTCTGATTAAAAAGATATAGTCCTAATATATTAATCATGTTAATATCCTACATAATTTTAATAATCATAAAATATCAAAAATATTCATCATATACATATTTAAAATCATGTTTTAGAAACTTATAAAAAAAGTGACTCACATCGTTTCGTGGAGATGATAGATCGTGTGTAAGCACGAGCGACCTTATCATTTTTTGACATGTGAAAGGGTATGGAAGTATATGTTATATTATAATTATATAATTATAATAATTTAATAATTATAAAATATATTCATTAATTTCATAATTATGACATTATTTGTGAGGTGGTACTGGAAAACAAATTACATCAATTCGTGTGATGGTAGTTCATTGTGCACACGAGTGATGTTTTTGTTTCCAATTTGATGGAGAATGATTTAGAAAAATATTATGAAATTAACATAATTAAAAATAAATATTTTAAAGATACTATTTTTATTATAAAATAATGGTTAGTATATAATTTAAGGTGTTAAAGGAAGAAGAAAAGTGAAAGTGCTAGGTGGAGATGATTACCACTTCTTTGAAAGAGCTTCTTTAGGTCTCCTCTTAAGGAATATAACATGGGTATTTTTGGAAGAGAAGTACCTATGGAACTATTATAATTATTTTTATAATATTTCTTTGTATTTTTTTCTTGAGATAAGTGTTTTTATGTGGTGTATAGAAGAGAGGAGAGCGGTCACCTTTTTATAGTGAATGAAGGGACACACATTGAATTACAAAAAATATTAAAATATAATAAAATCATATTCCTATGAAAGTGGAACTATATGCCCATATTTTAGAATATTATATTGGATATTTTTAAACCCATAAATCTAAAAAAAATTGATAGGCTTAGATGTTATTTTAAACATTATCTTTTGGTTTAACACCTTCATTAACAGATTTTAACCTTAACCACAGTAATACCTTTCAATCTTAAAGGGTCATAATTTTATATATAAGGTAATAATTTTTTCATAAATGGATAATGGATAACATTATTGACCATTTATTATCCCACTTGTTCTCTTGAATTTTTTTTATGATTTTTAAATAACTTAATAAAACATTATTATTCATAAAATATAATTAATGTCATTTTTTGACACTATTCATTTAATCTGACTTTAAAGACATCAAGATAAATATGGAATTTGAATAGAATATTTTTAAAAAAAAATAATTTAATATTATTAAACATTTTAATATTTTTGAACCATAATTAATCCAAAAAAATAGTTTTAATATTTTTAATATTATTTAGTTTTATTTTTTCACTACAAGCATAAGAATTGTGTCAAAGTTATATAAGTGTTTAATATAATTATATAATAACTAAAAATTAGAAATAAATTACCACCAAAAAATAATTTATATATTATAAAAAACCATTAATATTTATTCACAATTTATTTTGATACCTATGTGAACATATATTATGAATTTCAAGGCAAGAGAGTGACATTTTTTATTTTTCTTTAATTAAAATATTATAAATGTCATTATCAAAAGAAAATAAAAAAAAATTAAATATATTTAATGTTAGGATGAATATGATATAATTAATATCATAAAAAGAAGAAAATATACTATTTTATAGATTGTTAATGCCTTATCACATTGTTTTTAACATTAATTACCTAGTTTACCCTTTATCGAGGTGATAAGTTTTTCCACCATTACTATTTATAATACACAAAACTTAAAGGGAACTTTTTACCAAATTTAAAACTCAAGATTAAAAATATTGAATATTTTTTATCAAATTCAAATCATATAATTTTTACAAAACCATTTTAAAATAAACCTACAAAATAAGTCCAAAACAGTTTTCTAGAAAAAAAATGTGTTATAATCCTAAAAACCGACTTGTATCAAAATCATGTAAAATAATGATCCTAATGGTATTAATTATATAATTTTATATAAAATTTATAATATATGAAATTAATACCAGTTCAAAAATATAATTTAGATTTTAAATTATTTTATTTAAAGAACAGAAAATATAACTTTACAAAAAAATCGATATTTTTCACTATTCGCTGAAAAATATATCGTTTTAGAAAAATACAAAAAAATATTCCTAATAAAATATTTAATTTATTATTTCCAAAATTTTATATCTATCATATAATAATATTTCAATATTTTTTCATTGTTTATTTAAGATTTATGTTGCATGTAAATTAATCTATCAAAGACATTTGATTTAAATAAAAAAAATATTTCATAAAATCTCAAGGTGTTACATGTATCATAGATTAAATATAATTCAGAATGTTTAGTTAAATCCCTAATTTTACTCCCATTATTATATAATTTAATCAACTCTAACTTCTCAAAATCCTATGACCTATGTTGGTGTGTTTTTCTAGCACGGTGTAGACATCAAAAAACTTTTAAAGACACTGAAAAATGCATTCCCACTATTATGTGGTGGTTATAGTATCAATGTGTGGCCTGGAAAATATTTTCTCTGATTGATCCACTATAGTTTATCTTTTCCTCCATGGTGAAAGTATCTACAAATATCTTGCACTACTAAAATCCACCTTTCTATCTTTATGGAGTGGCCTTTTGTGTTACAGCATGGTCCACTTTAAATTAACAGGGTCATCGAGATTTTCTGAAATTAATTTACAATGTGAAACCTATTATGTTGTGTGTCAGCAAAAAACTCTAAATATTGGAAAGTATGGAACCATATTCAAGACTCTTCATAGTGTGGTCTACTCCCTTGAATAATGATCTTTTTTTCTTGTTCCTTACTGAACTCATCCATTTATCTTAACTCCAGATAAATTCCACAAATATTTAGATCTTTCACATGACTAATGATTGAATCCTAATTAAAAATAAATCTAACATGAAAATTAAATTTTTGAAATAATAATTTTTAGAGTTTATCATCTTTGGTTTAGTTGTTGAGTTGATTCTGTTACTTTTCTCTTCTAGAAATCATTATAAATTTTTTTCTATAATTTTTGCAAGATTTAATTTTATTTCATTATTTGTTAAAGTATTTTCATTGTCATTCATTAATTTATTCATTATTAACATTAATTACTTAATATGATTAATTAAATGGTGATTGGATGTTATTTATCCATGAGTTTATATCTTATCAGAAGTTAGAATTCAAAATTACAATGATGGTTACTTTATTATCTTATTATATTCATCCATAAAGTTGTTTTTATAATCATATTATAAATCAATTTTTATTTACTTCATTAATAAATTTTGACAAAGTGAGTTATTAATGGAAGAAGTTAAAGATAATTAAGAGGATTAAATTTTTAGGATTCAAATTTATATTTTACTAAAAAGGTTTTAACTTTATTACACTTGATTTGATTTAGTTATTTTAACATGAGGGTTGAGTTAAATTAAGTTTTATTAGTGGATTTGACCCTATTTGAATAAATTAAAATTTAACTTTATTGAAAATAATCAACACAATGTATTTATGACTGAATTTAATTACATATTTTTATAGAAAAAAATATCCTTTGAAATTGATTTCATAATTCTCATTTATCAAATATTTTTAAATAATTTTCATGTTAATTTTTCGTAAATTATATTGTGAAAATTTTTAGATATTTATTGGGTTAATAATTAGTGAATATATAATTCCATAGGATTACCAAGTCCTCTAGGGAATGATATAAAACTTTATCGATACAAATCATTAGTAATTTGAGTTTTAGGGTTTTGTAAACATAGTTTTATTAATTTTGAAGTATACTTAACATTAATCAAAATAGTGGTTGTATTAAGTTTCTAACAAAATTTAAAAGGAATATTATTCAACTAAAGTTGTAAATTTTTCTAGTAGATAAACCTATGTATTTTCTTATTTATTTTTATTTATTTATTTATTATTTTTACACATACAGATATTTTTTGTCTTTATAGGTTTCTAGGAGAATTATCAGGATAACTATCCCTTATCTATAATTTATTATTTAAGAAACCCCATTATTTTAATCATATTATCAAGAAAAAAACATTTATTCACGAGTGAGGGGATAGAGTGAAACCACCTTAATTTGAATGATAATTTGGCCACATATTTTTTCTAATAGGATCACTAATATGGATTTAGACAATTACCATAGACTATAACCATCATGGAATATAGTATACCATACTCAAACTTTTTTTACCTCCCATTAATGTGAAAAGAAATTATATTAATATAAGTGTGTTTTAAATGATACAAAACATGGGAAATTTTGTAAGAATATAAAATAAGGATCCCCATAATGGCTTGTCTAACTTTTTTAAGATTTATGAATCATTGAAACATAATTATAGATTATATAAAACTAAAAGAATTCCTTTTTTAGTTGAAGGGTACTATAAAATATTGGCTGAAAATATTACTTGATGGTTATGTCACTAACTAAGACATATTGGTCAAACAGTTATTGGATAAGTACATCCCACATTTGAATATGGTTAATAAGTGAAATGAGATCCAAAATCTTGTTATATGTGCCAATTTATGAATGACTTCTAAGTTCCAAGAAAGTTTTAGAGGGAAATAAACCATTAGATTATAATTATGTGACTTACAGCTGACGTCCCTAGTAATTTCAAAATTATTTTAACCATGGGAGGTAGTAAAATCAATATATTATCTGGAATATGTAAACATTGGACCAAAACTCAACCAAAACCAAGATCCAATAAGGTAAAAACTAAACCAAATGGATCAAGTCGTTTTCCATAATTTTTACCTGTTATGACTGCATTCAATAAACCACAATAGAAGTTTTATCCATAGAAACATAGTGGAAATATTCATTATAAAATATGATCTCTACTTATATTCCAAAAACATATTTATAGAAGGAAATTTATGAAAAAAATTATCATGATATAAAAAAATATCTTCTTAATCAAAATCACACAATGGGTAAAATTTTCACAAATTTTATTAAGAAATTTTGCAATATACTATTTAGTAACAGAGAAAGAATATGTGGGAGTTGGTTAGGGTAGAAAACATTAACATAGGGAAAAAGGTGAAAATCAAGAAAAGTATAATAGCAATGAAGTTTAAAAAGAGGGAAAAGTATTATAATATCATGATAAAATATAGAATATGAAAGAAAGAAAACATATGATAAAACTGAGTTGGAAAATCCAGTGTAAACACTAAAACCATATAAAATCTAGAGTTATATGAGCCCCCTATCCTATTTTCAAAGAAGATAAGTCAAGGAAGTATATATATTAAATATAATAGGTTCATATAATTTGGTATTCATTTTATGTATAACTATGAAATATTTATATATTCTATATTATTATATAACAGATTATATTATATATTATGGCTAGATATCTTCAATAATCTTTGCATTAATACAGCGTTCACTGATGAATTTTTTGAAATATTAGGGTATGAAATTTTTTTTGAAGGATCTCTCATCCAACAAGATAAAATTAGAAGATTTCATAGGAGTTTATCAAAGTGAGGAGTTCTCCAATGTGGTTAATAGAAAAATTACTGCATTTCTAAGAGATTTGGGAAACTTGAAAATCTCATTCATAATTGGATCATACATGTTTTGGAAGAAACTTTTAAAATTATATTAAAGTGTTAATTTGATATCACTCACTGTGATTTTAAATCTAATATTGGATAAACCAAACATAAAATGATTAAAAATACAACTCTCTAACTGATTTATGAAATACCATTGTGAAATTCATTAAGATATATTTATCAAAGTAGATAAGTTCATTTTTTTTAAGCCTTTTTAATACTCAATGTGGAGGAAGAAGTACGTGTTTCTGTATTTTATTGGGATATAATTCCTTGATATTTTGAAGGCAGTGATTGATGTGAACCAAGGATAGTTTATATTTAGGTTTAGTGATTAACAAGTTACCTAAGATCTTCTAAAATCTATTAATCATAGATTGGATATTGATTACATCAATGATTTCTTTATTACTAAAGAAAACAAATCTATTATGGTTTTGTAGTAATAAGTGAGGAAAAACATGATGGAACACATAACGGATATATAATACAATGAATAAGTAAACAATAATATGGTTTCATAGTACTTATCATGATAATTTAAATTGGATTTGATCCAGTCTATTATGAATCCAAATAAGTTGAAAATTAAGCATCTCAAAAATATTTTAAGGTGCTAATTTATTTTTTCATAAAGTGATACATTATTTGTGATAATTAATGTAGAATAATTCAAGGAACAAATAGAAAAACTTCTCAAGGATTAAATGAATATAACAAAAGATATAGCATGGGTAATTTACAATATAAATGACCTTAACACCATAATCTAAATAGATAAAATGTTATTAGAATAAAGTATAGAGATAATCCATTAACCTCAATGTAAAATTACACTCATGATAAAAAAATATTTCAAATATGAGGTATTGAATCTTTATGTTGTGAGAGTAATATTTTATATTTCTAGCATTAAATGTGTCAGCCTACTAAAATTAATTCCAAATAAATGATCCATTAATGTAATTAAGAATAAATAAAAATAGATTATTCCTATAGTAATAGTCATAGGATAGTGATTATATATATATTATCACGATATTAACATACCCTAAAGGAATGACCACTTTCCACTCCCATTCATGGATTAAATTCTTAATAAATTATCTAGAAATTGGTTTTATTGTTTTCTATATGGTTATTTCATGTAAATAAAAATATCTGTGGATATAGTGAAATAAGAAAAAATAAAATTCACATCTCAATATTGAACCTTTTCTTATCATCATGTTCCCTTTTGAATGTATATTACACCAAATACATTTCAATGGTGAATGAAACATATCACACGTGATATAGAAATACTAATTCTCTAAATCATTAGGGATTATTTTATGGTTAATGGAATATCCTTTGATGTTTTCCAAGAAAATATTGACATGTTTCTTAAATATTATATATATAAGTGTTTTGTGGTGAATTACGAATTTTTTAATTTAATGATTTAATAGGGAATCATCCTTACACATTAGATATCTAACTAGGGAATAAAATAAGATTCATAAAAGAGTAAAGTGTTATAAAAGATACATGATCCCACCCTAATAAAGGGTATTCTTTATTTCTTGGACATATAGTATTTAACCACAAATTTTTCAAATACTATTCAAATATGGAAAGGCTACTTACTCACTTACATTTGAATAAATTTCCATTGATTTTCTACAATTCATTCCATGAAACCCTTTCTAATATTAAAATTTATTTTGTCGCCAACACAATTATGATATCTCCTAACTTGGAGAACACTTTTGAGATTATATTTAACTCTAGTGACTATATTGTATAATTATATCTAAGGAAGTTGATTGATTATATCTTTCAACCCATATACTATGTAATCCATAATCTAACTGAATCAAAAATCAATTATACTACCATGGATAATAAACTCTTTGAATTATTATTTTCTATTTATATATTTGGATCATATCTCATACTCTCTAAGGTTGTTATTTTTTGTGAATCATTCCACTTTGAGTTACTTTATTAATATTAAAGATGTTAATCTATGATTAATCTGATTGATTCTACTATTGCTAGAATTTAATAATTTTATCAATGATAATAAGGGATCAAATAATATGATGGATAATGATTTGTAAAGGTTTAATATGAAAAATATGAAGGGGTGAAGTAATTAACCTTGATGATGAGTTCTTATATAAGGAGATATTTCACACTAATATATTATATTCCCCATAAATACCTTACATCATAAATTATTTTATGAATATAAACATCTATCCTCACATCACCTATTAAAAAAATATTTTTGGTAGACATAGCTTATTATTTTTTCGACAACCCTTGACTTTTTAAATAATATGGAAATAGGATCACTCAGTAAACTATGCCTAGACTCAAGGTGAAGAGTATTGTAGAATTTTATAATTTATTACCAACTAATGACACCATATACCTAATATAATAGTGTAAAAATTATTACAAATTTTAATCATTTAAAACACTCTTCAAAAGGATACAATAGAATATGTGCAGGCTAGAGATCTATTCCAATGAATTATAGATAAAATAAAACCTAATTAGAAGCCTCAAAATAAAATTATATAAGTATAAGGGTTTATTATTTATGGAATTAATTTTTCATGACCCTTTTTGTACTCTTTTAGAAATATATACATTCTTGTATGTGTGGATTATGTTTCTAAGTGGGTAAAAGTAGAAGTGACATCCAAGAATACTAAAAGTTTCATTCTTATATTTTTTAAGTGGACTATTTTTTACAATTTTAGAATTCCTCGATTACTCATTTGTGACCGATAAAATCATTTTATCAATCACTTATTGATGGAATCACTTTAATGATATAAATTATGATAAAGCATAATCACACCTTATCAAACAATAACTAGTGGTAATATACAATTATCAAACCAAGAGGCCAAGAAGAATTATGGGAAAATAGTGGGCTCAAATAAAAATATTAGAGTAAAAAATCATAATACTTCCCGATGGAAATACCATAAATCCTTTAAAATTCTTATATGTACATCCTCTTTGTGGATTGTAAATAGAAAAACAATCCCCTTATCCATAAAAGTTGAACCCAGGTCATATTAGGCAGTAAATAAGGTGAATTTTGAGTTTTAGTAATCTATAACAAGGATTTCACTCTAGATGGATGATCTTGAATAACTAAAGATAAATAGTTATTATAATGGTAAAATTTATAATGAAAATACCAATAACTATAATTACCAATGAATAAACTAAAGATAGATCATACTTGGAGATAATTTAATATTATTTAACTCTCATTTGAAATTTTTTCTTGGTAAATTAATGTCATGTTGGTCATGTCCTTTCACAATGATCAATGTATAAATCATGGAGTAATCAAGATTGAATGAAAGGTAACAAAGGTATACTTTCATTAACAAAAAAAATAGAATCATTTGAGTATTTTTATTGCTTTCATATTAATAAATTGATTTTAGAGTCTCAAAAGTTAAATTTATGGGAACCCTAAAACCATAAAACCCATTTAAACACTAAAATTTGAGGTATGAAATAATAGATTGGTTAAATAAGTGGATTATATTCAAATAGTTTAAAAAATAAAGAAAAATAATGAGGATAATGAACCATGTGGTGGTGTATATCAAACCATGATCATGGTTATGTTAAATCTCAACTATTGAATCCCAAACAACCAAATTGGACAACCTACAAAAATTTTTATTCTTATACCAATTAAACCAAAAACTTTATTCCTCATATTCAATATGTTACACAAAGCACAGATCCCTCATAAATTGGGTATCTCTCGTGTTCCCAACCACATTTTCCTAATCACCCCAACCCAGAAACCACCACCAACCCAATCTAACCATTTTTTCCAATTGTTAAAACCCCAAAATATAAAGACACAAATAAACCTAATAATATAATGTTTTAATCAAACTATAGTAGGTAGGGATTGCAAAAATTATATTCCCTTACTATAATTCTCCTTATTTCATTGTTTAATCCTTGAACCCATTTTTCTTTAAAGTCCATGAAAAAAACATTGTAGTTTGTCCTATTTTTCATAGACATTTTGGCCAGAAAATATATTGATTTTCCATTTAACCATAGATATTAACAATTCCGTGAAATCATTTTTCCATAACCTTGATAAATCATGACTTCTACAATACCACTTTCCCATTAATATATAGTATCTAAGAACCTTTTGATTTTTATTTGAGAACTGCAACCTATGAAATGGGAATGGCACCGTCATCTTCCCATTTTTTACTATATGTTAAAATAAAAAACCCATAAGATGGAAATTTTCATGATTTATTAGCCCAATCACTCCTAGGGTTTTTCGTCATGGATCCCAAATAATAAATTCTCTGATTTAATTTAGGGTAAATCATGTCATGATTTACTCCACCATGGTGTTCTTTCTACCAATATATAATTTTTTAAGATAACTAAAGGGACAAGCCCAATATAAACCCAAACCCCCATCATCCATTCATCTTTACTAGCCCTAACTTATCTAATTTATATCAACCTAACTAGATTCAATGATCCTTATCCACCATTAACTATTCATAATATTTTCACAAAACTAAACACTTCACTTTCCTGGACCATTTCCATGCCATTTTAAAAAGCTAACCTTCCCAATTTAAACCCTATTTAACCACTATTTTCCAAAAAAAAAATCAATTTTTACTTTATATACTAAACTAGTGAATAAATTAAAATTCATGGATCCCAAAAAAAATTTAAATGAAACAAACTTAACCCTGCTACCAAGAAATCCTACATTTATAAACAACCACCAAAGCCTCCCCTATCCAAAAACCATAAAGATAATATTTTCTCTATTTAATAAGACCAAACCTAACCCTCCATATCAAATCCAAAATCCTAAATCCAACCCCAACCTACACCTTTCCTCTCTCTAATAAAAAGGGTTGAATATAAATATTATTATTAATCAAAACCATCATTTATGGATCCATGAATAAATTTTAATGAGTTGAGAGATGAAAAATAATTTGAATTAATCACTATAAGAAATATAGAAATGAGTAAGATACTTGACCCTAATGTATTATCTTTAATTTGATTATAGTATTTTGCAATAGAGAAATTAAAAAATCCAAATTTAGAAACCAATATAAAATTTTATAATAAGGCATAATAAGAAATCACCCTATAATTTTTTAATACCTAGGATTATGATTTACATATTATTAAGATTAAATTCATAAGAATACTATAGAATATAAGAATGATGAAATTTTTGGTGAGTTATGGTATTTATTATAATCTATTTTGTATTTGATGGTTATAAGAACTCAGCCCCTGAACCTTCAAAGCATAATGATTTTTATAAATTAGAGAGAGCTAACTAATGATCCCAAATATTATCACGATATATTTTGATCAAATATATCCCAACTCCATTATCTTATAATGAGTAATATTCATAGATATATCACCACATTATGGTTACCTAAATAGGATATCAAAGGAGTAATGAATCAATTAGATATATTCATAATCCACTAAATCATGTAGGGACCACCACTAAACATGTATTGTATTTTATTTCTACACTTTAAATTATATGGGTTCTCAAGGACTATCCCCCCCCCCAAAACACACTAACATTACTATCAGATATCCCAATATTATTATAGTGTCTCGACCCAAAAGTCACAAAGTAGTGCCCAAAGCCGATTGGCCACATAACCTCATGTGTGCCTCCCCATATGTTAGGGGCTACAAACTAGAAGTGAGGGTTGAGGGTGTTTCTATGGGAAGAATATTCTCTTATGATCAAAGTATAGAATAATGCTAAATTATAACGATATGAAGATGAAACAATGATAAATAACCATCAATGGAAGATGATCCATACATATAAATAAACCGTCCAAAGCTAATTTAATAATAGATACAAAAATAACGATCATGTCATGATGATATAAAAAAGGTAAGTGCATGGGATAAAAGTTTATAGGAATATATAACATGATAAGAAGTATTAAAGGATCAAAATATTCCTCCACTAGAATCACAATAATATACCTAGTCTTCTTCTCTTGTACTCCATCCTAGTAAAGAAAAATCAAACATAGGAAGTTATATAATTCCCTCTCTCTATACTTTTAGACATAAAGTCTATTTTGGAACCAAAGATGGCCGAAACAGGCTATGAGATATATTCTATGTGCCACAACCAATGGTTTCTAGATTGAAAATTGAAAATTTATATTATATGAAGCAAAAAAAGAAATAGTAAACAAAAAACAAAGAAAGAAGCAAGTCATGGAGGCCCATATTGATGGAGTATGAGGGAACCCCCTCACAAAACAGAAACATATTCAATAATAATAGATTCAAAATTATAAAAAACTATAATATTTTCATCATGATTACATTTGTAAGTGATAATATTCACCAACATATTACCCTCCCTCTAAGTATGATAAACCCTCAAGTTTGAATTATGTAAAGATTTAAAATTCCTGATGAGAGAAATGATATTACAAGGACACTCTAGTTAACATTTCAAAGAATTAACCATAATGGAAAAATCTAATTCCAATTCTGATAAAATGATTAAACAATCCTTACGTAAATTAAGACCTTGAAGTAAATCTAGAGATTCTGCCTCAACTGAATATCCCTCACCAAAAAAACTCTGAGAGAGACAAGATGACTGAACCATAAACCTCACAAACAACACCACCTCCCCACATAATTCCTTGTAGACAATAACTATCCATATTTACCATGAAACTATACTCAGGTGACTACCATCTGACCCATGCACTAGAGTCCCTCGTCCCATGAGAGACCTCACCTATAGGACTCTCATAACAAATAAGCGGGTGCAACAGCATAGGTATGACAACATATTTTAAATACTTAATGAAAGAGTTAAGAATATCTACTAATGTGAACCTGATGTACTGAAGATATGGCCAAATACCCTGGTGTAAAACCAAATTTTGGGACTCCCATATAATCCAGCAAACAGCGGTGGAGAAGAGTATCACACTCAACATGGTGTAAAGAATGACCCTCTGATCTCATCCCAAGTATAACACATAGGGTACCAAGTATCACTAATGGCATGGTATAACAAAAATTCCCACTATTCCCAACCAAGTTAATTCCCTAAAGGAACCGATATCGCTAAAGGATATGTAAGTA
This sequence comes from Viscum album, assembly GCA_963277665.1. Lineage (NCBI taxonomy): Eukaryota > Viridiplantae > Streptophyta > Magnoliopsida > Santalales > Viscaceae > Viscum > Viscum album. Next base: position 1,710,998,397 of record OY728137.1, on the reverse strand, counting down.
ATCCGCTTGGTGAGACTATCCAAGGTATTCTACTAATGGAAAACAAGTATTTCTTCTAGTATAATAAAATTCATTTCCAATTTCCTATTAAAAAGCATAATGACCCCATCCAAGTTGTCCTTATGTATGGAACCTTGTATCACCCTTGGATTAAAGTAACGGTATGGGTTTCTTCTAACATAAAACTCATACCATTTAAGAAAAACAACACAATCATTCGAATGACATATCACACACCTCAAAATGTGGTTTAAAACAAATCAAGGAATGTGGCACTTGGTCCCTTTTGGAAGGCTCACCCTCAATGGTGGATCACATTGGGGTGGTCATTGTACGATGGTATTTAATGGTATTATAGAACTATTTTAATAATGCATTATAATTTAATTTATTTATTAAACATACTAGAGTCATCGTTAGAGAATTATATAATGAGGCACAATGGAACATGATAAAATAAAATAATAATTTTATGGAAAAGGATTTTACCACCTTCCTTAGGTTATTAAATGACCAATCACCCATTTCTATCCTTTGAATCAGGCTAGAACAGAAGAAAACAAAAAAAATAGAAAAAATATCTGAAAATATGGCATAATAGCTCACACAAAAATAGTGAAAAATATAGGGAGAGATTATAATAAAATAAGGATGTGAATAAAAGAGCGTACCGACACACTTCCAATATTACTGAGGGTGAATAAAATGGAGCTCGAACGGAGAAGAACCAAATAACTCTAGGTTAGGAAGAGGAAGAGGTCCATCGCATAGCTCCTGCTGGTGAAATAAAGGGGGAAACTATTAGAATGGGGTTATACCCCCTTTAAAAATCCATGAAAAAATATATGTTAAGTATTATATAAAAATCATGTATTTTTTACAACATATGTATATATTACACGTCGTGTAAATCTTGGGTTTTTTCCCTTCCTAGGAAAAAGAAATCCACAATGTACAAGGGGTTTAGCCAGAAAAATACATGCCATGTAATCAAATACACCCCATTTATTTAGCTGATATCCATCCTCAATCAGTTTAATACTCCGAGATTATGTGAAATATTTTTTACAAATTAATTTAATTTTTTTGATATTTTCCATTTCACACAATACTGAATATAGATTTTGTTATATGAAAAACAATATGTCTGGATTGCATTATATGCAACACTAAGTTAATATTATTCTATATAAAATAGTTGTATTTTCTTAAGATATATGCAACACTATTCTTAGCTTGTGTTATACACAATTCCAAGTTCTTTTAATAGATTGCATTACATGAAAAACTAAGTTTTACCAAACAATGGTATATTATTAAAATATTATTATTTAATATAATAGGATATAAAATAACCAATGAATTAGGGATTAAAAATATTATTAAAAAACTTATGAAAATATATTCTTTATAACATGAACTCATTGGTTACCAATTAATTAAAAATTAAATTATATAGCAATTGATTATAATGGAAATAGATTTATTTTTATGTTCCCACGACCATTTTTTCTTAATAAATTAAATTAATTAAAATTGGTGAATGATATTAATGAAATATATATATGTTATATATTAAATAAAATATTTTTTATATTCATATAACATATTTTTTATGCAAAAGATAAGAACAAACCCAGTTTTATACACAAAACCATATATTTTTCAAAGGGGTAATTTCACCACATTTTAAAAGAGAACCCTTTTGAAATATAATTTTTGACACTTTTAGAATTTTAATATGAAAAAATATACTTCTTATTTCAAATTAGGATATAAAATTTTACTTGGATTGAATTTTTCATATTTTTCTGATAAGTTACATGTTTTGATGAATAGTAAAAAAAAATATAGAATTTTTATTGAAACCAACTTTTCATTGAAATAATGTATTGTGTTTAATTATATATTTTATTATTTTAAAAGTATAATTATATATATATTATATTTTAATCCAATTTTAGTAATGGTAATCAATTTCACATTGAATTTGGAGATAAAAACATGCCAATCTTCTGAACTTTTTCACTTTAAAACTCATTTTCTTGTTCTATCAACTGGATTAACATTAAATACATTTCAGAAATTTATGTTTTTTGAATTATTAAAAATTGATTTAATATTTGTAATCATAAGTTCCAAATTTATTAAATATATCCATTTTATTTCTGTACAATATGAATATTAACATTAGTAATTTTTAATACCACATTTAAGGTTAAATCATGTAAACATGGGTAAAAATGATATAATAAATATTCTAAAAATATTCTAAAACTTTTAAAAAATATCTTGGATGAATATAATTGTAAAATTAATATATAATTATCTAAATTTAATATTTTAATGGACACCTGGATATGAAAATGACTTAAATATTATTAAACTCAAAGAAGTGACAGAATGTCACACTCTTACTTTTAATATGTGTAATATTTTTAATATAGGGATAAATATAATATATTCTATACTATATTTATTATAATAAAATATAAAATATTTTTATTCATCATAGAAGTTTATTTTAAATTTTTAGTGAAGAAATAATTATCATTAATAATTACAAAATAATGATGCAGTAATTACTAAATTAATGAAGTAATCAATTAAATGATATTAGAAATATTAAAAGAAATATTATTTGACTTAATTAAGATTAATAATTATTTTTTGGGTTAATATGAAATTCCATGGGTGCATTAATTGAATTTTTTTGAATTTATTCTTCTTTATGTATTTTCTTCAAGTCAAAGGTATGAATAGATTCAAAATTGACACTCATGATATTTTATGAAAATAATATTTTATTAAATTATTTAACCATCATAAAAATAATAAATAAGTACAAAGAGGATTATATGTGGTCTAAAATATCATAAATTTTCCATTTATGGACCAATTTACACTTCATATTTAAAAATTACAGTCTTAATATTAAAAACATTATTACCATAGAGAAAATTAAAAAGGATTAACTAAGGGTTAATAAAAATGATAAGGTTTAAAATAACTTCAAAACATGTCAAAATCTATTTGTTGATTATATTACAACCTTATTTTATCTTGGATTCTAATTAATTTTATTTTTTATGTACTTTCATTGAGATTGATTTTTTTGTAAATTGATATTTTGAGAAATTCCAAAAGTGTCCTTCCCCACTCTTATAAAAGTGTACCTCTCCTTATCTTCTCCTCACACTTTTGAACTTATTTGGTTCATCCAAAATATATAAAATTATACTTTAAAATTTCATCCCTTTATCCTGGAATCCTTCCTTTGGGTATAAATCCAACCAAATAATTCCTTTTGTTCAAATCAAAAGAAGATACCCAAAGAAGAGGTAATGTTCATCAATGAACATTTATGTATTATTTATTCCATAAAACCCCTAAAATTATTTTAATTTCGTCTTTATATAATAACCTCACTATCCCAAATATACTGTGATTTTTTATATTAATTTTTCTACCAACACTAAGACACACTTTCATCTAATGGGTAAATAACTTAACGTTCTTTTGTACGGTGAACTACTACATCACAAAATGATGTTGTTCATTTTTCTTTTACCTCCTCACATTGTTGGGAATTATGTAGGATACTATTTTTATATAATATTTATAAAATAATTATTCTTATATAATTATAAGATCATATCTACCTTTTTATCACTTAATCATTTTGTAAATTACAATGTCGCTCAAGCATACGTATGGTATACCATCTCCGCGATGCAATGTGATTCATTTCTCAACTATATTTCACATGCATTGTAATAAGGATGAATTCAATTAATATATATGATATATATAACATAAATATTATTCTTTAATGAAAATATGTTATATAATTTTCTTTTCATTTAATATGATAAGAAAATAAAAACTTCATTTGTACGTACGTACGGTCTACCATCTTCATCAACGGTGTATTTTATTTTATATCTCTAATTTTTATGAATAACAAAGAATAAATATATACTGAATATTATATATATATATACATATCATGATTATAATTCTTTATATTATTAATTCATGATCTATCTAAGAGAACCAAGTATAAGAAGTCAAAACATGAATGAAAAACAAAACGGTTATTACCTGAAACATAACTTTTAAATGAAATTGTTAATAAATGGGTAATAGAAATCCATAATTAAATAATATATCATGTGATAAAATTAAAAACAGGTTTTTAATATATTTATAACAAATTTATATTTATTATAAATGAGTTTAACATGAGTACTAAAATATTCAATACATAAAGTATGGGAATTCCATCTTACTTTTTATTTCCATGAAATATAATCCATATTCTACTTTAGATTCTTCTGTGTGGTGTATAACTGACCTATGACATGTTATATCATTAATTTAATTTATTTAATGATATTCATAGCTTTAATTTATGTTATTATTTTACAGTAGTCACAAATCATAAGTTACTCAAGTAGTAAGGGATTTATGTCTCACTTTTATTTCTATGGGACACATGCCTTTTACACAACTTATTTCTTCTATTTGGTGTATAGACTACCAATGAATGTATTTTATGAGTCTTTTCTAGAATATTATGTTATATTCATGTCCATTTAATTTTATTTATTTCATTTGGAATATTATTCTACTGATCATAAAGAAATGGGTATTTATTTCACAATATCATCAATATTTTGGATTGTTTCGTTTCAAATATCCATTGGGAATATTTATCTTCCATGTCCATAATTTATAAAAATGCTTTCAAAAATTTTTTTATTATAGATGTTTAAATTCATTTTTAACCATTTTAACTATTTATTACATGGTTTAAAAGGAATCATTTTTATCAAAGGAGGTACTTCAAGACTTTTCTGGGAAAGAGGGTGAAAGGAATGTTTTTCTTAACTTATACAACATGAATGGAATTTTCCACTATCATTAAACCTTAATGATTTAAAGATTCCTTTCGAATATTTGAAGTTTATTTTCGAAGAAAATGTTTTATTTTAAAAAAAATGGCATTTTAAAAAGAATAAAAGGTCTTCAAAGTAGATAGGATATTTTCTTCAAGAATTGTTTTCAAGTAATATCTCAAAAAAAATTTCATCTAAGATAATATTATTTGATGTTGCTTTTGTTTTTTAGAGGATATGCTTCATTGCTACCATTATTATTCTTTATGATGATTGTCTATTTTTATGACGAAATGATATTTATGAAACCCATATCTTTTCCATGTGTTATGTTATGATTGAATGATTTTTGTGAAACCCATTTCCTTACATGGGTTTTGATTTGATGAATGATTAATGTTCTTGGTGCACACATATGTAAGGATTTCATTATGTGATAGGTGGGACATTTTTCTCCCACTAATGAATTTGTTAAGGATCTATATATCATGAGATAATGATGGTAATCATGTCCACGGGATTTATGTATTATTCTAAATGGGGAAACTCATTCTAAAATGGGAAGATAGTGAAACTCAATTCACTATATGAATATGAGGAAACCAGATATACTATGGGAATATGGGGAAAATCGATCCCATAAATGGAAAGGGTTGAAACTGGGGATAGTGTTGTGTCCTTCCAAATTGGTATAGTCCCCATGAAGTACCATGAAAAGTATTATCAGTGCACCTTGACTTATAGGTAATGATATTACATTGTTATTTGTATGCCATAATTCCATGCATTATTCCTATGTTATACTTTCATAGATTATGCTTCTGATTTCCTTATAATTCGTGTCTTATGAACTAAAAATCATTAGTCTATGAATCAAGTTTGTAATCTTTGATATAGAGGGTATGATCTTCTAATGATGATGATCACATTCCAATACACTTATGTTTCTGATTTTCTTACGAATTTCCAATATTTACCCTTACTAAGATTTTTATCTCAACCCTTTATTATGTTTTCCTTCCCCAGGTTATGAAGGAATGTTTTTAAGTAGAATAACTAAGGTGTAATATCATTGTGGGAAACATTAAAGATATTTCACTGAGTTATAATTTTTTTCCCATGTTTTTAAATCCACCAAACTAATAAGGACATTGGGCATTTGTTTTTGTAATGATTTATGTATTCTGCAAAATTGATGTAATTTCTAGGTTTTTCAGGACTTGGTTGTCATATTTGGAATCATAAAAAAGTTTTATTAAACCATTGGAAACTAATATGATACAACTTTAGTGAAATATCTAGGGAAATTTCTAAGGATATGTATAGTGGTGTCTCTAAGGATTAGTATAAGGATGAGTTAATGTTTAGAAAAATGTACAGGAATTTTGGTAAAGGATTGAGTGATTAGTTTCCTAACATTACATATGTGCCTAGTACTACAATTGGATGTGGCTTTGGCATAGATGTACCTAGTGGTAACAACTCCAACAAGGTGCATTAGTCCTGACTCAAGCATAACCCGGTACATGAAAATGGGCATTGATGCAAGATTGGTTTGACACTACTGAAGGATATTCTTTGGAAATTCACAAAATCTATATGAACCATCATGAACAATTTAAATGCATGTTGGATTTAAATTACATAGGATAAATTGAAGGTGTAATTTATTATAGAAGGTTTCATAATTTAGATATCCTATAAGTGGTTTTTCATGATTATATAGTTCCTCACTACGATTATTATTTCTTACTCTATGATTTTTGGTTTTCGTTAATGGATGAGACCCAAAGGAACCAAGTTAACTATGATTTTAATAGAAAATGAAATGATGTTTATCCTAATAATATGAATTATATGGGATCTAGAATGAAAATCCTCTTTGCTATGCTCACAAAGCTTTCTCAAGGTATGAATCATACTGAACTTCCAATCAAGAAAAGAAGGGAACAACATTATGACGAGTACTTTGTGAGGAAACTTCAAACTTATTTCAGTGGGTCTTCTAATCCACTTGTTGCTGAACACCATATTATTACAATTGAAAAGATATTCTCTACTCTCCAGTGTTCGGAACATAAGAAATTAATTCTATTTGTTTTTCAGTTGAAAGGTAAAGCAGACCAGTGGTGGACTCTAATCAAGAATATGAGGAAGAAAGATAAAATTGAATCCATGTATTGGGATGAGTTCAAGAACTTATTATTTAATATTTAATTTCCTAATGTTATTCATATGTCTATGGAAAACAAGTTCCTTGAGTTGAACCAAAATGATGATGAATCATTCAGTACCTAAGAGGATAATTTCAAAAGGTTTGTGAGGTACACTCATGGTATAATCATACAACCCAAATTTAAAGGTAAAAAGTTCTTTATTGTATTATAATCTAAGCATCGGAAGGTCTTCATCCAAAAGATAATTCAATAGCTGCAAATGTTTTTTACATTGTGAAATCAAAGATAAAATAGTGGTTGGAGTAACGTATCAATGTCATGGTTCTAAAAAGAAAAAAAATATAGAGTTTAAAGAAAAATATAAAAAACATAGTGATAAGAAATATGATCCATCTTTTATGTGTTCAGTGTGGAAAGAAGCATGGTGGGCTTTTTTATTGGTTCTAATAAGTGTTTCAAGTGTAGAAGGGAAAGCCATCAGGATATTGTTTTCTGAACTAATGGGAAGAAGAAGTTGTCCAATGATGCAAATTGAGGGAAATATGAATAGGATACACCTCCCAAAATTCATGTAAAGACCTGTAAAATTCAAGTAAAATATTTTTAATTTTCTTTGAGATTTTATAAGAACGCAGTTTCTGACGGCACTTGATTCTGAGGACCGGTGTGCCCAGAATTTCTATCCGAAGTTTAGCTCGGGTGCGTTTAGTGAACGAACGAGTGGGTTTTTCTATCTTTTGAACCGGTGCTCGGAATCGAATTCTGAGGGCATCGATGGAACCGTAGCGCCGGTAATTGATTAGAAACGCCATTTCTGGAGTTTCATTTACCCGAGAGAAGATGATAAAAATTGTGGAAGTTTAATTTATAATTTAACTACAATTTTTATTTTCTTTAAGTGGTTTAAGGCTTTGGGTGGAAGTTGGGTAACTACCCAACTTCCCAAGGGAGGTTATTATGGTGGTGGGGCCCACACGAACTCCACTCCTTCATATTACTCAACCCCCCTCAACTCACCTTTAACTTTTGATAACTTAAACATTAATAACTTATGTTATTAATTAAGTGACTTAAGTGTGGATATTTGAATTTTAAACTCTTGAAATTCAAAAGATTTGTTGAGTTAATAAAATAAGGGAGGTGATTATTTTATTTTGGGGTTGGAACCTTTGTTTCTTGAGAAGTTTGGGGAGAAAAGATAAGTAAATCTAGAGTTCTTCATCTTCTTCGTCGAAACATGTAGAACGCGAAAAACGCATCGAACTCCGTCGAAGAACGTCGAGTCCTAGGAGACCGACTACGCGACGCCGTTTACCGCGACGTCTTCTTCCGCGACAGTTCTTCCGCGACATCTTCTTCTGCGACGTCTTCTTCCATGACGGTTCTTCCGCGACGTCTTCTTCCACGACGTCTCCTTCTGCGACGTCTCAACCCGCGATGAATCCTCGTTCGACGAACCTCTGTTCAAGCTCGCACGAGGTAGGGGTTTAATTATTTTATTTCGTTCATGAATTCTACTTTGTCGTCCTTCATGAATATACAACCAAATGTTTTCGATTAATGAGAAGGATCCGGACCACACAAACATGGCCGACCCTCCTCCCTTATCCTTGTTTTGTTTCTAATGTGTTGGAACGGGAATGGCGCGGTGTCATCGCACCGCGCGGAATGGTGCGGCAAGTGATGTGCGGCGCCGTCGCGCCACACCGTGAAGTTGAATAAAGTCACGGCGCCGTCGCGCCGCATCAGAGAGAACCGAAGACACTGCGGTTTGAGCGAGGCTGCAGCGCCGTCGCGCCGTGCCGGACGAACCAAAACTGCGGCCGGTTCCAGGCCACGGCGGAGCAGGGTGACCGGCGGCCGGTTCCGGGCCACCTGTGTCGGAGCAGGGAGGGGACCGGCCGTCGCCGGTCCCGTTGTGCCAGAAACCGGCCGGCCGGACAGGAAGACAGTCGGGGGTTCAAACCCCCGGACGGCCAACAAAAACGACCCCCATTAAAGGGGGGTCGCGGTTACAAACAAGGGGCAGGCGCCCCCCCCCCCCCCCCCCACGCCAAACGGCTTGGTCGTTTGGCCGAGCGCCTGGCCAGCGCGCTGGGTGCGCTGTGCCCAGGCCAGGCCGGGCCACGCCCAAGCAGGCTGGACCTAGACCCGGTTCGGGTCGACCCCGGGGGTATCGGGCCGGGTCGGACCGGTCCCGAACCCCTTTTTACTGAATCTTTTCCAGTTAGATGCCCATAACTTGTGCTACGGTCCTCTCATCGATTCACCGTCAGTTGAGATGCGATCCTTGGATCGAGACGGTCGTTTCGGTATAATGCACTCAAGGTTTAGGAATACTTTGGGTTCAGCCGGGTTGGTTCGTACACAAATCCAACCGGGCCCTCGTAGCGGAAATACTCATATCTTAATTCTCGGATGTCTGATTGATGGACCATCGACTTTGTTGGATTCCTCTTAGTGAGACGAATCTTTTGGTATACTCCGCCCGAGTTTTGGACGCAGGTGGAGTAAGGTCGGGTTGGTTATGCCTTAAAAACCAACGAGGCCCCTGGGACGAAAAAGGCAATAACTCTCAGACCGGGCTTCCGATTGACGCGCCGTCTGCGAAATTGAGTTCCTGTTGACGATACGGAACTTTTGGATACATCAACTCTGGACTATGTGTCAGTTGATGTATCAGCCTCTCGGCTCGTGGAGCGGACCCTCTCGAATGAGCTTACTGTGTGCGGGAACCCTAGTGCTGGCTGCGTTTGCGACTGTGACGACGATGACGACTGTACAGAGATCCTCAGTGGATTCGACGGCGACGACTACAGCACTCAGCGATCCTATGTGGATCAGTGCTACCGATCCTGTGTGGGTCCGATCCTGTGTGGGTCAGCACTCAGCGGTTCTGTGTGATCCAGTGCCTACAGATCCTGTGTGGGTCTGATCCTGTGTGGGTCTTTGCGGGGGTTAGTTACCTATCGATCCTGTGTGGGTGAGACCCTTCCTGGGTCTTTGCGGGGGTTAGTTACCTATCGATCCTGTGTGGGTCAGACCGTTCCTGGGTCATTGCGGGGGTTAGTTACCTATCGATCCTGTGTGGGTCAGACCCTTCCTGGGTCATTGCGGGGGTTAGTACCTATTGATCCTTTGTGGGTCCGACGACTTAGATGAATCAGTGGATATATCTGATCATCTTTATCGTCATACGAAGAAGTATACCTGTGTGAGCTGAATCCTTTTTACTTTCTTTTGTGGATTGTGTTGTGTTATCTTGTGTGGATTTACATTTTGGTTTCCTGTGTGGATTGGGTTGTACTTGGGCTCTGATGTTGGAGCCGAACGAGAATTGATGACTTAGGTATATGTATGGGCATATACCTATGAGGAGTCGGATGTTACTTCGTGATTGTATCTTTCCTTTGTGGATTATCCTTTGTGGATTTTGGGAGACCATCGGGGGTCTCGGGGTCCCTACTGAGTAGCTTATACTCACCCCTGCATGGGCTATGCATGCACTACGTTGTGTTGGTTGCAGACGACGGACAGCGCTGATCGTGGTTGAGGCTTGCGGAACAGGACGGTGCCTGGAGGTGGACCACCGGACGAGATGTACTCGGAGCGGTCGGTTGGACCTGAGGAAAAGAGGAGGCTATATGTACTCACCCTTCAGGTGGGATTTCCAGTGGACAGCTCGGCGTTGTGGCTTTACTTTACAGTTGTTTTTTTTCCTTTCCAGTTGTACTTTACTTTCAGTTTGTGTTTGTATATTGGCCCACTTACTTTCTGCACTTACTGTTGTACTCTGTTTTTACTTAGTGTATACTTCTACTGCTTGCTTTCTCTGTAGTGTTTGTTTACTTTAAAAAGGCAATGACTTCCCTTTTTATCGATAATTTACGCCTTGGTTCTAATCGCCATCCCCTGGCCTATGGAAGGCGGGCTTGGGGTAGTCACGGCACGGGCCCCGAGGACGGGTCGTGACAAATTGGTATTAGAGGAGTTCGGTTATACCACAGAACTTGGGACTCTAATCTTTTCCTATGTGAAGCAATAGTGTTAAGCGTATTGGATGTGGTTATCAGTCCAGGGAGTCCAGTGTTGGTGCGGCGGCCGACGTATCCGTACACCAGGACCCTGACTTCTGATTTCCGACTTAATCCACGAAAACATTGATTGCATGTGTGTTTCAAGTTTTCTTTGTGATTACTTTGAGTCAGATCACCAGGGATACTGTTCTGACCGTGGCGCACCTGTTTTCTTTTAAGGATGGCCCCACGACGGCAACCAGCTAGGGTTCCGAGAGTTGTGTGTGACGACAGCCCACCGAGCGACGAGGCCTCGATGCAGGGCCCTTTGTCAGCAGAGGCACCGGCGGTAGCTCTACCTGCCGAGCCACCGATGCTTCCAGCCCCAGCCGCTGACGATGCACGTCGCCATAGTGCACTGCATGAGTTCCAGTGCCAGCGACCAACCAGGTTCCGCGGGGAGATGGACCCACAGGCAGCCGAGGACTGGCTGGAGGCAGTGGTGAGAGTTTTCTGGTTAGTGAGGACACCAGCAGACCTCATGATGATCCTCACAGCGAGCATACTTCACGCAGCAGTGGGTCGATGGTGGAGCTTGATGCTCCAGGTGCACGATGAGGCATCTCTTCTCTGGACGGACTTTGAGAGCCTCTTCTGCTCAGAGTTCGTCTCAGCCACCCTCCGTGCGGTACGCATCCAGGAGCTTCTTCAGCTGCGACAGGGCAGCATGACGGTCGCCCAGTACTCGGCGAGATTTACCGATCTCTCGCGCTACTCGACAGACATGGTACGGGACCCATTCTTCTAGGCCCGGACCTTTGAGCAGGGATTGAGGCATGAGATCAGGGCATCACTAATCTCCCTCAGTATTCCGACTTAGACAGGAGTACTGGAGCGAGCTATTCTCATCAAGAGCTTTCTTGCTGAGTCTACACCAGCGGCGAGACCTACCGCAGGGCGACACGTGGCGGAGTCTTCTGCAGCCGGCAGTAGACAGATGTCGCAGAGGTCCAAGCGAGCCAGGCCAACGGGCGGACGACCACAGGATACTGGCTCGGAGGTGCGGGGCACACGCAGCAGAACCAGTCTTACGAGTGGAAGATAGTGCTATGCATGCGGCGGGCAGGGCCACATGGCTCGTGACTGCCCGACCCTCCATGCAGAGGAGCAGCAGACAGTTGAGGAACCACCTAGGCAGAGGCAGAGGTTTGACCGTGGCAGTCCGCAGGGAGCAGGCGGAGGAGGCAGGGGAGCTGGACGAGCAGCAGGTGGTGGGTGACGCTTTGAGGTTCTACCACCACCACCACCAGGAGGTCCACCCCGACCTCAGGGGAGAGCACAGCTTCAGGTAGCTGAATCCTATGATCATGGAGCTCCGCAAGCGGGTGGACAAGTGTGGGACTAGCTCTAGGCATAGAGGCCCTTGACCATAATGCCTCTGGATTCTTTGTTTGTGTTCCCTTGTGTCCTTGTACTTTGAGTTGAAGTAATAAAAGACGCTTGAAATAGTGACGTTTTCTTTCTTGTATTTTGTTTGTTAATACTAAGAGGTGCCGGTTAAAAAACGGTTGACTTGACTCTCACTTGTGAGATTCTTACTAGAGGAGACCCAATGACCACACACTGATGCCGACTGTGTGACTCAACCCTTGGAGGCGAGAGTAACGGTTAGATCTCTTGGTAGCAATGTCGAGGCCGTACAACGTCATCCATGCCATGAATTAACTAATCATAACGTGATTGACTGTATTAGGTGAGGAACATGGTTCATCCAGTGGATGAGACCAGATTTCCCTTTTCGGCAAAGGAGAAATCATTGCAGCTTTGCAGAACGTTAAGGAGGAAGGGGAAACCCTTCGTGTGGTCAGACAGATGTCAACAGAGCTTCCAGGAGCCGAGACAGAGTTTGACCAGCGCCCCTAGAGGCGTGGATAGAGATGGAGCAGCCTTCCTTCAGTCTCTTATAGTCACCCCTCCACTACTGCAGCGGGTCAGAGAGGCACAGTGTGGGGACGCTGACTGTGAGACGTGGAGTGCACAGATATCCTCAGGACAGGCACCTGATGGTTTCCCCTTTGGAGCAGAGCACGAAGTCCTTTTTAGAGGACGTACCTTGGTACCAGTTGCTTTACGGGAGGAGGTGCTGAGAGGGTTTCACACATCTCCTTTGGCAGTACATCCTGGAGTGGCGAAGATGTACTAGGATATCAGACGACAGCACTGGTGGTCGGGCATGAAGAAGGCTGTGGCAGAGTTCGTTTCTCGATGCCTCACCTACCAGCAGGTGAAGGCAGAGCACCAGGTACCATCAGGCTTAGTACAGCCCATAGAGGTCCCGGAGTGGAAGTGGGACGGGATATCTATGGACTTCGTGATTGGACTTCCACACACTTCCAGAGGTCACGACTCCATTTGGGTGATTTTCGACCGACTCACCAAGTCGGCACACTTCTTACCCATCCGAGAGCAGGGCTCAGTGGAGATCTTGGGGTGTCTCTAAGTTCAGGAGATTGTCTGACTTCACGATGTTCCATCATATATCGTCTCCGATCGAGATGCTCGCTTTACTTCCCGGCTTTGGAAGGGGTTGCAGGAGGCGTTCGGGACACAGCTACATCTGAGCACTTCCTTTCACCCTCATACAGATGGTCAGACGGAAAGGACCATTCAGACTCTCGAGGACATGCTTCGCGCATGTGTCCTCGACTTTGGTCGTAGCTGGGAGGACCACCTACTCTTGGTGGAGTTTGTGTACAACAACAGTTACCACTCCACCATCGGGATGGCACCATACAAGGCGTTGTACGGCCGACCTTGCAGGTCTCTTTTGTGCTGGACAGACCCTGTGCAGTCAGCACTTGTGGGACCGGAGATGGTCCAAGCCACGACAGAGAAGGTCCAGGTCATCCAGGAGTGGATGAGGACAACATAGAGCCGGTAGAAGTCATATGCTGACAGGAGGCGGAAGCCACTGGAGTTCGAGGATGGCGACCACGTCTTCTTGCGTGTCTCACCTCGACATGTATTACGGAGATTTGGCCGAGGCGGCAAGTTGTCTCCACGCTTCTTCGGACCATTCCAGGTCCTCAGCAGGATTGGTGAGGTGTCTTATCGCCTGACTCTACCACCTCAATTGCACCGGGTGCACGACGTCTTCCACGTCTCTCAGCTGAGGAGATACGTGCACGACCCGACGCATATCATTGACCATGGGGAGTTTGACGTTGAAGATGGAGAGACTTTTTCGGAGGTTCCAGTGGAGATCGAGGATCGACAGGAGCGGGTCCTGCGTGGACGGTCTATTCCTCTAGTGCGCATCAGATGGAAGCACGGGAACCTCCAAGAGAGCACTTGGGAGCGGGAGGCTCACATGCGTGCTCAGTACCCACTTTTGTTTCCCTAACTTATGATGTATCTTTACGGGAACATAAATCCCTGAGGTGGGAGTAATTTAAAGACCCGTAAAATTCAAGGAAATTTTTTTTAATTTTCTTTTGGATTTTACAAGAACGCAGTTTCTGACGGCACTTGATTCTGAGGCCCTGTGTGCCCGGAATTTCTATCCGAAATTTAGCTCGGGTGCGTTCAGTGAACGGACGAGCGGGTTTTTTCTATCTTTTGAACCGGTGCTCGAAATCGAATTCTGAGGGCACCGATGGTACCGTAGCGCCGGTAATTGCTTAGGAACGCCATTTCCAGGGTTGCGTTTACTCGAGAGAAGATGATAAAAATTGTCGAAGTTTAATTTATAATTTAACTACAATTTTTATTTTCTTTAAGTGGTTTAAGGATTTGGGTGGAAGTTGGGAAACTACCCAACTTCCCAAGGGAGGTTATGAGGGTGGTGGGGCCCACAAAAACCCCACCCCTTCATATTATTCAACCCCCTTCAACTCACCTTTAACTTTTGATAACTTAAACATTAATAACTTATGTTATTAATTAAGTGAGTTAAGTGTGGATATTTGAATTTTAAACTATTGAAATTCAAAAGCTTTGCTGAGTTAATAAAATAAGGGAGGTGCTTATTTTATTTTGGGGTTGGAACCTTTGTTGATTGAGAGGTTTGGGGAGAAAAGCTAAGGAAATCTAGAGTTATTAATCTTCTTCGTCGAAACACGAAGAACGCGAAGAACGCATCGAACTCCGTCGAAGAACACCGAGTCCTCGGAGACCGACTATGCGACGCCATTTACCGCGACGTCTTCTTCCGCGACGGTTCTTCCACGACGTATTCTTCTGCGACGTCTTCTTCTGCGACGGTTCTTCCGCGACGTCTTCTTCCGCGACATCTCCTTCTGTGACGTCTCAACCCGCAACGAATCCTTGTTCGACGAACCTCCGTTCAAGCTCGCACGAGGTAGGGGGTTTAATTATTTTATTTCGTTCGTGAATTCTACTTTGTCGTCCTTCGTGAATATACGGACAAATGTTTTCGATTAACAAGAGGGGGCCGGACCGCACAAACACGGCCGACCATCCTCCCTTATCCTTGTTTTGTTTCTAATGTGTTGGAACGGGAATGGGGCGGTGCCGTCGCACCGCATGGAATGGTGCGGCAAGTGATGCGGGGCGCCGTCGCGCCGCGCCATGAAGTTGAACCAAGTCACGGCGCCGTCGCGCCGCGTGGGAGAGAACCGAAGACACCGCGGCCGGAGCGGGTCCGCGGCGGAGGGGCGCGGTGTCGTCGGGCCGTGCCGGACGAACCAAAACCGCGACTGGTTCCAGGCCGCGGCGGAGCAGGGTGACCGGCGGCCGGTTCCGGGCCGCCTGTGTCGGAGCAGGGACGGGAGCGGCCGTCGCCGGTCCCGTTGTGCCAGAAACCGGCCGGCCGGGGCGGGCCGGCCGGACAGGAAGACATCCGGGGGTTCAAACCCCCGACCAGGCAACAAAAACGGCCCCCATTAAAGGGGGGTCGCAGTTACAACCAGGGGGCAGGCGCCACCCCCCCCCCCCCCCCACTCCAAACGGCTCGGCCGTTTGGCCGAGCGCCTGCCCAGCGCGCTGGGCGCGCTGTGCCCAGGCCGGGCCGGCTGCCTGGTCGGTCCTCCAGAGAGGGCCGCGTGCAAGCGGGCTGGACTCGGACCCGGTTCGGGTCGACCCCAGGGGTATCGGGACGGGTCGGACCGGGCCTGAACGCCTTTTTACCGAATCTTTTCCGGTCAGACACCCATAACTTGTGCTACGCGCCTCTGATCGATACACCGTCAGTTGCGATACGATCCTTGGATCGAGACGGTCGTTTTGGTATATAGCACTAAAGCTTTCGGAATACTTTGGGTTTAGCCGGGTTGGTTCGTACACAAAACCAACCGGGCCCTCGGAGCGGAAACGCTCATATCTTAAGCCCCGGACGTCTGATTGACGTGCCGTCGACTTTGTTGGATTCCTCTTAGTGAGACGGATCTTTTGGAACACTCCGCCCGGGGTTTGGACGCAGGTGGAATATGTCCGGGTTGGTTTTTCCTTAAAAACCAACCGGGCCCCTGGGACGAAAAAGCCAATAACTCTCAGACCGAGCGTCTGATTGACACGCCGTCTGCGACGTTGAGTTCCTGTTGACGATAAGGAACTTTTGGATACATCAACTATGGACTATGTTTCAGTTGATGTATCAGTCTCTCGGCTCGTGGAGCGGACCCTCCCGAACGAGCTTGCTATGTGCGGGAACCCTAGTGCTGGTTGTGTTTGCGACTGTGACGACGATGACGATTGTATAGAGATCCTCAGTGGATTCGACGGCGACGACTACAGCACTCAGCGATCCTATGTGGATCAGTGCTACCGATCATGTGTGGGTCTGATCTTGTGTGGGTCAGCGCTCAGCGGTTCAGTGTGATCCAGCGCCTACAGATCCAGTGTGGGTCCGATCCTGTGTGGGTCTTTGCGGGGGTTAGTTACCTATCGATCCTGTGTGGGTCAGACCCTTCCTAGGTCTTTGCGGGGGTTAGTTACCTATCGATCCTGTGTGGGTCAGACCCTTCCTGGGTCATTGCGGGGGTTAGTTACCTATCGATCCTGTGTTGGTCAGACCCTTCCTGGGTCATTGCGGGGGTTAGTACCTATCGATCCTTTGTGGGTCCGATGACTTAGATGAATCAGTGGATATATCTGATCATCTTTATCGTCATACGAAGAAGTATACCTGTGTGAGATGAATCCTGTTTACTTTCCTTTCTGGATTGTGTTGTGATATCCTGTGTGGATTTACGTTTTTCTTTCCTGTGTGGACTGGGTTGTACATGGGCTCGGATGTTGGAGTCGAACGAGAATTGATGACTTAGGTATATGTGTGGGCATATACCAAAGCAGAGTCGGATGTTACTTCGTGATTGTATCTTTCCTTTGTGGGTTATCCTTTGTGGATTTTGGGAGACCATCGGGGGTCTCGGGGTCCCTACTGAGTAGCTTATACTCACCCCTGCACGGGCTATGACCGCACTACGTTGTGTTGGTTGCAGACGACGGATAGCGCTGATCGTGGTTGAGGCTTGCGAAACAGGACAATGCCTGGAGGTGGACCACTGGATGAGACGTACTCAGAGCGGTCGGCTGGACCCGAGGAGCAGAGTAGGCTATATGTACTCACCCTTCAGGTGGGATTTCCAGTGGATAGCTCGGCGTTGCGGCTTTACTTTACAATTGATGTTTTCCCTTTCCAGTTGTACTTTACTTTCAGTTTGGGTTTCTATACTGGCCCACTTACTTTCTGCACTTACTGTTGTACTCTGTTTTTACTTAGTGTATACTTCTACTGCTTTCTTGCTCTGTAGTGTTTTTTTACTTTACAAAGGCAATACCTTCCCTTTTTATCGGGAATTTATGCCTTGGTGCTAGTCGCCAGCCCCTGACCTATGGAAGGCAGGCTTGGGGTAGTCACGGCACGGGCCCCGAGGACGGGTCATGACAATTCATTGCATCAAGTGTCAGGGGAATGGGAATTATGATAATCAATTCCCAAATCTATGGGTTAATGATGAAAATCATTGTCAACAACCTATTAAAGCCAATGAAAAAGGGAAATCTAATGTGACCATTGTTGGGGATGTAGAGTACGGAAAAAAAAGTTAAGGAATGATCAAACAATTATGTAATGGAATTCAAGAATAATGTTGTAGAAGTAATTTTATGGTATTATGGAATAATGAAACATCTATGTATTGGTCCACTATAGTTTTTCCATAAGTATTTAAGATCATAAACATAATGGTACTAGAAACCATGAAGACTGATTGAGGTAATAAGGTGATATTTTTAGAAAACATGTGTTTAAGGTAAGTATAAGAGTTAATATGTTCTTGATATTGAGATAATTATATTTGTATAAAGATATATTGGATATGAATATGTAAATTGAATTGTAGTAATTTTCTTGTACCAGATTAAGGATTTGTTGAAAAGTGTTTTATGCTATCATGGATGAAGTTTACAACTTTTTGGACTTTATAATTATATATAGAAAACTTTAGAATAAAAAAGCATGCATGTTTTCAATAAGGATTTATGGTAGTTACCATGCTTTAAGAATACTTGATGAAATTATTCACATGTTTGGAATGTGAAAATCAATAAATTCCTTATGATATATGGGGGATAAATGTTAAGTTGATTTACTGCACTTCATTCTAATGTTTGGTACTTTCATCTTTTATAATGGTTATAAGGATAACCATTTGTGGAATGTTTTAAGTTAAACTTCAAATGAGGATTAAGAGATTAAATTATTATCTCATTATATGAGGATTTATGCATATTGTATAACTAGTGATAAATGTTTTTTGTGATAATGATAGATATAATGACCAATCATTATATTTATGAATATCATGATCTTCTAACATTTCAAGAATAAAAAATTCTCCTTTTTTTAAAGTTGATCAAGGTGCAATAAATGGTGAGTTTTTCCTAAAATCTACAAAGTATTTATTCTTATGAAAATCATTCAACTTTGGGGAAAGGATCTCAAAAATGTTAATCATATCCTATTACCTTTCGATGAATCAAATGGCCCCTTATACCATCATAGATTTATGGCTTTGTGATTGTTAACTTTATCCTAACTATGTCATCTACCACTCTCCATCAGAACTTGATGGTTAGATTTCTGTTCAATATCCATGTTTTCACTTCCTTTTTATGTTCTCCTATATAGAAACCTAGTTATGTGTTACATTGGGTAACTATTATTTTTCAAACTTTCCTCTCTAAAATAGATTTTTAGTATTAGTTTTTACAATGTGAGTTTCTATTAATAGAACATACAAGTATTAAACCATTGACAAACTTGATTAATTTTGAGAGAGAAATTCAATTTAAGTGGGGTATAATGTAAAACCCTGAGATTTTATGAAATATTATTTCAAATTCATTTAATCCTTTTGATATTTTTTATTTCACACAATACTGAATGTTGTTTTCGTTATATGAAAAAAAAAACTAGGTGTGTCTTTTGTTATACGAAACACCAAGTCAATATTGTGCTAAATGAAACACTTGTATTAGCTTTTGGTATAAAAACACTATTTTTTCCATGTGTTACACACAACATCAAGTTCTTTTGATAGCTTTCATTACATGCAAGACTGAGTTCTACCGGATAATAGTATATTATTAAAATATTATTATTTAATATAATAATATATAACCTAGAATTTAAATCGAAGGTTATGAATAATATAAACTATATTATGAAAATATATTTTTTATATTATGAATTCATTGGTTTTCAATTAATTATAAATGAAAATAAATACATACTCCTTATAATGGAAATAGTTTAATTTTTATGCTTCCATTGTTATTTTGTCCTAATAAATTAAATTATTTAAAATTAGTGAATGATATTAATGAAATAAATATGTTATATATTCAATCAAATATTTTTTATATTATTTAAATATATTTTATAGGTATAATATCACAACATACCCAATTTTATGTATAAAACCCGATATTTTTCAAAAGCGTAATATTACCACCTTTTAATAGCGAACCCACATTAAATAAAATTTTGGAAAAATTTATAATTTTTATATGAAAAATTAAACTTATTATTTTAAATATTAATATAAAAATTTACATTGGTTTAATTTTTCATATTTTTCTAATAAATTTCATGTTTTGATTAATAGTGAAAAATACTAAATTTTAATTGAAAGCATCTTTTTCATTGAAATAATTTATAGTGTTTAATTATATATTTTATTGATTTTAAAGTATAATTATATCAAATTTTAATAATTTAAACCAAGTTTTTCATTGGAATCAATTTCTCATTGAATTTGGATATAAAAACATTTTAATCTTCTCGACAATTTCAACTTAAAAACTTGTTTTCTCATTCCATAAATAGGATTAATTTTAAATAAATTATATAAGTTCATGTTTTTTGAATTATAAAAAATGGATTTAATATTTTTAATCAAAAGTCCCCAATTTATTAAATATATCCCTTTTATTTTTTGAAAATATTAATATTGACTTTATTAATTTTTAATACCACGATTAAGGGTAAATCAGGTAATTAAGGGTAAAAATGATATAATAAATATTATAAAACAATCCTAACACTTTCCAAAAAGTTATAGGATGAATATAATTTGACCCTAAACACATAATAACCTAAATTGAATAATTTAATGAACACCTGGCCATGAAAATTACTTAAATAATTAAACTCAATAGAAGTTCCAAAATGTCACACTCTTACTTTTAATATGTATAATATTTTTAATATGAAGATAAATAGAAGATATAATCAAAAATATAAATTATTATAAAATATAAAATTATTATATATATCATATAAATTTATTTTTAATTTTTATTGAAGTAATAATTATCAAAAATAATTGTAAAATTATGATGTAGTAATTACTCAATAAATGAAAAAATCAATTAATGATATTATAAATATTAAAATAAATATAATATGACTTAATTAAGGTTATTAATGAATTTTTTGGGTAAATATGACATTTTATACATGTTTTAATTGAATTATTTCTATGTTATATCATTTTATGTATTTTCTTAATGTCAAAGTTATGAATAGTGTCAAAATTAAAACTTATGATATTTTATGAAAATAATATTTTATTAAATTGTTTAAAAATTGTAAAAATATTAAATAAAGAAAATGGGATGATATATTTTCTAAATTATATTAAATTTTCCATTTATCTTCCAATTCATACTTTATATGGAAAAAATATATCCTTTTAAAATTAAAAACTTTATTACAATAATGAAAATTAAAATGGATTAACTAAGGGTTGATCAAAATGATTAGGTTTAAAATAACTTCAAAACTTGTCTAAAATATATTGTTTGATTATATTAAATATTTATATTTTATTTTATTAAGATCAATTTAATTTTTTATGTATTTGGATTGATATTGATTTTATTATAAATTAATATTTTGAGAAATTCTAAAAGGGCCCTTCCCCTCTCTTATAAAAGGGAACCTATACTTCTATTCACCTCAAACATAAGAACCTATTTGGTTCAGCCAAAATATTTCCAATTATTCTCCTAAATTCCCTCCCTTCATCGTATAATTTTTTTTGGAATAAATCCAAAAAATAATTCCTTTTGGAAAAATCAAATAGAGATTCAAAAAAAGAGGTAATGTTCATCAACAAATGTTTATATTTATTTATTTCTAAAACCCCTTAAATTATTTTTATTTAAAGTTTATATAATAAAATTAATGACTTAAATATACTTGTTTGTTGTTATATTATATTTTTTAATTAGAATCACACACACTTCTATCTAATGGATAACGAACTTACCATTCTTGTGTTTGACGAACTACCGCCTCACGAAATAATGTTGTTCTTTTTTCCCTTACTGCCTCTAATAGTTGGGAACAATGATGGAAATTCATTTTTATACGATATAAATGAAATAATTATAATTTTTTAATTATAATATCATATCTACATTTTTACCACCCAATCGTTTGAGAAATGATAATTTTTCTTGTGTGTATGTATGGCTTACCATCTCCATGTTGCAATGTGATTCCTTTCTCATATATATTTCACATGGATGGTAATAAGGATGAATTTAATGAATATATAAAATATGTATAACCTAAATATTATTATTTAATGATAATATATCTTTTAATTTTATTTCCTTTTAATATGACAAGAAAATGAAAACATCATTCATGCGTAGGTACGACCTGTCGTCTCTATGAACAGTGTATTTTATTTTCTATCTCTAACTTTTATGAATCACCATAAATAAATATATAATGAATATATATGATATATATATATATATCATGTTTATAATTTTGGATATGATTAATTCGTGATCTATGTAATATTACCAAGGATAACAAGTCAAAACATGAATGAGAAACATCGTTATTACCAAAAATCTAACTTTAACATAGAATTTTTGATAAATGGTTAATAGAAGGCCATAATTAAATAATATATCATATGATATAATTATATATGGTTCTGTAATAGATTTATAATAAATTTATATTTATTATACATAAGGTTTTTATGAGTACGGAGAGAGTCAAGACATAAGGTAAGGGAATTTCATCTCCCTTTTTATTTCTATGAGATACATGCCATATTCACCACTCTCTTCTTTTTTGTGGTGTATATAATAACCTATGACATGTTATATAATTAATTTCATTTTTATAGTGATTTTAAAATATCTTATTGATGTTATTATTTTATGGTATTCAGGAATCAATGGTTACTCAAGTAGGAAAGGATTTATGTCTCACTTTTATTTCTATGGGACATATACCTTATACGCTAATTATTTATTTTATGTGGTGTATATATTTCCCATGAATTTATTTAATGAGTATTATCTATAATATTATGATATTTTTATATCCATATAATTTTATTTATTTCATATATAATGGGATTCTACTTATTTTAAATATATGAGTATTTATTTCACAATCTAGTCAATTTTTTGTATTGTTTCATTTTAAGTCTCAATTGAGAAATATTTATCTTATATGTCCATGTTCTCTAAAAAATTTAAAAATGTTTTCCCTATGAATGTTTAAAGTCATTTTTACCAATTTTTTACTTTTTACTATATATTTTAAAAAGGAATATTTTTGTCATTTTCATAATGTGGTACTTTATAGATTTTCTAGAAAAAAAGTACAAAAGTATAAACTTATATGACATGAATGGAATTATCCACCTTCATGATGCATTAATTATTTGAAAATTCCTTTACAATCTTCAATGATTATTTTCAAATAAAATGTTTTCTTTTAAAATTTTTCATCATTTTATGAAAATAAAAAAAATTCAAAGAAGAAATGATATTTTCTTCAAGAATTATTTTCAAGTGATCACTCAAAAATTATTTTCCATCTAAGATAACATTATTTGATGGTACTTATTTTTAACTAGGGATATTATTCATTTCTATCATTATTATTCTATCTTAGATTGGATTATTTTTTTGATGGAATGATATTTATGAAACCCATTTCTTTTCTATGGGTTATGTTATGATTGAATGATGTTTATGAAACCCATTTCTTTCCATGGGTTCTGATATAATGAATGATTTATGTTATTTTGGAACACATATGTGTGCTTTTAATTATGTGAAAAGTGGGACCAATATCTTCCTCCTATTAATTGGGTAAATATTTATATCTCAG
Organism: Viscum album; assembly: GCA_963277665.1. Taxonomy (NCBI): domain Eukaryota; kingdom Viridiplantae; phylum Streptophyta; class Magnoliopsida; order Santalales; family Viscaceae; genus Viscum; species Viscum album. The sequence goes on along the minus strand of OY728137.1, from coordinate 1,710,974,624 downwards.
CAGATAATGATGGTAATAGGTCGACAGGCTTGATCCACTATAGGAAGATGGGGAAAATTGATCCACTATTTGAAGATGGGGAAACCCGATCCACTATGGGATGATGGGGAAACCTGATACACTATAAGAAGATGGGGAAACACGATCCCTTACAGGTAAATTACTACAACTGGGGATGTTGGTGTGTCCCACCCAATAGTTAGTCCCTATAAAGTGCCCTGAAAAGTACTTGAAATGAATCTTCACTTATAGGGAATGATATTACATGTTTATGTGTATGACACAATTCTATATCTTGTGCCCATATTATACTTTGATGGGTTATGATCCATATTTACTTATGATTCATGTCTTATGAACTACAAATAATTATTCCATTATTCATGTTTATGATCTTTGATATGTAGTGTATTATTTTCTAATGATAAAGATCGTGTTCTAATACCCTTATGTTCATGATATGCTTACACATTTACATTATTTAACCTTAATGAGCATTTCAGATCACCCATTGCTTATAGTTATCTTCCCCAGGTTGTCAAGGAAGGTTTATAAGTATAATTACTAAGGGGTAGATATTTTTGGCAAACATTGAAGATATTTCACCGAGTTAGAATATTTTTGTTCCAATTTTCCAAGGGTACTAAAATAATTCGGTCTTTGGGAGTTTGATATTTGTAGTGTTTTAAATATTCCAAAAAAGTGATTTAATGTCTATGTAAATCAATACTAGGTTATTAAAATACATCCTTCTACTTTACTCCTAAAAGAAAACTAACTGGACTAAAGACTCAGTCACCATAAACTAAGAAAAAGAGAAACTTAATGAGGGTTTGTTGAAATTTAAAATAACTAATACTTTATTGAAAATTAAATACATGAAACCTCTTATACTTAAGAAAACTCAACCCCCAGCTTCCCTTTTAAAGGTTGTAAAACATCACCTATGAAAATTTTTGGCCTCTGAGCATGTATAGGGGCCTCTCTCTCCTAGGTTTCATCCTGCACATAGTCATTTTTTCATAGCACCCGGACTAGAGGAATTGTCCTACCTCAGAGAGACTTCATCCTACGATCAAAAAAAACATATGGGACTCTCCTCAAAGGATGCATCCACATTGATCTCAACATCCTTAAGATAAAACAAATGATATGGTTCATAATGATGACATTAAAGTCTTGATACATGGAAGATTTCATTCATTTCTTGGTACCTCAAAGGTAAATCCATCGATAGGCTATCATCAAAACTATCTTCATGATATAAAAATGATCAATGTAATTAGTCAATAACCTTCCCTATCCCTGAATCTATCTTTGACCCAATCTAGGTGGAACCCATAAAGACCCAATGTCCCACCTTGAAAGTCAGAGGATGACGACGATGATCGGTATGAGACTTCTGTCAAGACCAAGTTATATCCATATAATTCTGAATCAATTGTACCTTCTCTAATGTCTCTTGAACTATATAAGGTCCTAGTAGTGTTATCTCGCCTACCTGTAACTAGAAAAAGGGTAAATATAATGGTCTACCATTTATGGACTTGTAGGGATCCATCTGAATAGTTTTCTATAAATTATTGTTCTATGAAAATTACACAATAGGTACTTGTTTCTCCCAATAACCTCCAAAGTTAAGGAAACATGTGTAGATAATTTTCTATAACACTCAGATCATATGATTATACTGAAATTAATTCTAAGGTAGATATTTAATACACAGTATCACCTATGAACCCAATGCTTTTTAAAACCATTACCAAAATCATGACATAAACTGAGCATCTTGATCTGATATGATAGAATGGGGAACACCATGAAGGATCACAATAACTCAAATATAAATCCCTCTAATATAATAAATTGAGAAGTTATCTTAGATAGGTAAGTATTTTGTGACCTCGGTCAACCTGTAAAAAAAATCTTATATTTCATCGACACCTCAAGGGGATCTCAGAAAACCCATCACAAAGTCTATAGTGATGTTGTCCCGTTTATACTCTGAAATGGGAAGAGGATATATAAGTCCTACAATATGTTGGTTCTTATACATCATGTGCTGCTAAGTAGAACACCAGGTTATAAAACCAGAAATCTTCATCTGCATACCTAGCCACCAGTACTGACGATGTATATCTCGGTAAATCTTGGTTATCATAGGGTGAACTACCCAAATAGAAGCGTGATATTTATGCATCTAATCTTCTTGTATGTCTATAGGGATCTAGACACATCCTCAAAAGTAAATATTATTTTCCTCACCGATAACCCAACCAGAAAGTGGATGATCACCATAGACACTTTACCTTGGGAATAAGCCTTCAGGTTTAGAAAGTTGTCTCATCCTTACCCACTTAATATGAGAGTACTTCACTACTAAAGCTAATAAGATAGGATACCTATAATATTCTTGAGCCTCATGGTGAATCTCGGAGATTATATCCATCAATATCTACTCACTACTAGCCTCTTGGATGCACTGTATTTGAGACTTACAAATCAAGAATTAGCTACTAAGTTTCCTTTTACATTTGTATAAGAAATCTTGAAGTCAAATGATTGGATATACTCTATGCACCTGTTCTACCTAAGATTCATATCATGCTCTTTGAAAATGCATTTGGGACATTTATAGTCTATGTATAGATCATTACCCCAACAGTGTAAATCATAAACCATAACTGCTATATCGAGGTCATACAAAGGGTAATTCCACTCATGTGGTATCAACTAGAGATACCCATATACTATATTCAAATTTCCCTACATAATAATGACTTCTAGAACTATTCTTTTGGAATCACAATAAACTGTATAGATTTTCCCGAACTCTAAAAGAATCAAAATTAGTATTGAAGTCAGTCTATCTTTTAACTCCTAAAATTATACTTCATAGGCTTCAAACCATAAGAACTTGATGCCCTTCTTAGTCATTCTCATGAGAGGTTCTTCTGGGTTTGAGAAGTCCTTAAAAAATCCTATAATATTCATCTATCCCCATGAAACTACATATTTCATTGAAATTCATTCGATATTCCTAGAAACTATGGCACTCACCATCTCGGGGTCAATAAATACTACTATCTCTGAAATAATACAACCCAAAAAGTGAACTTTATTGATCCCAAAGTAGAATTTGGTGAACTTATAATATAGAAAATTCCCTCTCAAAGTATTCAACATGATCTCAAAATGGTTTTCGTGGTCATGTCTAGTGTGGGAATACACTAAGATATCATCCATAAATACTAACACAAATGAATCTAGATATGGTTGGAAAACCTTATTCATCAGTGCTATGAAGATCTTTGGCACATTCATAAGGGATAACAGCATTAAAAAATACTCATAAAATCTATACTAACTATGTAAGACTATATGTGGTATATTTGATGTTCTCACGCACAAATAATGGTATCCCAACCTAAAATAAATATTGGAGAAAACTATACCTCCCCCGATCTGGTCGAAGAGTTCATTTATATGAGGCAATAGGTACCAATTCTTAAATATAATTTGGTTCAAAAATAAGTAATCCACACATAGTGTGAGGGTATTGTGAGTCTTCTTAGTGAAAATTATAGGTGAACATTATGGAAAAGTATTGGGTCATCTAAAACATTTAGATTCCATGTATTATAGCTATTTCTTGTGTTCCTGAATATCTATTGGTGTCATCCTATAAGGAGGAGTGGACATTGGTGTCCGACTAGGAACAGGATCAATGGTAAACTCCACCTCTCTCACATGAGCTAATCTGGAGAAGTACTCCAGGAAAACATCCATGAACCGACCTAACATAGGATGGAATTCTATATGTTTCATCCCCTGATTTCTCATAAAGAGACTATACATATGGGATTTCACTCCACCCATACCATGATGCACGGGTCTAGATCAAATTTCCTAGATATCCCCTTCACCCTTAGGAATATAATCACTACCCCAAGTTGATATAAAAGACACTCATCAATGATATAAATTAACATGGGTGTGGTATGGAACCAAACATTAAATTCTAATAATGAAATTGAATCCTATTTTCATGTGGACATAAATATTCCAGAGGAAGATACATTTTCCCACCTCAAGATGAAAGTCCCTACACTAGAATATACTTTTTGATCAAACCCCGAGCGATGTGTATAGAGTCATCACACCATTGAAGTATTCTATTTCTAGACACATACTATCCATAATTTCTATATATATAAATGAGTGTTAATTTCCTATATAAAACAAGACATAAAAAAAAGTATAGAATACTATAATAGTACCTAAAAATGTATAATGCCCTGGAATCTGCTCCACTGGTGTAGGATGCACTGCATATATATGGCCAGATCCACAACCCTATGATGCAACCTTACTAACCTGGGCAGGTCCTCTCTGCTAGAGTTACACCTCTTAATTATGAATACCTCATCCACACTCACCTTCTCATCTAGATCTACTACAATTATACTAGATTCATTTTGGGTGTGGAGATACTAATCATTAAACCAAATGCAGTGTTGTTATATATCCCTTCCCACTATAAACTGGAGGGAAAGTTTAGAAGAAATGATGAAGGTGACCCATCATGTTGTAATCTCAATGGTCAATCGGGGCCCATGTAAACTAAGGATTCTTAGGTCCTTTCCTAGAACACTGGTGAAGAACCATATAACTGTCAGTTCAGGTTATTTGGATGTAACTTTCCCCATGAGAAGAATCAAAATGACATTTCCTACCACTAGAAAAACAATATCTCTATCTCAATACCAAACCACCCAAGCTCACATTTCTAGATTCCCTTAGGTTCCTGTCTATGATGAGGACTTGGTTCACTATCTATGAAAATTGTGGTTAGTTAGAAGACATTCACCTATGATTGGATGGGGTACACATTCCCATCCACAAACCATCACACTATAATCAACTCATCTTGGGTCAGTGTTAGCACAAAATCTCTAAGATCATTGAAATGAGATGAATAATACATCATGGACATAGAACCCTATTGTAGGTGTAAAAATTCTATAGCGTGGTCTACTCTCAAGGTTTGTTGAAATAAAAATTCATATAAGGTTGTTTATAAGTCTTCCCAAACCATACCCTAGTGATGATCATCCTACGAAATGAAATCCCGCCAATGTTTAGTAGAGTCAGAGAGCATATAGGTGGAGAGAATAACCCTCTTCTCTAGAGGCATCGTCATTCTCAAATATCAATAACATGGCCTCTTTCCATGACTCGGAAGCCTAAGGACCTCCATTCTCCAACAATGTGGGAGGATGTTTCTATTATAATTCACAAAAAAACTCTTATATAGTATAATAAGATCATAGAGCTCCCTATATAGACGGTATGAAGTGTTAGAAGCTCCCTCGAAACTCAGAATCATTTCCCAGTGGAAGAAGAATAGGATGTGCCTCTAGTGGAACTATAAGAGGTAATACTAGTAGGTCATGGACCACTACCTCCATAGCATAGTCATCTCCACCCTCCTCTAATATGACTTGAGGATATCATGGTGGCGTAGCTCAATAATTTTCAAATGCAAATCTCATAGAGAATTTACCAGCAGATAGGATCATTGATAACATAAAAGGATAGGAAAATTTCCTTCATATAAATGAGTCACACCTCTATTCCTTCCCCTAAATCTTTTCCTAGGTGATAATAATGATCAAAAAAGTCATAAGACACAATTCCTACTACCCACTACTATGGTCGGGTCAGGGTCGGGGTCAAGGTCTCGTATCATGAAATAGAGGTTCTGAAATATGGAATTTCAATTCAAGATATAGAGGGAAAAACCCTTTACTTTGAAATTGGAATCCCTTTTTACCAGTAAAAGTTTATATTAAATTTTTAAATTAATTTATGTTCATATTTATTTATAAGAATATAGATATCAAAGTCCAATTAAATGCTCCACCATTCTTAATTTATAAAGGACCATACACTTTATAAATAGAAATTGGAGCACCATGTAACTACGACCTGACCCTTACATCAGGTATCAGGATGTATCAGGTCATGTAAAATGATTTTCTTAAATGAATCACTATTCCAAAATTATGGAAGTACATGATTTATAAATTGAAATTGGTATTCATGTAATCAAATAAAATAATATTTCATCCCACATAACCAGTATTTCATGGTTGAAATATGTCATAATTAGTTAATTAATGAATAATTTTCAATATCTATAGAAAAACACTACTTATATTGATGCGGGTACTTTAATTGATCTAAATATTTTATCCCTTCAAGAATCATTACCTCCGTTTTATATATAAAAACTAAATCACTCACAAAAATCATAGTCACTACAAACAATGCATGTAGTAATATAAAAATGGTTCTCATTAATGCATTAAATTTAAATCCTTAAGTGCCTAATATAATTCAATAGAAGATGTCTCCTCTCCATAATAGGCCATGAAAAAACAAGTTTGTAATAATAATATCAACAATAATAACATCACAAAACATGTGTGTCACCCTACGGTGAAATCAATACAACTATAATAAGAATAAAATAACAACAACAATATCTCATCCTAGATGATTTGGATTTCCCCTATGCATGGGGTATATACCACCTACAACAAGCACATTAACAAATTCTCATACACCCTAGTCTCTTGTCTAATACACAAATAGTAATACAAAAGAAACAAGAATGTTATGCTACCACTTTGTAGCATCCCGACACATAGTTCACTAAGCGGTGACTCGAGCCAGTTCAGAACATGACCTCAAGTCTGCCTTTCCACACACCATAGGTTTCCAAATAGGAGTGAGGGACTAGGGTGTGTCTATGGGAAGACAATTCCCTCATGTTAAAAGTGTATAATGGTGGTAAATGATAATGATAAGAAGTTGAAACAATTATAAATATCCAATAATTGAAGATGATCCATACAGAAAAATAAATATGTAGAAGCTAAATCAATATTAGATACAAATATGATGATAATTTCGTGATGTTATACAAAAGTTAAGTGCATGGGATATAGGGGTATAGGCATTTACATCATGATAAAAAAGGAAAAAATAGACCAAAAGTTTCCTCCACTATGATCATAATCATAGGCTCAATCCTTTTCTCTCGTACTCCATCCTTGTAATAAAAAATCAAATATCAGAAGTTGGACACTTCCATTTGTCTATACCTATAGACATAAAGTCTATTCAGGTTTCATAGGATGCCTGAAATGGGTGTTAGATATAAATACTTAGGACACCACCAACGATGTCTACAACTATCCAATCTATGCATATAAAACGAGCAATGTACATGTAAAGGTAAAGCAATAAAAAAATAAACCATATCGGACCAAGTTCTTCATGGGACCCCTGACCAACTCTTCCTATTTCAGACTAATATAGATATCAATAAATGAATTTCAGCCTGTAAAAATGTAAAATTACTGTAGAAATGGGTCATCAGAAATCAAGTATCAATAATGGACTGAGCCCAAGAATGTTATTTGGATTGGTGGGCACATCCCTAGGTTAATAATTTTTTATATAAAAGGTATCCTTATAATTTAACACAAGGTATCATGATCACATCCAATGAAATTCATAATAAGTGACCAAATTATTTATCTAGGATAATTGTAAATACCCATAACTATAAGAGTCTGCCCATGGTGATTCATAATAAGAATCCCAAGTATCACTCTTGGAAGAGTGTAAAGCATAACCCTTTGAGATTATCCTAGGTATACCATATAAGGGACAAAATATCACTTATGGAATATTATAACCACAATAATCACTAATCATATCCAAGTTAATTCCCATAGGGAACCAGTATCACTAAAGGGTGGGTAAGTCATCTTCCCGATGAGCCTGACCCATGTATTATAATAAAGGAAACCAAGTATCACTTCCGGCATAATGAAATTCGTTTCCAAGTTCCAATTATAAATCATGATGATCCAATCCAAGGAATCCTCAATTTGGGACCCCTATATATCCCTTATATTAAATTAAGGGCATGATGTTTTTCCAATATAGAACTCCTACCATTTAAGAAAAATATCATAAACATTCTAGTAGTGTCTCACACACCTCAAAAGGTTGTTTAAAACAATTCAAGGCATGAAGAACTTTGGACATTGAGGAAGGAAATCCCTCATGGGTGGATCGCATCAAGTTGGTCACCCTACGGTGGAAATTCATGGTATTCTAGAATCTTTTTAATTATTCATTATTAATTAAACTAATTTGTTAAAAAAAATTAGAGGCTTCGTTGTACAAGTCTGATGCATGACATAATGATGCATGATAAAATACAATAAGAATTAAATGGAAAAGGAATATGACACCTACCTTAGGATGTTATACATCCAATCAACCATTTTTTGGCCTTTGAATCGAGCTATAATGGAAGATAACCATAATATGGACAAAATCCCTAAAAATAGAGCACAGGAGTTCACACTAAAATAGCACAAAATACAGCAAGAGAAACTAAAAAAAGAAGGAGTTTGATCAAATGGATTATAAATGTTATTCAAACATTACTAACATTGAAGAAAACAGATCTCAAATGGAGAATAATTGAAGGACCCTAGGTTAGGTGGAGGAAAAGATCCATTATGCAGCTCATGCTTGTGAAATAAAGGGGTGTTCTATCAAAATGAGGTTCTTACCCCACTAAAAAAATAGTCCCTGAGAAATTAATAGAATGTATTATATATACATGTCATGTATTGTTAATGATGTGTATTTATATTATAGTTCATGTAAAGATCAGGTTTTTCCCTTCCTGAGAAAAAACAATTCATGATGTGAAATGGGTCTGGCCAGACCAATACACATAGTGTATTTAAAAACACATTGGGTATTTAATATATGTCATGTATTTGGCCTACCCCCATCCTCCATACCTCCTACAACTTTCCTTATAAAAGAAAACGAACTAGCTTAAAGGCCTAGCCACAAGGTTATATGCTAAAATAGAAACTTATTGAGGGTTTTCCAAAAATTTAAAAGAATCCATACCTTTCTGAAAATATGGAAAGTTACAATAATTTTCTCTAATGAGATAATTAATTTTGTGATTATCTTATGACCATATTTAATAGAGTAGATTGTTTTTACACTTCCTTCTATACTTTTTATTGAGGTAACACCCTCTGATGCTCCTAAAACCAAGGTGATACCATTATCAGATTTATTTTTTTCAACTTTCACTTATACTACACATCCATTAGAAATGGGAGACAATAAACTTAATTTGTTTTTAGAATATACCAATTTAGCTTTGGATAGAAAGATATCTGTGCAATAGGAATCTAAACAGATGTAGAGTATGAGAAAGAGAAGTATATCGATGGAAAAATTAAATGATTGGTAAAAAATAAATTAAATAAGGGGAATATTTTAATAGATTTTGAGTGGTATCTAAAGGACCCCATTACAATTTTAACCCAAATAATCATCTCATATTAGTTATCACATCAATTAAAACCCCTTTATGAGCTAGTTATATGAGTCACATTAGTTACTCCAATGGTTATGAACACTTTTGACAATATTACTATACATTTAGTTTTCTTAGATAATATTATAGAACTTAATACTGCTTATTAATTTTTACAGGTGACACCACACATCATTCTGGCTACACAGTCATCTATTCTAGACACCAAGGTAATTACCTCAGTTTTATTTCTAATCAGACTACTCTTATATAGTCTACACACTCTGATATGGACTATCATAAAAAGTTATAGAATAAATATAATAAATTATAGGATAAGATGTTAATAATTCTCTCATATCTCCATTGGATAAGGGTGATCATGTGGTAGGTGTGGAAGCCTCATTAGACTCTAAAGAGACTTAGTATTTTATACATTTTTGTATCTTATTTTTTTGATTTTAACATGATCATTTATTTTAATAAAAATAATTTTAAAAAATGTGGTGAAACAATAATGGATGAAATTCATGAGTAATTTTTATACTATATAGAAATTTTATCTGATATTTATCGATATACATTTGTGAAAAACTTTGATATATGTAATATTTCTTACACATTATTTAAAATAAAAAAAATTATTTTTTTAGAAAAGCACTACATCTTTAAAACATGCACCGAAAAAATTATAAGAAATAAAATTTTGGGAAGATTTATATAACTTTAATATTTTTCTCATTATGTATTAATTTAACAAAAAATTAGTTTCAAAATATATATTACTTTAAACTAAATAATTTATGAAAATGTTCATTTTTTAGTATGAGGGAGTTTCCTAGGGAATTTATGCCTGAAATTTTGATTTGAACTCATTGATCGATGAGAAATTTCTCTAAGGAAATTTTACTTAGATTAAAGAAAATATAAATATCGTGAGAATATATTTAAGTGAGTTTGGAGGAAGATTTTAGAGAATCATATATTTAACATATCTTTCTCAATTTCGGCTTAGAGTAGATGAACTAGTTCACTGTATATATCAATCACACATCCCAATATAATAGTTGATTCCAACTAGTGATAAGGGTTTTTATATATCATGGGGAGATTATAACCTCTCTAGTAAAAACAACCTTAAATCACAATGGAAGAAATATCAATAGTAATATTATTAATATAAAAGTAACATAAAGATATTATCTTTTCCCATTTTTAACCAAAAAATAATAACAATTATCATGTAATAAAAAAACGAGATTTTTTAAATTTCATACAAGTAATAAAATAAAAAATAGGATTTATCATGGGTATATTGTATACAACTTGGTCTAAAAGAAAATAAAAAAAGGAGGATCATGACTCTAGTCTCAAGTCATGGCCAAACTATAACCCAAAATTCCAACTCAACTATCCACAAAAAGGTTTCTTCCCTTACATGTCTCACAAACCATAAATTTTTCTTAGGTACTAAAGTATCCAATTATGGTGTACATATAACTCATTAGTCCACCTATAATGGTTTCCCTAAATAAGTCTGATAAATAGAATCACATGCTTGATATGGAATTTTAATAAAGTAATAAAAAAATAAATCATCACATCATGGAATGTTCATAATCAAAACCAAATGTGACTATACCTACTTCATCTAGATTTAAAATGGGATTATATACTAATGTACTGAACTCACCTCAAAGATGAATGATATATCACTCCTCATTTTACAATCACAAAGACGGAGATACCACTATGAATTAACACTCAATGAATGATGCATCACCATAATAATCTATCTAGGTGAACAATATATCTCCAATAGAATATCAACATAAAGTGATATATCACTTGATGAACAAGGAATAACCAAGTAGGGGTAAAAAATATGGAACCATTATATATTTTCAGGTGGACAATGAACCATCAATACAGACTTCTAGGTGGATGATACACAACTAAGAGAACTACTCAATTGGATGATACACTACCCCTATAAATCTCCTCAGATGTATGATATACCACTAATAACTAGCATAAGGTAGATTATATACCACTTAAATTCTCTAATTGGAAGATATACCACTAAATATAAAGAGTGCACGATGCCCCACCCCTTACCAATAATAGGTTGATTAGGTACCATCAATTCATCAACCTCATAGTAAAACATGGATCAACAGATTAGCTTGGGTGGATGAGATACACAAATCCAACTTAGGGTGGACTACTTATTACCAAAATATCTCATAGGGTGGATGAGATATCATCAATATACCAAAGGTGGTCAATTTGAAACAAAGAAATAATCCCGGTGAATGATTAATCCCTTACAACCAACACATGGTATATATAATTATTTATCATATTAAAGGACATGATCTCAAGCTATTAACCCACTCAAGGTCTCATTATTACACTAACCCACCACTATAATATCATGTTCCCGTACACTTTCTTATAAATTGCTGGTCTAGGACACCAAATGAGACTCTTAAGGTTATAACGTAGTCATGGTCACCATTTTTGGGCCTCAATTATTTATTTCATTATACATTACAAAAGGAAGAAGGTCATTGGTGATAATGGTGTCAACATACAACTATTCTAGTAGAAATCATATCCCAAATAGATCTCAATCGGACTAAAATAAATTATAAATTAATTTTAGATTTTTAATTATGTCTTTAACCCATGGTTTTTTTACCCTTCATTTCCCACAACACATGTTAAACTTATAAAAACAAATTAAATGTGTAGGGATATACTATCATTGATTAAGAGAGATATTCCAATTGAAAAAATCAAGATAATTGAGATTCAATCAGTAGAAATCAAAAAAATGAAAGAACCCCCAAATTTAGGGTATAGTCAATGATAAATAGAGAAATAGTGAGAGAGAGCAATTAAATGATTAAAAAGTAGTGATATATTTACCCTAGAAGATATTTTGTTCTATACATCACTCAAATATGATGCTATTTAGAGGTTTTTGGTTGGATTAAAGTACTCAAGAGGGGGGTGAATTGAGTATCTATTCAAATTTAAGTTTGAAAAGTATTCTTAAAAGATTTCCTAATAAAATAAATATAGCCCAATTAATAAAAGTAATGCAGTTATGAAAGTTTGACTATTTAAATAACTTCTCATAAGATTGATTAATTCTCAGTAATCTTAATATCACTTATTAATATTACTTTTGAAGTTATTCTAATAAGGAAAAACAAATATAACTTATTTCTAAGATTAGTTATCTGTTAGGAAAAAGCTGAAGGAAGATATGGTTTGCATGGATTGTCTTTTGTTGATCTTGAGGAAGTTTTCATAAAGGAAATACACCTTGAATTTCTAAGAATTTGAAAGCTGGAAGTTTCAAGATTCGGAATTGTTAATATTGAACATTCAGAACCTGGTGTTCGAAGAATTCAGAGTCTAGAATTCAGAGTCTGGAAATTGAGAAGTTCGGAACTGGGAAATTGTAAATTCTTGAAATCTGGCTGATAGGAGATGTTAAGGCACTAATTTTGACGATGCTTTGCTGTTTTGTAACTCCAATTTGTGAGTATATTCAATTACTCACTATGCAATCAAAATTTGGATCGAGAAGTCATACCGAGAATCTGGTAAAGTCGTTCTGAGAATCCAGAAGAGTCGTTCTGAGAACCTGAAGTCGTACCGAGAATCGAAGATGCAGAGACCCAAAGCATGATATAAATGGACATTAAATTACTTTTTCAGAATATTTAATACATATTAAAAACCAACACTCAAGGACCGTAATAGTTTAGTGTCTTTGGAAACTAGGAACACAATCTTCTAATCATGGTGAAAGATCTTCAACATCTCTCATAAAGATCTTCCCCTTTTGTTTTCTTACATAAAACCTTCCTTTATATCCTGGGGAAAAGAAAAAATATAAAGGGTGAGATCAAATTCTCAGTAAGGGTAAGCATGGAGAAAATAAAACAAACCATATACATTTGAACTTAAAAACATGAACATAATGTTTAAACATCAAAATATTGAGCAATGAAATAAAACATGGAAGTACGTAAGGCATAGATCATAATGGGACATCAATCATGATAAAATAGAATGTGAATAAAACATGTAATTTTGGAAACCATTCAACACATGTTATGATTTCCATAGTAGCCAAGGAATTGCTGCCAAGGCCATCTTAGTGGACAAAGTCCCTTTCTGAATCGAGTTCACTCCTCGTTCCAGTCCTGTAACACTGAACCGGATTATCTTACCATTCCATCCATGTCTATCTCATGAGATATAAATATTTACCCAATGCATTGGAGGTATATATAGGTCCCACCCATCTCATAATGAAATCATTCTTTCGTGTTCCACAAAATCATAAATCATACATCATAGCATAACCCATGTAATAGAATGGGATTCTTAAACATCATGCCATCATAAATTAATCCATATAAAAAATGGGTATCATTTCATCATAAGAATAATAAAACCATGAAAATAATGGAGAAATTATACTTGAAACAAATTAAATAATGTCCTTTTAGATGGAAAATAATTTTGATAAAACACTTGAAATAAATTCTTGAGGAAAATATCCTTTTTTATTAAAAATCATTTTCTTTTCATAAAATGACATGAAATTTTAAAAGAAAATGGTTTTTTTGAAAACAAAAATGAAATCTTGTAGAGGAAGGTTCATGAAAATGATGCGTTAGGAAATTTTAAAAATCCGTTCACGCCGTATAAGTTAAAAATAACATTCTTCTCGTACTTTTGACGGAAAAGTAAAAAAGTGCCTCGTATGGTAAACAAAAGAAAGATTCCTTCCATACGATGTGATAAAAGTAAAAAAAAGGTAAGAATGAATTTAAACATACATGGAAGAAAAGTAAACATTTTATGAAAACATTTTGAGAACATATGGACATGGATAATAAACATAACCCCAGTAAATACTTAAGAATAAACAATCTCATACAAGAATGAGATTGGAAAAAATTATCCCTTACCTTATATTAGAGATGCTTCATATGTTTCCGAACCTCCTGTATAATGATTTAAATACTTTCATTGACTTATTATAGAATAATATTCATAGTTATGATATCATATATGGTTCACTTATGACTTTATATTACCCGTTCTTTTGTAAATTCCATGTTAAAGCACTGTTTTGGGTAAAATCGTTTCATTTATCGTACGAGTTTTGACTTGTTGTTCTTGATATTATTACTTATATCCTGATTTACATAATTCCATAATTTAAAACATGATTTATATATAATATATATTCATAATATAAATATATACGATAGATTGATAAATGGAATGAAATACACCGTTCACGGAGACGGTAGGTCGTACGTACGCATGAACGCTGTTTTTGTTTCCTTATTGAATTGAATGGAATTAAGTAGATGAAATACATATATATACATAAATGCAGTATCATTATTATGTCATATATCTCATTATTATTCATTATATATATAATTTATAATCATTCATGAATGGTTAACATGGAGAATGAATCTCATCGCGTCGTGGAGACCGTATTCCGTACGTACGCACGCGCGGTGATTTTGTTTTCCGTAGGATGGATAGAAGGTGAAATAAGGTTGTTTAATATTTATAATAACATATCTGTATATAAGTAATGATTATTTTATTACTTTATAATGATACAACTAAATAAGAAGAATTATAATAAGAAAGAAAGTTGAGAAAATCGGAAGAAGAGAGTACCTCTTCTTCGACGCACCTCCTTCAAGATTCTTCTTAAGGAAGTAGAGTTGGTCTTTTGAGAAGACCAGAATCTCCAGAATGTTTCTAGTTAATTGGAGAAGAGAAATGGTCAGGGTTTGTCCTATATTCAATGCTCAAAATGGTGTTAAGAGAAGAGGGAAGGGGTGCCCTTTTTATAAGGGAGGAGAGGGGCACCTTTGGAAAAACTCAAAATATTATTTTATAATAAAGTCATATTCGGTTTATATTAGCTCCAAAATGATTTATTTCGAAACTAAAGTGGTTATGGGTCCAAATACTCTCAAAAAAATATATTTTATACAGGTTTGGGTTATTATATTAACCTTATCTTTTAGTTTTAACTCTTAGTTAATTAGATTGACATTTACCATGTCACTTTGTAGGTTTATATTATATAGTTAATAAACTAACCATATACATCCAAGATACCCCAAAGTGGTCCATTAATGATACACCTATCATGATATAAGTATCTTGGCCGAACCTTATATTTTTATAAATATAATAACAATTAATAATATAATATTTGTTTTAAAAACTATTTTATGTCAATTTTGACACTATTTGGTAATTGATTTTTTAAAAAATCATAACAGCATGATTACTTCTAAAAAAGTTAATTAAATCAATAACAACATGTCATATTTACCTATAAAATTATTTTAATTCATAAAAAGTCTCAAATTACATTTATTTGGGTATTTATAACATCAATTATGTTAATATTTCATTAATAAGATAATCACTGCATCATCATTGTGTTATAAATAAATTAACTTATTTAATATCTAAAAATTATAAATAAAATATAATTATGTAGTAAATATTTTTATATTTATAATTAATATTTATAGTCGAATTTATCTTATGTATAACCTTATATTAAAAATTATTTAGTTATTAAACTTTGATTTTAACTATTTTAACCCTTCTTTAAATAAATTAATAATAAATATCCTAATCTAATCCAAGTGGACCTAAATGGTCATATTTTATTCCTAAGGTTGTTTTTGGTAGAATTACACTTATCCAACAGAATTAGGACATGTTTTAGGGTAATAATAATTTCATTTTTACCCTTAATTAACCTATTTACTTTGAACCGTGGTAAATAAAAGTAAAAAGTTACTATTCACCAAAAATTATTTTCATCTCATTGAACAACATTTTAGTCCTTGATATTAACTGTGTCTCTTATATTTTAGAAATTCCACTCATAGAAGCGGTAAAATTAATTTTTATGTGAATTTCCAAATTCTCCTCGGTGGTGGGTAAAAGACAGTGAAAAGTTCAATAAAATTTCTATATATCTAAAATTATTATAAAATGACTCCAATGAATTAAACTGAACTTATATAGGTATTATGTTTCAATTTTAACCTAAAATAAATGTAAATAAAATAAATAATTATTTAAATAAAAAGTCAGTTTTTAAATAGTAACCTAGTGTTTTCACTATTCATCAAAAATTGAAAGTTTTCGGAAAAGTACAAAAATTTCACCTTAGGCTAATTTCAATATTCCGAATGCAAAAATGAAGTCCATTTCAAAAGATAAAATTTATAAAATTTCAAAAATTGGGTATTACTATACATAACAGCTAGTTTATATAACATATCGTTGTTTAACGAAACTCGGTATTGCTTACAACACACGTTATCGTGGAAGGTCGCGATTGCGTGTAATGAAAGCCAAGTTAGGGATGCATGTAGTGAAAGATCTTTTTGGTGTATTGTACAAGACAAAACATCAATGAAATTAAAAAAGAATATTTTTCTTAAAATCTCGGGGTGTTACATTCTACTCCCCTTAAAATGAATTTCGCCCTCAAAATTCGTCGAGGTTATAAATGGTTTACTACTCGAAAGATTATTTAATAGAAACCCACATTGTAAAAAGGAATACCAAAACTTATCTTTAAAAACTAAAATATGAAACATAACGGTTACCCAAATTAACAAATCACTGGGTTTCCAAATAGGAGAACATAGGTGAAAATATGGATATGGAAGAGAAATCTAACCATCATGTTCTAATGGAGAGTGGTAGAAAACATGGATATGAAAAATCCAATAATAACAAAGTCATAAATTTGTGATGATTTAAGGTATCATCTTATTCATTGGATATAAGGACATTAGGACAACATTTTTTTGTATTCAAGATAATTTCCCTAAAGTTGAAGAATTGTTGAATTAAAAGAAATACTTAATTGATTTTGGAACAATCTTTCTGTTGTTTGTGCCTTGAAAAATTTCCACATCATCTCTTAAAGAAATTAAGTTGAATTTGTCTTCCGTGAAGTGTTAGAAGATCATGCGATAGAATGATAGGTCATTCCATATGTCTCAAACAAAAGGATAGTAAAAGTTATTAAATATACATAAGTCCATCTATAGTGAGATTAATCATATATGGTTCCTAAAATGGACTTATACGTTATATATCATACCGCTTAATATAATAAAACTAGTTTCTACTAACCAGGGACTTCATGTAGGCCAGTGGTAGGTGATAAAGGCTTGTCACACTTCGGTTGTGGGTTCGATTCCCACATCCTTGTCCGACGCAACGGGTTGTCGCCCATTCTGCAGGTTGTCTCTTTTATTAAACTACACTATTATAACATTCTATCAATAATATCAAAAAAAATTGATCCTTAAAAAATACTAACTTATGTTCAACAGAATCCATTCCAATCTTTAGGCTTAATAATACTTCTTTCCAAACTCATAGTATAAAGAGAACTATTACAAAAAAGGTCATATAATAAGCATGTGAATACCATCATTTATCCCTCATATATCAAAAGATATATCTTGTTAATCGCATTCCAAACATGTGAATATCTAAATCTTGTATTCTCTTGAAAAATTAATACCCATTGAATATTAGTGAAAACATGATTTCTGTCAAAAGTTAACTCCTTCCACATATCAAAATCCAAAAATTCTATACACTCAAACCATGATATAACTTTTTCCTTATATCATCCATGAGCTCATGAAAACTGTCAAACATTTCATTTTCTCCTTATCCCTTCATTATGAGCATATCATCTTCTTTCCAAAAATATCTCAATCAATTTCCATGGTTACCGGTACCTTAAAATTTTTGAAAACCACAATATAATAATAGATAAATATTACAATATTCAACGATACTATATACAATATTATTTTGGAATCCCATTACATAAACACTAAATCATTCCACCACATCGTTGTCATTTTCAACATCGCCAATAATGATCGCATGTGAATTCCCTTTGTCCTTTTCCTTAAGTGTTTTCTCATGTCGATCATCATTAACCCTTGGATTAGAGCATTGATTAGCATAATGCCCCATTTCATTGCACTTGAATCATTGAAGTGTTGGTGGTGCGTTCTCTGCAGTATTTTCTTTATTCACATCATTAGCAACCCTTTTTCCATTACATCGACACTCAGTTTCTCTATGACCTTCTTTTCCACACTTAAAAATTTTTCTAGTCCATTTAAGACAATCTCCACCATGCTTCTTTCCACACTTTGAGCATAAAGAAACATTTATCTTCTTTTCACCATTATTCTGAGATTTCTCCTTGAACTCCATCTTTCGTTTCTCTTCAAAACCATGAGATGGATACGTAACACCAACTTCCATTTCTACCTTGATAGAACAACGCACAATTTCTTCATAGCTACTGAAGTCTCTTATTGCTAATGCCCTTCGAATACTTGGTTTTAAGCCACTAAAAAATCGATCAACTTTACTTTTAGGTTGGATGATAAATCCAGATGCATACCTTGAAAGCCTTGTAAAATTTGCTTCGTATATACCAACAGATTCATCATCCATTTTCTTAAGCTCAAGTAATTCCTTTTCCATCTTTTTTTGAAGAATACGAGGGAAGTAATTATTGAAAAATAAGTTCTTGAACTCATCTCATTCCATATATTCAATTTCATGTCAGGGCCTCATATTCTTAATTAGAGTCCACCATTGATTCGCTTCACCTTCTAAATAGTAAATAGCTAGAATGACTTTTTCATGTTCTGAATAGTGAAGTATGGAAAATATCTTTTCAATGGTACTAATCCATTGTTCAGAAATAAGTGGATCAGAAGACCCACTAAAAGAAGGTGGATGTTGCCTCATGAAGGAATCAATAGAATATTGTTCCCTTCTCTGCTCATTTGGAAGTCCAGAATGATTCATGGCTTGTGTAAGTATAGCAATAATATTTTTCACTCCATCTCCCATAACATTGGTTTGTTCAGGAGTAAAATCATTGCATCGTCCATTACATTGATCAACACGATTCCTTCGGGTTCCAACCATCATCTAAAACCCAAAAAGAATAGTGTGAGAGGCAAAAATCATGCTAGGGAAGACATA
The DNA here is from genome assembly GCA_963277665.1 of Viscum album. Lineage (NCBI taxonomy): Eukaryota > Viridiplantae > Streptophyta > Magnoliopsida > Santalales > Viscaceae > Viscum > Viscum album. The sequence continues at coordinate 1,710,955,051 of OY728137.1, read as the reverse complement.
ATAATAAAGGGGGAGTAACTTCAATATCTAACATCTTAGGTTTAATTCTAATATCGTTATTATAATTATAGGACTATAACCTATACTTATACTTATCCTTAGAGACATCCCTAGACATACCTTAGAAATATCTCTAGGGATCTCACTAAAGTTTTCGCATACTAGTTTCCAAAGGTTAACTAAACCTTTCCTCTGATACCAACTGTAGAGACCTGAAGCTTGACGTACATGGAAAATACATTACTTTTGCGGAATACTTAATACATATAAAAAATCAACACTCAAGGACCGTAATAGTTTAGTATCTTTGGAAACTTAGAACACAATCTTCTAATCATGGTGAAAGATCTTCAACATCTCCCATAAAGATCTTCCCATTTTGTTTTCTTACCTAAAACCTTTATTTATATCCTGGGGAAAATAAAACATATAAAGGGTGAGCTCAAATTCTCATTAAGGGTAAGCATGGAGAAAATAAAACAAACCATATACATCTGAACTTAAAAACATGAACATAATGTTTAAACATCAAAATCTTGAGCAATGAAATAAAACATGGTAGTACATAAGGCATAGATCATAATGGGACATCAATCATGATAAAATAGAATGGGAATAAAACATGTAATTTTGGTAACCATTCATCACATGTTATGATTTCCATAGTACCCAAGGCATTGCTGCCAAGGCCATCTTAGTGGACAAAGTCCCTTTCTGAATCGAGTTCACTCCTCGTTCTAGTCCTGTAACACTGAACCGAATTATCTTACCATTCCAGCCATGTCTATCTCATGAGATATAAATCTTTACCCAATGAATTGGAGGGAGATATAGGTCCCACCCATATCATAATGAAATCATTCTTCTCTGTGCCACAAAATCATAAATCATACATAATAGCATAAACCATGTAATAGAATGGGATTATTAAACATCATTCCATCATAACATAATCCATATAAAAGAAATAGATATCATTTCATCATAAGAAGAATAAAACCATGTAAATAATGGAGACATTATACTTGAAACATATTAAATAATGTCCTTTAATATGGAAAATAATTTTTATAAAACACTTGAAATGAATTCTTGAGGAAAATATCCTTTCTTCTTAAAAATTATTTTCTTTTCACAAAATGCCATGAAATTTTAAAAGAAATGGGTTTTGTTGAAAATAATCACGAAATCTTGTAGAGGAAGCTTCATGAAAATGAGGCGTTATGAAACTGTAAAAATCAGTTCACGCCATATAAGTTAAAAATAACATTCTTCTCGTACTTTTGTCATAAAAGTAAAAAAGTACCTCGTATGGTAAACAAAAGAAAGATTCATTCCATAGGATGTGATAAAAGTAAAAAAAAGGTAAAAATGAATTTAAAATACATGGAAGAAAAGTAAACATTTTAGGAAAACATTTTGAGAACATATGGACTTGGATAATAAACATAACACCAGTAAATACTTACGAATAAACAATCTCGGACAAGAATGAGATTGGAAAAAATTATCCCTTACCTTATGTCTGATATGCTTCGTATGTTTCCGAACCTCCTGTATAATGATTTAAATAATGTCATTGACTTATTACATATTCATATTCATTGTTATTATATCATATATGGTTCGCTTATGACATTATATTACCCGTTCTTTTGTAAATTCCATGTTAAAGCACCGTTTTGGATAAAATCGTTTCATTTATCGTACGAGTTTCGACTTGTTGTTCTTGATATTATTATGTATATCATGATTTTCATAATTCCATAATGTAAAACATGATTTATATATAATATATATTCATCATATAAATATATATATGATAGATCAATAAATGGAATGAAATACACCATTCATGGAGACGGTAGGTCATACGTACGCATGAATGCTATTTTCTTTTCCTTATTGAATTGAATGGAATTAATTAGATGACATACATATATATGCATAAATCCAGTATCATTATTATTTCATATATATAATTATAATTCATTATATATACTTTATAATCATTCATGAATGGTTAACATGGAGAATGAATCTCATCGCGTCGTGGAGATGGTAGTCCGTACGTACGCACGAGCGATGATATCATTCCCATGATTGTGGAATTGTATTGAAGTGTATGTATAATATTTCAGTATAAATATAACTTTACAATAATCATATATAGTTATTTTTTTACACCATTATACCCATTCAAGTAAGGTGGTGGTCGAAAACAGATTACATCACGGCGTGGAGACGGTATTTCGTACGTACGTACGCGCAGTGATTTTGTTTTCCGTAGGATGGATAGAAGGTGAAATAAGGTTGTTTCATATTTATAATGACATATAATTATATAAGTAATAATGATGTTATTAATTTATAATGATACAACTAAAGAAGAAGAAGTAGAAGAAGAAAGAAACTTGAGAAAATCGAAAGAAGAGATTACATCTTCTTCGACGCACCTTTTTTAAGCTTCCTCTTAAGGAAGTAGAGTTGGTCTTTTGAGAAGACCAGAACCTCCAAAATGTTTCTAGGAAAGTGGAGAAGATAAATGGGCAGGGTTTGGACGAGCTTCAAGGCTCAAAGGGTGTGAAGAGAAGTGGGAAGGGGTGCCCTTTTTATAAGGGAGGAGAGGGGCACCTTTGGAAAAACTCAAAATATTATTTTATAATAAAGTAATATTCGGTTTATAATAGCTAAAAAATGATTTATTTCAAATAAAAAGTGGTTATGGGTCTAAATACTCTCAACCAATATATTTTAGACAGTTTTGGGACATTATATTAACCTTATCTTTTAGTTTTAACTTTTAGTTAATTTAATTGACATTTACCATGTCACTTTGTATTTTTATATTATATAGTTAATAAATTTACCTTATACATACAAGCCACCCCCAAGTGGTCCATTAATGATACACCTATAATGATATAAGTATCTTGTCCAAAACGTAGATTTTTAGGAATATAATAACAATTAATAATATAATATTTGTTTTAAAAACTATTTTATGTCAATTTTGAAACTATTTGGTAATTGATTTTTTTAAAAATTATAACAGAATTATTAGTTCTAAAAAAGTTAATTAAATCAATAATAACATGTCATGTTAACCTATAAAATTGGTGGAATTCAAAAAAAGTCTCGAATTACATTTATTTTGGTATTTATAACATCAATTATGTTAATATTTCATTTATAAGATAATTACTACATCGTCGTTGTGTCATAAATAAATTAAATTATTTAATTCCTAAAAATTAAAAATAAAATACCATTATGTAGGAAATATTTTTATCTTTCAAATAAATATTTATAGTTGAATTTATCGTATTTATAGACCTGTATTAAAAATGATTAAGTTATTAAACTTTGATTTTAACTATTTTAACACTTCTTTAAATAAATTAATAATAAATGTCCTAATCTAATACAAGTGGACCTAAATGGTCATATTTTATTCCTAAGGTTGTTTTTGGTCTAATTGCACTTATCCAATAGAATTAAGACATGTTTTAGTATAATAATAATATCATTTTTACCCTTAATTTCCCTATTTACTTTTAACCGTGGTAAATAAAAGTAAAAAGTTACTATTCATCAAAAATTATTTTCATCTCATTGAACCAAATTTTAGTCCTTGATATTAACCGTTTCTCTCAGATTTTCTAAATTCCACTCATAGAAGCGGTAACATTAAGTTTTATGTGAATTTCCAAATTCTCCTAGGAGGTAGGTAAAAGACGGTGAAAAGTTCAACAAAATTTTTAAATATCTAAAATTATTATAAAATGAATCCAATGAATTAAATTGAACTTATATAGGTATTATGTATCAATTTTTACCTAAAATAAATTTAAATAAAATAAATAATTATTTAAATAAAAAGTCGGTTTTTAAATAGTAACCTAGTGTATTCACTATTCATCAAAAATTGAAAGTTTTCAGAAAAATACCAAAATTTCACCTTAGGATAATTTTGATATTCTGAATCCAAAAATGAAGTCCATTTCGAAAGATAAAATTTATAAAATTTCAAAAAGTGGGTATTACTATTCATAACGACTAGTTTATGTTACATATCGTTGTTTAGAGAAACTCGGTATTGCATACAACACACGCTATCGTGAAAGGTCGTGATTGCATGTAATGAAAGCCAAGTCAGGGATGTGTGTAGTGCAAGCTCCTTTTTGTGTAGCATACAACACAAGACATCAATGAAATTAAAAAAGAATATTTTTCTTAAAATCTTGGGGTGTTACAGAAGAATTTGTATCGTGAACCAAAAGTCATTCCGAGAATCAGGAAGAGTCATTCCGAGAACCAGAAGTCATACCGAGAACCAGATCTTCGTACCGAGGACTGGTGAAGTCGTACCAGGATCCAGAAGAGTCATACTGGGAATTTAAAATCTCCGGTATCAATGAATGAAGAGGAGTCCTACCGAGAATCCAAAAATGGTCATACCAATAAGGGAAGAAGTGTTTGGCTATTACGAAGAAGAGTCATGCTGAGAATTGAAATGGTGTCATGCCAAGGAAGAAATGAAAAGCCTTACCGAGAAGTGATGAAGAGTCATACCGAGAATTGAAATGATTTCATTCTGAAGAAGCGGTGAAGAGTCATACCGAGAATTGAAGTGATGCCGAAGACTAAAGAAGGATGGATCCGAGAAAGTGATGCTGGAGAATCAGGAAGGGTGGATCCGAGAATATGATGCCGAGAAGACAGATGATAGGATCCAAGAATGTTATACCAAGAAACTTGTGTAACAAGGTCCGATCTAGAAAAGGCCAAAGTTCTAAATCAAGATAAGTGGAAGAAGATTTGAGAAGATTCTAGAAGCATTGACAAAGTCTTAATTACTCTGAGATTTCAGGAGAAATTAATGTTTGGGTGAATTTAAGTGAGTGGGAAAATATTTTGGTTTCCCGCCTAAGCACACTTTAGAGCACCTATAAAATGAAATTAGAGTACAAAGTAAAAGTGTGATGATGAAGTAGTGAGAGAATATCTGATAATTTAGAGAGAGAAATAAGTGTTTGACTGACATAGTTTCATTGTGGTTTCAATCGAAACGAGAATTTGATACTGGTTGACACCATATTGAGTTTCTCGGATTGAGGAAAATTAGGAGTGGAGATTCTGAATGGGGATTCAGTACTGGCTGTCACCGTATTGAGTTTCTCGAACTTAGAAAGACTCGGATTGGAGAATCGGAGTGAAGAAGAAAATTTAGAGTGAAGAAGAAAATTTGGAGTGGAGATTCAGAATGGGGAATCAATACTGGTTGTCACTGTATTGAGTTTCTCAGACTTAGGAAGACTCGGATTGGAGAATCAGAGTGAACAATAAAATTCGGAGTGAAGAAGAAAATTCAGAGTGAAGAATTCCGAATGGAGATTCGGAATGGGATGTTCGAACAGTAATTGATCTATCTCAATCCAAGGAGTCCTTTCCTTACTTCTGGGTAAGCAAGTGAAGATTTGTGCTGAACTTGCTTACACTTGTGTATTTTAAAGGAAGTGCAGGTAACATAAGTTGTTACAAGAAAAGAGACTCTTCCCTACTGTGCTAAGTGGGTGCACACACATTGGAGTGATTATTTCATAGTGCTTCATGAGTGTAAGGTTATATCCTACTCATTGTAATCCAAGTATTGTTTTCTTAGTGGATTGTATGGTGTTGGATTGTTTCCAACCATACCAAGGACGTAGCTATTCTTATTGAATAGTGAACCTTGTAAATTGATGTGTTCCTTTGGATGTGTGCTTGTCTCAGCAGGGAATTATATCTTTAACAGGAGACAAAGGTTGTTCTCAATATTAAGGGAACTTAAAAACGAAAAAGGTGTACCACTAATTCAACCCCCCCCCCCCAGTGGTTCATTTCTCCAACTGGGTCCTTACAAGTGGTATCATAGGGAGGTTGTCTTTGTTTTCCTTGCTGATAAAGAATCTAAATTGTGTGAACAATAAAAGCATTCCGGTATTCGATGGGAAGAACTATCACATCAGGAAGGATATAATTCTATTGTATCTCATGTCTATTAGTTATGAAGTTATTTAAGCTGCAACAGTTGGGTTTACCCCCATTGAAGACAATATTCCACTTACACCCGTTGACAAGAAGTTTCTTGAGAATGATGGAAGATCCAAGAATTCTATATTGGATTCACTTTCAAAAAGTGAGTTCCTGAGAGTGAAAGGAGTGGCCACAACCAAAGGTATATGGGACAAACTGAAAACATATACGAAGGCAATACAAAAGTCAAGAAGGAAAAACTTCAAATTTGGAGGTTGAAGTATGAAGACTTGAAGATGGGAGAGCATGAATCTATTGGTAATTTCTTCACCAGGGTGAACGATATTGTTAGTACCATCAGATGTCTTGGTGAAGAGCTGAAAGACTACTGTGCTGGAAAAAAATCTTGAGGATTCTTCCTGATAAATTTGATGTGAAGGTATCTTCATTAGAAGACAGAGACTCGAAAACCTTATCTCTTGATGATTTTCATAGAACACTCATTACTTATGAGATGAGAAGGGAAAAGGATATGAAGACCAAGACAAAGGTTGACAGAGAATTATCTTTCAAGGCCATGAAGAAGGATAAGTCTAAAAAGATCTCGATTAAAGAATATGGTGGTGAATCTGACTCTGAAAGTGAGGTATGTAAAAATCTTAATGATATTTTATCCTTGTTTTCAAAAAATGTTAAAAGAGGCACAAGTAAATACAAGGGAAAACTTCCCTTGAAGTGTTTTGAATGTAGAGACATTGGACACTTTGCGGCTAACTATCCTCGAAGGGAGAATGAAGAAGAGTGTGATGAAGAAGAAAGAAAGCCAAGAAAGTTATGGAAAAAGTAGGGTGGTAAAGGAAAATCGAGGAAAGAAAAGAAGTTCTTCAAATCCAAGAGAAAAAGCCTTCTATCCATAAATGAAGAAGATGAATAAAGTGATTCTGAATTTTAAAAATCAGTTGAGCATGGTGTTGATAATACTTTCATTGCAATAGTGAATGATAAAAATTTCAGAAGCATCAGCTCAAGAGAATAAGAAACTCATATTGAGATGCATCTGAAAGAAGAATTGAAGGAATGTTTAAAGAAGATCAGAAAGCTGGAGAAAATTAACAAAAAGTTGGAAGATGAATGTTCCTCATCATGAAATCAAGCTAATGTTAAAGAAGAACTTGAAGAAGAACTTGAAGATTTGAAGAAGTCACTTGAAGATGAGAAAAACCAAAATGAGCACATGATAGTTAAGTTGAAGGCAAAAGAGGAAGAATTAGAACTCATTCAAAAGAAGCTCTCAGAAGTTGAATAAAAAAAATTGTTTCCAAAACTCAACTACTGATGTTTGTGAAGGCTCTCAACAAGCACATTGTGAGAAAATTCAATAGAAGAATAAAGTGGTTGCTGTGAAGAAGAAAGCTGAGAAAGTTACTTATGTGTCCAAGACTAGTGTTACTAGGAAATCTAAAGTTTCAAGGAAACCAAAGTCTAACACTGGTGAAAAACAAGCAAAATCAGAGAAGGAAGAATTCCAGCAGAGCAATCTTTCTAACAAAAGAATGGTTGGTGGGGCTGAAGAAAGAGCAACAAAGAAGTATCAGAACAAAAGCTTTAGAGGAAGGTACTCATTCTATGAGTACTGTTGGTATTATGGTGGATTTAGGCATACAGCGAATGTGTGTTGGTTCAATCAACATTATTACCACCACCCCAAAAGTTATGAAAGGCAGATATTGAGGGGGAGTCAATCTCCTCAAAGGAAGAAGAGTGAGAAGGTTTCCTTGAAGAAAGTTAAGAAGAATGAAGTCAAGATAGAAAATAGGTTCCAGCTTCTGGAGACCATCTGTGAAAGATGTGAACAACCTAGACACCTTGCAAAAGGATGTCTTGTGCTATTACCATCTCAACAAAAAGTTATTAATTCTCAAAAGCCGAAGGTAAAGAAAGAAGTGGAAGAAGAAAAAGCTCTTGTTGTTGAAACTTCTCTAAAAGTTACAAAGGAAGAACGACCTTGGATACTTGATAGTGGGTGTTCTTCACATATGACAGGAGACTTGAAGTTGCTAAAGAATATAAAGAAGTTTAAAGAAGGCATTGTGACATTTGGCAATGATGAAACTTTAAAAATCAATGGTGTTGGATCAACCGTCATTGGGAAGGAAAAATTGAAGTCCAAGAAAACTCTGTATGTTGATGGACTCAAGCACAACTTGTTGATTGTATCACAATTATTTGATGAGGGTAACAAAGTTATCTTCAAGAAAGATGGATTTTTTTGTGAAAAGTGAAGAATATGGGGAGATTGTTACAAGAGGACAATGAACTAATGGGAATCTGTTTCAGGTTGGAAATTTACAAAACTCTTGTTACATGAGCATAGTGGAAGAAAATCAGTTGTGGCACAGAAGACTTGGACACATGTGTTAGAGAAATATGAGAAAGTTGTCTAAAAGGGACAGTGTTCGAGATATTCCAGATTTTCCAAGAAGAAGATATTGGTGTTGCACTACCTGTCAGAAAAGAAAGATTACAAGTGTTGTGCAAAAGAAGGTTGACATTTTTTCTAAACAACCCCTTGAACTAATACATTCTGATATATGTGGGCCGATAAGAAAACAATCAACAAATGAAGGCAAGTACTTCATCACATTCATTGATGATTTTACTCACATTACATGTGTTATGTTTATGATGCACAAGTCAGACGCCCTAAAAATGTTTAAAATATTCAGAAGAAAATCTGAGAAAGAATGTGAGTACTCTGTGAAGAAGTTGAGAATAGATAATGGTGGTGAGTATAGAAGTAAAGAATTTGAAGACTATCTTGAGAAGCATGGAATTAAGCAAGAATATAGTGCTCCATACACACCTCAACAAAATGGGGTTGCTGAAAGGAAGAACAGAAGCTTGGTATAAATTGGAAGAACCATGTTTCTTGAACATGGCCTTACTCATTACTTTTGGAGGCAAGATACAAGTATAGCTGTTTATATTCAAAATAGATGTTTCTATAGACTCAAATCAAACAATACTCCATATGAACTTTTCTATGGCATTAATCCAAGTATGAAGCATGCTAAAGTTTTTGGGAGCCCATGTATTATAAAGAATAAAGGTGGAAATAGTGTAAAATTCGATAAAAAAGGAGAAGATGGAATTTTTCTTGGTTATGCACCATAAGGAAGAGGTTATAGATGTTTTAACAATGAAACATGAAGAATGGTGGATGCAGTTGATATAAAAGTCATTGAAAATCTAGGGAAAGATAAGCATGTCCAAATAGACAAGGAAGATAAGGAAGATGAAGTTAACGATTCTGATAAGGATGCAATGAATTGTAATCCTAATCAAGATGAAGAATCAGATTCAGCCATATCAAGTAATGAGTAAGGAACATGAAAAACTTATCCAAGTTTGATGAAACGAGTGCAAGCTCAGAACCTAATTGGTGATCAACGTCACACGGTTCAAACAAGAAGAAAAATTAATTCCATATAACATACTTCCGTGTACTCCAAAGTGGAACCAAATGATGTTAAAGAATCCTTTGAGCATCCCGAATGGGTTCAATCCATGAATGAAGAATTGGATCAGATTGAAAATAATGACACATGGGAACTCGTACCCAAGCCTAAAAAAAGAACATTATTGGAACCTAATGGGTATTCCGGAACAAGTTGAATGATGAAGGTGAAGTTATTAGAAATAAAGCAAGATTGGTTTGCAAAGGCTACTCTCAGATTGAAAGAATTGACTTTGAAGAAACATTTTCTCTGGTATCCAGATTAGAAACTATCTGAATCTTTCTTGCTATTTCTGTACAACGAGGCTACAAAATCTTTCAAATGGATGTTAAATATGTATTTCTTAATGGTGATCTCAAAGAAGAAGTTTATATTGAGCAACCATGTGGATTTGTTGTTGGGAAAAATGAAAGTTATGTGTGTAGGTTGAACGAAGCCTTGTATGGGCTAAAGCAAGCCCCAAGAGCATGGTATTCCAAAATAGACACTTGCTTAAAGGAGATGAACTTCAATAAAGGAAGAGTTGATAGCAATCTGTATATCAAGGAAATCCAAGATCTTTCTCTCATTGTGATTGTCTATGTTGACGACATTATTTTTGCTGGGAATGATGAAATAAGCTGTGAAAGGTTTGCTGGAGAAATGAATAATGTCTTTGAGATGTCCATGTTGGGTGAAATGAGATACTTTCATGGGTTACAAATCTTACAACAGAAGGAATTCACTTTTCTCTCCCAAGAAAAGTATGCTAAGGAACTTCTCAAGAAGTTTGGTATGAAAAACTCAAATCCTGTATCAACTCCTATCTCAGTGGGAACAAAGCTAAACAAAAATGATGAAGGAAAAGAAGTAGATCAGAAATAATATCAAAAAGTGATTGGATGTTTGTTGTACCTAACTGCATCAAGATCAAATATTGTTTTTGTAGTCACCTTATGTGCAAGATTTCAGACTACTCCTAAAGAATCACATCTTGTTTCTGGAAAAAGAATTCTCAGATACATAAAAGGCACAGTAGAATTCAGAATCAAGTATAGTGGTTCAAATAACATTGATTTGTTTTGCTACTCAGATGCAGATTGGGCAGGATATGTTGACAATAGAAGATCCAAATTTGGTGGAGTGTTCTTTATGGGAAAAAGTTGTGTTGGCTAGCACTCGAAGAAGCAGAATTATGTGAAACTCAGTACAGCTGAAGCTGAATATGTTTTTGTCACCATGTCCGCTACTCAAATTATCTGGATGAAAACACAGTTGAATGATTTGTTAGTTGAAGTGACGTTTCCCTTGCTCTTGGGCTGTGATAATCAAAGCACAATTAATCTTACCAAGAATCCAGTCCAACATTATCATTCAAAGAATATTGACATCAAATATCATTTCATCAAAGATCATGTTGAAAAAAATGAACTTAAACTTGAATATGTTTCATCTACTGAACAAGTTACTGATATTTTCACAAAACCTCTGTCAAAGGAATCATTCTCAAGATTAAGGATGAACATGGGTTTCCAACCTCCTTCTCTTCAAGGCTAAGGTATGTTGTACCATCCACTCTCTCTTCTTACCTTTGGATTGTTTTTTCAAGGGGGAGAATTTTTTTGTATCATAAATCTATTATTCAAAGAGAGTGTTGTGGGTAAGATGTGAACTCAGCATTGTTTGTGTATGTGAACTATTCTAACTGTTTGTTGGAGTGGTTGTAGTAAAGAACATGAAGTTGTTTACAGGAAGTATGAGGTTGAAGATGTCATTTTCACTACCTATGGAAAACATGGTTTTTCTGTCAATGATTCTTATTTCTTACAATGAGTTAGCTCACATAGGCTTAGAATTATTGATAAGTAATCCATTTCTTGAGGTTTCCATGTTTGGTGATTTATGAAAACTTGGTTGACAACAAAATCCAAAGGGGGAGATTGTTAGGACCAAGCCGAAGGAAGAGATGGTTTGCATGGATTGTATTTTTTTGATCTTGAGGAAGTTTTCATAAAGTAAAGACACCTTGAATTTATATGAATTCAAAATCTAGAAGTTTGAATATTTAGAACTGAGAATATTGAACATTCGGAACCTGGTGTTTGAAGAATTCGGAGTCTGGAATTCAGAGTCTGAAAATTGAGAAGTTCGGAACTGGGAAATTGCAAATTCTCGAAAGCTGGTTGATAGGAGATGTAAAGGCACTAATTGTGAAAATGCTTTGCTGTTTTGTAACTCTAATTTTTGAGTATATTCAAGTAATCATGATGCAAGAAAAAGTTGGATCGAGAAGTCATACCGAGAATCTAGTGAAGCTGTTCCGAGAATCAGGAAGAGTCGTTCCAAGAACCTGAAGTCGTACCGAGAATCGAAGAAGTCATATCGTGAACCAAAAGTAATTCCGAGAATTAGGAAAAGTAGTTCCGAGAACCAGAAGTCATACCAAGAACCAGAACATTATACCGAGAACTTTTGAAGTCGTACCAAGATCCAGAAGAGTCATATCGGGAATTCAAAATCTCTGGTATCGATGAATGAAGAGGAGTCATACTGAGAATCCAAAAATGTCCATACCAAGAAGTGAATAAGTGTTTGGATAATCCAAAGAAGAGTCATGCCGAGAATTGAAATGGTGTAATGCTGAGGAAGAAATAAAAAGCCATACCGAGAATTGATGAAGAGCCATACCGAGAATTGAAATGGTGTCTTGCCGAAGAAGCAGTGAAGAGTCATGCCGATAATTGAAGTGATGCCGAAGAATCAAGAAGGATGGATCTGAGAAAGTGATGCTGGAGAATCAGGTAGGTTGGATCCGAGAATATGATGTCGAGAAGACATATGACAGGATCCGAGAATGTGATACCAAGAAACTTGTGTAAAAAGGTCAGATCCGAAAAAGGCCAAAGTTCTAAATCAAGAGAAGTGGAAGAAGATTCGAGAAGATTCTAAAAGCATTGAAAAAGTCTTAATTACTCCGAGATTTCAGGAGAAATTAAGATTTGGGTGAATTTAGGTGAGCGGGAAAATATTTTGGTTTCCTACCTAAGCACACTTTGGAGAACCTATAAAAGGAGATCAGAGTAAAAAAGTAAAAGTGTGATGACGAAGTAGTGAGAGAAGCTTGGATAATCTAGAGAGATAAATAAGTGTTTGGCCGACAGAGTTTCATTGTGGTTTCAATCGAAACGATAATTTGATACTAGTTGACATCGTATTGAGTTTCTCAGATTGAGAAAAATTTGGAGTGGAGATTTGGAATGGGAAGTTCAGAGTGAATAATTCTGAGTGGATATTTGAAATAGGGAATTAGTACTGGCTGTCACCATATTGAGTTTCTCAGACTGAGGAAGACTCAGATTGGAGAATCGGAGTGAAGAAGAAAATTCGGAGTGAAGAAGAAAATTCGGAGTGGAGATTCAGAATGGGGAATCAGTACTGGTTGTCACCGTATTGAGTTTCTCAGACTGAGGAAGACTTGGATTGGAGAATCAGAGTGAAGAAGAAAATTCAGAGTGAAGAATTCAGAATGAAGATTCGAAATGGGAAGTTCAAACTGTAATTGATCTATCTCAAGTCCAAGGAGTCCTTGCCTTTCTTCTGAGTAAGGAAGTGAATATTTGTGCGGAACTTTCTTACACTTTTGTATTTGAAAGGAAGTGCAGGTAACATAAGTTGTTACAAGAAAAGAGACTTTTCCCTATTGTGCTAAGATGGTGCACACGTACTGGAGTGATTATTTCACAGTGCTTCATGAGTGTAAGGGTATATCCTACTTGTTGTAATCCAAGGATTGTTTTCTTAGTGGATTGTATGGTGCTCGATTGTTTCCAACCATACTAAGGACATAGCTATTCTTATTGAATAGTGAACCTTGTAAATTGTTGTGTTCCTTTGGATGTGTGCTTGTTTTTTTCCTCAGCAGGGAATTATATCTTTAACATGAGACAAATATTGTTCTCAATATTAAGGGAACTTAAAAAACGAGAAAGGGGTACCACTGATTCAACCCCCCCCCCCCCTCCGTGGTTCATTGCCCCAACTGGGTTCTTACATTATCAAATTAAATTTAGTGATTTCTGAATTGTACAGTAAAACAAAAAAAACACAATCAAAAAACACAGCAGATATAAAACTAGTAGTTCAGTCTCAAGCTGAGACCTAATCCACTCCACTTGTTGATCACCTACCACCAAGTATTTTATATTAATAAACCTGATCCACACCCTGGATCGCGGTAAACAACATTACAAAGGACTATCCTGGTCAGATGACCACTTCCATAGTTCTTCATCGGTATAAACTAACAAGTCTCACAAGGACCTCTTCTGCACTTATCTGTGGGAGTAAACAAGTGTAAAAATATGTAAGAGGAAGGATATCTTGTATACTCTAGTTTAATACCGGAGACAGTTTTTGTTTTTATATAGACACACACACACTGCTCGAAAGCTAAAAATAATACACAACAGAGAAAAGAAAATGAGATAAGGTTAGAAGTTCATTGAGTGTTAGTCTATGCAACAGTGGACTTATAGGATGAAGCATATGCAGGAATCGAGTCCTCTTGTGGGAAATAGAGTATCGCAAGTCTGTTAGATCTGGCTCATCTTCTTCGTGGATTTGTTAGTGTGGAGATGTTCTTGAATCTGATCTATGGTCTCTAAACTTTTGGATTCATGATTTCTTCGTGTGTTCTTCATATTTATCTTGTTTCATGTGTTGGTTCTTTTTCTTCAAGAATGCTTGTGCTTATTCTCTATCTTGTATGTTAGTTTCTAGGCCACACTTTTCTTTTTATTCTTGGAGTGCATGTGTTAGAGCTGATAGGATGCATGTATTATACACCTCGTACATCATACTATCGAGTGAAATGTCTAAAAAGAATTATTAATTATGTCAGTGCATTTAAAAGACTCAAATATCACCGTTAGAAATTAAATTTAAAGCAAAAAAATGTATTAAATAATGGTGTCACAGTCTATCTAGAAATGGTGTCACTTGGAAATGGTGTCACCATGAAACAGAGTATTCTTCTTTGCCTTTGAGCGGTGAGATAGTCATGATGGAATTGTTGTATAGAGATCAGGAACTGGTATCCCGAATGTGGTGTTAGGATCACGGTGTCTGGTCCTTTTCTGAACTTTGAATGATGTATTAGTAAGGAATCAGTGTCACAGACTTCAAATATATCTGAAACTAGTTATGGTGTTTGGGTCACGGTTGTTGGTTCACGGTTTCTAGGTCATGATGTCTGGGTCACAGTGTCTCGGTCACAGTGTCTGGTCACGGTGACTGGTCATTGTGTTTGGGTCACGTTGTCTGGTCATGGTGTCTGGTTCTTTGTGTCTGGTCACGGTGTCTGGGTCCTTTGCCAGAAAAATAGAACCAGTGGCAGACTCATAGTTTCTCATACTTATCCAAATATGTGTATATATACTTAAGCAGTAATATCCACTGAATTAATTATATTTAATCATTCATAAAATAAATTCATTATAAAACAAATTAAATATATTTTACACAAATCAGACATGATTTTAGAAATTAAGATCTTTGGTAAGTTTATTTAAATCATAAATAAGCCAACCATCTGTACATATTATTTGAGACATATTAAATAGGATTTTTAGTATATATAGGATTTTTGATCAATAAAACAAGATTAATACAGGAGGATTCCAACAATCTCCCACTTTTTGATGATCACAGGTCATGTGAGTGAGATATCTCTTCATAGTGAATGTGTCTCTTCCTTAGTGTGCATTTAGAGTGCATACTTATCCCCCTTTTGGGATTATCAAAAAGAGTAAAGAATTAAAGAATAGAATAGATAGGAAGAGTTCACAGTGAATTAGATGGAAAAACTGTGTCATTAAAAATAGTAGGAAAAAAAATTCAACAAGATTCCTATCAAAAGATAGTAGTCACTTTTTTTCATCACAGGTTGTCTTCTCTCTTCCCTTGGCAGCAATGTTACTAGAATCTATAGGATCAGAGGTATAAGTTGAAGAAGGAAGTAAACCAAATGAAAAAGAAGGTAGAGGGATACCTTCAAAAACAGAAGGGGCCAAAAAAGTTTTGGTGGAAGACTGAGGTAATTGTTGGTCGATGATAACAGGTCTGATCTAACTCAGAGACTGATAAATAGATATAGAGGTAGAGGAAATGGTAGAGGATGATACGTTAGGTAAACCAGGTCGTAAGGGTGCAGCTGCAAAAGCCACAATAGTATTGCTCTGTACACAAATATAAGGCCTCAATAGCTTGATGAAGTCAGCAATAATCTCACCACCATACTACATGGCTTTCTCAAATTCATCTTTGTTCTCCATGAACTTTTCCAACAATGGAGTGAAATATTTGAGCTCTTGGACTTGAGTTTTGAAATATTGAGTGATGGGAGGGATTTTTAGATTCTTTACAAGGTACTTGAAATAGTTTTTCATATCATGATTAGAGAAAATCCTATCGAAGTAAAAATCTACCTTCCTAGTAATTTATTCTTGAGAATAATTGAAAATATTGGAAAGAATTATTACTAGATCAAGAACTCTGTCACTATTCTTGACAACCACAGATAGAGACTCTTTGTCAAAACCACTAAGCACTTATTGGAGTTCTTCTTTAACAACTGTTCTGAGCAGATCAGTATCCAAGGAGGGTTGATATGACTGTCCAAAGGCACTAGAAGCTATAATAGTTTAAATAAGGGAAATAATTTGATTTATAACTTTCTGGAGAAAACTCTTATACTCATCATTCAACTTGTTAAGACCAATAACTAGCTCACGCATTTTTTGAACTATTTGATTATTTCTTTCATCCACCTTGTCAGTTGAGGAAGTTAGTTTAGGTTGAATTGGGGAGGAAAATTCCTATGGAATCTGACAACCAATATCCTTAATAGAATCAGAAATAGGTTCTGGTCTTTATTTTATCACTCTATACATATCTTAAACCATAACTCTGAGATGCATCACTTCATCACTTAAATGTTTGTTCTCAACTCTGACTTCATGAATTTCATGAAGAATTTTTGGATGAATCTTCCAAATGATCATTTATAATAGTAGGGAAGCATCTCTTTTACTCAAGTATTTCAGAGGATTAGGTTGAGTATTCATGAGCTTTTCAACCCCAGCCAATAGGGTAACTCCAAATGCTTTAAAATCATCCTTACTCACAAATGTGGAAGGTTCTTGTGAGTGTTCATAGATAAGAACTGAGACAGGATCAGGGTCCTTTTCAAAGACAATACCAGAGACTAATTTAAATTAAAATGAAGTAGAGAGGTCTATACATTTAATTTAGTCTTCTTGGGAATCATTCACATCAAAATAGATAATGAATTTATACCATGTATCCATAGATCTTGGATCAACTGTATTAGGAATATCAATAATTTCCATATTCGGGTGCCACTCCCCCTCAACATGTAAATCTTTCTCGGGACTAAGAGATTTAGTTTTTTGATCTAATTATAGGATTTCATCCCTAATAGCCTCACCCATTTCTTTTCTATCCAATTTAAAGGCTTACTCCATTCTCTCTTTACTAGATGGGATAAACTCAAGAACATCTTGTTCCTCTAGGTGTTCCTCAAGAGCAGCTTCTTTCTCAAGAGAAAGATCTTATTCTAAATGTTCTCCCATAACAACCTTTTCCCTTTCAACAATAATAGATTCTTATTTATAGGTAGCTTATTCTACCAGATTAAAAATTTCTATAGGAATAGGTACTTCCTTCTCAATTAAGACATGAGGAGCAGGTTCATTGCCTTCCTCATCCAGGACAGCTCTCCCTATAGGTGCAACAACCTCCTCTTCTTCCTTTTCATCAATATAGTCAACGATTTCATTTGTTTCCAAACTAGGATCAAAAAATTCCTTAGGTATTGAATAATGCCCAATCGGGTTGAACTTTTCATAAACCCTCTCATTATCCTCTATCCATTATTTTCTCCTTGGATTCCAACTAATTTTTATTCTTTTGACAGTAAATTTTGAAATAAAAAATTCATATCCCTTAATTACTTCTTTATATGGTACAACCAACCCTTTTGAATGAAGCATAGCTAAGATTAACCATGAGTAGAACAAGAAGTTTGACTTGGAGGTTGTCATTATCAAGTCACACATATAGAGTATAACATATTTACATAGGTTAATATTGTGTCCATTCTTTATAATATGTTTCAAAAATACATCTTGATACTTGAGTGCAGCAAAATCACCTTTTCTAGGACTCATCAGATTCTGAATGAATTTAAACAAAAGTCTGGTTTCACCATCTATCTCAGCAACTATAGTTATTCTCTTTGTTTGATTCACATTTAATCTTCCCAAATCTTCTTCCAAAACAAAGATCTCACTTGGAGGTGTAGGACCTCTCTGGTAGTCCTCAAAAATACCCTAATGAGGTATCCTTAGGCATGCAACCCATAACCTTGAAGAAAAGGTGCATCTCTAGCCATTGATCCTGCTTCTCACAATAAAACCATCTTCTGTATCAAAATAGAATTGAATGAACTAATAAAATTCTACAAATAGATTTGGGAAAATAATCCTATCCTCCTTTCTAAACCAATATATAAATCCTTGATCTTTTAGTACATTAAATACTAAAGACTTACTTGACAGAAGCCACTTAGGGAAAAATTCCTTTTCAGGTACCACTATTCTATTCACTAGGTTCAGATTCAAAGGACCTTTGGGGGCTAACTTCAATGCTTTTTTCATATTATTCTTTGATATGCACTTCTCAGAAGTTGATGAGGATTTAATTTTCATTTTGGGCATTCAACGAAGGTTTGAAAGATAGAGAAAGTTTAAAGGAGGAGTTATAATTTTAGAGAAGAGATCTTGGGTGAAGAAAGGAATGAAACATCGTTCATTTTTATCATTTAGGTATATCAAGCAACGCAAAATCAAAAGCGCAGGAAAATATAAGAATAAAATAATTACTCACAGTGATATGGGTTATAATATGTAAATAAAATGAAAAAGTGTTTGTATAGTGAGACAAAAACAGACTTTAATAAGGAGACCATAACTGGTTTTCATGGTGAGACCATAATGTAATTTCACAGTGAGATGTTCATTGTGTGATTTCTAAAATGTGTGACCATATTTTTTGAGAAATTGAGTCCCAAAGAGTAACTAAGAGATAGTAACTGTGACACTGTAAACATCAAACAAAAACTTTTAAGATAGTAAAACTATAGAAGTATCAGAGTTAGACAGTAATCTTAAGATAGTGACTTGTGAAACTGTAAACTCTGAATCAGTATGTTGTGAAACAGTACACTTACTACTTAAGATTTATCATTCCCAACTCATATATGATGTAATATATTCTTTCATAATTTAATGGTTTGGTGAATATATTAGCAATCAGATATTCAATTCCAATGAATTCCAAAGTGATATCACCTTTTTGATAATGGTCTCTCAAAAAGTGATGTCTTGCATCAATATGTTTTGTCTTAGAGTGTGAAACAGTATTTTTTGAGATGTTAATAGCACTTTTATTGTCAAAATTTATAGCTACATGCCTGAATTGATATCCATAATCTATTAATGTATGTTTCATCTACAAAATTTGTGCACAACAACTACTTGTAGTTATGTACTCAGCATCGGCATTAGATAATGCAACATAGTTTTTTTTCATACTACACCGTGATACTAGTGACTTGCCTAAAAATGACATGTTCTAGAGGTGATTTTTCTATCTAACTTACAACCACCAAAGTCAGAATCAGAATAACTAACTAACTCAAATTATTTTCCACTAGGATAGAATAGTACTAGATTGGGTGTATGATTGAGGTATTTGAAAATTATCTTAACAACATTTAAATGAGATTCCTTACGGTTTTCTTGAAAATGAGCACATATACATACACAAAACATAATGTCAGTTCGGCTAGCAGTTAGGTAGAGTAGGCTTCCAATCATTCCTCTGTAAGTGGTTCGATCAACAGATTTTTCATCTTTATCAATTTCTAACTTACAAGTAGTACTCATTGGAGTGTCACTACTTTTAGTTCTATCCAGGCCAAAATGTTTTAGAAGATATCTAGTATATTTTCTTTGATTTAAATTAATAACATAATTATTTTGAAATATTTGAAATCCTAGAAATAATTTTAGTTCACTCATTAAACTCATTTCAATTTTTTTCATCGTTTTAAAAAATTCAATACACAAAGAATTTTTTGAATATCCAAAGACAATGACATCTACAAAAATTTGAACTATTAAAACATCAATGGAAATTTGTTTTACAAAAATGGTAGGAATTGCTATTCCTTTTTTAAAACATTTGGAAATAAAAAAATTACTTAATCTATCATACTGGGCTCTTGGAGCTTGTTTTAAACCATATAAAGCTTTTGATAATTTAAAAACATGATTTAGAAAATGAGGGTTTTTAAAACCAGGGGGTTTCTTAACAAAGACATCCTCAGATATATACCCATTTAGTAATGCACTCTTTACATCCATTTGATATAGTTTGAAATTAAGATGTGCAGCATAAGCAAGCAGAATTTTGATGTATTCAAGTCTAACTACGGGTGAAAAGGTTTCCCTATAGTCAATTCCTCCTTCTTGATTATAGCCTCATACAACCATCTATCCTTGTTTCTAACTATGTTACCAGCTTCATCTACTTTATTTCTAAACACCCACTTATTGACTATGGTAAATGAGTCTTTGGTCTGTCAAAAAGTTTCCAAATTTTTTTTCATTTCAAACTGATTAATATCTTCTTTCATAGTCATCACCTAAAATTCATCATTTATAGAATCATTAATGTTTTTAGGTTCAATTTGTGACAAGAAGACTTGATGTTCAACCTACTTTTTGAGAGAAGCTCTAGTTTGAGTTCCATTATCTAAATCTCCCACAACAGTATCTAAAGGATAGTTTATAAGAGTTCTAACAGCTCTAGAAAAATAATGACTAGTGATTTCAGGTTCTTCAATAGGTTCGGGTTCATTATGACTTAAATATTAATAATTTCCAGATCTAGAAAATTTCACATATTCCTTTACAGGATGGTTAGAGGATTTTGAATTGATTTCTAGATCTGGCACATCATCCTCTAGGTTCTATAGAGTAGTATTAGGCTCATGTGGATCAGTTTCATCAAATTTGACATGGAAATATTCTTCTACATATTTATTTATTTTATTAAGCACTCTATAGGCTTTACTAGAGATTGTATATCCTATAAATATTCATTCATCACTCTTGGATGAAAATTTTTCAAGATTGTCATTATTATTATGGATATGGACTTTTCAACCAAAAACTTTGAAGTAGCTTGCTTTGGGTTTTCTATTGTTCCATAACTCTTATGGAGTTCTCTTAAGAATGGGTCTAATCAGCACTCTATTAATAAAATATCATGTTGTATTTACAACTTCAGTCCAAAAATAAATGGGTAAGTCATATTTACTAATCATGGTTCTAGAAATCTCTTTCATGGTTATATTTCTTCTTTCTATAAATCCATTCTATTGAGGTGTTATAGGGGTAGGAAAATTATGACTATAGAAATTTTGAGAACAAAAAGAATCAAACTCTTGATTTTTAACTCACGGCCATGATAACTTCTTAAGGAATTAATTCTATGTCCACTAATATTTTCTACAGTTTTGGCATATTTGGTTAAATGGGAGTAGGCTTCACTTTTGTGAGCCAAAAATAAAGTCCAAGTATATATAGAAAAGTCATCTAAAATAACATAAACATAGTGATTTTTATTTAAACTAGACACTCTATATGGAACAAAAAAATCCATGTGAACCAATTTGAGAGGTTAAGAAATTAACACTTATTTCTTTGGTCTGAAGGAAATTTTGTGTTGCTTTCCCTTTTGACAAGGATTACACACTTTATCATTTGGAAATTCAAGTTTGGGTAGATCTTTGGATAAGATTTTTCTAGTTAACTTTCTAAGAGAGTGAATATTACAGTGACCTGGTCTCTTATGCCAAATCCAAGATTATTTGTGATATACACTTAAACATAAATCATTTTGATAAACTAAAGACTCTAAGTTAACAGAGTATACATTTTCATTTCTTAATGCAGAAAATAGTAATTCATTTTTAGAATTGAAAAACCATCAAGCATTATTTTCAAATTTAACATGGAATCCATAATCACATAGTTGTGAAATACTAAGTAGATTGTATTTCAATCAATCAACAAAAAGTACATTGGAAATTAAAACTGAGTTAGAGTTATCAATTTCGCCAAGGAAAATGATCTTTCCTTTGGCATTGTCACCAAAGGTGACAGGTTCACCATCAGTTTTTATTAAATTATTGAAGCATGAATATTCGTTTGTCATGTTTCTTGAACACCCAATGTCCAAGTACCATAAGCTTTTATATGAGCTCTTTAAGCAACTTTCCTATAAAATAGTCAAATAAAAACAAATTTTGGTACCCTTATTTGTTTAGGTCGAGTAATATTAGTGACCAGTCCTTTAGGAACCCACATCTACCTCATAGGTTTCCTATAAGCATTATGTAAATTTCATAAAAGATAAAATCAATTTTGTCCAAAAAAATCTTGAAATAGTAGAGAGGGTATTATAACTTGAACAATATGAATGTTTTCCAGAACTAGGAGTAAAGTTGTATGTCCTAGACGTAGAAACAAAATTAGTTCTTCCGAAATTTCTTTTACCAGGTTGATATCCAATACTAGTAGTATATTTAAGAGCAATTTTTTTACCTATCATTTGTACCAAAGTATCTTTTCCATTAGTAAACCTTTCACGATCCTTTTTCAATTGCTCATTAGATAGAATTAGTTCATTGTTTTCATTGAGTAATTGAGAATTTTTCTCTCTTTCTACAGTAAGTTCTAATTTAACAGTTGAGGTAAGAGCATGGTGTTTCTTTAAATACTTGTATTTATCTTTTAGTTCATTACATGTCTCTTAGATCATATTACAGTACTCAAACATTTCTTTATTAGACATATTTTCAAAGTCACACCCATCTCCAAAATAATAGGAATTGTGTACATAAGATTCCAGTGTTACCTCAGATGTTTTTGTCATAAAACACATATTGGCTTTGTTGTCGTGTTCATCATGTGAAGATTTTGAGTCAATTGAACTATCCTCAGAAGCACTCCATGTTGCTTTAATTACCTTTTTATACTTTCCATATCTATCCTCTTATTTATTTTTGTACTTGAGCTTGGGACAGTCATCCTTTACATTTCCCTTTAGCTTACATTCATATAATACTATCTCATCAGAATTGTCACTTCTTTTCCAATCTTTCTTCAAGCTTCTTTTTTGATCATATCTTCCCTTGAAGTTAGGATTTCTGAAAATTTTATTCTTCTTGTAAAATCTCTTAAACCACCTATATAATTGAGACATCTTTTCATCACTATCAGATGATTATTTTTCACTACTATAACCTTCTACAAAGACTTCCAATTTCCCTTTTTCTTTGTGTTTAGAGGTGGTGGTCTTAAATGAAACATATTTTATTTTGGGTTCATCCTCCTTTTCCTTGTTGGATTTCATATCCTCTTCATACATCATTAGTATCTCAATGAGTTCTTTTAAAGGTAACTTGTCGATGTTGCATGACTCCTTAATAGAGACAGAGGTTCCTCCCCATCTGTCAGGTAGGCATATGAGAATCCTCATAATTTGTTCTTTGGTAGTAACTTCACTTCTAAGAGAAATCATTTTTTACAATTTTATTGAACCTGAGATACAGGTTAGAAATAGGCTCAATTGTTTTCATTTTAAAGTTATCATATTTAATAGCATAATTATTAAGTCTCATTTCTTTCACACAAGAAGTTCCTACATGTGAAACAGACAAGGTATCCAAAATTTCCAGGGCAATTTTACATGCGTAAATTCTGTTAAATTTTGTATCTCCTAAAGAGAAATATAAAGAATTCATGGCATTGAAATTTTTATTGTAATAAGTCTTGTTTGGGTCATCCCAAGTGATTATATCAATAGATGGAATCTTATACTCATCTATAATTAAATAAAAAATTTCAAAAACCATACTTTCTAAATTCATTTTCATTTTAATTTTCCATTGGACATAATTGATTCTATTAAAGAATTTTGGTCTATTTTTTAAAGCACCTTTTAGTTTATTATACGTAAAAAGGAAATACGTTGAAAGAGAAAAAAAATAGAATTGACATAAATTTAAAGATATTTAAAGTACAACTAAAACTACAGTTGAATAGTTTCAAAAACAGAGTCTTAATAGGAATAACAAACTCATCTGATACCAAATGTTTGTCAGAGTAGAGTAATCGAGAGGAGGTGAACTGATTATCTATTCAAATTTCTATTTGAAAAGTTTTTTAAAAATATTTCCCAATAAAATAAATACATCCTAGTTAATTAAAGTAATATGGTTATGAAAGTTTGACGCTTTAAATAACTTCTCATAAGATTGATTAATTCTCATTAATCTTAATAACAGTTATTAATATTACTTTTCAAGCTATTCCAATAAGGAAAAATAATTATAACTTATTTCCAAGATTAAATATGAATGTAAATTTAGTGATTTCTAAATTGTATAGTAAAATAGAGAAAACTAAATCAAACAACACAGTGGGTATAAAATAAGTGGTTCAGTCTCAAGTCATCAACTAATCCACTCCAATTTTTTATCACCCTCCACCAAGAAGTTTATGTTAATAAACATGATCCACACCCTATATCTGGGTAAAAAATAGTACACAGGACTTTCCAGGTCACATGACCTTTTCCACAGTTCTTTGTGGGTATAAACAAATAGGTCACAAAGGGACATCTTCCACACTTATCCATGGGAGTAAACAATTGTAAAAATATGTGAGAGAAAGGATATCTTGTATCTTCCCGTTTAATGTTGGAGATGGTGTGTATTTTTATACAGACACACACGCACTACTCTAAAGCTAAAAACAATACACGAAAG
This sequence comes from Viscum album, assembly GCA_963277665.1. NCBI lineage: Eukaryota > Viridiplantae > Streptophyta > Magnoliopsida > Santalales > Viscaceae > Viscum > Viscum album. The sequence continues at coordinate 1,710,930,553 of OY728137.1, read as the reverse complement.
ATAATAGATGATGAGATAAGGTTATAAGTGCTCTAATTGTTAGTCTATACATCTCTAGACTTCTAGGATAAAGAAGATATAGTAATTGAGTTTTCATGTGAGAAACAGAGTATCGCAAGTCAGTTAGATCTGACTCATGTTCTTCATGGAGTTGATAGTGTGAATATTTTCTTGACTCTGATCTATGGACTCTCAGCTTTTGAATTTGTGAATGATTTGTGTGTTCTTAAGATTTATCTTTTTGCATGTGTTGGTTCCTTTTCTTCAAGAATGCTCTTGCTTCTTCGTTATCTCGCATGTTAGTTTCTGGGTCACACATTTCTTTTTATTCATAGAGTGCGTGTGTTGGAGCCGAAATGATGCATGTATTCTACATCTTGTACCTTGTACTATCAGGTGACATGTCTACAAATAAATATTAATTATTTCAGTGCATTTAAAAGACTCAAATATGATCATTACAAATTAAATTGAAAATGACAAAATAGATTAGATAACAGTGTCACCGTCTCTTTGGAAATGGAGTCACTTGGAAACGGTGTCAACACGAAAAGGTTTATTCTTATTTTCTATTGAGCAGTGAGATAGTCATTATGGAATAGTTTTATAGAGATCAGGAATTTGTAGCACTGATGAGGTGTTAGAATCATGGTGTCTGGTCCTTTACCAAACTTCAAATGATTTCTTAGCAAGGAATTGCTGTCACAGACATAAAAAATATCTAAAACTAGTTACGGTGTCTGGGTCATAGTGTCTAGTTCATTATGTCTAGGTCACGGTGTCTGTATCACGGTTTCTAGGTCATAGTTTCTGGTCACGGTGTCTGGGTTATAATGTCTGGTCATAGTGTCTGGGTCACGGTGTCTGGTCACGCTGTCTGGGTCCTTTTCCAAAAAAAATAGAACCGGTGGAAGACTCACCATTTCTTAGACTTATCCAAATGTCTGTATATAGAATTAAGAATTAATATCTACAGAATGAATTAGACTTAATAATTAATAAAATAAATCATTATAAAACAAATTAAATATAGTTTACACAAATCAGACATGATTTTAGAAAATAAGATCTTGGGTAGGTTTATTTAAAGCATAAAGAAACCAACCATTTTTACACATGATTTGAGACAGATTAAACAGGAATTATAGGATATATAGGATTTTTAATCATTAAAATAGTATTAAGACAGGAGGAGTCCAATAGAGGTGTTTTGGTTTTATAGAATTATAGGACAAGAGGAGAGAAAGGGAGATGAGTGTCCTGGTATAACGAAAATGAGAAGTTGAGAGGGGTGTTTTAATTAAAAATTTAATATTTAGTTAAATTAATTAATTTAAAAAAAATAGTAGGTAGCCACCTAGATCACACCAATTACCAAGTACATATTAGGTACCCTTCCAAGGGGCACCGACCACCCAAAGTCCCTCAAATAAGTAACCCTTCCACATGGAGTTTCATTAGTAACCTAATTCCTATTGTCCTTTATCTTTATGATATAAGTCCCAGGACCAAGATTGTCTTCTTGAAATGGACCATCGATCACTCACCAGAACCTGTAACATTAAAAAATAACCAAGATATGAAAGGTTTGATTAATATTAAATTGAATTCATACCATAAAAATATATGTGGTGTTACATCCTCCCCACTATATATTGGTTCATCACTGAGTTTCACAATCAACAATTACTGATCCACATTGATTAAAATCTAAAGATATTAAGCCTATATATCAAATTCGCACACCTAGGTATCCTTATGAATTTTAATATGACATCACAGAACATGTACCATAGATATTTACTTTCAAGTTATATTCTTCTCACTTTGATCCACTATATGAACATTTTGTTCCTTGTATAACATGTTTGGATCTAGCTTAACTTCATCAATGTCAATCAGATGAGATGAATCGGGATAGAATCCATCTAGATGAGATACATTAAAGAAATCATTAATATAAATATATATCTTAGTAAGTGATAACATATAAATTATGGTACTGATATTCTCAACAACCAAAAATGGTCCCACCAACCAAGGTTCCATCTTTCCTTGCCTTCGAATATGATGGTGCTCTAAGTGAGTTAACACCTATAGTAATACTCAGTTATCCACCTTAAACCCCATAAGAAAGTGTCACAAATATTCATAAGACCTTTTCCTGTTTTGGGTGGTCTTTTATCAATTATTCATCAAATGAATATGTTTTTTCATATCATGCACAATACTCGACCCAACAACATAAGACTCCCCAATCTATATCTATAAAAGAGGAAATCAATATGACCTTCCATATAATTCCTAAAACGGTAATATCTAAATAAAATCTTGATAACATTTATTATATGAAAACTTTTCAAGTATGAGATGCTTCTTCCATGTATTATCATAATCAAGGATATAAACCCAAAAAATATTCTCTAACACCTGAATGGTAATCTCATATTTCATGTTTGTCTAAGGATGTTAGGCAGTCCTCAAAGGCACCCACATATCAATATCCTTCTACAAACCTTACCATAAGCATGATATAAAATTATAATACTTATTAGAAATGAATCTCCCGTGAACCCTATGGAGAAACATTATCTATTTAACATAAAATCATCCCAACTAATTGATGTCAAAGGTAAACTGAATCAGAAGAAAATGCAAGAACTTCTTTAACCCATTAATGATAACCCATACTATATCACTAAAATAAGAAAATCATGGAAGTACCATCACAAATTATATCATCACACCCTCTTATTTCAACTAGAGAATGAGTAATGTATAATACCAAAGAAAGATAAGGGGTTGAGGGATTAAAAGAAACTATTTATATCAATAAGTTGCACCTTTATTTTTGAGAGACTACAAGATTATAATTCCATGGTTTATAGAGTTTTGTCTAAGAGTAGATTCAGGATGGGTGAACTTATAGGAAGTTTCTTGGGTTGTGTGTGCATGAGGAAGGAGAATAAAAAAAAAGAACATGTGTTGGCCTTTGGAGATATAATTTAGTCAGATGACCCAATTGGGTATGTGGGTGGGCCATAAGGAGAGGACAACATGTTTCTATGGGGAAATGGTGGTTCCTAGTAGGAAAGTACATGATGATTTTTTAAGTTGGGGAGAATATGTTGTCAATGGGTCCTAGTTGTTATAGTGGTATCAAAGTAAATACTTAGCTAGAAGTGTAGTGGTACTACCTGAGTTAAAATGTAGGGTCCACAATGGGGATGTTGTGATCTAAAGGTTGGATAATATAAAACCCTAAAATGTTAAGGGGTTAAATGGTTAAATGTTATCATCCATTTCAACAAGTTTCACCTTTTTATAGATATGACTTGATTAGAACACCACAGTTAAGTGAGTTTTTTCCTAGAGTAGTGACAGGATGTGGGACCTCCTGAGAATTTTCTCAAAGTTTGTGTGAGTGATTACAAACCACACTAAAAGAACATCTATTAGACTATGGGGATATAAATTATTTTGATGATCTATTCAGGCATGTGGGTGGGCCCCGGGGAGGGGAAAACACTTGTCTGTGGAGCAACTGGTGGTGTCTGATGGCCTAGGTCTAGATGACCATGTTAATATGGGGTGTTTATGGTATCAGTAGGGCCCATATGTTATATAATAGCTTAAGAATGCCATTGGGGATTTAATTTTGTATCTTCACCTACTGATAGGTGAGTCATTTTGAAACAAATCTTGAATTTTTTTTGTTCCAGGACATGAATATTTTCTATGGATGTCATAATATACATTGGTAATACCCAAGTGAATAATCTATCTCGAGGTTTGTGATTATCACATCAGATCCATGTAATTTTTTGAAGAAACTACCACACAACCCCATATATAAAAGATCTCAATGGTATTAGGGGAAAAATTAGGTGGATCCTCCTCACCATATATATTGTTCCTCATCACCAAAAAACATGTTAAATAACTGACCCTTCTTCACCCACTCGATGAGTGAAGAGGTTGTATCGCAATATGTTAGGATTACACTACCTTCATACTCTCAGATTAAAAAATGCATGTTAGTGAGTAGGATCATCACCTTCCACTATCTACTATCCACCTAAACCACCTACTCTTAATTCATTTTAAATAGTGTGTCATCCAGTACATTTACATTCCCTTGAGTGTATACCATTATGAAATAAAAATACAATAGGTACTAGACCCCCATATTTTTTAAAAGGTTTAGATCATGCCAAGAGAATATATATTATAGGATCATATAGTTAGTATATAACAATATCCTCTCTCCCCACAGTTAGTGATTCCAATATCTCAACATATACACTACCATCACGATCTATAGATCTTGTGTCGTGTAGTTTGACTCATATGACCATAACTTCCTAGAACCGTAACTAATAACTCACCCACTAAGTATCATAACTACTCCAAGAATGACTCCTAATGCATCACAATACATTATATCTAATTTTCCCTGATTAGGTATGGTTAGGTTAAGTATTAATTTCTACCTCTCATCCATCTCCTAAAAGGATATCTCATAAGAAACGTACCACTAAAACATCAATCCCTTTTTTGTCTGGTAAATCATTGGCACTGTCAAATGGGAAAAGTCTTAGATAAACCTTTGATAGTGACCTTACAAACATAAGAAAATATATATTTTAAAAACATTCTTGGTTCACTCCTAAGAAACCAATACCTTGACATTTTCAATTTTTAAGAATATACCTACCTTAGATATCACATTCATCAATAATCATACCACACTAATCTTTAAATAACACTTTGAGAGATTAACATATAGTTGATTCTCTCTTAGTGTACTCAAGAAGATATCCAAATGGAGATAATGACCCTACCATGACTCAGATTATACCAAAATATAATTGATAATGAAAATAAAAATAATCCATGTATATATAGAATACCATATTCCTAAGGTCTATAAACAAAGGTGATAGGTTCATCACCCCAAAAAACCCACAATGTACTAATATAGTCAATACCTTCCCCCAAGAATTTTACATGGAATATCAAAAGGACTTACCCATAATGGTGATAACCCAACAAAAATTTGATCTTGGAGAAACACATAATTCCTCTAAATTGATTAAATATTAAATTAATATAGGGTATAGGGTATCATTTCTTAACCATCAGTTGGTTCAGCCTCCAGTAATCCACGTACAACTATAATAATATATCCATATTCTTAGTGAATAAAATATAAGAACCCAAAGTGGATGTTCTCAGGTTAATAAAACCATTTATCTTAAGATCCAAAAATTGAGGCTTTAAATCTTTAATCTCTACATTAACTATCTTTCATAGTGGAAGGATATGTGATTTTTACCTAGAATAAGCATGATCATGAACTCAATATCATTCTTGGGTGAAAATGTTAATAATTCCTTAGAAAAAAATATCCTATAAGTGGTCAAAAATAAGTGGAAATACTACTTAATGTATCTATATATTTCACACACAAAAACTCTAGAAAGTTGACTGAAAATTTACCCCCAACTACCCAAAGAAAATTCTCAAATGGCCATCCTGTAGACCCAACTCCCTAGAATATGTATAATAGTCACCATCTAGATATCTAAAATATACCAATTAGTGATAGTAGTTAATGTGTAATCATCCCAAAACTGTAACTCTAAACTCCCAATACCGAACTCCCCTGAGGGGTGTCAACCTACTAGAACTATTTCCACTACCCCTTAGTAATGATACCTCCTCCATGACCAGAATGTTCAGTGAATCCCTAACTATCTGACTGATGATTTGTTTAAGGACATTATCCTAAACCCCAATTCTAACAAAATCTATATCCATTATCCAGACATGGAACTGTGAAATTGAACCTATTCAGGTTCTCTATCTCCCTAGAGGAGAATCACTCCTTTGTTTACATTTTTCAATTAGGTTTAATATTCCATGACTACACAAGTTGATTGCATTAAAAAAAGGCTCACCCTTTTATAAGAAGAAATAAATCCCTATCCTAAATTCCCAAACTATCTCCACCCTAGAGAGACTTCTCATATATCCACTTATCGGTTCCTAAAAGACCCACTCTTTCCCCCAGTAGAACAACAATACTTCCCAAATGGTCTACCCTTTATCTGGTTTCACTCCATAATAAGGGTATGATTTATGACTTTGAAGAATGGTTTTAAGTGGAAGATATTTCCATGTGATGGAATGAAATTCCTTAAATAATTTTCAAAATTTATGAATCTATAGGTATCATCACTCACCTGAATAAGTTAATACTATAATTGATTAGTAAAGTGTTTGGTAAAATATTTAACTGACTTTTCCAATAAACAAGATATATGAACTCACTATCCCTGTCATCCCTTTGAGTCTCTAAAAAAATTATCTAAAAATAGATTATAAATCCTTACAGTTCATCCCAATATGTTGTTATTCCTAGACTAGAACATCTCACCATAACTTTGCTAATCCATGAAGAATATAGGAAACAAGCATCACCCACCAGTAAGGGGGTGTCTCAAGGTGACAAAGTATGTTCTAAATATTCTCTATCTAGAACTCATTAGCTTGTTTTCTAACCAAACCTATAAAAATAGGTGGATTATCTTGATGGAACTCTCCAGTCAGGTATAACATGGTCAGCCTAGTTCTTGGAACCCCATGTCCCACACACTATAACACCTAAACTTGACTCTCTTTAAGTTGGTAATTGATGGGTGGAACATGCACAATAGGTGTATCTAGCTTCACTACTAGTAGGACATGCCCATATCTTCCCTCTTGGATCCCAGCAGGAGGTCACAGTGATGGAATGTCGCTAGATTACCTTGTGCATGACTTAAATTACAATTTTATCAAAGGTTTTACTATCATATTTTCATGTAATAAATAATATCAACACATTTTAAAACCATAAACATACACCCTATGATATAAGGGTCTCATACATCTCATCTAACGTCTAGCCTAACCTATCGATTCTTGAGTCAGGTATGATCTCACAAAAGTCCACATGAAAAAATCATATGTTAGAGAGAAAATATTTTATCCATGGGTTGATTATGTAGTGTTCCCCTAACAAATTATATATGAAAACTTTATATATGTTTTTTTTATACTTTAAATAACCAAATGATTCATCATATCTAGAATATCAATTTGGAAAATCAATCACAAAGAATCATACAAATGTTATATGATCCTTGTGTTCCAAAAATAATGCATGAATTCATGCCTCTTTTTACCTCGGGTGAAGAATAAAACCATAAACTATAAATCAATAATTTATTTTATTTTATTAGGTATAAATAACCCATCTATAATTATAGAAAATAAAATCAAAAATATCATCCCAAGTAACCCAAAATTTCTATAAACATATGTTAGTTTCTTCCGTACATATGGTTCATACTAAGCTCTAATAACATCGTATATCTAATATAGTATATTTTAAATAGTAAGTTAAATGGAAACAAAAAAATAATGAACTAGTCTAGATAACCTGGTACACTGATTCTTGATTCGGAACTAACATAGCTCAAAGGGAATTCCCCATCCCCACGGGTTGGATACAAGCACCTGACATCATACAATATGAAAGTGGGAATGAATTTTCCACAAAAACAATAGAATAAAATATAAATATTAGTATTATAGAAAAAACACCCAATGGATATAGTAAAAGAAGTAAAATATGTATAGAAAAACCCAAACATTACATCATCAAGTACTCAAAAGAGAACTAGATAAACAACCCATGTCTCAACCTACACAGCTATATGAGTATAAAGGATCAATAACAACCACAACCTCCAATTATCACTTTCCCCTTTCTAGAACCTGGTAGAAGATAATATAAAAAAATCCAAATACAATGGTAAAATTTGAGCTAAAATCTCAGTTGGGTCTCACCAAGTGTTCCATAATAAGATTGTATAAAATAAAACTGATAATTCTTTCAATTTAAAATAATATAGGCATGGAAGTACAATTTAAAATTTAAAAAATAACATTCAGTTCATTTAAATTGATGGAAACATTTCAAAAAATGGATTAAGTAAATATTTTATATAAAACATTTCATATAAATCAACAGGAATGAATAAAGCTGTTTCACAAACAATGGAGTATATGTCAAAGTAATCACAAAAAGACATATGGTCATCTTTCCAAAGGTAAGATAGTTTATATATATGAGATACTAACACACTAATACTAGGGATCAAAGAAATATGTTTACACACGTCCCTCTGACACTGTTCAAAGAGGACTCATAAACATCCTACTAATGATAAGATTCATTGAACTAGGTTTTTGGTAGAGTTGTAAAGCGTCAATCCATTGATAGAATGTTTTCCCAAATAACTTACTTACTACCCAGGCCCACATTTTCTCAGTCAATCAATAAAAAATGTTCAAATTATTTCAAAACTATTTAAAATACAATTTTCACTGTTTCAATTTCAATATGCCAATTTCAATCCCAAAAAACCAAACAGAGATTTTTGATCATTACATTACTTTTTTAAAAAATCATTCATAGATTTTTATCATTTAAATTTAAACAATTTTTCTCAAAAATAAATTCTCAAATCAATTTAAAATTTTCATCAATTTCAAATCACACCCCAATTTCTAATTCCATTAAAATTCGGTGGTTTTCCCCAAATTTTCATGACAATTCAAATCAAGTTTCAATTTTTATCAAATTAGTTTCCCACAATTTAACTTAAATTAATCAAAATAAATTAATCAATTCAAGGGTTATACAAGTAGAAAAACTTTGAAGAAACCACCTATTTTTATAAGAAAGATCATGTATCACAACACTCACAATAGGATTTTTCAACGAAGAAAACTGACAACATAAATCAAGGAATCTAACCTAGATTCAAGATCCAAAACAAAGTAGTTTATATCCATAACAAAATCTATGGATGAATGAAAAAGAGATTGTGAGTTAAATAATGAGAGAATATCTCTTACTGGAGAGGGACCAAAAGATGTTCTCCAAGATTTTATCCACCTAGAAAGGGTTTTGGAGGATCCAAAATGGGTTCTTGTGAGCCACTAGGACCTAGGAAAACATAATACCCCAAGTTAGGGTAGATATGGTGATTATACTTGGGTTAGGGGATTTTAAAATTTATTTTTAGAATTAAAAAAAAGTATGTGTGCATGGTTTCTTGGAGGATGCCACACAGTTTCCCAAACTATGCGCCCTAATTGTCCACCCCTGCAATGGGGTGCATGGTTTCTCCTTGGTGGGTGAAAGGTTTGGGAAACCATGTACCAAATGTGTATTCTCCATTTTATAAGGGGTTTATAGTTCTTATTGAGGGGCACAAGGTTTGGGAAAACTGTGTGCTAACCATGCACAGCCTAAAAACTTCCAAAATATTCTAAATTTTAACCCAAAGCATCCCATAACAAGACCCAACAAATGAATGAACAAAAAGAAGAGTTGAGGAGTACTTGAAAACTATAATGGGATGTTACAATATCCCCACCATATAAACTTTCTCTCCCCAAAATGCATCTCAAATAAGTTTCTATATCAAAAAAGTGAGGTCGATAATCTCTCACAAGTGCCTCTCTCTCCTATGTCTCATGAGTATCATATCCAGGCTAACAAAGAAATCAAACCAAATGTATGATACTCCAAAGTAGTACCTTGGTTTTATAATCAAATATCATTAATGGACACTCAATCATGCATAAATCATGTTCAACATCAAGATCACTCCAGCTTTAAACATGAGATAGATCAAAAAGATACTTTTATAGCTAAGATACAAGGAACACATTATGTATTGACATCAACTCTGAAAAATGTGTTAAAAAGTAATCCATTTTACCCACCTTATCAACAACCACAAAAGTCCCAAAAATGAGGATCAGTCTTCCCTTGACTCCCAAACCATCGATGACCCAAACGAGGTGAAAATTTCAAGAAAACATGATCACAAACTGATAATTCAATTGGTCTTAAACAACATTTGGTGTAGGATTTATACCAGCTCAATGCCATCATCATTATTTGATGAATCAACTGAATAAGTTTTATCATCTCCTGAACCAGGATTAGTCCAACCAAGTAGCTTTCACCAATCACTGACCAACACAATAGAGACTTAAAAAATCAAGCCATACAAGGCCTAAAAATAGCCATTTGAATTAAAAACTGGTAATGATTATTATAAACAAACTCAACTAGTCCAAAATGATCATCCCAAGCTCCCCCAAAATCAAGGACATAGGAACGAAGCATATCCTCAAGAATATGTATATCCATCTCTCTCAGTACATCCATATATGGATGGTATGTCGTACGTAAACAAACTAGAGATCCCAGTGCCCTCTAAAGGCCTTTCTAAAAGTGAGAATGAAAACATGGATCTCTATCAGAGACATTAGAAAATGGAACTCCATGAAAAAGAAATTGTTTTTCCACATATAGATTTCCCAACTCCCCAACATTGGTTGTATCATGAATGGGTATAAAGTGATCTGATTTGGTTAGCTTATCAATCATAACTCATATCACATTCTTTTTTCTCTAGGTACGTAGGAACCAAACCATAAATTCCATTTAGATCTCATCCCACCTAAAAGTCCATACTAGAAGTGGATGAAGTAAACCCAAAGGTCTTTAGTGCTCATCCCTAGCCTATTAGATGTATATTAATAAGAGACAAAATTAGTGATTCCCCATCTAATACCTGGAAAACCGAATTATTATTGTGTATTATAAAACATTTTTGTGGTTCCTAGGTGCATAGACCATAATGAATTAGAGAAATCCCCCATCACAACTTTCCTCATAGCTAATGGAATAAAAAAACAATTTCAAAAACATATATTACCCTATGTGGAGAACAACAACTCAATGAAGATATTCCTACCATAAATAGAGTCTCTAATTCTATAGATTTCTTCATCAAGATGTTATTACTAAAGAATCATCTTCATAAGAGTGGAGTTCAACTGAACACTGTCCAAGAAAACCTCATCCCCTATTTCTTAAACTACAATATGAAACCATGAGAAAATATCCATCAAGTTCCACTCTTATCATGACTATTTCATATACTAGGTTAAAATTTTCCAGCTAAAATCATTTGTTATGACATACCCTTTCCCAGAGGTATAGATAAGGTCAAAATAAAAATATTTCATGTACTCCACCCAATGCCACTATAGGTAATTCATGTTTTTTAAGAGAAGATATAACTCAATCTCTTTTGGTCAGAATACATGTTAAACCTTCCTCTAGAAAGGTAATGCCACCAACTCTTAAGTGTATACATCACAGCTACGAGTTCAAGATCATGGTAAGGTAAATTATTCTTATGTGTCCTAAACTACTAAGATCCATAGGCAAAAATTTGATCATCCAATATAAGAACATATCCCAAACCCAAACTTGATGTGTCACGGAATACCACATACCCTTACCCATCCTTTAGAAGAGTAAATACCACCAAAGTACACAAAAGACGCTTCAGCTAAATTAAATAACTCTGGTATTTATCACCCCAAGAATGATTTACTCCCTTATGACTAAGAGAGATCATTGGAGAATCCAGCATTGAGAAATACTTTATGAACCGATGATAATATTTTACTAAGACCAAGAAGCTCTGAATCTCAAAAACATTTCAAAGTTTCTCCCATGTCCTAACTGTGTTTACCTTCTCATGATCTACTAAAATACCATGTTCCCATACCACATGCCTCAAGAACTTGAAAAACTAGATCTAGAAATTATGTTTTGATAGCTTGGAATAAAGTTAATGATTACTTATAAATTTGAAAACTTCTCTTAGATTGTGCACATGATCCTCCTTAGATTTAGAGTAAATAAGGATTTCATCCACAAATAAACCCATGTACGTATCGAGATACTCATAGAAGATCTTTTTCATCAAAGAAATAAAGATTGCAGGATCATTGGTTAGACTAAATGGCATGATAAGGTACTCATAATTTCTATACCAAACCTGGAAGATGGTTTTCTAAATCTTATATTATTTTTTTCTCAACTAGTGATAACAAAATCAAAGATCAATCTTTAAAAACAAATTCAACCCTTTAAATTGGTCAAATTTATTATCAATCCATGGAAATGGAAAAATATTATTTACCATGAGTCTATTGAGTTTTTGGTAATCAACACAAAGGCGAAAGGACCCATCATATTTCTTATCAAAGAGAATAGAATCCTCCCAAGGTGACACACTTAAGCATATAAAAAAAATCTCTAAAAGATCATCCAACATATTCCTAAAATCTTTCATTTCAACTACAATCATGAAGTATTAAAGAATAAATATCAGCTGAGTACTAGGTGCTAAATCAATAGAAAACTCTACTTCCTTTATCGGTGGAAAACTATATAATTCATAATGAAAAACATCTGAAAACATGACTTCAACTAGAGGTAGATCATCTCTCAAGGATTATCAATACATATTTAAAGTGAACACATATATTATTTTTCCCAACTTTGGATAAGAAGGTCCATCTCTACTCAACCTTGGGTCCCATTATCCTTGAAAGATATAGAACACTCCATCAGGTTAATTAAAGGAGACCTGTTGAATATAGTAGTCAATTTGGGCTTTATTATCAATGAGCTAATCCATATAGAAAATGACATCATGAGGTTTCATGTTGAGAACTAGAAAATATCAAGTAAGCTCGATATATGATAATGCAAAAAATATAATGGACAATAGAGACCCTAATCTCTATTTATTATGATGGGTGTAGTAATATCCATCACATAAGATAAAATCTCTATATGAAGATTTAGAAGATTCACAATACGGTTTGATATAAATTAGTGAGACAAAATGGGTTCAAATAAATTAGTCACTAAATATGAAGCTATAGTGACGGCACCTATCATGGTCACTAGACCCATATATACTTCCTCTGGAGACAATTCCATTGTGTGAAGAAGCTTCATTATAGATTCATATGGATTTAACCCCTTATTTCATGAATCATATGATTTCATCAAAGCAATTTTAAGTAATGATGATATTGTGACACTCTATATATTATAATAGATATGATAGAACTTCTGTGAGTGACCTGAGCATATGCAAGAACCATATATCTTTAGTGCATCGGTGTAAACCCGTTTTCAATGCCCAAGCTTACCACACTAGTAGAAAATTAAAAAAACTTTTCCCGAAACTATAGGAGGTACCTAAGAACCCTGCTATTCAGAACCATCATGAGACTCATCATGATTAATATTTCCTTTTAGGGAACTCGTAGAACTTCCACTGGAAGAAAAGGGAACTATCATTAAACTGGACTTACCAGACATGTCAAGTTTGACCATTAACGCTCTATCCATCACATCAGCATAAGAAGAGAGCTTCAATAAGAAAAATTAATAATGAATATCATATCAAAGTCCCATATTGAAACATTATATATTTATCTTTTTGTTCAATACTATATCAAGTAAAAATGCACAAGCTTAGCGAATCGGTTTGCGTACGCTGTCATGGTCTTTCCGCCCTGCTTGAGTTTGAAAAGATTCATAGCCTTATCTTGCACCATGGACTCTGGATAGAACAATTTGGTAAAAATAACTTTAAATTCATTCCACTATAATCCCTTATACTTCTTCACCATCACCATCATGTCCCACTATCTCCAGATAGGTCCCTCTATCTTAAAGGTACCACACATCACCATAATTTCCTTAGGAATCTCTAAGAACATAAGAAAAAGTTCAATCCTTATCAACTAATCCTCAAATTATTGAGGATTATTTGAGCCCTGGGAACTTGTGGCTTCTAGTGATGGAACACCTAATAATGATTCTGAGACTCATCCATATGAGGTTCCATAGTTGGATCCTGAACATGAATTAGTTTAGGTGCTTGTCCAAGAGCTTGGATAACATGCACAATAGCCTCGACTAGATTCTAGTTCACAAGAAGATTTTCTCACTATGGTTCGTCAACAACTTCCACCTAGATTCCATTCACACATTTTCTTAGTGTCATGATGCTACAAAATATTAGTAAACATCATTTAAGACATCAGAATATTACTTATATCAACACTCAAATAAATGCAACATGGAAATTAATCCCATATGATAAGAAAAAAAGATTTAGATTTCACCCTATCTAAATCAAAACTATGAAAAAGACTAGAAATAATCCTCAAGATACCTTTACTAAACAATGCATGGTGACTTAATATTCATTATGATCAGACTTGTCCAGGAACACACTCGTAACTACCCCCTAAGTCCCAATAAGATATCTCAACTACATATTAACATTAAGGAAATATGATTAACCTCCTATGATACTATTTTTTCATGAACCAGTCTAGATAACCAAGTACTCTAATACCTGATCCATCATTGACATAACCTAAAGGTCATTCTTGGTACCCATGGATTGGATAGTAGCACCTAGCATCATACAATATAAAAGTGGGAACGAATTTTCCATAAACATAGTGGAAGAAATATATACATATATGTATTCTCAAAGAAAACCCCCAAAGGAGACATTACCAAAAAACAAAAAAGTATAAAAACAAACAGTACGTCATCAAGTACTTAAAAGCAGACAAGTTTAAACACCCAAGTCCCAACAGACATAGAACTCTAAGTCCAAAGTATCAATAAAAACCATCACCTCCAAGTGGAGCTTTCCCCTTGTTCAAACCTATTATAAGATAATCTAAAAATTTCTAAAGGCAAATGTAGGATGTGAGAAAAAACCTTAGTATGTTCTCACCAAGTGTTCCATTATAAGATTTTATAAAAATAAACCTAATAATGCTTTCAGTTTCAAATAAAACATGCAAATAAGTACAATTACATATTTAAAATAGAACATTATTTTAATTTAAATTAATAGAAGCATTTAAAATAATGGTTAAGTAAATATTTTATAAAAAAAATAGTTTATATAAAATCAACAAGCATGAATAAATCAGGTTCAAGAAAAATGGATGATATATCAAAGTAATCACAATAAAAACATGGTTATCTATCTTAAGGTATGATAGTTTCTAGTTATGATATCCTCAAAAACTAATATTTGTGACCAAAACAATATGTTTACACATGTCCCTCTAAAACTAGAAAAAAAGTACTCATCAACGTCCTACTGGTAATAAGATTCACTAAAATAGATTTTTTTAGAGTTCTAAAGCATCAAGCCATTGTTAGAGAATTACCATCCTGACATGTTTGTTACAAATATATGCATAAATACCCAGGCATACATGATCTCAATCAATTAGTAAATAATGGGAAAATTATTTCAAACTGTAATAATTATAATTTCCCCATTTTCAATTTCAATATGAAAATTTCATTACTAAAAAAATAAAAATAGAGGTTTTCATCATTTTATGACTTTTTAAAAAAATCATAGGTTTTTATCATTTAATTTTAACCCATTTTTTCTCAAAAATAATTTCTCAAATCAATTTAAATATTCAATAAATTTCAAATCACACGCCATTTTCCAATTCTATTGAAATTGGGTGATTTTTACGAAATTTCTATGCCAAGTCAAATCAAATTCCAATTTTCATAAAATTGGGTTTTCAAAATTTAATTGAAGTAAATAAAAATCAATAAAGTAATTCAAGGTATATACAATTTTTTAATTATAGATGGAACCACCTACCATTATTATGAATATGACATATCACAACACCCACAATGATATTTTCCAACGAAGAATGCAAAAAATGAAAATGAAGGAATCAAACCTAGATTCAATACCCCAAACAACACATTTTAGATCCATAAACAATAATATAATCTAAAAAACCCTATGGAGGGAATAATAATATAAAGGGATAGAAGTAATGGGAAAATATATCTTATTAGAGAGGGATCGAATGATGCTCTCCAATATTCTAGCTACCTAGGAAGGGTTTTGGAGGATCTAAAATGGATTCTTGGGAGCCTCCAAGACCTAGGAAAACATAATACCCCAAGTTAGGGTGGAGTGAGAGGTTATATGTTGTTTTGAGGATTTTAAAATTAATTTTTAGAATTAAAAAAAGTCTGCACACATGGTTTCTTGGAGGGGGTGCATGATTTTACAAACTGTGCACCCTAATCGTGTGCCCTTATAATGGGGTAAAAATTTCTCTATGGTGGGTGTAGGGTTTGGGAAACCATGCACCAACTGTGCATTACTCATTGACCAAGTGGTGTATAGTTTTCACTGAGGGGAACAATGTTTTTGGGAAATTATGCACAAACCATGCACAGCCCATATTTTAGGATTATGAAGAAGGATTTAAAAAGAGATAAATTGCATTCCAAATTTATAAAATAATAATTCTATCTATATAAAGTATCATTTTTGGGTGATCTAATCACAAGTGACGATATATCTGTGAATCCTTAAAAAACATAGGTGACTAAGGAATGGATTATCCCAAGAACTATAATAGAGAACCATAGTTTTCATATATTGGTTGGATATTATCGACCCGTTTTGAGAAATTTCTCATGACTATAAAATCCATAAACTAAGTTGACTCTAAAGGGAGTAAAGTTCTACTAGATAGATGAATGTGAAAAAATTTCAAGGATCTAAAGAGAAGGTTGATCACTGCACTTATAATCACACTATTTTAAAGTGGTGAAGGTTTTCTAATATATAGTTATTTTTAAAATAAGTAATTGGGATTTTCCTTATGAAAAATGAAAAGTTTGTAGTTTATGCGACATTTTAATTATACGTCCCTAAGAAAAATTTCTCGGTGCATGATTTGCAACTAGCTATAGTAATATTTTCATTAAATATATGGAGGTATTATCTATATGGTGAAATTTTGATATATATACTTGTCAAAATACATTTAAGTGTATATTCACATGGAATTCGTTATTATATGATAGAAATAAGATAGTTGGATTTGATCAAGGACTATAGTTGGTTAATATATCACCAAACTAGGAAGGTGAACAAGGTGGATAATGATTTGATCAAGAAAGATCATGTAAAATTATCTATGATAAGAAATTAAATTGATCTAATACTCAGTTATTTATAAATGATATACCTATAAATAAATAGGTAAGGGTAAAAGTACAATATATCCAAAGTCGATTCACAGTGATCTATCCATGTGAAGATCAATGTGTTGAAAAGGAGGATATGGAGATATAGAAGAAGTTAAGAAATATTCTAGAGTTTAGCAATAATAATAATGGAATTATATAATTTGGGAAACAAATATGTTTCCATTAATTACAAGAATTGAATAAGTGTAAATTAGATTATGCAAATATATCATATTTATCTATCTATCATGGATGTACAAAGATGTATAGAGATCTCAAGGATCACTTTTTGTGGGACAACATGACGACAGACATTGAAGATTATATATCAATAATATTTATTTTCCAATAATTTAAGGATGAATGTTTGAAGTATAAGGGTATGATACAACCATAACCTATACCTATATGTAAATGGTAGAACATCACTATAGATTTTGTTGTAAGACTTCCCAATACTTATAAAGGCTATAATTTTGTTTGGGTTTTTCTTGATCTCCTTATGAATTCGATACATTTCATTTCTATTTAAGATTTTTTTTCACTTGATTAGAAAACAAATATGTATATAAATTATGTCATATAGATACGTGAAGTACTTATTTTCATTGTATCATATTGATATACAAGGTTTATTTCAATGTTATAAAGAAATATTCAAAAATCATTGGATATATAGGATAGCTATAACAAAAAATTTCATCCTCAAAATGATGCCCAATTTAAGATGACCATTAAAACTCAAAATTATATACTAATATCCTATTAAATAGATTTAAAAGGATGTTGTAAATAACACTTTAATCTAGTAAATTACCCTATAATTATATTTTTCATTCCAGAATTCAAATGGAATCATATGAGGCTCTATATAGTAAAAGGTTCATACCTATAATATATTGGGATAAAGATAGAGAGAATAAGAATTCGGGATCAGATATTTCCCAAGAGATTGAAGATAATGTTAAAAATATTCATAAATTTATTAAAGATTAAATAATTTGATAAAATATATATGATAAAAAAAATAAATGAGATTTGGAGTTTAAATTTGGAGACAAGGTATTCCTTTGAATATCACTGTAGAAGAGGGTTTTGAGATTTGGGGAGAAGACAAAGTTGAGCCCCAAATAAATCATCCCCTTTGAGACCCTTAATCACGTGGGGACTGTGGCATATCTATTAGAACATCTACCAAACCAAAATCATGTGAACGATGTATACCATATATCACTTTTTGAGGAATTACATACTTGATTCATCATTTTTACTAAACGCGTATGTTGTACAACTTTGACACGATCTCTCTTATGAGAAATAACTGGTGGCAATCCTAGATTATAGAGATAAAGTACTATTAATAAAGAATAATCACCTAATTAATGTTCTTTGGATTAATCACATGCATGATCAAGTAAAGTGGGAACCTATGGATGTAATGAGAAATAATTAACCTCATTAGATTTCATCTTAGTATTGAAATTTGAAGGGGGAGATTATTCTAAGGGGGTAAATGTAACACCTCATGATTATAGTATGTGTTTGTCTTTAAATAAATTTTGGTTTTGATAAATTATGATATATGTAACACTAAACTAAAATGAATACCTCTTTATTTCATTATGGAGGAATTTTATAATACAAAATAAAATACATTAAAAAGTAAATAAATGAAACACAATGAGTAAAATTACTAAAGGAACAAAACCAAATGTAAATAATAGTTCTACAATGTTGAAATTTGTATCATCATGATTTTCCTTGAAGATCATACTGATGATGATAACTATAAAAAAATAAAATAAAATAAAAATATGATAAACAACCTAAAAATTAAATTAGATAAAGGATAAATTATTTTTAAGAAGTATGTATGGTTTTATATAGTAATGCAATATGATTTTTATATATATAGTCGTTGGATATTTGGTCATTGGAAATGTGGTTTTTAGGGGTGAATGTGTCCTATAGTTTTATTGATTATTTTATATTAATAAGTAACTTTTTTCTTACATATAAAATATATTTCATGCAACTAAGATAAAATATTTTCTAATAAAATAAAAATGAAACTAATTAATTTATGAAAATATTTATTATTTTAAAGAAATTGTTTTATGGAACATAATTTTTTTTAAACTAAATTTATGGATTTTAAAGAATAATTTTAATATAATATAATTATAACATTAATTAGATGATTTATAAATAAGTAAACAACATCTAATATTTAATTAAATATTTATAAAGAATAAAAATTTAATGATTCATGGTTACTAAGAAATATTTAATTTAAAAACATTATTTTTATTAGATATTATTTTATTTTAATTAAAAGAAACATTTATCATATTTAGAGTATAAAATTTGATGACATGTACTGATTATAAAAAATCATTTATTTAGTGATTATTACTTGTTAAAGAATAATAATAAAGTTTCTTTTATTATAAAAAATTGAATTTTTAAATAAATTTTGTGTTTTTCATTTATTATTAAAAATTCATTTTAATAATTTTTAGAAATTGAATTTAGTAAAAGTTATTTCATTTTTGGAATCATGGTATTGAAATTTGGTAATAAATTTAATTTTACTTTTTTGGAAGAAAAATAAATTACCAAGGTAAAAGTGAGCTATGAGAGTAAATGGTAAAATGAGAGAAAATGGTTAAAATAATGAATAAATTCATAAAATATCTCAAAATATTACCTCAAAATTATTTATGAGGTATTTATATACCTCCCCTTATAACTTGTTCATTATTTATCCACTTTTCATGAGAAATTTCATTCCAAAAACATTAAAGAATGGGAATTGGTGAAAATTCAACTCAAGCTTGCCTATAAAAGCACCCCACCTCTACCCAATTCAAAACTCACCATAACATTGGTTTGCTCTTAAATAAAAAACTATATACTCTATCTAATGATCCTATCCTGTTTTTAGGAATATATTTTCATAAGAAGGTGTACCAAATCCCTTATTTTCAAGAGGCTCATTAAGAGAAGATTCAAGTCTTCAACATAAGTGTTATCTTATCATAAATCATTCTTATTTATCTTCTTCATCCACATATTATTCAATATATTTTATCACTTAAATAAAATTATTTTTAAATAATTAAATATATATAAAGATATATTATTACTATAAAATAACTTTTTTACTCATTCAATCATTATAACATGATATTATTTGGGTCAGTTTTACCACTTATATAAATGATGTTATAACGTTTATATCATGAATGACTAATAAAAATTATATACTTGTAATATTTTTTGAATAATAATTAATATAAAAAATTTTAAATATAATATAATGGTAATATTCCAAATCATATTCACCAATAAATTCAATTCTTTTATTAATTCAATAATCACTAACAATGATATTTTTAAGTGATCCTTGAAAACCATCAACATAAATTACATGAAATGGCCATGGGACTCCAAACCAATATCAAACACATATATTAAATAATAATTAAAATTATGTAGGTGATGAAACCATGACCAAGTAGAAAGTATTGGAACCTCAAAACAGAAACCTTTTTGGAAAAACGAAATAATTAACACCATAATATTACTTTCAACAACAAATAATTAATATATGGGTAATAATGATTTTTTATTTTATAATATTAAGTAAAATAAATATTAAAAAGGTTTTACATATATCTATAATAAACCAAAATTTATTATACAGAGAGTTAGAGCATGTCTGTCCAAGCAGGAATCAATGTAAGTGTTCTTTTCCAATCTCGCTAGAAAATTGAGCTTATCTATGACTAAATTTATATAAGGGAAAATTTTATGTTATTTATCTATAACACCTAAAATATTTTATTCTCTTAAAGTTGTATTTTTTTACATGAATTCCTATTATTTCACCTCCCTTTGTTCATAATTCAACCGAAACTATTCTTGTAAGTGAAACTGATCTTATCTCTTCTTTTTAGTCAAGTTTATTCTTCTCCCATATCTATATTTTCATGTGATTTTATAGATGTAATTATCCCTTAATTTATTATTTCACTAAAAAATAAGATTTCATAAGGTTTCTTTCTATTCAATTTTACTTTATTTACAAAATTGTAAAATAATTTTTTTTAACATTTTTTGCATGGTCTCTTTCTCCCAATATTTTATTTGTTTTTATTATAAAGATTCCTTTCCAAGTTATCCTGATTCTTAAAATTAATTTTTAATTTATTTCCTAATATTTTTAAAACCATTTATTTTTAAATTATTTCCATTTTTAGCATTTGTTATAATATATAAAATAACTCTTCCTATTTTATAAGAAGCTTTTTAATTCTCTTATAAAGTGTTTTTCATCTATGGTAATATAATTTAATGTTTCTTATGTTTCATTGGGGATATGTCTCAATGGAATAATCCAATTTTTTCTCTACATGATTCATTTTTATGCCTTATAATTATTCTTTTGAAACATTTTTCATTCTAATGGATGAATAAAAAATTAAATTTCTATTCTAAAATACACTATTATGGGGGGAGTGAGAACTCAAACAAAAATAAAACTATTTCAAATTAAATCCTATAATAAATCACTGAGATATTCTAAAAAATTGTAAAGATGATGAATCCTTCACCCGATATAAACTCTAATCAATATAAGTTACCTCTATGTATGGATCATCCTTGATGATATCCTCTAAGTGAAATTCATATTATCCCAACTCTGAATATATTCCATGAGGTTAATTTCTCCTAATTAATTCTATGAGCTTGGATCTAATCATATTTGTCGATCAAAATTTGTTTCTCATCATTGAGATCGAGTTGAAGCCTCATATCAAACATTCTATCAGCCACCTCCTTTGTAAATTCAATGTTGAATAACTCCTCCAACATCTCTTCTTTGGAGTGTATGGGAAGAACCAAGACATTTTCCTTATCTACTCTTCTATCCACCATCCTCTAAGACACCATTGTTTAAATCTTTTATGATCACAAATATTGGTTCTACTATCCTACTCCCTTGAGCCTCATCAATTCTAATACAATGAGTTGGAAAAATATCTCCTTACTTAACATGAACCTTGGTAACACCTTTTTCAGTTGTCATTATAATCGTCCTTACCTCTACCTTGTTTTCTTAGTTTTTCCTATGATCTGATGATCATGGGTTTTGATAAAATTGAGTATTCCATGTGTTTCCTTATTCTTTTCCCCTTATTGACTGGTAAATTTAAAGAATTATTATTTTCACTATTATCTTTCCTCAATCCAGTATTAAAGTTCAATAATTCTTGGTTATCATTTTCACACTTCAAAGATACAAAAGAGTTAGTATCTTTATCACACATCTTAGAGATCACCTATTTCCTTGAACCATACTAATTTATTTTCTATTTTCGAATTAATGTTCACCAACATTCAATTCCTCCACCCTCCAATTAACTCCATGCAAATTATGGAAAGCTTTTTCTAGTTAGATAAAGATTGATGGAAACCATAGGACATATGACCCTTACAACTTAGAATCAATCACATTAAAAACTGGAAATGTTTGTAAGTGAGGGACAGAATATACCTCGGTGCTTGATGCAGTGCACCCACCAGCACCTGAATCAACCACATTTATTTTTCCATTAACTCTATCCTTGAAAGTATCAGAAGACTCTAAATGAAATTGTTTTGTAACAATATCATAATAACTCGGTATGCATAGTTAAATGAATCCTCATATGGTTCCCTACTAGTTCTACTTACTGTCTAAGAAGTATGCATAGTCAAATGAATCCCCATGTGTAGGTGAATGAATCATAACCCAATAAGCTAAATGAATAATATAAGTCAACCCATGGATTAAAGAAATTTTTTTTCTTCCAGTGTGGCTCCCCTTCAATGTCAATGTAGAGGAATTCCACTAGTTCCTTAGAGACATCTACTTTTATGAATATATAAATAGAAATGGGATAGTTTCAGGCATGTAAATGAAAATCCAAATTGGCCTGATGGGAAGAACCTATTTAAGGTGAAACTAAAAATACCCACGTAAAATAGATAAGAAGAAGCTAGAAAAAGCATATGGAGTGCCCAACCAGGATAATATGAATCCTTTTTCAGATGAAAACCTAAGAATAAAATTACATGAATCTTGAATCTTAAGGTTCTCGCTATAAAAAAAACAACATTAAAAACACACTTTTCTAAGTATTCAGCTGAGGGATGATTCTTGTCGAAATAAGCCATAAATTTGAGATTCAATAACGAAGAATATTTTGTGAATTATTAGAGTGAAACTTGAAACATGAGAATGCCATCTTCTCACAGTGTAAATTTTGGGATAGCATCAATCTTGGGAAATCTAGCAATAATATTTGTGTTTTTGAAGGGATGAAAAGATTCGATAGTTCATGGGAGCTGGTGAAAATCCTTCCCTCTCCCCCCACTCCCTAGAGGAGGGGGGAAGCTGGGTGGGTCTAGAATTATATATCCCTCTCATGCATTGATAAAATATTTATATATCCTGAGATTGCATGGAAGAGACTAGGCAGTGCACCCAATCCACTATATTTATGTGAATGAGTAGTGAACGCATTCTACTATGGAAATTTTAACACTCTATAATGGTGGTATTAGTTGTTATCCTTGAAATAATAAATGATTTTACATACCTATGTTCAAGACACACTTATATTTTATGCCATATTCCTTTATTATTTATCATGTATTGTGATTATTATCCCATGTTTCTATATTTCTATGACCCATTTCATATGTTATACCAAAATCATTATGTCATGATTCATAATTTATGATCAACATTTTATTTAGTATGATCATATTATTTTATGTTGGTATACCTTGATTATGTTCTCATACCCACATGTTCATTTAATTATTACTTATGATCTTCAATAGATATCTCGTATATCCACCCCTTACTGAGAATATGAACTCACCATTTCTTTTTTTCGATTCCCCTAATTATGAATAAGAGTAGCACATATGATATGTTTAGAATGGGAAAATGTGGTTTGAATATGGATAAATTTTTATAGTGTTGTAAAATAAGTCTTTTATGAATCTAATATCGGAATAAACTAAACTAATAGGTACTATGGTGTGAATTATTATGATATTCATGGTATATTCATGAAAAATGATGTATTTGGTATGTATGTTATGATTAGTTCATATCATAAGTGCTAATAAAAATTAATAAAAAATAATAATTCTATAAAAATACAGGCCACATAAGAATAAAAAATATATTATTGGAAATCATATACAACTTATTCCAAAGGTAAATAAAATAAGAAGGTTCACAACACTAGTCCCATTTCCTTCCCCAACTTCGGCCTAGCATCCCAACTTAATCATCTAAGAAAGGTCCCTTGACTTTAACAACATCATGAAACACAAATTATCCATAGGGACCTACATTCCAAAGTAAGGTCAGAGAATAGATTAGTAGGAAATCACTAATAGTGTCCCCAATAATTTCTAATAAATACCAGTGTATTCTTAATATGGAATGAGTTGGCGCCTCGATGAGCCCGTAAGGGGCGCCGCCTCCTTAGGGTTTCTCCCCTGTTGCCGCCTGTCCTCCTCGCCTCGGATCGAAATCTGATCTCTCTTCAGCCCTCATACTCAGCGTTTTCGTTGCAGTGGTTCCTCTCACAGGGGCGGCGTTGAGGAATCTTCATTGGCGCGACCGTCTGGCCCTTCCCCACAATTTGTTGGCCTATTCATTTGGCAGCGTGGTGTTGACTACGGTCATTGTTCCAGCTCCTCCTGGATGAGGGCTGATGCTTTGTCTATGTTGGCTGGGGGCGCACGCGGTGGTTCGATGAGGTCTCCGAGTGAGATTGTGACAGCGGCGACGGGATATACTTCTGATTTGCGGAGAGGCATCGCGAATGTCATCGTGGATTTGTATTCTCTTTTTGTTTCTCTTCCCTTTTGATTTGTCTAGGGTTTGGTTGAATCCTTCTTTGGAATTTGTTGATTCTGATCGTGATTTGTGGTTCGATATGCTCCGGTGTTGTTGCGGCGTCGCTGTGGATTTTTGGGTTCGTTCTTTTTTGGTGAATTTGTTATGTGCAGTATTATTGGAGGCGTGCGACAGTGACATCGTTGGGTTCTGGCTCTGGTTCAGGCGAACTGTCGAGTTGATTTCGCATGGTCTTCAAGGTGGATGATCAAGTTGATTGATGTGATGGTTTCCACGGTGCTTTGTTACGAATGTGTGAATTGATTGAATGGTTTTTGTGTCTCTTTGATTTGTGGCGCTATGGTTTTTGGTCTTGATACTGGACTGTGGGGATTTTTTTTTTGTGTTCTTGAAGGCTGGTTCCCCCTTACCCATTAAAAGGAGATCTTATCTTAATAAAAAAAATTAATTTTCAGTCAGTATTCTTAATATGGAATGATAATAAAGAAATATGTAAATAATTCATCAAATCATAGAATGATCAGTAACCAAACCATGTGTGATCATACCCGCTTCAACCAGTGACGGAATGACATTATATACCTAGGGTCTAAACACACCTTTGGTATGAATGATATATCACTCCTTATTTTACAATCAAGATGAATGAGTTATTGCTATAAATTACCACTCACTGAATGATTCATCACAATCAAAATCCATCTAGGTGAAGGATTTATCACTAATACAATATCAATGGTTAATATGGCATTGATTGATGAATGATCCTCATTAGATATAGGAGGAAAATATACAACCACAATCCATGTTCCAATTGACAATTTTCTAACAATACCAACCACCCAGTGGATAGTGAACCACCAAGACAACTCCTCGATGGATGATGCACCACCACTATCAATATTTTCAAGTGGATGATATACCACCTCCATCCCATTCTAGTTGGATGATTCACCACTAATATAAGTCTATAATTGGATGATAAAAAACTAAAAACTTTCTAAATCTAGATGATATTTCACTGATATATCAATAGTACATGATACACTACCATTAACCAACACTAGGTAGATGAGGTACCAATAATTCACCTACCCCATAAGATTTGTGTCTTGGTTTTGGTGGAAGAGATACCACTAATAAAAATTAGGGTGGATGATGTACCTCCAAGCCATCTCATAGGGTGGATTAGATACCATCAACATATCAAAGGTGGTTGATATACCACTAGGAAATCATCAAATTGAAGGATCGTCACTTGTAATCAACACATATCATACACAATTATTTATCACAAAAAGTTTCATGCTCTCAATCCACTAACCCACTCAAGATATTATGCCTAGGATATCCCAACCCTAGCATATAACATTCCCATTTTATTCCATACTAATAAGTGGTCTGGGATACGAAAAGAGGAACATAAGGTTATTATGTAAGCATAGTCACCCTTATTGGATTTGATATCTCAATACCATAACATAATGTATAATGAAGACAGTTATCATTGAATATGGTGAAAAAACAACCAAATTACAAGACCACTCATAGCCTTAATGAATCCCAATTGGTCCAAAAAACAAGATATCTATTTTAGATTTTAAATTTGGGCTTGTATATATGGTTATAAAATTCATCATTTCACATTATCTCTTTTAATTGAATAACACTATCTAATTCAGTTTTAATTGATAGAAATCACAAAATATGTCAAACCACCCAAATTAAGGCATAGTTATTAATAAATTATGAAACAGTGAGAGAAATGGAGAATTGATCATAGAGGAGGGATAGATATTCCAAGATCGATGGATCTTGAATCCATTGAGAAATGGATGTTCTCCATTCTTAAAGATAGAGAGAGAAAGAGTATAAGAGGATAATAAGGGGAGGTTGTGTGGCCTGGTTGAACAAAAATTAGAGGGAGAAAGAGTGAGGTTTTAATTAAAATTTTAACATTTAATTAAATTATTTTTTTAATAAACACATCAATTAACCACCAGGTACATTCCTATATCACATTGGATACCTAGTGCCCACCCTACTGGCCTCACTATGTCCCATATAGAAAAACCCCCCTCCACTTGGTTTTCTATTGGGTACTTAGTAATATACCAAAGGGTAATCAATTATTTCTCTCATCATGATAAAATTCTTAACACCAGGTTCTGATTGAATAAAAAACCCTTGATCCCCCACTATAAGGGCCCGTGTTTTTCCATACTTCAGTATTGAGCATAAATTTAAATTTTTTTCTTTTAGATGCTTGAAAAGAGGTAAAATGGTATTTTTCACCTATTATATGATCTAATAAAAAAATTGACCACTACATTGGTCCCATAATAGGGTTTTTACCCAATTACATGAGTTTGGTAGAAATCAGAGCGATTTGAATTTCAAATGAATAATTAATATTTAATATTTAATAAGTAAAATACAAAATTATTTGTACAGATTATTTTGGACATAAAATTTTAATGGGGTGTCGGAGTTATATTCCATATCCTTTTTTGAGTCTATAATGGGGAGATTTTCCTAGGCAATTCATAAAATCAAACTGGGCACCAGGGCCGGCCAAAGCCCCTTTTTCTTTTTCTTTTCTTTTCTTCTTTTTATTTAATTTCCTTTTATTTTTATTATTTTCTTCCTTGATTCTCATGGAAAACTCCTCTTCGAATCCTCCTTCCCCACAACCTAAAAGATAAAATTATAGGTAGAGATAATAAGACAAAGAGAGCAATAGAGGTACCTCCACAAAGCCCTTGACACACTGGATCATTGTGTGACAACCATGGACCACGAAATCGAAAGAAGCTTTAGTGGTTTCTACCTAATGGTAGGTTGTATTAAATATTTACAAAAAAACCCTTTAGATTCATTATTTCAAGTTTTTATATCCCTATTATTTATGCTTGTTTCCCCAAATGTCTGGATCTGTTGCTTTGGGGGTTTAAATGGGGGGTTTGGGAGATTTGGACGGTTGCCCATTTGGTAAAACCTGATAACATGACATGTGTTCTAGGGAAGCGCATTGTGTGTTCATTACATTTAGGGAAGATGATTTTTAAAATAGTGCATTCTATTTATGGAGTATACACATTGTGTAATGGTACTCAATCGTGTAGT
This sequence comes from Viscum album, assembly GCA_963277665.1. Classification (NCBI taxonomy): domain Eukaryota; kingdom Viridiplantae; phylum Streptophyta; class Magnoliopsida; order Santalales; family Viscaceae; genus Viscum; species Viscum album. The sequence continues at coordinate 1,710,902,423 of OY728137.1, read as the reverse complement.
TGATCACCCAACCCGGAAAATCCATGTAGGGGTACATGGCCAGGTAGAGTACATGACCACACCACTTGTGGGTGGAACACTGTGTACAAGTTCATGGACTGGCCAAGTTTCTGGCTATTCTAGAAGAGCAATAAGGGCGGGTACCCTGTGTAGGGTATAATCCATTTTCCCTCCTTACACATTGTGTACCTATGAAATTTAAATTCCCATGCCAGTGAGAGTTCATGCCCATGTGGACCATTGGGAGTACAAACCGTGTATCGAGGGAAGCACACCGTGTAATACCCCTTTTTTAACCGTTTGGGGGTCTTTCATGTTTATTTCATAGGAATTGGATATATACTTAGGATTAGTATGACTTGAGTAGTTTTTCACGTAGATTGGGATGGTAAAACCCATGGAGAGATTTGAGGACTCTTAAGGTGTGTTTTGGGGGTTCTATCTAAATAGATAGGTTATTCCTCGAGGAAATGAATTCAGTCATTTCTTGATAGAGAGACTTGAATATGAAGTATAGGCTGGGTGTTCAGACCAACCTAGTCTGATAATTTGATATGAGATGAGCTGAGATCTATCTCCAATGGCTAATGACTTAGTGGCTTCCCTTTGATGAAATTTCACTTGTGATATGTGCCCTTCTATCCTATGAGTCCATGGAAATAGTTTTTATCGAGGATCCCATGTAGTATACCTATATCTTCTCTATAGTTACCAAGGATCCCCTAAGGAATCACTTTGCTTATATATTGTTCTAGGGAGTCCCTTGTAGGATCCATGTACTTTGGTATCATTCTGAGGATCATATGTAGCATGCCTCATTATTGTAGATATTTTTTATGATCCCTTGTAGGATGCCTCTATTTTATTACTGTTAGAGGATCTTGAGTAGGATTACTCCTTACCATTATGTTAAGAATCTTGAGTAGTATTCCTTCTCTTCTGCTTACCTAGAGTATCCCTAGTAGGATATATTTTAATTTTTGACTTGAGGGACCCAATGGGTTCCCATTGATTGACCGACCCTAATCTGTTACGTCAAGTTTGGGTGGAGATAGTTTCTGGGTGTTAACTTAGAACCCGTTCTGAACTTTTAAGCACAAAGGGATGTGGTTGTAGTGTTTGGTGTTGGCATTTGGACACCCTCACTCTTTTTTTACCTTTCACATGGTTATTACTGAGGTACATATGTTTACCAGAGGTCCTTCTTGGTTGGTGTTTTTTGAGCCTGAAGTGAGGTGTCTTTTTTTCTTTTGGGATGCCAAGATAAGATTACCTAGGATCTAGATTCTAAGCCTTGTTATTTCTGATATTCACTGGTATACCCAGAGGTACTACCATAGGCTTGGTTGTTGAGCTTAGATGTATATGTGTATATATATATATATATTATGATATTTTTTGGGGGGGATGTCCAGAGGTGTTTCCTAGTATCCATTTGTTGATCCTTATGTGTTTACTTGTACTCTTTGAGTGATACTTGGATTCCCTATTGTAGTAACTCCTTGTATCGACTCATAGGCAGGTTGGTTTTAATAATTTCATGAACATCTCTCCATGTATCTTGATATGGTAGTAGAAACTTTGTATTGACTATCATCCTTAGGTCTTAATTCCATTGGATACCTTGAGCCATGCTACCCATTGGATCCAGCCTTTTGGGACCCATATAGGACATGTTTGGTAGAAGTGATCCTAGGACTCCAACTAGTGCATTTACTAAGTTTATAGTGAGACTCTCATAGGACTTTATGAGGATTCCTTGGATGAGTTCCTTAGATCTATCCCTTGTGTGGTCTGATACTTGATTATACAAATTGGACGTGATGGATGTTATACTTGAGTTTACTTGGCATAGGATGATGTGGATGATGTGGAGAAGTTCCTTAGATCTGACCATTGGTGTCTGATACGTGATGTGGATTCCTTGGATGAGTTCCTTGGATCCAACCATTAGGGTTTTATGCATGATGTAGATGCCTTGGATGAGTTCTTTAGATTCGACCATTTGGGTCTGACACATGATTACTCAGAGTGGGTCAAATTTGGTTGTAGTGATATTTATAAGATTGATCGTCGGTATATGGTATCCTTCTTTCAGTGATTGGAGGTGAGTATGGGAAAGCTCAGGTGTAGGAAGAGTACCCCCCTGTGGTGATGCAGATTGCTCAGATACTTTTCCAAAGTTGGTTGAAGTAGCTGTGTGTCGATTGGGATTACGAACCTAGATATTTATTTATTGTTACACAGCATGAGTGGCATGATGTACAGCTCAATTCCCTTGCATAGTATGTCTATGAGATCATGATTATGAACCCAAGGATCGACTACTGGTGAGGTTTCATGTTGTTTGATTTACATTCTCATGAGTATTCATATTTATATATACATGTATAGGTATAGTAATATACATATATGCATATATTGATAAGGACATCCATGGGGTCACTTTCCCAGTTGACAGGGATTATGGACCTTTGGTTTGATTGTAGTTTCACATTTTGTTTACTTTCCTTTTATTGTGTCTCAGTGAGGCTGGACATTATTTCTTTTTTCATACCCTTGGAGTAGCACATTTATAGGTTTCATGTCGTAGTGGACTACTAAGAATGTTTCTCACCCCTATATGTTCACCTCGGTGTACATGCAGACCTTAGGTCTTATTTTCATGTTGAGAATGAGTTTTATGGTGGATAGGGATGAGGTCCAGAGTTGTATGATCAATCAGAGGTACTTGTGTGTTTATTCGGATCGGGATGATGTAGTTTGACAGTGTCTGGAGACTAGGTACATGGTATGGCTTAGAGTTAGTAGTAGATCCCTGTACATTTAATTTCATTTTATTTTGTATTCATGTATCTGTATGGTCATCCCATTGGGTGACCAGTGTTGTATTGTATGACATAGTTATTAAATCTTTTTTAGATTTTTCATTTAATATTACAGCATGTTCTATTTTATTTATTTGCCATACTATTGTGTATGATACGTAGAAATTTCTGCTATTTTCTTACTCTAATATGAGGTCATAGTCTCCCCATTATCACACCCTAGGCCCTCACTATTAGTCATCAGCCTCTGGTATACAGAGAGGTGCTCTTGAGGCCTAATAACTCATCGGCTTAGGGCAGCCTGTTAGTGACATTCGGGTCAGGAAGTTAAAAGGTGGTATCAGAGGTGTTATTTTCCTATACTTTACTATTTTGGATATAGTAGGAAAGATTATTAGTAATGTGTTGGAACTTGTGACGGATATCACACTAGTACATCGAGAATACTTGTTCCAATAAGAAGTCATGGTTTTCAGGGGTTTGGGATTTTGGTTCTGATTTTCTATGTTACTATTTTATATGATTTTCACCTTGAGTAACGCAAATGTTGTGTTGATGTTATGATTTATTATGGATCTTTGGCTCTTGGTTGTTGGAAATAGTCCAGTGATGGATTTGAATCTTGGCCGGCAAAGGTAAGAGGCATCTCATGTTTATTTTTTTCATGTAGGATTCACATTCTATAGGCCATCTAGGGTGTAATTTTTTTGACAAATGAGGCCTATTTTATTGTTATTTCTTACCTATATATATTTAATTCATATGGAAAGTAATGTGGATCCACATTGCATCATTTTTTTATGATGATGATGGCTCAGTACTCATGCATGAGAGGTGTAGTGAACTAGTAGGTCAATATGGAATGTAATGCCTTTATGTTGAACCCCTTTGTAGGGTGTTGTTTCTAACGTCATTCTTATCTAGTTAGATCACTTTTTACGATGACGATGGATACCAAGACTTGTCTTGTGAACTAGACCTCAATAGGGATTTTTTTTAGACGGATTCCCACTGAGTTTCAATTCAGTTTCTCTTCTGTGTTGGTTTTGTGACCTCTAGGGAGTAGTTATTTCTCAGGATTCTTAATGAGGATCAAGTCCTTGTAGGTTGTGTTTTAATTTTTTACCCTCATAGTTCATTGTGATGTTACCTTATTCATAGAGTTTTGATCTATTATACTAGGTGGTTGGACATTATGACCTGGTTTTGAGGATTTTTTGTAGGTCTAGGTGGGAGAACTAGAGGCCCTTAGTTTTAACTCAGACCTATGTGGGTCGATGTTTATTTTTTTCAAGAGTATCATACATGAGAGGTTCTCCCATGTTTTCTGGTGCCTATTTGCGCAGTGATCTTGGTTGTATGCTCGTTTTGAGATCGAGTCATGGTAGGTGCTTGAGTTTTGTGTTATAGACATGTTAATGCCTTCAACTTTTGATGAATCACCTGGGTGCTTATTTTTCAATACTAGATTTTAATGGTAGGATTTTTTGGGTTTTTGGATTAGTTGACTAATGATTCTGCTATTGTTGATGTAGTCAAATCATGCGAATATGCTCATGACTGGAATGATGTTTGGTGATAGGTGGTCATGGAATAAATTGGGGAATGAGTGTGGTGCTCTATTTTGGAGAGGAGTTCCTTGGAAACTTCTGGCTTAATGAAAATGACATGTCATGTAGCTTGGTTAGCTTATCCTTGTAATGGATGACTTGCTTGAGTATGATTCTGGTGATAAAGATACATGCTGGTTACGCATGGTATCATTTTAATCTAAATCGGTGAGTGGCCCGGTCTGATCCGAGGACTGATGTTTCAATACATTTCATAGGCTTGTATCCTTGAAGTTGTGCTGGAATGTCACTCCATGGTAGAGGTCACATTCGTGAAATGAATCGAGTACCGTGATATAGTTTACCCATGGTCGAATCCTGGCCAGGTTTTGATAGGATGGTGAGCGTGGCTTAGAGGGATCTATACATTCCCCAAGGTGGAATCTTAGTGTACTCCTATTAGAGATGATCATGATCTACATTGATTATTCTTGAGTATGATGTGAGGGTGTCATCCCTACACTAAGCTCTTTTTATTTACTAAATTTTCTTCCCTATTTTGGAAGAGAAACCTATTGGGGTTACGTTCAATGAGTGGTGTAAGGTGATCTATATGGTGGAGAGTGAACCATTTCCCATTTGAGGGAGATAACCCTCATTTTCAATTAATCTTCAGTGTTTTCTATGGTCTGTTGATCTCAGAGTTTCATTTGAGATGATGATAAGGGTATTCCTTTGGTTGGGAGTACCAAATCAGTTATAGTTAAATGTCTTTCATGTAGGATATTTTTGTTGATGTTATGAGGAAAGTCATTGGATAGTCCAGGAATCTTAGTTGTACAAATTATAGGGTTTAGAATGTGGTTCCTTGTCTTTTCACGAGGCTTCTCAGGGATGAGGAGGCTTATGGTGGAGATTTTTATTAGGACCCATGTTTTTTTGGGATGTAATTTTTAGTATAAATTTCAATTTTTGATTTCAGATACTTGAAAAGTGGTAAAATGGTCTTTTTACCCAAGAAGATGATCTTGGATAATTTTTCTAACCACTTTAATGGTCTCAAAATAGGGTTTTTACACTAGGAAAAAAGTTTGGTTGAAATCCTATTCATTCAAATTTTAGTGGAATAATTCATATTTAATATTTAATAAATTAAATATTAAATTGTTAATATAGTTTTTTTCAAAAATAAATTTTAAATGGAGTGTCATATTTAGATTCTTTCTCCTTTATTTATTCCTTAATAGGATGTTTTTTCAAGGCAAGGAATGAACTTGATTTGGGCATTGGGGTCGAGTCGGGGCCCTTTTTCTTTCTTTTCTTCTTTTCCTTTCTTTTCCTTTTCCTTTCTTTCTTTCCTTCCTTCCTTCTCATGGATGCCTCATGTGTGGATTCTCCTTCCCTATGACCTAAGAGAGAAACTAAGTGGGAGAGATAGAGATATAGAGGTAGAAAGAGAGGTACCACTATGAAGCCCTCGACACGCTGGATCATCGTGTGACAGTCATAGACCATAAAATTGAACAAAACCTCAGCAGTTTCCACCCAAAGGTAGGTTGTTTTTAATATTTACTAAAATCCCCATTTATATTATTTGTTTCAAGTTTTTATAGATATTTTATTCATGTTTTTTACTCCTATATCCTAGATCCATTACTTTGGGGGTTTAAATGTGGGTTTTGGCAATCCAAAGGGGTTTCCATTCGAGAAAACCTGATAAAAATGTGTTTGGTTTAGGGGAACATGTTTTGTTTTCTTCCCATTTGGGGAAGATGATATTAAAATGAGTAAATTAAATGTATGTAGTATACACACCGTGTATTGGTACTCAAATATATAGCTGAGTACCTGTCCATGTGAACTCGTGTAGGGGTACATGAATGGGTAGAGTACACGGCTAGACCCCATGTGAGTGGTATGTTGTGTTGAGGTACATGTCCTAGCCAATTATTTTTCCAGTCTAGATGAGGTACACAGTTAGGTACCATGTGTAGGGTACATTTAATTTTCCCTCCTTACATGTCATGTACCTAAAATGTTTACATGCCCAGGCTGGTGAGAGTATATTCCCATGTGGGCTGTTGGGAGTACACATCATGTACCGAGGGTGGAATGTCGTGTAGTGCCCCTTTTTTAACCCTTTGGGGGTTTTCATGTTGTCTTTCCCCAGAGTCAGATTTAGACCTGAGAGTATTTCATATGGTGTAGTTTTCCATGTAGATCATGATGGTAAAACCCATATATAAATCCAAGGACTCCTAATTGGTATTTTTCAGATTCTATCTAAATGGATAGGTTCCTCTACTTGAAATCAAATTTAGTTGTCTCCTGAGAGAGAGACTTGAATATGAATGATAGGTTGAGTGTTCAAACCAACCTAGTTTGAAACTTTGATCTGAGATGATCTGAGATCTATCTCTAATGACCTATGCCTTAGTGTCTTCCCTTTGAGTACATCCCACTTGTGAGATGTGACCTTCTGGCCTATGAGGCTATGATAACAATTGTTATCAAGGATCTTGTGTATGATTCCTCTATATTCTATCTAGTTACTAAGGATCCCCAAAGGGATGACTTTGTTTATATGCTGATTTAGGGAGTCCCTTGTAGGATCTATTTACTTTTTCATCTTTCCAAGGATCCCATGTAGGATGCCTCAACCTTGCTAATATTTTTTAGGATCCCTTGTATGATTCCTCTGTTTGCTTAACATTAGATGATCCCGAGTATGATTCCTCCTTAACTTTCAACTGAGGATCCCAAGTAGGATGCATTCACTTGTATTTACCTAGAGGATCCCCAATTAGATTTATTTCAGTGTTTGTCTTGAGGGACCTAGTGGATTCAAATTGACTTACTGAACCTGGGAATTTATATTGGGTTTGGGTAGAGATAGTGTTTAGGTGTCACCTTAAAACTTGTGTCAAAATTGTAAGCCCAATGGGATTTGGTGATAGTGTTGGGTGTAGGAATTTGGACACCCTCACTCTTTGTTTACCTTTCACATGGTTATTACTAATTTAGAGATGTTTACTATAGGTCCTTCCTAGTTGGTGGTTGTTGAGCCTGATGTGAGGTTTCTTTCTTTCTTTTGGGATTCCCAAATGATCTTACTTGGGATCCAGCTTCTAAGCCTTGTTATTTATGTTATTCAATGGTCTACCCATATGTACTGCTTGGGGATTGTCTATTGAGGTTCTATGTATATATATTTTGTGATATCTATATTTTGTTGGGATTTATAGAGGTTTATCCTAGTATATGGTTATTGATCCGTACATGTTGACTTGTACACCTTGAATGATACTTGGATTCCTTGTTGTAGGAATTCATTGTACTGACTCATGGGCTAGTTGGTTTTATAGATTCTATGGATGGCACTCCATAGATCATGACATGGTATCAGACACATTGGATTGGTTATGTGCCTTGGGTATTGATTTTTTGGGATGCCTTGGGATTTGCTTTCCCTTAGATTTGGTATTCTTGTAATTTCTTAGGACATCTTCGGTAGACATGATCCTAGGTCTCTAACCAGTTCCTTTATCAAGTTACCAGTGAGACGCTCCAAATACTCTACAAGGATTCCTTGGAAATAGACCTTGTGTGGTCTGATACTTGATTATAGGGCATGGTCGTGATGGATTTTATACTTGTGTTTACACAGTATAGGCTGATGTGTATGCCTTGGAAAAGTTTCTTGGATCTAGCCAATGGGGTCTGATACGTGATTTGGATGCCTTGGATGAGTTCCTCAGATATGAACATTAAGGTATGATATGTGTTGTGGATTCCTTGGATGATTTACTTATATCCGACCATTGGGGTTGGACATGTTATTACTCAGGGTAGGTCGGAGTTTGTTGTAGTGATCTTTAAATGATTGACCATCAGTATATGGTATCCTTGTTTCAGTGATCGGAGGTGAATATGGGTGAACCCAGGTGTAGGATGAGTATCCCCCTATGGTGACGTATCCTGCTCAGAGACTTTTTTGGCATTGAACGAAGCAGGTATATGTTGATTGGGATTACGGACCCAGAGATCAACTTGTTGTTACACGACTTGAGTGGAATGACATCCACCTCAATTCACTTTCACAGGATTTCCAGGCTATCAAGATTATGGACCCACGGATTGAATGCTAATGTAGTTTCATGTTGTTTGGTTCACATTCTCATGAGTATTCATGTTTATGTATGTATCTATATGTATGGGAATATACATATATGTTTATATAAATATAGATATCCATGGTGTCACTTTCCCAATTTATCGGGATTACATACATGCGGTTCGACTATGGTTTTGTGTCTAGTTTACTTACCTTTTGTTGTATCTCAGTGAGGCTGAGCACTATTTATTTTTCATACACTTATAGCAGTACATTTATAGGATGCTTGTCGAGGAAGACTACTGAGATTATTTATCACCCCATCATGTAAACCTCGGTGTATGTGTAGAAATTATGTCATTTTTTAGGTTGAACACAAGTTTCATGGTGGATATAGTTGAGGCCCAAAGTTTCATGATCGAGAGAAGTTGCTAATGTGGATATTCTCATTGGGTTGTTGTAGTTCGATAGTGTATGGAGACTGGGTATGTGGTCTACCTCGGAGTTAGTAGTAGATCCATGTACTTTTACTTTCACTTTATTTTGTACTCTTGTATCTTTATGTTCGGCCTAGTAGGAGACCAGTGTTGTATTGTATGACAAAGCTATTCAGGAATTTGTATCTTTTTCATTTATTATTACAGCGTGTTCTATTTCAGTTGTTTACAACTTCCAAACTATGTTTACTTTACTTTTGTGTATGATACTTATTTATTTCCACTGTTTTCTTTCTATGATATGAGGGCATAGTATCCCCAATATCACACCCTAGGACCTCACTACAAGTCGGTAGCGTCTGGAGTATGGGGAGGTGTTCTTGAGCCCTAACAACCAGCAATCTTAGGGCACCATGTCAGTGGCATCCGGGTCAGGACTTTACACCCACCAACACCTCCAACATTCAAAAACAACCAAAATACACTCGGTTTGATGAACATTGAATCTATTTCATACCTTGAAAATATATTAGGTGTCAGGATGTAATTATTTGTTTTTATGGGTTTGATCTTAAGAGAATTGCTAATATGTTTTCTTTTAACTGATTTTAATTCTCTAAAATTATCATTAATTAATTAGTCATTTTTATTCATAACATGAGTGATTTTCCAATATTTTATTTATTATTCCCAAGAGGTTTTATAAACACTATTAATAAATTCTTTCTAATATCCTTTTTATGAGATATCCATGGGATGTTCAAACAACTAGAAGATCCCATGTTTATTTTTTAAAAACTATAAGAGTCAAGTCACATTAAAATGATTGAGTCCATTATTAATTTTTAACCCCTAAACAATTGGTAATAGCCTTATATTTTATCATTCTTTAAGCTCATAGAAACCCTGGATAACCTATTAGGAGTTCCACATTAAAAGTTTTATTTTCCTTTTATGGTTAAATCTTAGTATTTTCCAAGATTTTATTAAATCTCAAAGTGTAATAATGGATTGTTTCATAATTTTTTTAGAAGGAACTATTATATTAATGAGGAAAGTGTGAGGTATTAGATTTTTTTATGGGAATTATTATTTTGTAATTACATTGTTTTTCTTTTTATTGTAAAAGAGAGATAAATAGGGAATATAAGAATGATATTTCTTTTTTTTCATTTGTGAACCTATGAAAGAAAAATAAAAGGAGTTGATATGGGGAAATTTTGGAAATGGGGATGAGTAAGAGATTAAAATTTAATTTAAATTTAAATTCAATTATTATATATTAAGATAAAATCCATATCCTTGAACTTTTTGAATTTTTACATAAATATTCACTAACTCGTAACCTTAAACTACATTTTTAACTCATGGTTGATGTGATTTAGTTTATTGAGTAGATATTTAGATATATATAAAGTCCAAATATGGAATGAATATAAATAAGGATTTATCATAATACTAGTTAAATGATCCTTAATTGTGAATGAAATAATTTCTAATAAGGTAAGTCATAAGTGATAGTGAATATTAATAAAATTTTGGAATATGTGAGTGTAAGTGAATATAATTTATAGAATTTAATTCATTTAGAAATCATGATTGTGTACACAAGATGATGATTATATGTGATTAGAGAAATTTGGATTATAATTATTTATCTATTGGCTTGATTTTTTATGATTTTTCCATGTCAAGAGATGTTTTCTTTGAGATCAAAGTTGATATGCTTTTCTTAAGGATAATAAAATGTTTGAGTGTGGTCAAATTTGATACCTAATTTTAATATATATATATATAATTAGATTTATATTATAATAATGATATCATTTTACTTTATTTATGGTATATGTAATGATTTAAAAATATTTTTACCAATTTAAAGACCTTGGATAATTTTGGAAAAAATTGAAAAAAATAGAGAAAATAACTTCTTGGTGTTTATAAAACCATATTTTTATGTATAGAAAACTTTTTTTTGGTTATTTTATAAGTGTAATATTTTAATCCACAATCAATAATCCATGAAGAGAGTGATAAAGACCATGTAGAAATCATGACTATGAAAACCACATCATGGTCTACATGTGCAATCCATTTTTTAGAACCCATGGTTCAGATACTGAAGAAGATATATGAATCTCATAGCTCCTTATTTTTTCTATCAAATTAGAGTCAAGATTTTAAATAAAATAATATTTAATGAAAGAACATCATGGAATATCTCATAGAAAAAATTTATCGACTCAAGCAGATAAGTTCTTGTCATTATTTCAGGGTTATGGTAGATATTTTATCCATTTTTTCCCTGGGATAGGTAAACTACATTATGGTTTACACCACCTCACTATGTTTTGTTAGTTTATTTAAATAAATATAGTTCATAGATATTAGGAAGATTTGTTTTGGTTGTTGAGTTTTTTCTTGTACTTTTCTATTATAAAATACATTATTAATTACTTTTTTTCTTCTATTTTAGTAAGAGTTTTTTATTCATTATATTATTTAATTATTTTAAAATTAATACATTCATTAATTATAAGTCTTAATTTCTTTAGATTATTTCCTAAATAATTATTGAATATCATTTTTTCTTAAGTGGATAGTATCTTCAGAATAAATAAGATAAGAGTAGAAGTATGTGTACCTAATTATTTGATTTAATTCACTCATATATAAATTATTTTAATTGATAATCATCTTGTGAATCATTTTCAATTTCACTATTTAGTAATTATTTAAAAAATATAGTTTTTAAATGTGGATATCCATTATTTTTTGGGGTTAAATTATGAGAAATAATTTGGATTCAACTTTTTCAGAAATAGTTTAAACTTTAAAGAACTTATTTTGATTTAGTTTTTTGAACAAGAGATTTGAATTAAAAAATTTATTGGTATATTTGGACATATTGAAAACAATAATATTTAGAAAGACTTTAATTTATTTAAATCAATTTATTTATAAATGTATGTGATTATATATATTTTTTAAAAATTCATTTATTATTTTTTATTTCTTAAATTATCTTCAATAATTTTAGAGTTTAGGGGTGGTAAAATAAATGATGGTATTTTTATGATAGTATTTGGGTTAGAAATTGGTATGAAATTAATTATTTAGTATTAACAAAAACTCATAGTAATGGTTTTATACTTGAACTATACCATACATTAACAATTTAATTTTACAAAAAATAAAATATAATTTTCTAAAATTTTATGCCCACTCTGAATTAACAATGTTAGTGTCCATATAAATTACCTAAAAATGAATCAAATTTAGCTTCCCCGTTATTATATACTCATTATATGTCTCTCTGGTTAATTATATCCTCATATTTCTTGTCAAATAATTTTCCACCACATTACTTTTCACCAAGGTGTAAGAAATCTCAAAGTCATAGTCCAACCACAATAAAAAATAGTGATTATTCATTACTCATAAACTTAATAAAAAATATAGGAAAAAATATAATATAAGGGTCCATCAACAAAAAGTATAAGACATAATAGTATCTTCATTCTAATATAGGATCTAGTGTGTCCTATGTATCTATGTTGATGCTATAAATAAACTTCTTTTTCACACACTTGTCTAATCAATGACCGCTTCTTATCAATATTATGATCCTTAAAAAACTAATTAGTGGTTAAATAATGACTCCAACTCTAATCACATAACCATTCATCCACTCATGGTTATGGTTCCCCTATTTTTTTAAAAAAGATCATCCATCACCAATGTTTATGTATAAATTTAAAAATAATAGTAACACACTAAATTTCTTGATTCACTATTAGAGGCCTCTCCATGATGAAAAAATATTTACTACCTATCTACCTCTGATTAACTTATGGTCTCTAAAAACATGTATTATCTCACTACTAACCATTTTTATCATCTCTTGTATCACAGACCGAAAAGGAAAATTATTTTCTTATTATTGTTTTTTTATAAAATATTAGGTTTATGAGACATAAAAAATGATAGGGAAGATTATAAAACACTATAAAATTATATATTATCCTTTAACTACTCTAAAAGGATGGTAATTTTTTATTAATTGGACCCATAATTCAATACAAAATAATGTACAATACCCTTGTTACCCCATGTGGTCATGAAATTCCTACATCAGATGTCATAGACCATGATTAAGATTGTTCAAGAATTAAATACCAATAATAATATAGGTTTTTTTCAATATTTATATACCAATATCCACCACTACATTAAAAAATAATAAATCAAACTCACTACAACATAAATATAAAAAAATTATGCAGTTTTTTATAGGAGGAAAATAATTCTCATTACATTAAATCAGTCCCTAGTATTTTGATTTGATGAAAAACTTTTCAAAAAAAATTCTAGTTTAATTTTCTTCTCTCACTTAACTTCATCGATACTATATGATAGTCTATCATATATATTATAATGGATATTTAATCTATCTTTTTTTTATAATTTATTTATCATTATGAAGAAACCCTTGAATGACCTCAAGAAACATATTAATAAACTCAAGTTAGTGAAGAATAAATAAGTACCTTAATAGACACCTCATCCACACACTCTATAGTAATGTACGATTTGACAATAGGTACAATATTTTCATCCTCTGGCCATCATTCCCTCACATACCATTCAAGTAGAATCATAGTACATTTTAAATTAATTTATGATGAAGTCTCAATTTATAATGTGATGGTGAAAAAATATTTAGGATGTAAGAATGAAATTTTCACAAACCTTCCATCATAATTTTTTTTCTACTTTTCACAAGGAATCAATTTCATAGACCAATACCTACTCCCAAAAATACGATTCCAATATTCACCAAACATTAACACACAATCCATTCTTTAATTCACTAAGTCAGTTGTCACCTGATCATATCCATTACATAGGAATACATTGGTCACTACATCCTTAACAAGATTCCCCAAACTGACATATCATACATAAATACCTAAATAATTATTTCACAAAACCAAAAGTCAACCCACACAGACACATCACCATCCTTTATTTGATATTACTCTCACATGACCCTACCTCCTCGAAACCCTACATGGGTAAGAAGTTAAATTGATAGTACCTCCTCAATCCTACCTTCACAAGGGAGAGGGTTGTCGAGTGTAGTATATTTTCATAATAATGGGAGACATTTTCCATATGAAATTCATAATAATAAAAAATCATAAAAAATAAAATATACAATGGAACATAAATTCATATATGCATTACATCTCAATCCAAGTCATGATTTCATCATAAAATAACTCATATTAAAATATTACAATCTCCAAGTATGAAAAAAACAAATTAAAATTTATAAACTAAAAAACTAATTAAATAGAGAATCAATAGTTGATAACTAAAAAAAAGACTAAAGACCAACTCTAATAGCACTACAATCACCATGATATCCTAAAAATTAAAATTCATTTATCCATACATGACTACATCCCCACATAAGTTCCCATGATATAGTGAGTATAACAATACCTAGTAGAAACATCCTAAGTAATAAAAAATAAAATGTTAATTCTTATGCATGAATAAAAATAAAGTAATGAAATAAATAATATAAATCAATCACCTCCCTATAGAAACCACGCTAAGCTCAAATAAATATCACATCAATGACCAAGAATTTAAATTCATCCTAAGATCCATATCCATGGATCATTATAATCAAAGTTCATTAAATAATAAGTTAACAAGAGAATAAATACATTCTAAATCAAAAGGACCCAAAAATAAAACCACACCATTGTAAATGAGAATAAATTTATGATAGGAAAAATTGTATATCACTTATACCTAAAAAATACATGATTCTATTAATCACATATACCACTGGAGACATCTTGAAAATTGTAAGATCATATATAGAGGATAAAATCATAAAGTGGTATTGTTTATTGGGAGTCCTAACTCTATCCTTAATTCTTATCAACTTATATCATTGTTACTAATCCCTATCATCCAAATTTTAGGGTTACACTAATCAAAATATCATGGAAGATATATCATTCAGATCCATAATCTAATCATTTTTTTATAATCTAAAAGCAATCACATAAATCATAGTCTCAAGGAGGTCACATGAATTAGAGACCCGTGGAAACCACACTAATTAGAATATAAAGTTGATTTTCATATGAAATGATTATCCTAAAATAATAATAATAAGATTCAGTGTTCACATGCCATCCTATGTGGTAGGATATCATCTTTGAACCAAGATTTAGGTCACTTTAATATCTCTAAAGGTAAGTAATAATTTATAAATCAAGATTCTTTTATGGTTTAAAAGGCTCCCTAAGTGAAAACCCTCCTAGGATCCCCTCACTCGATGCACAAAATGTAACAACCCAAGTTTTTCAAAAAATAAATAGAAATTCATGGAACTTTGTTTTAAGTAAATATTTATAACTAGCCTTTAAAACATAAATTTTCAACTTCTATGTTTTGAATTTCAAGAAACTTTAATCTACAATTGTGTTCAGTATGTTATTTGAAGTCTATTGGAACCAACTTGTTTTTTTTGAATAGTAACATACCCTTATGAATAGTAATATGAATAGTGATTTGAATAGTAATTTGACCCTAATGAATAGTAAATTTTATTATTATTTTATTTTCTTAAGGATTTAAGATAATAACAACTTGGTTAATTTTTCATCGTGATATAGAAGTAGTTATAGAATTAGAATTGTTAATTTTTGAATTAAGTATTCTTTTATTTAAAAAATAAATTAATAATATTTAGAAAATTATTTTCCAAAACTGGACTTCATTTTTGAATTCTACACATCAAAAAATGGTTAGGGTAAATTTTTTGGATTTTTCTGAAATTCTTTACTTTTTGATGAATAGTGAAATACGATAAAATACTGTATAATCAAATTATCAGTAAAATTCACTATTTATGACATCATAAGTGATTCAAGGACACTTGGTTAGAACTAAAATTCCATTATTACTATTTTAGGTAACATGAACTAAGACTATTCATAATCTTGGGAAAAAATATTATAATAATGAAAAATACCCTCTCTCATCCACTATAAATACCACCCTCACTCCCCTATTCTTCCCACACCTCTCAAGATTTGATCCATTCCTAAGTTCTACCCAATATTCCTACCAAGAATCTTCCCCACGTCCTAGATCTAATGGTCTCACCAAAAGACCAAAATCGAATCTCTTAAGAAGGATCTCAAGGAGAAGAGATCAAGAGGTAAACATCCTCTTTTATTTTCATTCTTTTCATTCATTTCATGTTATTATCTTCCATTTCTTTGAATTATGTCAGGATATTTCATTCTAGATCCCCCCTTAATGTACATATTATGTATGAGTGATGATATATCCCCTTTCTCTCATCAAAATGTTTTTTATGAAATTTTAAGAGACGTCGTTAGGCTGCCGAATTACCGACATTGTGGACGATGTGATTTCAATTTTCATTAACTCTTTTAAGTTTGGTCATGAAACAATTTTTATGGTTGAACCAGGTTATAATATATGTATTATTTCTCATCCATGGTTTTGGGATTCTTTTTTACACATGGTTTTATTTTACAAAACAAATGATATCGTTATTATCAAAGAACCACTAAAATGATCAAAACGAATATCATTAATGTTTTAACTTATGAATCATCCTCATTTAAGAATTAAAAATGATAAATGGTATAATTTATGTTACTTTATATATGTAAATACTACTCCATTACAATTTTAGAGTTTCATTTCCCATAGACAAGAACATCCACCATGAACCAATCATGGAAATCATGTAAAGAACTCACCCAAAAACAGTGCAAGGAGCAAAATACTAACAATTAAAGGGTGAAATGATGTTATGAAATGATAATATAAGATTTTATAAACATGAAAATGTTTCTGTAAAATAATAATAACACTCTTTTAACCATTATACAGGAAGTTTAAACAATTTTTAAGACAAGCCTAAGGTA
Source organism: Viscum album (assembly GCA_963277665.1). Classification (NCBI taxonomy): domain Eukaryota; kingdom Viridiplantae; phylum Streptophyta; class Magnoliopsida; order Santalales; family Viscaceae; genus Viscum; species Viscum album. The sequence continues at coordinate 1,710,885,500 of OY728137.1, read as the reverse complement.
AGGGAATTCTTAACCCGATTTCCATTCTTTGGGTTAACCTTCTTCTTAATTATTTATGTGGCATTAAAAAAAATTGTGATGGATTTTGCTTATATTATGTTTAATTATTGTCTAATTTCAGTTTATATACATATTCCATCCACTCTATTAAGTTTCACTTCAATCATATGATATTTATAACAGACTTTCCTTTTAAAATCCTCTTTTCGAATTTTGTTTTACAAAGTTCAAAAGTAATGTTTTTATGCTATTGTTCATGTTGTATGATTATGTTATGATTCTTGGGAATTGTTTATGATGAATGGTGGGACCTATATCTCCCTCAAATTCATTTGTTATGTGTAAGTTGGAGGTCATCTTTATGGTTACTCCAAGTGTAACTGTGATGGTTACACAAATTGTAAGGTAGTTGTGAGGGTTAAAAAATTATAAGGTAGTCATGAGGGTTACAAGATTATATAAGTAATTCCCCAACATACCTTTATCGTTATATTTATTTTCTCATGTTTTTGTGAATCTTGTGTAAATATCATGTTACACGAAGTAAGTATATATGGGTGACAAGCATGTTTTTTGAAAATGCTTTCATACGTTACGAGTATTCATGGACTAATGTGCTCTTTATTTATTTTTCATCCCTTACTAAGCTTGTGTTCTCATCCCAAGTTTTTAAATGATTTTACCATGTTAATGGATGTGTAATAAAAAGAAGTAAGCCGTGTTAAATGTTGAATAACTTTCAAGGAATCATGTTTAAGTTTAAATGTTTTATATTTTGAAAAAAATGGAAATTGTTTTTATGGTATCCACTCTATAATAATGTGTAATGTTATGAATGTATTTTCCTAATTCTATAAAGTTATAAACTTGAAAAGATCATAAATGTAAGAAGGAAGTTTTTTCTTGACTAAATTCGTTATTATGTAATGAATAATGTTGGGTTCTTATAGTTGTTATCAGAGGATGGTTTAGATAACATTAGGGGTTAAGATGATGTTAAAATAATATCGTCAATGATTTTTACTCTATGGTTAATTTGAAATTTTTTAGCAGTTAAAGATTACCATGTTGCTTCATCTAAGATATGTTTGTTCAGAATGGTTGTCTGCAGAAGTAATAGGGATTCTTAAGAGGAGATCCACTGACAGAATGACATTCTTCTAGATCTACAACCCGAAATGGTTGGGATTGGAACCGAGAAGTTTGTGACAGTAATGGTTCAGCTAACGCATGCAATAAATGATGGTGGAATCCATGCAAGATAACAACCAGAGGTACCGCAACGGAACATGACAATAGTTGAACATTTTATGAGACAAAACCCTCATACTTTCAATAGATCTTTTGACCTAGTAGTATCTAAAGGATTGATAAAATCCCTTGAATAGATATTAGATGTCATGGGATGTTCAGACAATCAAAAGTTAAGTCTTTCAATTTATCATTTTAAAGGGGAAGCTGATCAGTGGGGGTTAATGGTAAGGAATATCATGGACAGAGAGGATTTTGATGCCTTAGAGTGGGATGAATTTAAAAGTATTTTCTTTGAAAAATATTTTCCTAAGGTGGTGCGACATAGGATAGAGAAGAAATTCCTTGAATTGAAACAGAAGGAGGAATATTCAGTGGTCGTGTATAAAGTGAACTTCACTCAACTGGAAAGGTATGCTCCAAATCTTATTCTGGATATTGATAGCAAAATAAACTGCTTTTACTTAGGACTGAAGGCAAGGTATCAAAGGGAATTTCCCTCCTATAAATTCAAAAGTTATGAGAAACTTGTCTGATGTGTTGATAGGGTAGAGATAGAGTTTTTTGATGATCATGTGAATTTTGAAAATAAATAGAAGAAGAGTTCTATATGGCAAGTGATGGGTAAGAATCAACCAAAGAAATTTGATGGTAAGAAAATCTGATTTCAAGTTTGTGAAAAGTGTGGCAAGAAACACCCTGGGGAATATCCTAGTAAAACTTGAACGTGTTTTAAATGTGGTAAGTTTGGACATATGTCCGGAGATTTCAATGAAAATTTTCCTAAGACTAATCATGATAATCATATTGTAAAGTGTTTTAAATGTGGTGAAATGGGTTATTATGTAAATGCCTTCACAAAGAGAGATCTGAATGATGTAAAGAAGCCAGACTACAAGAAGAAAGGTGTAGTGAGATCCTTTAGGACTACATCAACAGATGTCAGGCTATATAATGAAGTTGTATTAGGTACTTTGTTTATTCACTCATATTTTTCTAAATTTTTGTTTGATACGGGGTCTACAGATTCCTTCATCTCTAAGAAATTTTCTGGTAAATTCAAAATATCACCTCAACAAAAGAAACCAGAACGTTTTGTTAAAACACTAGGGAGAAATGTTATAGTAAATAGAAATTATAAGAATATTTATATTGTGGTATGTGGAAAGACTTTACCAGAAAACCTTATTTTTTTACCCTTAGTTGAGTTTGATGTTATTCTGGGAATGGATTGGCTTTCTGATTATCTGGCTAAGATTGACTGTATAGATAAAGAAGTTGTTCTTTAGAAAGAGTTTTAGTTTGTATACAAGAACTAACTCATACAATTGATAACATATCAAGAAGCTAAGAAACTATTGAAATATGGAAATGAAAGTTATCATGCTCATATTGTTTAAAACAAGGGAACTATTCAGATTAATGATGTGACAGTGGTAAATGAATACCTTAATGTTTTTTCTGATAAGTTACCTGGTTTCTTACCTGATCGGTAAGTCGAATTCATAATTCACTTAGTTCCTAATTCTAATCCAATTTTAAAACCCCCATATTGTATGGCTCCAATAAAACTTTTTGAATTGAAAAATCAGTTTTAGGATTCTTAACAAAGGCTTCGTTCGTCCTAGCACTTCACCATGGGGAGCCCCTGTTTTTTTTGTAAAAAAATAAAGATGGTTCCATGAGACTTTTCATTGATTATAGATCTTTGAATAAAATCACTATTAAAAACAAGTATCCTTTTCCTCATATCAATGAATTATTTGATCAGCTCCAGGGAGCTCAGTACTTTTCCAAGATTTACTTGAGATCCAAATACCATCAACTGAAGGTGAAGGAGGATGAAATCCCGAAAACAACCTTTCGTTCTAGATATGGTCATTATGAATTTGTTTTTATGCCATTTTTATTAACTAATGCACCTACTATATTCATGAATATTATGAATAGAGTATTTCATGAGTTCTTGGAAAAGTTTGTGGTTTTATTTATTGATGGAATTCTTGTTTTTTATAAAAATAAAGAGGATAATTAAAAACATATCAGGGTTGTTTTAAAAACCTTAAAAAAAGAAACTGTATGGAAAATTTAGAAAGTGTGATTTTTGGTTGCAACAGATTTCTTTTCTTGGGAACATTGTAAATAAGGATGGAATAATAGTTGATCCTGCTAAAACAAAAGTTGTTGATGAATTTCCAAGACCCACAAATGTTACAGAGATTCATAGTTTTCTTGGATTAGCACGTTATTATCGACGTTTTGTTAAGAACTTGGCTTGGTTATCTAGCCCGATGACTAAGTTAACATGAAAAGAGGTTAAATTTGTTTGGACAGAAGAATGTGATGTTTGTTTCTAGGAACTGAAGAAGATATTGGTGAATGATCCAGTTTTGGCCTTGCCTTCCCAAAATGGTGAGTTTTTCATCTACAGTTATGCTTCTTTAAAGGGACTTGGTTGTGTTTTGATGCAGAATGATCAGGTAATTACCTATGCTTCGAGAAAACTTAAACCTCATGATCTTAATTATCCCACACATGATTTGGAATTAAAATCTGTGGTTTTTTCTTTGAAAATTTAGAGGCATCATTTATACAAAAGAAAATGTCAAATATATACTGACCACAAAAGGTTGAAGTAAATATTCACTCAGAAGGAATTAAACCTAAGGAAAATAAGATGGCTTGAACTGATAAAGTGTTATGATTTCATGATCAATTACCATCCTAGAAAAGAAAACAAAGTGAAAGATTCCTTGAGTCGGAAACATCATGCATCATTAACCATGATACATTTGGAACATGATCCCTTGATTAAATATTTGATGAATTTTGGCTTAGAAGTTGTTGGTGCAGGGAATACATCTCTTTGTTTCAGGTTTCAGTGTAGTCTTCATTGTCAGACAGAATTAAGTGAGTGTAGAAGGAGGACCGTGAGCTACAGAAAAAGGTAGAATTGGTTAAAATGGGTAAGCTTCCAGAATTTAATCTTGATAAAGATTGTGTTTTGAGAATTGGAAAAAGGTTGTGTGTGCCTAGTGATTCTCAGTTGAAGAAAGATTTTTTGTGAGAAGCTCATAGTTATCTATTTTTAGTTCATCCTGGAAGTAATAAGATGTATAGGGACCTTCGAGTGTATTATTGGTAGGATAGAATGAAAATAGATATTGCGGATTTTACTATGAGATGTTTGACATGTCAACATGTTAAATAATATCGGCACTTACCAAAGGGGATGCTTCAGCCTTTTCCAGTGCCAGAGTTGAAATGGGAGAATAAATCCATGGAATTTTTGGTGGGACTACCAAATACATCTCGAGGTAAAAATGCGATTTGGGTTATTATTGATCGGATGAAAAAATATTCACATTTTCTTTTTATTCAAGATACAATGTCTTTGGATCAGATTTCTTGATTGTACTTCAAGGAGATTGTATAGTTACATGGAGTTCCTCTTTATATTGTATCTGACAGGGATCCCAGGTTCACTTCTAACTTTTGGAAGGGACTTAAAAATTCGTTGGGCATGGAGTTAAATTTTAGTACATCTTTTCATCCTCAATCAGATGGGCAGTCGGAACGAACGATTCATACTTTGGAATATATGCTTTGATCTTTTTCAATGGACTACCAGGGAAGTTGGGATGAGCATCTTTCTTTAGTTGAGTTTTCTTATAATAATAGTTTTCATTCCAGTATTCAGATGGCACCTTTTGAGGCCTTGAATGGGAAGCGGTGTCAGACTCCAGAGTTTTAGGATGAAGTTGGTGAAAGAAATTTGATGGGGCGAGAATTAGTAAAAGAAGTGGATGAGAAAGTGAGGATGATCCAGTAGCACATGAGGATAGCTCAGAGCAGGCAGAAAAGTTATGCAGATAACATAAGGAAGTCTTCTCTTTCGAGTTAAGTGACCATGTTTTCCTTAAAATCACTCCTTGCAAAAGTGTGACGCAGTTCGGTAAGAAAGGAAAGATAATTCCACAGTTCATCGGTCTTTTTGAAAACTCTGATAAAGTTGGAATAGTGGCATACCACATTGCTTTGCCTCTGAGTTTTTCTTAGGTACACAATGTTTTTCATGTTTCGATGTTGAGAAAGTATGTTCCAGATTCATCACATTTCTTGATCCTAGAAGCAGTTCAGCTGGAAGAGAACCTTTTTTATGAAGAGAAACCAGTTCAGATTCTTGATCGAAGGGAATAGGAATTGTGTAATAAGGTAATTCACCAAGTAAAGGTTTTTTGGAGAAACCACATGGTTTAAGAAGCAATATGGGAGTCTAAAAATGCTATGAGGGAAAAGTAAGTAAATAAAATTGTGAGGATGCAATTTCCATAAGGTGGGGATAATGTAACACCCCAAGTTTTTCTAAAAATAATTAGAAATGAATGGAACTTTGTTTTAAGTAGATATTTATTACTATCCTTTAAAAAATAAATTTTCCACTTCTAGGTTTTGAATTTCAAGAAACTATCATCTAAAATTGTGTTCAGTATGTTATTTGGAGTCTATTGGAACTAACTTGTTTTTTTGTGAATAGTAACATATCCTTATGAATAGTAATATGAATAGTAATATGACCATAATGAATTGTAAATTTTATTATTATTTTATTTTCTTAAGGATTTAAGATAATAACATCTTGGTTAATTTTTCATCATGATATAGTAGTAGTTACAGAATTAGAATTTTTAATTTTTTAATTAAGTATGATTTTATTTAAAAATTAAATTAATAATATTTAGAAAATTATTTTCCAAAAATGGAATTCATTTCTGAATTCTAAACATCGAAAAATGGTTAGGGTAAATTTTTGATATTTTTCTGAAATTCTTTAATTTTCAATGAATAGTGAAATACAATAAAACACTGTATAATCAAATTATCAGTAAAATTCACTATTTATGACATAATAAGTGATTCAAGGTCACTTGGTTCAAACTCACTTTCCATTATTACTATTTTAGGCCACATGAACTAAGACTATTCATAATCTTGAGAAAAATATTATAATAATGATTAAAATAATGAAAAATACCCACTCTCCTCCACTATAAATATCAACCTCACTCCCCTCTTCTTACCACACCTCTCAAGCTTTGATACATTCTTAAGTTCTTCCCAATACTCCTCCAAAGGCTCTTCCCCACGTCCTAGATCTTCTATTCTCACCAAAAGACCAAAACCGAAGCCCTTAAGAAGGATCTCAAGGAGAAGAGATCAAGAGGTAAACATCCTCTTTTATTTTCTTTCTTTTCTTTCATTTTATGTTATTATCTTCATTTTCCTTTGTATTATGTTGGTATATTTCATTTTATATCCCCCATTACTATCTATATTATGTATGAGTGATGATATATCCCCTTTATCTCATCAAAATTGTTTTATGAAATTTTAAGAGAAGTCGTTAGGCTGCCGAATTTTCGTGAGAAATTTTTCAAGTTTTCTTTCTTTTCTTCTTATTTCCTCACCTAATATTAGCCAAGATGTATGAAAGCTATATAATCTTGTATATTCTATATTTAATCATGTTCATGGAAAATTAATCATCATTCTTCTCCTCCTCTCCCACTTATTCAAGGAATTAAAACATTTTATGTGATATGTCGAATTACCGACATCGTGGACGATGTGATTTCAATTTTCATTAACTCTTTCAAGTCTGGTAATGAAACCATTTTTATGGTTGAACCTGGTTATAATATATGTATTATTTCTCATCTATGGTTCTGAAATTATTTGGTACACATGGTTTTAATTTATAAAACAAATGAGGTTGTTATTATCAAAGAACAACTAAAATAATCTAAACGAACATCATTAATGTTTTCACTTATGAATCATCCCCATGTAACAATTAAAAATTATAAATGGTATAATTTATGTTAATGTATATATTTAAATACTACTACATTCCAATTCTTGATTTTCACTTCCAATCGACAAGAACATCCACCATGAACCAATCATGGAAATCATGTAAAGAACTCACCCAAAAACAGTGCAAGGAGCAAAATACTAACAACTAAAGAGTGAAATAATGTTATGAAATGATAATATAAGATGTTATAAACATGAACATGTTTCTTTAAAATAATAATAAAACTATTTTAACCATTATACAGTAATTTTAAACAATTTTAAAGTAAGACAAGCCTGAGGTAAGGGAATTCTTAACCCGATTTCCATTCTTTGGGTTAACCTTCTAGTTCATTATTTATATGGTATTAAAATTTATTGTGTGATTTGTTTTGCTTATATTATGATTAATTATTGTATAATTATAGTGTATATACATATTACATTCACTCTATTAAGTTTCACTTCAATTATGTGATATTTATAATAGATGTTCCTTTTAAAATCCTCTTTTAAAATTCTGTTTTACAATGTTCAAAAGTAATGTTTTTATTCTATTATTCATGTTGTATGATTATTTTATGATTATTGGGCATTGTTTATGATGAAGTTTGGGACCTATATCTCCCTCCAATTCATTGGGTATGAGTAATATGGAGGTCATTTGTATGGTTACTCCAAGTGTAAATGCGATGGTTACACAAATTATAAGGTAGCCATGAGGGTTACCAAATCATAAGGTAGTCATGAGGGTAACAAGATTATATAAGTAATTCTCTAATATACCTTTATGATTATATTTATTTTCTCATGTTTATGTGTATATTGTGTAAATCTAATTTTACACGAAGTAAGTATATATGGGTGACAAGAATGTTTTTTGAAAATGCTTTCATATGTTACAAGTATTCGTGGACTAATGTGCTCTTTCCTTATTTTTCATCCCTTACTGAGCTTTTGTGCTCATCCCAAGTTTTTAATTGATATTCACTAGTTAGTGGATGTGTAAGAAAAATAAGTAATCCATGTTAAATGTTGAATAATTGTCAAGGAATCATGTTTAAGTTTTAATGTTTTATATTTTAAAAAAATGGAAATTGTTTTTATGGTATCCACTCTATAATAATGTGTAATGTTATGAATGTATTTTCCTAATTCTCTAAAGCTATAAACTTGAGAAGATCCTAAATGTAATATGGAAGTTTTTTCTTGACTAAATTCAAGATTATGTAATGAATAAGGTCGGGGTCTTATACAAAACCCACATAAACTGATTGTCACAATAATAACACTATCACATAATCACATTATTCAACATGATTAAACTTGAATAGTTTCAATAAACTATTAAAAACTTATAAGACCCCCCAAGTCCTCATATTAAGAATTTTATATCATCGTAGAAGTTTTCACATGATAGTTAAAATCAAACTCATGACTAAAATCTTGTTTTATAAGTTCATATATTTTAAGTGTTTCAAATGTTTTATAAAAGGGTCTTCGGATGTTTGAATTTTCAAAAGGAGAAAAATAGTGATATTGGGTTCTTGTTCAAGACCTTCATTGGCCCCCATGTGTTGATGGGGTTTGTAAAATTAGGGGTTTCATGTCTAACTCCACTAGAATTGTGTTTTCTTTAATCTACTTACCTCATTATTTAATAGTGCATATCACATAATTGTTAAAATAATAAGCCCCAATTACTTGAAACATCCAAAATCATGCACCGAGTTATGGTGGTGATGAACACAAAACGTATTCCTTTAGTCACTTGATATCATTGAATTGGGTGAATGTGGTTTTTTATTTCCTAGATTCAATAAAATTATCCTCACTTTTCCTACCAAACAAATAGGAGATGGATGGCCTATTGGTTAAAAAAGTAGTGCAAACCCATTATTTTTTAATCAAATGACCCAAGTCATCTGCTGTAAAAAATAATAATTCAAGGAAGATTCCATATCATATAAGTGATTAAGGGATCATATATTGGTTGTTTGGATAATCTGGTCGAAAGATATATTTTCACTTGTGAACAAATATGGTAATGTTTATAATCGAGTCATTTTATAACATATTGTATTACATTTCACCATATCAATGGTAGTGTTTGAGGTATTTTTTTATAGGTAATCTAGGATATTATATATCATTTTCATTCCATTTTTTCCACGTAGGCTACCAGATATTCATCCATTACACCATTTTATGATTTAGCTATAAAATAGTTTGAATTTTCTTTTCATTTATCATTTAAGATTTAAAGTATTAATTTACAGATATTTAAAATGTTATAAAGTGTTTATAAAAAAATCATAATAATAATTCTTAAAAAATATCCAGCATTATGGTAGAGAATTTTAAGATCGACCATAAGGCATATAAAAGGATGATTAAACCATGGAAATATGATATGGAAATTGATCCATCTTTTTAATCCAAGATAAAAACTATTATTTTTCTATCTTTAATTTAATAAAATTTCTAACAGACAATGAAATTTTAGAATAATTCTATAAATAAGTGTTTTATATGACTCGGATTTCCATGGATGCCTTTAGAGGTGGGAGTCTCTAAGATACCACTTAAGGATATCCTTTAAACATGTAGGAATACAAGACTTGAATTCTTTAAATGGTGATATATATTATTTATAATTTATGAATTCAATTCAAATGTGTCATGGTTGGATATTGTGAAAAATAGTTTTTTTTTCTTTCCACAATGTTTGGGAAAGTATTTAACCTCCTCAAAACCCTTCAGTGGTATTATAAAAATGGTTAATGATTAACTAATTATTATTTGTACTCAAATATAAATTTTTTATAAAGTGCATCTCTTTATTTGAGAGCACTATTATTGATGAAAAGAGTTATATAGATCAATGACTTAGTGTAATGGGGTGGTCTAATAAATTCATATAGATGTCACATTGGACATGTCTGTATAATAGATGAGATCTTTCAACCTTGTCAGTAGTATCCAAGAAACATCTGTCACACCCTGGCCATTATATTTTAATTTTTTTAATTGATTAATTACTTTTAGTATTGTTTTTTAATTTCATATATAATCGGTTTCAAATTTTAAAATTTATGGATTTTCAACATTGGCATGTAGTTGGTGCACCATTAGTATAAACTGTGTGCAAACTGTGTGAGGGTGTCTGTAACCTTTACAGAGATGAATGAAAGTCCAGTGTATAGTTTCCCTAACCATGAGGCCTACCCATGTAGGGTGCCCTAGGTGTTCTAAGGTAATTTTATGGTTTGATTAACCTTGTATCCAAAACATGCATGGTGTCCAGGTGTTTTAAATTTTTGAAATTTTGATTCTTCCCTTAGAGAATTAAAACCATTGAAGGTGTATCTCTCTCAATATAACTATCACAGTTGACTCTTACCAGGAGGGTGTCTCATCTATGAAACCTCCTCTTATCCCTCCCTCCATTTTCAGTCATTTCTCCTCCCAATTATAGGTGTTATCACTCCAGGTTTGTGTTTCCTCTCCTCCCCCTCCTCCTTTCTCTTTTTGCAATTGGTTTTCTTCCCCTTTAATGAAGAGTTCATGACCTGTCAAAATTCTAACATGATTTTGTGTATTTTAATTGTTGATTCTTGGTTCATAGGGTTCATTATTACTATTATGGTTAGTTCTTTACATGACCATTGAAGTAGTGAGTTTTCCAATAGTTTTGGTTAGGGTTTCTCTCGCTCTTCAACTTTAATCTTTTTTTAAATTATGGATTTTTTTACTTTTGGGATTCTCATATTTTTTTATATTTATTTGAACCTCCTTGAGGTGTATTTGACCCACTGTTCTCAAAGGTAGTGGGTTATTCTTTGGTTTGTGGTAGGTTAACCTGTGTCCAAGACTTTAATTTAAAAACTATGATTTATTGATGGTTTAAAGTGTGTTTTCATTATTATATAAACTGTATATTCTATGTAAACTGGTTTTCAATATTGAAAGTTTTTTTCTCATGTTTTTTGTGTTTTCTATATGCTCCTAGAAGAAGTTTTCCTATAAAAGCATGTTTTTAATCTTTTTTTGTGTAAAACATTTTAAGTGTTTGATTGGTTTATTAAGTGGTTTTTTATGATATAAAATGGAAATTCTAAAATAAGATTTGGTATTTAGGATAGTTTTTATAAAGGACTAATGGAATGGTTTGGTTTTAAAGGAATCCTTGAGGGGATTCCTAAACTTTTGGATTATTTAATGTAGCTTACATACATATACATATATAGATACATATATAAGTGACCTCTTTGTATGTCTTCACTCATATAAATGGGGAGATATACATTAGGTCAAGGGGGGTTATATATATATCATGGTATATATGTGTTTAAGTGTGAATAATGGTTTTGGAACTTTAAATATTTTGGAGAAAGTGGTTTTCAAAGAGAAAAGTGTTTACTTTTAAACTTATGAGGTCCAGTTGGAACTTTGAAGTTCTTTATTGGTAATGAAAACAATTCTTACAGAAGACCCCTTGGTTGTGTAATTGGGATGGGAACTGAATAAAAGGAAATGTGTAAATGTGTGAAATGAATGAATGTATATGATATATTGAGAAACTCACGTATATTTTTAAATTATGGGAATCCTTGGGTAGTTATGAGGGATCTATAGGTATACATTCTATACTATTTTAGTATTACAAACTAACTAGTGGCTCTAAGATAGACTTTATCTACTTGTGGGATGTGCCACTTGGTTGAACCAGTGAGGGTGTTGTTGAGTGTTAGGATGAGTTGATTGTGGATAATCAGTGTTAGTAGAGATTGATTATTTGGATGTTTATGGATAGTCATACATCATATTAACTATCTCCTAATATCCCATGACACATGTTTTAGGTATGCACTACTTTCATTATTTTGTGGCACTTTTAGGGAGTGGTTTTTAATTCTATGTTTTCTTATTAAAATTTTCTTTAATCTCATGGTCCTTCTCACAAATTAATTTTGTAAAGTATATCATTATTTGGAAATTATTTTCAAAAAAAAGGGAAATTATTTTAGAGAAATACCTGTTTGTTATTTTTTTGAAATAAAAGAAAACCCTTATTTTTATATAATTTTATTTAGAAACTATCTTGAAATGGTTTTATCTTTAAAGGTAATGTATAGGGAGTGGTTTTCCTTTTGGCATCCCCAGTGGGAATTTCTATGCTCATGTCAGCATCCCTATAATTTTTTAATCATAGGTTTCATAGTATATTTTATGTCCGCTGATGGGGAAATAGGATTCTTTATTTGGGTGGTGACTTGCTTAGTCATAGGGAGGAAACTATGTTTACAGTGTTGTTTTATTTATGTTTCTTTTTATCGCATTGGATAATTATAATTTTATCAGTTTCTACAAATGTATGGTATCTATAGATGATGATGGGAGAATCAAACCCATTGGAAGGGTGTCTTTTCCTTGCATAAGAGGATGTTCAGAGAGTGCAGGGTTTTGGTTCTCATTACTGTTTACTATTTTCATACTTTTTATATTATGTTTCATCTTGTTTTCTTTTCTCTACCATGGACGTATGATGTATGGATAGTTCATACTATAATTTTATTTATTTTTCACTACTTATTTCCTTAATTTTTTTATTTTTTATTGAAATCATTTATAAGTGTTGGTTCCTTCATATTTAGGAACTTCTATGGGGATCAAGAACTCTCTTCGGGACTTTTTACAGGTCATCTCGAGTTTCTAAAGGATAGAAAACTTAGGTTGGTTCTTTAAAACTTGCATGGGGTTTTTTATAATGACTCAGCCTTAAAACATTACATAATCTTGAATTAAATGAATAATTCACATTGAGGATCTTTTCAGGTTTAGAGTTTTAGAGAATTAGGACATAACTATTACATCTCAATGATTACAAAGTAGACACATCTACTCAGTTTCCATTTTTTTCACAAAATAAAAACTCTTGAACAAAAGATTCATGTCTAGTTACATGTTTTATATAGCATTACATTTCCTTAATCCCATACTTAACCTTATTCATCTTTAAGTCCTGTGGAAAACATTTCAAAAACTTGGGATGAGCATAAAAATCTCAGTAAGGGATATAACAATATGGAAAGAAAACATTAGTCCATGTATACATAAGAATCAATGAAATCATACTTTACTCATAAAACATAAGAACTTTAACATACCTCATGAAATCATAATATTTATGAATAAATCATAGAAATCGTAAGACATAAAGGTAACTTGAGGCATTCATAACATTCTTACATAGGGAGTAACCATCATGTTTACGTTTGGAATACCCATCGCAGTATATTCCCAAAATCACTTCAGAGAAACCTTATCGTTTAACTCCTTTGCATTAACCAATACATTGGAGAGCTATCTCGGGGTCACCCGCCCTTAGTTTATCATGAAACCACCCGACTTCATAAATAATTCCCAAAAACCATAACATAATTGTATCACATAAAACATGCATAAAGGAAACATAACATTTCCATATTTCAATCACAAGATATCAATACAACACATTGATATGATAAAAACATTATAAGAACTATTTTCAATACCAATATAAAATAAAAGTAAAACATGGTATTTATTTTTCATTTAAAAACATTATGGCTTGTAGAGGAAGTCGAAACTCAAATAATGGTCATAGTGGCAGAGAAGTCATTGTCACCGCATACGTAAGACAAAAACATTCGTTTTTTCTTTTAATAAAACGCTTCATGTCAAATGATTCATTTTGAATGAAATTAAAAGTCAAAAGGTTTTTATACACTGTATAAAATAAAGTCGTGTAGAAATCAAAATATTCCTCAATGAAAGGAGATTTAGACAATGTCCCGTACAAAGATGGTATCCTTAGATTAAGGATAAATCAATTACATAATTATGTGTGAAAAATATATATACACTCAATATAAGTGGATATTAAGTGTAAAAAAATCAAAGGTCATCCACACATATTCATAGCACGACATAATCAAGAATTAGAGGTTTAACCCAAATAATTTAAATTAGGTTAAGAAGTTCCCTTACAGAAATTCGACAACCTAACGGCGTCACTTTAAAATTTAGAAAATGAGTTGATGAGAGATGAAAAGGGTATCTCATCACTTGGACATAAAATTTATATCAATAAGGATATATAAGAACATATCCCAACATAAGAATATGTAAATTAAAAGACCTAACAAAAAGAATTCTTTTAAAAAGAGGAGGGTGAAAGGTTCCCTTAACGATTTGTGTAACCTTTGAAATGTACACCCCATGAAAGAAGGGTCATAAAATGAAAATGTAAATACCCATAAATCAAATTATATTACACAAATAATACAATAATGGGTAGTATATACACCACAAAAAAGGAAATAGTGTCAAATGTAGCATGAATCTCACAGGAATAAAAAGTGAGATAAAAACCCCTTACCCCGTTGTAATCAATCGAGTCGTATGACCAAAAGATAATAAACACCAAATGAATCACATAATACCATGAATATAAATAGAATAATGATAATATATATCAAATTTAAGTACACAATACACCACATGAAATAAATAATTGTCGAACAATGGAAATCTCACAGAATTAAAAGTGAGATAAGAAATCCCCTTACAAAAATTCAGCAGCCTAACGGTGCCACTTAAACATTATTAAAATGAATTGATGAGATCAAAAGGGGTTATCCCATAATATTAAAATGAAAATGATAGTAGGATGAATATAAAATAACATCCCCAACTTAAGAACATAGAGCTTAAAATAAATTACATAAAGGAGAATATATGAAAAGAAAGAGAGAGGTAGGATCCCTTACCTCAAGTCCGACTTGTCTTGTTCATTTCTTTATATTCCTGAATAATAAACCTTGGTAAATTTATAATTGCTTAAGGAATTAATTTAAAGTTTATTATTCAATTCATATCACATATTATCATGTTATAATAATCAGTTAATTATGTGGGTTCATATCATATGTTTTGTCGTTGTTTGGAACATGAGTCAAAAATGAACTTGTTTGAAAAGCGTTTCTCTTGTAGTTATAAGTACATCATCTCTAGAATGGTATTAATTATTTAAATATAATATATATCCAGTATATATGTTTTTAATAATATTCCATAATGTTTGCAGATAATAAATGAAATGTACCGTTCATTGAGACAGTAGGCCGTACGTACGCATGAACGCTACTTTCATTTTTTTTCATATTAATGGACTTTAAAACTAAATGAGACATAGATATATTATAATTACAGTATAATATATATGTTATATAGGTAAAAAAGTTCATTAATTACATTATTTATGAATTCCATGTTTGGCATGAACGAGTCACATCACTTGAGGGTCGGTAGTCCACACTTCCTCAGATGAAATTATCGCAGTTCCACAACATGAAAAGCATAAGGATGTGATTTAAAAATAAAATTCAAAATCATATAGAAAAAAAAATAAATACCATATATATCATATATAAATACAGTGACATCATAATGGCCACCATTAAATGTGTTAAAAGAAGATTAACCAATCATCATTTCGTGAGTTAGTAATTCGCCACCCACAGAAACAGTATGTTCTTTAACCATTAGACGGAGGTGTGTGGAAGTGTAGGTATAATACTTATCATAACAACATCCTAGTATATTTAGGATACTGGTGTTATTATGGGATCAAATAATAATAAGATAGTGGTGAGTGAAGAAGGAAAATAAAAGATAGAAACTCGAGAAAAGACATTACCTCTAAATCAGGTAACTCTTTTTTATTTGAGCCAAAGGCTTCCTTGGAAATACTTCTTCCCAAAGTGAGGATTCTAGGAGTAATAGAGGGATGTGTAGAGATAATATTAGTAGAGGTTGGATGAGCCAAGGGCTTGAGATGTGTGGGTAAGGGGGTAGAGGTGGGGGACTTTTATAAGAGGGAGGAGGGTCACTTTTGGAAAGTCTTGAAATGTTACTTTATTATAAAAAGATTTTCAGAATATAAAGGTCCCAAAATAATACATTTTGATGATAAGGTGATAAGGGTTCTAAATAAATCCATAAAATAGGTTTTAGACAAGTGTAATTCTTAGATTTTACCATATCTTTTTATTTTATTTAAATCCTTCATTAATGAGGTAATCACTGCATCATCATGGTGTCATAAATAAATTTATTTATTTAATGTCTAAAAATTATAAAAAAATACCATGATGTTGGAAATATTTTTATATTTTCAATGAATATTTATAGTCAAAAAGATAATTTATATAACCCTGTGTAAATTTTTTTTTAGTAAAACAATACATGTTTGAGACATTTTTATTTTTACTTTAAATAAAAAGTTATTAATGTCATTATCATACCAAAGTGGCTCCATGGGGGCCCAAAATTGACCCATGGATTGTCTTGGTCTTCCATGATTCATCCAATAAGTTTAGGACATGTTTCAAGGTATTTTTTATATTTTTAAAGTATTATTTTTACCTTAAATTACCCTAATTACCTTTAATCGTGGTTAATAAAACTCAAAAGTTACTATTCACCAAAAATTATTTACATACCATTAAACAACATTTTACTTAATAACGACAACCATGTATGTAGGATTTTTTAAATCCAATTCACAGAAGCGGTAAAATTTTATTTAAATGGAAAATCAGTTTTTTAACTACCACTTACGGGTTTCACTATTCATCAAAAATTGATGTTTTTCAGAAAAATAAAAAACATTAACCCTAAGATATATTTGATATTACAAATTCAAAAACTATTTCCATTTTACAAAATTCGAAACATAGAAGTTGCATTAATTAATTTTATAATTAATTCCCACTGTCAAAACAAATAGCGTGTTTTTAAGAAACAATATCTATCAAAAGATTGACACTTGTTTATGTCCAATTTCAAAGGGAAATTAAGTACAATGACCACCATTGGATTAAATGGTAAAAATATATTTTAATTACACTTTAAACTCAATTAAAAATAAAATCTAACCATATAATTAAATTAGATGAAAAATCAGTTTTGAAATAAAATGTAGTATTTTTTCACTATTCATTAAAAAATGAACATTGTCAGAAAAATACAAAAAATTTATCCAAAGTAAATTTCAATGTCCCAATTCTAAATAATAAGTTTATTTTGACAAATAGGGCATATAAAATTTTCAAAATCTAGATTTAAAAATGGTTTTCCATCAAAAGGCGGTAAAACAATCTTTTAAAAATATTAGAGTATTCTATGCTTAAGATTGGATTTATTCTCATTTTAAGCCTCTAAAACACTATCTAATTCATAAATATACATAGATATGAAAATATATTATTATTTACTTACTTGGTATGTCACATCCTTCCCCCCTTTAGGAAATTGCATCCCCTCAATTTATTTACTTATCGAATAAGTGGGGGTTTTTATCCCTCATTACATTTTCAAATTCCCATGTTGCCTCTTCAACTATATGGTTTTTCCATAGAACCTTTACTTGATGAATCACCTTATTCCACAACACTTGCTCCATGTGTTCAAGAATCTAGACCACTTTTCCCTCATAAGATAGATTCTCTTCCAATTGAACTACCTATGGACTCAAAACATGAGATGGATCTGGCATGTTCTTCCTTAACATTGAAAGATAAAATACATTATATACCTAAGAAAAACTCAGAGGTAAAGCCACTCGAAATTCAATTGATCCAAATATATCTAGAATTTCATATGGTCCAATGAACCTTGGACTCATCTTTCCTTTCTTATCAAATCGCATCACACTTTTCCATGGTGAAACTTTGAGGAAGAGATGATCACCAACATCAAAAGAGAGATCCTTTCACCTGTTCTCCACATAACTTTTATGCCTGCTCTGAGCTATTCCCATGTGTTTCTGTATCAGCTGAACTTTTTCTACCATCTCTTCTACCAATTCTGGTCCAATCAACTTCCTTTAACCTACTTCATCCCAAAAAGCTGGAGTTCAACACCGCTTCCCATATAATGCCTCAAATGGTGCCATCTGTATACTGGAATGAAAAATGTTATTATAAGAAAACTCAACCAATGAAATATGTTAGTCTCAACTTCCCTAATAATCCATCGAACAAGCACGTATCATATCCTCTAAAGTATTAATTGTTCGTTCTGACTGACCATCTAATTGAGGATGAAAAGTTGTACTAAAATTTAATTCAGTACCCAAAGACTTCTGAAGGACTTTCCAAAAGTTAGAAGTGAACATGGGGTCACTATCAGATACAATGGAGAGGGGAGCTCTGTGTAACCTGGCTATCTCTTTAAGATACAATCGAGAAAGTTGATCTAGGGAAAAATTATCTCGTATAGCAAGGAAATGAGCAGATTTAGTCAAGCGATCAATAATAACCCAGATTGTATTATTACCTCGAGGTGTCTTCGGTATTCCCACAACTAAGTCCAGGGATATATTCTCTCATTTCCACTCTAGCACTGGTAAACTCTGAAGAATCCCTTTTAGTAATTGTCTCTCTTCTTTAACATGTTGACAAGTCAAACACTACATAGTAAAATCATTAATATCTCTTTTCATTACATCCCACCAGTAATACTCCCAAAGATCTCTATACATCTTAGTACTGCCTGAATGAACTGAAAATGGAGAACTATGAGCTTCACATAACAACTCTCACTTCAACTATGAATCACAAGGCACACGCAATCTCTTCCCAAATCTCAAAACACAATCATTATCAATGTTGAATTCAGGTAACATACCCTTCTAAACCAGCTCTACCTTTTTCTACAACTCACTGTCTTTCTTCTGTGCTTGCTTAATTCTATCTGAGAGATAAGATTTCACTGATAGCTAAAACAAAATAGAAGAATTTCCTGCACCAACAACTTCCAAGACAAAATTCATCAAATCCTTAACCAAAAGATCATGTTCCAAACATAACATGGTTAATAAAGCATTACTTTTTCGACTCAAAGCATCTGCCACTTTATTTTCTTTTCCTGGGTGGTAGTGAATCGTCCAATCATAATCCTTGATTAATTTTATCCATCTCCTCTGTCTAATGTTCAATTATTTCTGAGTGAATATATACTTTAAAATTTTGTGATTAGTATATATTTCACACTTTACACAATACAAATGATGCCTCCAAATTTTTAAAGCGAAAACAACAGCAAATAATTCCAAATCAAGTATAGGGTAATTTATCTCATGAGTTTTCAACTGACGTGAAGCATAAAAAATTACCTGGCCATTCTGCATTAGGACTCAACCAAGTCCTTTCAATGACGCATCACTGTAGATAACGAACTCACCATTCCTGGAAGGTAGTGCCAATACTGTAGAATTCACCAATATTCTTTTCAATTCCTGAAAACAGTCATCACATTATGTTGTCCAGATAAACTTAACACCCTTCTGAGTTAGCTTAGTTGATGGACTGGACAACCGTGCAAAATTTTTAACAAACCTTCGGTAATAGCCTGCCAAACCAAGAAAACTACGAATCTCGGTTACATTATTGGATCTTTTCCATTCTTCAACAACATTTGTTTTTGAAGGATCAACAGTTATTCCATCATTAGAAATAATGTGACCAAGGAAAGAAATTTTTTGCAACCAAAACTCACACTTGCTGAATTTCCCATACAATTTCTTTTCTAATAAGGTTTGAAAAATAACCCTTAAATTATTTTCATGCTCCTCTTTACTTTTAGAAAACACCAAAATATCATCAATGAAAACAACCACAAACTTATCCAAGAATTCATGGAAAATTCTATTCATAAGGTCCATGAATACAATAGGTGCATCGGTTAACCCAAAAGGCATAACTTCAAATTCATAATGTCCATATCTTGTACAAAATGTGGTCTTCGGAATATCTGCTTCCTTTACCTTCAACTGATGGTACCCCTATCTCAAGTCAATCTTGGAAAAATATTGAGCTCTCTGGAGCTGATCAAACAAATAATCGATATGAGGCAAAGGATATTTGTTCTTAACAGTGATTTTATATAAGGATAAATAATCAATGCAAAGTCTCATTGAACTATATTTATTTTTAACAAATAAGATAGGAGCACCCCATGGTGATGCCCTAGGTCGAATGAAACCTTTCTCTAATAAATATTGTAATTGCTCCTTCAACTCTAAAAGGTCAATTTGAGCCATTCAGTAAGGGGTTTTTGAAATTGGATTAGAATCAGGAACTAATTCAATAGTAAATTCAACTTCCTAATCTGGTGTTATTCCAGGCAACTCATCAGGAAAAACATCAGGATACTCATTTACCACTGGCACATCATTAATCTGAAAAATTCCTTTGTTTTCAACAATATGTGCAAGGTAACATTCATTTCCATATTTTATAAGTTTCTCAGCCTCTTGATATGTTATCAATAGTAAGGGTTCATTCTTGTACACAAACTGAAAGTCTTTCTGAAAAGAAACTTCTTTAGCTCTACAGTCAATCTTATCATGGTAAACAGAGATCCAATCCATACCCAGGATAACATCAAACTCTACTAGAGGTAAATAAATAAGTTTTGCAAGAAGATTCTTTCCACGGATAAGTATAAGAAGATTCTTATAAATTATGTTTTCCTCAAAATTTCACCCAAACGTTTTTACCACAAGTTCAGGAGTCATTTATTGAGATTGAATTTCCAATTTACTAAAAAAATCAGAGATGAAATAATGTGTAGACCCTGAATCAAAAAACACATTGGCATAATCTGAAAAAACAAAGTACCTGATACCACTTCATTTGATGGACCAACATCTTCTAAAGTAGGTGCAAAGGATTTCACCACACCTTTCTACTTGTAGTCTGACTGATTCCCATCATTCGATCTCTTTGTTGAACACTTGTTTGCATAATGACCCATCTCATTGCACTTAAAACATTTCACTAACTATAAATAAAATTTGGTCTTACCATTACCCTGATCTTTTCCAGTGCAATCACGAGCCTTATTTCCCATCTTACCACATCGGAAGCACTTTCCAGAATTCAAAATACATTCCCTAGCATGATTTTTACCACATTTATCATAAACTGAAAACTTATTTTTATTACCATCAAAACTTTTTGAAGGATTATTCCATTTATCCTACCACCTCGATCTGTTATTCTATTGTTTTTCATAAAACACTTGATCATCAGAAAACTCCATTTTCACCTTCTCATCACATTGAACAAGCTTTTCATAACTTTTAAACTCATGAGAAGCTAATTCCCTTCGATATTTTGGCTCTAATCCTGAGTAAAAATGATTGATTTTACTATCGAGGCCTCGGATAAAATTTGGAGCATACCTTTATGATCGAGTGAACTTTTCTTCATAAGCAGCCACTGAGTCATCCTCTTGCATCAATTCCAAGAATTGTTTTTCCATCCTAAGTCTAACAACCTTAGGAAAATATTTCTCAAGAAACATACCTTTGAATTCATCCCAGTCAAGCGCATCAATCTCAACAGCATCCCTGATATTTTTAACCATTGACCACCACTGATCTGCTTCACCCTCCAAACGGTAAACAACAAGACTAACCTTTTGATTGTCTGAACACCCCATGACATCAAAAATCTTCTCTAGAGCTTTAATCCAACCTTAATCTAGCACAGGGTCAGATGATCCTCTGAATGATGGGGGATGTTGCCTCATGAAATGTTCCACCACTAACATGTTCCTCTATAGTTGATCTGGCTAATCTCGTGCATGGATATCACCACCATTTATCACTTGATTCAACTATGCCATTACTGAAACAAACTGTTCAGTTCCAATTCCGACCACCTCGGGATGCTGATTTGGAAGGTCATTTCCTTCTGTATTCCTTCCTAGAACCGCTTTATTGTCTCCTCTGTGGAAAACCATTCTGAACAAACATGTCTTAGATGATGCAACATGGTAATCATCAAATGATATATCATTTCAATTTTACCATAATGTAAATAAAATATTTTTGTATAATTATTTAATATAATTCTAAATCCTAAAGTTATCTAAACTGACCTCTGAAACCAACTATAAGCACCCGACCTTAAAACATTACATAATCTTGAATTAAATGAATAATTCACATTGAGGATCTTTTCAGTTTTATAGTTTTAGAGAATTAGGACATAACTATTACATCTCAATGATTACAAAGTAGACACATCTACTCAGTTTCCATTTTTTCACAAAATAAAAACTCATGAACAAAACAGTCATATCTAGTTCCAAGTTTTAGATAGCATGACATTTCCTTGATCCCATCCTTGACCCTATTTATCTTTAATCCCTCTGGAAAACATTTCAAAAACATGGGATGAGCATAAAAATCCCATTAAGAGATATAAAAATACGGAAAGAAAACATTAGTCCATGTATACATAAGAATCAATGAAATCATACTTTACTCATAAAACATAATCACTATAACATACCTCATGAAATCATAATATTTATGAATAACACATAGAAATCATAAGACATAAAGGTAACTTGAGGTATTCATAACATTCTTATGTAGAGAGTAACCCTCACGGTTACGTTTGGAATACTCATCGCAGTATATTCCCTAAATCTCTTCAGATAAACATTAGCGTTTAACTCCTTCGCGTTACCCAATGCATTGGAAAGATATCTTGGGCTCACCCGTCCTTAGTTTATCACGGAACCACCCGACTTCATAAATAATTCCCAAGAACCATAACATAATCGTATCACATAAAACATGCATAAAGGAAACATAACATTTACACATTTCAATCACAAGATATAAATACAACACATTGATATAATCAAAACATTATCAGAACCATTTTCAATACCAAAATAAAAGAAAATTAAAACATGGTATTTATTTTTCATTTAAGAAAACTATGGCTTATAGAGGAAGTTGAAACTCAAATAATGGTCACGGGGTCGGAGAAGACGTTGTCGCCACATACGTAAGACAAAAACATTCCTTTTGTCATTTAGTAAAACGCTTCATGTAAAAAGATTCCTTTTGAATGAAATTCAAAGTCAAAAGGGTTTTATACACTGTATAAAATAAAGTCGTGTGGAAATCAAAAGATTCCTCAATGAAAGGATATTGAGACGAAGTTCCATACAAAGACGGTATCCTTAGATTAAGGATAAATCAATTACGTAATTATGTGTGAAAAATATATATATACTCAATATAAGTGGATATTAAGTGTAAAAATTCATAGTTCATCCACACATATTCATATTACAACATAATCAAGAAGTATAAGTTTAACCCAAAGAATTTAAATTGGGTTAAGAAGTTCCCTTACAGAAATTCGACAGCCTAACGGCGTCACTTTAAAATTCAGAAAATGAGTTGATGAGAGACGAAAAGGGTATCTCATCACTTGGATATAAAATTTACATCAATAACGATATATAAGAACATATCCAAACATAATAATACTTAAATTAAAATACCTAACAAAAATAAGTCTTTTAAAAAGAGGAGGGGGAAAGGTTCCCTTACCGATTTGGGTAACTTTCTAAACGTACACCCCATGAAAGAAGGGTCATAAAATGAAGATGTAAATACCCATAAATTAAAGTATATTACACATAGAATACAATCTTGGGTAGTAAATACGCCACACAAAAGGAAATAGTGGAAAATGTAGCATGAATCTCATGGGAATAAAAAGTGAGATAAAAACCCCTTACCTCATTGTAATCAATCGAGTCGTATGACCAAAAGATAATAAAACCAAATGAATCACATAATACCATGAATATAAATAGAATCATGATAATATATATCAAATGGAAGTAAAAAATACACCACATGCAATAAATAATTGGTGAACAATTGAAATATCACAGAATTAAAAGTGAGATAAGAAATCCCCTTACAAAAATTCAGCAGCCTAACGGCGCCACTTAAACATTATTAAAATGAATTGATGAGAGCAAGAGGGGGTCTCTAATCATATGAAAATGAAAACTACATTAGGATTAATATAAAATAACATCCCCAACATAATAAAATTAATCTTAAAATAAATTACATAAAGGAGATTACATGAAAAGAAAGAGAGAGGTAGGATCCCTAACCTCAAGTCCGACTTGTCTTGTTCGTTTATTTATATTCATGAATAATAAACCTTGGTCAATTTATAATTGATTAAGGACATACTTTAAAGTTTATTATTCAATTAATATTACATATTATCATGTTATAATAATTATTTAATTATGTGAGTTCATATCATACGTTTTATCGATGTTCAGTACAAGAGTCAAAAATGAACTTGTTTGAAAAGAATTACCCATGTAGTTATAAGTACATAATCTCCAGAATGGTGTTCATGATTTAAATATCATATATATCCATTATATATGTATTTAATAATATTCCATAATTTTTGGTGATAATAAATGAAATGTACCATTCATGGAGACGGTCGGTCGTACGTACTCATGAACGCTACTTTCATTTTTTTCATATTAATGGAATTTAAAACTAAATGAGACATAGATATATTATAATAACAGTATAATATATATGTTATATAGGTAAAATAAGTTCATAAATTAAATTCTTTGTGAATTCCATGTTTGGCATGAATGATTCACATCACTTGAGGGGGCGGTAGTCCACACTTCCTGGGATGAAATTATCACAGTTCCACAACATGAAAAGCATAACAATGTGATTTAAAAATAAATTAAGAATAATATAGAAAAAAATAAATACCATATATATCATATATAAATATGGTGTCATAATAATGGCCACCATGAAAGGTGTTAAAAGAAGATTGAACAATCATCGTTTCATGAGCCAGTAATTGGCCACCCACATAAATAGTATGTTCTTTAACCATTGGATGAGGGTGTGTGGAAGTGTAGGTATAATACTTATCATAAAAACATCCTAGTATATTGAGTATACTGGTGTTATTATGGGATCAAATAATAATAAGATAGTGGTGAGTGAAGAAGGAAAATAAAAGAAAGAAACTCGAGAGAAGACATTACCTCTAAATCGGGTAACTCTTTTGGATTTGAGCCAAATGATTCCTTGCAAAGACTTCTGCCCAAATTGAGGCTTCTAGGAGTAAGAGATGGACGTGGAGAGATAATATGATCATAGATTGGACTAAACAATGGATTGAGAGGTATGGGTAAGGGGGTAGAGGTGGGGGTCTTTTATAAGAGGGTGGAGGGTCACTTTTGGAAAGTCTTGAAATGTTACTTTATTATAAAAATATTTTCGGATTTTAAAGGTCTGACAATAATATATTTTGAGGATAAGGTGATAATGGTTCTAAATACATCCATACAATACGTTTTAGACAAGTGTAAGTCTTAGATTTTACCTTATCTTTTCATTTTATTTAAATCGCTCATTAATGAGGTAATCACTGCATCATCATGGAGTCATAAATAAATTTATTTATTTAATGTCTAAAAATTATATAAAAAATACCATAATGTAGGAAATATTTTTATCTTTCCAATTAATATTTATAGTCAAAAATATAATTTATATAACCCCATGTAAAAAAAATTTAGTAAAACAATACATGTTTGTGACATTTTTATTTTTACTTTAATTAAAAAGTTATTAATGTCATTATCATACCTAATTGGCTCCATGGGGCCCCCAAATTGACCCATGCATTTTCTTTGTCGGACATGACTCATACAATAAGGTTAGTACATGTTTCAAGGTATTTTTTATATTTTTATAGTATTATTTTTACCTTAAATTACCCTAATTACCTTTAATCGCGGTTAATAAAACTCAAAAGTTACTATTCACCAAAAATTATTTTCATCCCATTGAACCACATTTTACTTACTAATGAGAACCATGTATGTCGGATTTTTGAAATTCAATTCACAGAAGTGGTAAAATTTCATTTAAACAAAATATCGGTTTTTTAACAACCACTTAATGGATTCACTATTCATCAAAAATTGATGTTTTTCAGAAAAATACCAAAAATTAACCCTAATCTATATTTGATATTCCAAATTAAAAAATGATGTCCATTTTACCAACTTCAAAACATAGAATTTTCATTAATTAATTTTATAATTATTTTCCACTGTCAAAACAAATAGCGTGTTTTTAATAAACAATATCTATCAAAAGATTGACACTTGTTTATGTCCAATTTTAAAGTGAAATTAATTTCAATGAACACCATTGGATTAAATGGTAAAAATATATTTTAATTAAACTTTAAACCCAATTAAAAAGATAATATAACCATATAATTGAATTAGATGAAAAGGCAGTTTTGAAATAAAATGGAGTATTTTTCACTATTCATTAAAAAATGAACATTGTCAGAAAAATACTAAAAATTTATCCATAGTAAATTTCAATGTCTCAATTCTAAAGAATAAGTTTATTTTGAAAAATAAAGATTATAAAATTGTCAAAAGTTATATTTAAAAATGGGTTTCCATCAAAAGGCGGTAGAACAATCTTTTAAAAATATTAGAGTATTCTTTGCTTAAGATTTGATTTATTCTCATTTTAAGCCTCTAAAACACTATATAATTCAAAAATAGAAATAGATATGAAAATATATTAATCATTACTTACTTGGTATGTTACATTTTGATTCAAATTAATTTAAAAAATTATAAATAATATGATTATTTTGACAACATGATCGGGTGCAATGGGTTACATTAAGAAGTTTCATTTTTTGAAACAATCATATTCATTCATCATTGTATTTTGCACAAAATTAGGAGATAAGGTTGCCTAAGAAATTCCAAGTTTGTGAATCCCCAAATAAGGGATAATAATGATTCAATATTTTGGAGATAATGTTGTAAGAATTATATTTTAAAATGTGGAGTTTTAGTTTCCATTGGATAATGTTTTAGAGATAATGATACACATAGCCAAAAATGAAAACAATGATATGAGAAATTAATACTCATGGTTCACTATTTGTTGTTATGGGATTTTATTTGAATGCTGACTAGCTATATAGAATTAATTGATAGCTTGGGAAATAAAATAATATGTCATCATCCTCAATATGGTATATTTGAATTTTTTAAATTTTTTATTCATGAAATGCTTTGATAATTTATAAAAAGTTTATAAATTATAAAAATAATGAAATATAAATTTTTTATAGTTAAAATCATGAACTGTTTATAATATAACTTATAAATATTTACTAAATATTTAATAAATAAGTATTGTTCATATTAATTCTTTA
Organism: Viscum album; assembly: GCA_963277665.1. Classification (NCBI taxonomy): domain Eukaryota; kingdom Viridiplantae; phylum Streptophyta; class Magnoliopsida; order Santalales; family Viscaceae; genus Viscum; species Viscum album. The sequence goes on along the minus strand of OY728137.1, from coordinate 1,710,858,195 downwards.
TTCTTAAAAATATTTACTAGAGTGGTCGAACCATACTAAAATTTTCTTATTAGATAGGATCTTAGTTTAAAGTCATTTTTTGTAGTAATTAAACAATAAAATTATATAATACGTTTACAATGGTAATATAAAATGTTAATATACTATAAAATTTGATAAAATATATATTTCATGGTGAATTATATATTTTATTTAATATGAAGTATTTTATATATAACATATAAAAATTAAATATGAATATTTCATATTTAAAATATAAATTTAAATTATTTATACATGGATAGAAAATAAAAATACTTCTATGAATGAGTACATTCAGGTTATGAAACTTTTCATTGAAAAAATAACAATTCATGTTCGTGTTGATCCTTCCACTAACATCCTATAATGTAAATAGAAGTGATTTTCTTTTGTGTTGATTTGGTTTTTATTTTTTATCAATTTAGCTTTCTCTTGATTATATACTAAGGTTTTCCTATTCCGTATGTAATTCTTGAATAAAAATATCATTTTACTTAAAAAATGTAAATTATTTAAATTTATATTATATGAATTTTTCATGAAGAATGTATAGATTATAAATTATTTAATACTGTTTAATTTTTGAAGTGTTTATAAATTTATATCTAATGTTTACAAATTTACCTATTCATTAATTAATTTATTCTCTGTTTATTTAATATTTATTAACATAAAGTGTTTAAATTATAAGTGTTTGTATGAATTAATCTAAATACTTTAACTGATTATTATTATTGTAATTCAAATAATATAAGAAATTATATTCATGTTATAACATTGGATATAATTTAGTTCTATCGAAGTTTATATTTTATTTTATTATAATATCAAAGTACGGTTTTCTTGTACTCATTATTACATATATGAAATTCATATCATTTTGAAAATTTAAAACCAATCTAGAGTAATGGTCTATGGATAGTGTGACTTTAGGTAAGAATTTTCAAGGGATTGGGAGATTATGCTTGGTAGTGTAAAGGTGTGAGTCTGTTATTTGACACACCACATGTTATATTGAGTGAGATTTATGGTCCTTATGATTTTAATCCATAAATTGAATGAAGTTTCATGTTTTATTATCATGATAAATATTTGGATATGTTTTGAATGTTATGATTAAAATTATACCATGGATACATTAAACTAATCATTGATTATATAGAAGTTATACATTAACATTATTGGAGAATGTTAATTTTGTTGATAGTGTAAGGTAAAAAAATAAAATGTTGAAATCATGTGTATATATGTATAATACATGATATATATATATATATATAATTGGTAGTGGGATCTTTAAAAACTCCTAAAATTTTTAAGTCACATTACTTTCAAATTAAACACATTTTAAGACCCAAATATTTAAATAAGGGTAGTTATAAAAGTTATATGCCCGTCTATTATCTTACATAAGGTATGGAAAATTTGACTGAGCCAAAAATTTAGGTAACCACGTTACATTGTGATCATTGGGTTACACTTAATTAGGTAACTCTAAAAGTTATGTAACCTAAAAAATAGAGTTGGGATAACTAATATAATGGACTGGGGTAAGTTTATTTATTCTCAACTATTCAAGAGTAATATATAATTTGATTGACATTATGGTATACCTAAATTTATATGTGATGGGATAAATTATAAAGATAAACCAAATCATAGTGAAATATTGATCTTGACCCCTTAATAGATATAATTTTAAAAGGGTTCATCATTTTAGTGGGAGTACATTTATAAACATACTTATTGAATACTTGTAAAACATGATACTCATCTAAAAAACTAGTTCATATTGTTTGAAATTAAAAAACGTGATTCATAACTAAGATATATATTTGGGAATGATATTTTTTATGTAAATTGTTTTTATAAATTGGTTTCTTAACTTGAGAAGTGTACTAAAAATGAAACATAAAGAAAAATATTTAATAGGGATTAGTTAATTTTTTGAATGTTTTGAGATACAAGAGTTTTTCATCATATTTATATGTATTTAAAATGATTCAAAGAAATTATTAAAGGAAATGAAAATATATGTGGTTTAAATGAAAAAACTATTTGATACATTGAATATGATAATTAGGATTAACATTATTGGATATCTTGGTTAAGAATATATTTATTATTATACTAAAAATAGCGATTTAATTTCCATTTATTATATGACTAGAAGAGTTTTTTATTCATTATTACTAAAAGGAGTTGTTCTTTAGGAATGAATGACATAATTTATAGAGTATTTATAATGTGACACCCATGATTTCGCTAGTATATATTTATTTAAGAGTCTATTTATTTCTTTGTATTTTTTGAATTATAGGAGTAAAACTTTGAAATTTTGGGAATTTTTACAAAATTCGTGGTTGATATACATGGTTGGAGGGAACATACAAGGTTGAAAAATCCAAACAAGATGATTTTATCAGCCAAATTCATAGTAGAAGGAACTGTGCAGGGTAGTTGCATAGAGTAATAAAATATTGAAATAATTCATGGTCTAATACAAGTTCTAAGAAGATATTAAATTGATCCATAAATATTTTAAAATTTTAGATATTTCTCATTTTGAAGATAAATTTATAAGAAGTCTTTTCACCATTATTTTTCTTGGATATTTAATAGTCTTCCAAGGGGGTTATCAACCATCAAACCTCTTCTTTTTTACATTAAAGGTGAATTGAGATGGATTTATTAGTGATTTATCAACTTTATGACCTCTATAATTCCTCTATCACTTTTATTTTTCCTTATCTTCCATATATATACACTAATCTAGCAATGTTGGTATGATTTATTGATTAATTTTTGATAGAATTTTGGGATCTTGAAGTTTAGGGTGTGTTTATACATTCTTTAACCATGGTCTACATCTATTTGGAGAAATCATGACATTTCCATTAATCTAACATAGGAATATCTATAAATTTTCTATTTCTTTGACATAATTATGGGTGATTGAGTGTTTTAAATAGACTTTACACTAATATATTTCTCCTTTAAAGTATCAATGTTGGATTTCTGTAAGAGTTTCATTGTACATTTTATAAATATATATGATGTTAAGGGGCTTTCATCAATTGAATTTAATTTTCACTCTAAATATTTTTCTTTATGATTTATAATGTGCTAAAATATATTGCTTATATTTTCTTATAACATATTTGGTTTTCAAAATTGATTATGGTAGTTATTAAAGGTTTTAAAATTATTTCCAAGGAATTAAATTTATTTTTAAAAGGATTAAGACTTTTTTATAATGTTATAAGTATGAACCAATTTTTTCATGCCATGTGTAGATTCCAAAATCAATTATATGGTTTATGATTGATTTTAAAAGTATTATTTAATGGGTTTAAATTATATTTTTAAGAATAAAGCCTTATTTTACTATGGAAGAAAAGTGTCATTATTTTGTTACACTTAATGGTTATACACCTTATATACATAGGTATAATTGGTGATTTTTTAGGTATAGATTGAGTTGACATTGATATTGAAAGGGTTGTTTCTATATAGGGTTTACAGGTGATGAGATATGAAATTTTATAAATATCTTTCTAAAAGGACCCAGCTTTAAACATTACATAATCTTCAGTTAATTCAAGAATTAACATTGAGGATCTTATTAGGTATATAGTTTCATATATTTAGGCCATAACTATTACATAAAAACTCAAATATTACAAAGTAGAAAACTTTACTCAGTATCAATTTTTTGATAATCTAAAACATTTTGAAATAAATCATGATTTATTTTTTATATAAATATTCATAAAAATCATTTTGAATTATTCCTTTCTATTAACCAACCTTATTCCCTATATAATACATTTAAAAAACTTTGGATGAGCACAAAAATATCAAAAAGTGATATAAAATAAGAAATGAAACTATTAGTACATGAATATTTTAAAATCATGAAAACATTTTCAAAAAAGCATACTTTTTACCTTAAAAAATAAGTTCTCTAAAATTCCTTATAAAATCAAAATATTACTAAAAAACCTCTTAGAAATAACAAATCATAAAGGTAACTTGTGGCATCTATATCATACTTACATTGTAGCTTTCAAAACTATATAGGGAGTAACCTCCATTGTTACATTTTGAATACTCATCACAATATAATCCCTAAACAACTTAGGAGAAACCTTTTTATTTAACTTATTATCATTACCCAATGCATTGGAGAGCTTTCATGGGTGCACCCACCCTCAGTTTATTAGCGAACCACACATATACATAAGAAATCCCAAGAACCATAACAGAATCATAACACATAAAAGATGCATAAAGGAAACCTAACATTTTCACTTTGCAATAACAATATATCATTTAAACATATTGATATAATAAAACCATTAATAAAACCATTTTCAATACTGAAATACCTGGAAAGGGAATGTGGCATTTATTTTTCTTTTAAAAATGTTTTGGCATGTATAGGATGCCAAATATCAAATAATGGTCACAACGGTGGAAAATTCTTTGGCATCGTATACATTAAAAAACATTCCTTTTACCATTTAGTAAAATGCTTCACATAAAAAGATTCATTTTTAATACCTTCAAATGAAATTAAAATTAAAAGGGGTTGATTTTTCACCATATAAAATGAAGGTGGTGTATAACATCAAAATAAACCTCAATGAAAGGAGATTAAGATAAAGCCCCTTACCACTTGAGAAACACATGGATAGAAATCATTAAAGAATAACATTAAAAAAACATTAAATATAATGAGAATATATTAATTCATTATATGATGTTTTAAATTTCTTTTATATACACCTTATAGGATAATTAAGGTCCAAAACATCCAAATATGCCTCAATGAAAGGAGATTGAGATGAAGTCCCTTACCATGAGTCCAACTTCTCACGTACAATCTTTATATTCCTGAATGATAAAATTAGGTTAATTGATAATTTCTTGAGAAAATATTTCAAGTTAATTATTAATTTTATATCACTTATTACCATTTTATTAATGTTATAATCATGGTGACGGTAGGTCGTACGTACGAATGAGTAACGTTTCTATTTCTCATTAATCATTATATAAATAAGGTAATTATTATTTTATCTTTAAATAATTATCATGATATAATTAAATCATAAAAATCATTTAAATAAACTTATATATATCATACAAGTGATGTGGTGAATAAAAATGATTCACATCTCTTTGTGGAGGTGATAGTTCACACGTACGCACGAATGAAGTTATCATTTTTATGTGCATAGAAAGTAAGAAAATAATTGATATATTATTCTATTATAATGATAAATAAGTAATTTATAATATATAAAGACATTAATTCTGTTATTTTGACCATTATTGGGGGATGGTTATGGAAAATGAATTATATCAGTTTGTGGAGGTGATAGTTCACACGTACGCACGAACGATTAATTCCTTTACCATTTAATGGAAGTGAATATGGATTTAGATTATCATATTAACATAATAAAATATCATTAAATTGATGATTCGGGCATTATTATTTCATCATGGGTGAATAATATTTTAAGGTAGTGAAAGAATAAATAAAATACAAACACTAAAATAAAAACATTACCTTTCCTTCAGATGATCGCCTTTCTTAACACCTTAACACCTATAATAAGGGTGTACTACCTAATATAAGGCCTAAATAATGTGGGGACATATTCTAGTAAGGTTTTTGGGTACATATTTTTTGAACCAAAAGGTTTTTCAAGTGTGAGCAAAAGATAGGAATGGGTGCCTTTTTACAGGATAGGGGAGGGGTGCCCTTGGAACTATAAAAAGTATTAAATTAATATAAATTCAATTTTGATTTCAAATGGGTCCATACTCATTTAGTTCAAATATAGGATGATTATGGTTCGAAATATAATAATCCTATTAAAATTATACAAGTTTTAGTATTTTTTTAATCCTTATCTTTTTGTTTTAACCCATTTTAACTCTTACCATTTTATCAAATAATTTACACATAAAGGGCTAAACAAATTTCCAAATCATCTAAAACATCTAATTAATGAGTAATTAAGGAACATTTTAGAGATATCTCAACTAGTTGGATGAATATTATATTTTTATAAATTTTATATCAATTAATTAAATATTTCATATTTTAAAATATGAATTATGTCAATTTTTACACTATTCATTACATGACTTTTTTCAAATATCATAAAAACTCGATTCCTTAGAAAAAACTACAATTACTAAATCCTAACATGTCATATTCATCCAAAAAAAATTGTCGATGGCATAAAATGTTTCATATTAAATTTAGGTTAATATTATTAATATCATTTATTTGATTATTTCTTTAATAAATCTACTACTACATAATCTTTGTATCATAATTAAATTTAATTATTTAATTCATAAAAATTATAAATAAATTAACCTAATGTAGTTAATATTTTTAGAATTATAATGAAGATTCATAGTTTAATATATCACCTACATAACCACATATAAAAATTATTTTAGTAAGACGAGACATATTTATGACATATTTGTCTTTATTTTAAATTAAATGTTATAAATGTCATTATCACACCCAAGTGGGTTCCAAAGGTCAGCATTTCAGACCAAGGACGGTCATGGTTGATGATAACTCTTCCAATAATATTCTCAAAAGTTTTAGGGAAATTTTATAATATTATAACATTATTTTTTTTCTTAAATTACACTATTTACCTTTAACCATGGTAAATAAAATGCTAAAGTTACAATTCACCAAAAATTATTTTCATCCCATCAGACCAAATTTTTCAAAATGAGTACAAACATGTATGTGTTTTTTTATTTAAATTCATAGAAGTCGTTAAATTAGGCTTAACACTAATCTTATTGACGGATCGAGAAAACAGGTTTCTAAGTAAAACATTCAAAAGTTCACATTTTTTTCTATTTAATTTTAATTTGAAAAATCATACAATGTAATACATTAGATTAACTGATAATAATTTCCTATAATTATACTTTAAAACTAAATAAAATTATAATCAAACAATATAAATAAATTAGATGAAAAACATTTTTGAATTATAATATAGTATTTTTTACTTTTCATTAAATTATGAAAGTAATCGAAAAAATAAAAAAAAATATCCAAACTAAATTTTCATGTCCCACTTCAAAATAAGAAGTATATTTTTTAAAATATAACATATAAAATTGACAAAATCTGGATTTAAAAATGGTTCTCCATCAAAAGGTAGTAAAAATGCCTTTTTTTAAAATACTTCTTTTATTCATAAAATTTATTTTCATCTTATATCATGTCTATAAAACCTATAAGATGAAATTTAAACAACAAATTTAATTTATATTTCATTAATATAATCCAAAAAAAGTGGTCTGATTATTTTATAAATATAGTTATTTTCACTTAAATAACTTTTCATAAAAACATATCCTTTATATTCAATTGGTTTTTATTTTCATTTAAAATTAATTTTTTAACAAATGAATCATTATATAAACATGTGTGAAAACTAATTTCATAATTTAGTTAATATTTTTAATTCCCCTCATTCTAATGGTTATGTGATAAATACAACTTAAAATAATAATATTAATAATATATTATTTTTTGGTATAGCTCAGTCTTGTGTGCAACGTAACATTTTAGAGAAACTCATTGTTGTGTGTCGGATACGCTATCATAAATAATATCATTTTAAATTAAAATTATTATCTAATTCATAATTATCAAAAAATATGAAAAAATTATTATTCTATAATTACCTATGATGTTATATCCTTCCCCCTTTTGGAAATTTTGTCCTCGCAATTTTAAATTTGGGCTCGATAACTAAGGTTTAACTTTTCAAAATACCTTTATTGCAATCCCATGTCAAAAAAAGGATTAACAAAACTTCAACTTTAAAATAAAGAAAGTGAAGTACAAAGGTCATCCTATATAACACATACTAGGATTCCATTTAGGAAAACATGGATATGGAAGAAATATTAACCATTATATTCTGATGGAGAGTGATAGAAAATATGATCAGGAGAAAGTTGACAATCATAACACCACAAACTTGTGATGGGTTAAACGGACTTTTATTTCATAGTAAGAAAAGTAAATGGAAATTTTTTTTGTGTTAAGAACCTTTTCATAGAGTTGTGAAATTATTTTACAATTTATTATAAGAACATAAGGAAAAACACTTACTTTAAAAGTATATTTTCATCCTTTAATCAAATTCCACCACAAACTCATTTTTCCTTCAAATGATGAATATTTATGAGGAATTTTTTCACACCTGAGACACTAGAATAATCTTCTATAGAATCACATAATCCACAAAATATTAACTATATATTCATCATGTCTTGAAATAATAAAGAGAACCAAAAACTTAGGATAAAATAATATAATTAATTAAATATAATAAAATTTAAAAGAATAATTATTACTTTTAATCTCAAAAAATAAAAAGTAATACCCAAACTCTAACATAGACCATTAAAAAAATAACTTTCCTTAAAATTACTCAAATAAACCAAACTAATATTGAAACCCAAAATTCAAAAGTATTTGATCACATAGTCTTCCAAGATAAGTTTTAACATTTATCTCCAAATAATATAATTCACTCTTAATGTCTCATACCAAAGAGTAATTTTCTAATCACATATTCTCCATGATAGGTTAATCATTTCCATAAATAACCTAATTCTCCGTAAGTACACAATTAAAAAACATATATTTTCCTAAAATATAATTCAACCATCACTCCTCAAATAAATTCCCATAGTATTCTATTTAACTTAAACATATAAAGTTCCCAAAACAGTGAATGTATTCCAAAAATAACATTTATCAATTGATCCTCAAATAATTTTCCAATACCAAGTATATCCATTTGATAAAACATAAGCAACCAAAATCAACTTATTCTTATTTCATCAACTTTTTATCAAAAAATAAAAATTCTTACTAACCAGGGACTTCACATAGGATAGTGGTAAGTGGTAAATCCTTGTCTCTCATTGGTTGTGGGTTTGATTCCTACAGCCTTGTCTGACGTGACAGGTTATCATCCATCTTGTGGGATGTCCTTTTTCTAAAACTATATAATTTTTATAACTCTTAAAACATTCCCAAAATGATATAAAATCCTCAAAAATAACCATAACATATTTTAATCTCAAATTTTATCTGATACCTTTCATTTTACATCCTAAAATGAAATATCCCATAATTAACTCAAAATCAAAGATCATATAAACCCTAATGGTTATCCCTGCCTTTGTAATTATGTCCACATAATAAAAGATAATTATTCATAAAATAAAATTTTCACATAAATAAATTCAGGGTTACAAATTATATAAAAAAGTCTTCCAAAGTAAACTAATCATCAAAATAGCACTAATAATTTTAAACATTTAATCATCCTATAGTATACCATAACTCTTGAATCCTTTATGTGTATACTTTTTAATCATTAAACATTCTTCATGCTCCCTTAACCAAAATTTTCCATCTTATTTATTAATACTTGTTTTCTACAAACAAAAATATGAATCATATACTAAGATTTAGTAATGTCAAAACATGAGTAAATAAAATAATCCATACCTTTCAAATGTCATTTTTAGTTTCCTCATCTTCAATTGTAATGGAATTTGGTATTTCTAAACATATATTTGTACGGTCTGGATGATCATATTCCTAAACCTTATTCATAGGACATCTATTTTCATAATGACCATACTCCCCACATTTAAAACATTCAATTGATAACTCAGAAAGAATTTTTTTCCCTTTCCTAGGGTAAACTGAATGATTCCTTTTTTCCTTGGAAGGTTATTACTTTATGACCTTCATTACCACGTCTATAAAATCATTATATCCCTTTAAAACATTTTCTTAGGTGTTTCTTTCTACACCCTCGACACATATATCATTGAATATACTTACCTTTATGATCATACCTTAACTTCCAAAAGTATTCATTTCTCTCCTATTTGATGCATTTGAAAACTCACTAAGGTTCTAGGGGTTAATCCTGACTCTTGATAGTTGGTTTAGAATAACCACTAGAGTTATCATTATAGCTTCTATTTCATTTGGTTTTTTATTCATAGAACCACCACATTTTCCTTCACATCAATTATTACGTTAGTTCCTACTCTATATAGATATCAATAAAACCAAAAAGGTTAGTGTGAGTATATGAATAAAATCATAACACGTTATCTTATGAGGAAGATAAAGTTTGAGTTATACGTATTCATGTAATATCAAATACATTCAATTTATCTAAAATAAATATGACTCTTTTTATTTTTCTAACCATTTTTGTTATATATAACTTGTAACTTATGCTTAAATATCACCCTAACCTCTAAAGTTTTCTAAACCATCCATTGATACCAACTATAAGGCCCCAGCCTTAAACACTGCATAATATTGAGTTAAGTCAAGAATTCACATTGAGAATATTGTCAGGTTTATTGTTTCAAAAATTAGCCCATAACTATTACATAACAACTCAAATATTACAAAGTATACAAGTCTACTCAATATCCATTTTTTCATAATCTAAAACATTTTAAAATAAATCATGAATTATTTTTTTCTTGAAATAAATATTCATAACATTCATCTTGAATTGTTCATTTCTCTTACCCATACTTATACCTTGTGGAAAACATTTCAAAAGCATGGGATGAACATAAAAAATCACAGTAACGTATATAAAATAAGAAATGAAACTTTTAGTCCACTTGTATTCTAAACTCATGAAAACATTTTCACAACATCAAACTTTCCACCCATAAAAAATAAGTTCTCTAACATACCTCCAGAAATAATAAGATTCCTAAAAAACTTCTTAGAAATTATAAATCATAAAGGTAACTTTTGGAATCTATATAATACTTAAATTTTAGCTTTCACAACTACATAGGGAGTAACTTTATATTTATATTTGGAATACCCAACATAGTATATTCCCTAAATCTCTTAGGATAAAACTTATAATTTAACTCTGTCACATTACCCAATGTATTGGAGAGCTATCGAAGGCTCATCAACCCTTGGTTTATCATGGAACTACCCATATATATAAGTAATCCCAAGAACCATAACATAATCATAACACATAAAACATGAATAAAGGAAAAATAAAATTTCCACTTTGTAATCACAAGATATAATTTCAAGATTTTATATAATCAAACCAGTATTAAAACAATTCTCAATACAAAAATACCTAAAAAGGGAATGTGGCATTTATTTTTCTTTTAAAACACATTAGGTTGTAGAGTAACAAAAATAACAAATAATGGTCACGACGGTGGAAAAGCCATTATCGCCGTATAAGTTAAAAAAATTCCTTTTTTCATTTAGAAAAATTATTCATATAAAAATATTCCTTTTTAAGATCTTTTTATTAAATTAAAATTAAAAGGGGATTATTATACACCGTATAAAATGAAGGTGGTGTATAACATCAAAATATGCCTCAATGAAAGGATATTGAGATGAAATCCCTTACCACTTGATAAACACTTGATAAAAAATCATTAAATAATAACATTAAACAAAAATTTAAATGTCATGATAATATATTAATTCATTATATAACATGATAAAAGGGTTTTATATATACTTTATAGGATAATAAAGGTTCCAAACATCATGATATGCCTTAATGAAAGGAGATTGAGACGAAGTCCCTTAAAATGAGTCCAACTCGTCACATACAATATTTATATTCATGAATAATAAACTTGGGTTAATTTATAATTTCTTGAATACCTTTTTAGAATTTATTATTAATTTTATATCACTTATTACAATGTTATAAAAATTAAATATTTATTTAAGTTCATATCAGATGTTTTGTCGATATTCGGTACTTAAGGTGAAAATGAACTTTGTATGATGTCAATAGTTCATGTGGTCATAAGTCCATAATCTCTAGAATAATATTAATTACATAATAATAACTTTTATATATCAATTATGATTTTAAATCAAACCATTTATTTATGGTATTAAAAATTAATAATGTTATAATCGTAGAGACAGTAGACCAAACGTACGTATGAGTAACGTTCCCATTTTTCATTGATCAATATGGAAATAAAGTAATTATTCCATTATATTTAAAAAATGATCATAATATAATTAGAATCATAATAATAATTTAATTATACTTATATATTTCATACAAGTCATGTGGTGAAAAAAAAACGATTCACATCGCTTTGTGGAGGTGATAGTTTACATGTACGCACAAACGACATTATCATTTTTCTGTGCCTAGAAATTAAGAATATAATTGATATATTATTATCTCATAATGATAAATATGTCATAAAAATCATATAAAAACATTAATTACATCATTATGACCATTCTTAACATACAGTTATGGAAAACGAATTATATCGGTTCGTAGAGATGATAGTTCACACATACGCAATAATGATTAATTCCTTTCCCATTTAATGGAAATGGAGATGGATTTAAGTGATGATATTAAAATAAAAAAATATATCATTGTATTTAGGATATTGAATTTATTATTTCATCATGGGTGAAGAATATTTTAAGGTAGTGTAATAATAAACAAAATGAAAACACTTAAATAAAAAAAATTACCTTTCCTTTGGATAATCACATTTCATAACACCTTAACACCTCTAAGAAGGGTGTTATGACTAATATAAGGAATAAAGGATGTGGTGAGGTATTTTATGAAGGTTTATGGTAAGATATTTTTTAAATTAAAATGTTTTGGAAGTGTGAGTAATAGAGAGGAAAGGGTTCCTTTTTATAGGAGAGGGTAGGGGCACCCTTGGAATTATTAAAAGTATTAAATTAATATAAGTTCAATTTCGATTAAAAATGGGTCCAAACTCATTTATTTATAAGGTAGTATGGGTATGGGTGGAAATATAATCATAAAATAAAAATTATACAAGTTTTAGTATTATTTTAATCCTTATCTTTTTGTTTCAACCCCTTTTAACTCTTACCATTTTATAAAGTAATTTACACTTAGAGTGTTAAAATAATTACCAAATGATGCTAAACTTACAATTGATGAGTAATTAATGAAATATTTAGTTTTTTCTTAATTTTTTGACTGAATTTTAGATGTTTATAAATTTTATTTCATTTAATTAAATATTTTATATTTTAAAATATTAATTATGTCAATTTTTACATTATTCATTAAATTACTTTTTACAAATATTATAACTTGATTCCTTCATAAAAAATACATTAACTCAATACTAAAAAGTCATATTAAACCATAAAATTAGTTTATGGATTCAAATATTTCAAATTATATTTATTTTAATATTATTAATATCATTTATTTGATTCTTTCTTTAATAAATCATTATCTACACCATCTTTGTGTCATAATTAATTTTAATTATTTAATTACTAAAAATTGTAAATAAATTACCATGATATAGGTAATAGTTTTTTATTTCTATGTACTCTTCATATTATAATATATCACTTACATAACCCCATATTAAAAAATAGTAAGAAGAGACATATTTATGACATATTTGCCTTTACTTTAAATTAAATGTTATAAATGTCATAATCGAACACAAGTAGCTTCAAAAGGTCCTAATTTTAGCCCAAGGATGGTAATGGTCGATAATAACTAAATAAATAAAATTATGAAAAGTGTTAGAGTAATTTTATATTGTTATAATAATAATTTTACCTTTAATTACCCTATTTACCTTTAACCGTGGTAAATAAAATACTACAGTTACTATTCACCAAAAAATATTTGATCCTATTGGACCAAATTTTTTATAATTAGTAAAACCATGTATGTATTTTCTTGAAAATTTGATTCAAATAAGTGGTTAAATTATTTTTAACACTAATATCGTTGATGGATCGAGAAAATTGATTTTTAAGTAAAACGTTCAGAAGTTCCTATAGTTTTTCTATTTAATTTTAATTTGAAAAATCATCCAATTAACTAAATTGAAAAAATGGATAAAAACTTCATCTAATTATACTTTAAAACCTTGTAAAATGATAATCTAACAATATAAATAAATTAGATGAAAAAGAAATTTTGAATTAAAATGCAGTATTTTTCATTATTCATTAAAATATGAAAGTTCTCGTAAAAATACTAAAACTTTATCCAAAATAAATTTTTATGTACCAAGTATAAATAAAAATATTATTTTTTCAAATATAACATATAAAAGTGACAAAAACTAGATTTAAAAAGGGCACGCCATCAAAAGGTGGTAAAATTCCTTTTTTTGAAAAATACTCCTTTTATTCGTAAAATTGAATTTATTCTTATATCATGTCTTATAACATATAAGATAAATTTTAAACATAATATTTAATTTATATATCAATAATATAATCCAAAAAAGTGTGATTTGATTATTTTATAAACACAATTATCTACACTTAATTATTTTTCTATAAAAACATGTCCTTTATATTCAATTGGTATTTATTTTCATCTCTAATTAATTTTATAACCAATGAATCATTATATAAACATTTGAAAGCCCTATTTTCATAATTTAGTTAATATCATCCATTCACGCAATTTTAACATCTATGTGAAAACTGAAAATTAAAATAATAATATTAATAATATATTATTTTTTTAGTATAAATCAGTCTTGTGCGCAACATAAGATTTCAAAGAAAATCATTTTTGCGTATCGGGTACGCTAACATAAATAGCGTCCTTTTAAAAGTTAAATTAATATCTTATACATAATTATTATAAAAAATATAAAAAAGACTTATTCTATAATTACCTGGTATGTTAAATTTTCTTTTTATTTGATATTTGGATTTAGAAATATTAGTTTCAAGCCTTGGGTAGCTAAGCAGGATAATTCTAGATTTGAGTTTTATACTAGTGATATCATGAATTGTAATTTACCTTCGTGAAGGTTTCACACTAGATAGTGGTATTTCCCCCCAAACTAGTCCAAATTAGGGTATGTTAGGTTTGTTTTTATAAGATCACATTAATATACTAGCATGCATATTCTATGAGAGTCATTTCCACGATTGTCTCCTTAAGCCTGGGGTAATTATCCCATAATTATTTATTTTAGATTATTTTTTACTCACATGTGTTTGATGATTTATTATTTTTAGTGTTATACATTTTTTATGGTTTTATTCTCCTTGGAAAAAATATTTTCATTTTAAATGATACAATAAATATTTTTTTATCTCTGTTACTCGGTATCATGTATGTAAAAGTACTTTCAAAAATATTTTAAAATTTTTATTTAATATTTGACAAATAAAATTAAATTCTTTTAATCTATGGAGTCATCCTACTCAGTTTATACTTACTTCCTATATGTTTACCTTTTGTGTGTATATAGAATTTTATTATTTGTTTATCATATAGGTATGGTATGATATTCATCTTTTTGTAGGAGCGGTTCATAGGCTTGTGGGTAATGCTATAGAGGTGGTGAAAAGAAAGAAAATCATGTATGTCATGATAATATGGTTGGTATTTTTATTTTTTTTTATATTAGGTTATGTTAACCATAGACTCTAGACTTTTTATTTATTAATTCTCTCATTATGTTATGTATAGACTCTTGTATATTTTTATTATTATTGGATATTCATTTTATTTATAATTTCATCCATTTATTTACACATATTTGATTATTTGGTTTTATATTGAATGAAAATTCATATGTATGGATGGGTCATTTAAAATATCTATCAAAATTATTTAATATATTTTTATCATTATTAAGGGTGCATTTTAATGCTATATATTTGATAATATTAGCACTTATGCAATCCTATAGTGGTTAGGAACCTAACTTAGGTTTGTAACATGTCAATTTAGGTATTATGGTTAGATATCTGGGTTAGTGTGTTATAAATTGTAATCAGAGAGTGAGCGAGAATTTGTGTCTATGGTGCATGGTGGTAGGATCATTAAAACATGATAAGTAACCCATAAATAGAACTCATCAACCTCTTGATATAGTAAGATCAAGTTACTAGATATATATGGGATTGATTAATGTCATTCAACCCTTATATAGATTTTATTTACTTTAATTTTTTCATAATGAGTTTTCTTAAATGTTATTATTCACAAAAAGTGATGTTATTCTTTATTTCACGGTGGTTACATATCTGGGTCAATGTGCTATAAATTTATATCAGAGTATGGGTGAGAATTATGTTCTATTTTTGATGGATGTAGGATCATTAAAACTTGAGAAGTAACCTGTAAAAAGAACAGATCAAACTCTTGATAGTGGAATATAAAGATACCATAGATATGTGGGATTGAGTAATGGTGTTCCACCCATATATGGATTATCTTTACATTAATTTTTTCACAATTAGTTTTCTTAAATTTTATTGTTTAAAACAAGTGATTTTATTATATGATTAATATTTCATTAATTAGTTTATTTGATTATATGTCCTATTATAATTATTTAATACTATCATAAATTATTATTGGTGGGGTTAAAATTTATTATAAAATATTATGTTATTTTTTTATATGTTTTGGTTATTGTTTCATGGTATGTGTGATCGTTTTCTTTTTACTGAATGATATATGAATTGATTCATTAAGATACCAACTTATACTAAACCATTTATTTGTAAAAAATGATGAAAATTGATACTCATTATAAATCTATTTTTTTGAAATTTATGATTTTTTTTAAAATAAGTTTTTTTAAAATTTAGAATTTTTATTTTTATTTGAATTGGGTGGATTGAATAAAATATTATTATAACTAAAAAGGGTTTTAATAATCTTAAATGATATTAATTGTCTTGTAATATGTTTTAATAATATTTTAAGACTATTACAAATTAATAGATTTATTTTTTCAATTGATCATAAGTATTTGATGAAAAACTTATGGTTTTGATATTTTATTTAATTTTGGGAAACCTTGTGATTTTATTCATGAGTATAAAAAAATTGATAGGTTTAAATAAATAATTGATATAAATAGTAAGATATTATAGAAGAACGGAATCAAAACTATATTGATTATTTTATTTTGTGATTTTTCTATGGTGTTAGTATTTACATTGAGTTAATTTTAATGTTTTTCTTCTAATTAAAGGATTAATGTGAATGGTTGTGTTTATTTTATTGGTGGTGATGATATTTTTGGATTTTGTTAAATTATTCTTTTATAAAATCATGTTTTGGGTGGATAGAAAGTTATAAAATGGGATATAACTTAATTAAATTTAATAATTATTGAATATATTTATAACCAAGTTTAAATTATTATCTATAGAGGTGAACTATTTGGAAAGGTCTTGTTGATCCACTTTATGGTTAGTTTTTTATATAATTTCATACATGTATTTAGTTTTGAATGATTTTTATTATTAATTTATTCTATAGAACAAAATAATGGGTGTTTGAAATAAAATATAGTGTTTTCAAATTTGTATTTATTTTTAAATAATTGATAAAAATTTTAATGGAAAACATTTTAAATGTGAAACTATATAATTTTGGAAAATAAAAATTGATGTAATTTTTAACTGAATGTTTAAATTCATATAATTTATAAAGTTTCTTATGATCTTCTTTTTCTAATATTATTGGGAATGTTTTTTTAAATAATTATTTGAAATATTAATGATTCCATGTTGATTAAGTTTTATATAAATAGTGATGCCATATTAACAAGTAAATAATAATGATTTTTATATGAAAAAAAATTAAATTTATTTCTATAAAATATTGAGCTTATATTATATAGGTTTTCTAGAATATTATCAGTATTTTTGATCCTCTATGTTGAAAATATACATATTTAATTCTATATTGATATATTTTCTCCTTATATTTAAAGGCAAGTTGATAAATATTTAGAAAAATTCTTGAAGTGTGTATTAAAATTTAATGTTTTTTTATGTAAATGTTTTTTAAGAACCTATAGTTTTAAAATAAATAATCTAATATTATCATCTAAAATAATAGGAAACTAATTGTTATGAAATTACTTTAAAGGCCTCTAAATTTTAGGAATTTTTCTTGATTTATTAGATACATGGAACACATTAATTATTTATGTTTTGATTCACTAAAATGTTTTAGATATTTTCTTTATGGTAAATCTCATATAATTTAAATTTTATTATTATTTTTTATTTTATAAATGGTTTAATAATTTCTTATTTATGGTTTTGATGATCATGTCTAAATTCATTCATCCTTGTGAATAGTTTTTCTTATTTGTAAATTGTATTTAGTAAATATTAATGTTTCACTAAATTTGATCATAATTTGATATAAGACCAATTATTTAAAATAAAATAAAATAAAGGTATCTTTTATAATGTCTTTTTTTGTTGTGCTTTAAATTAGTTGTTATAAGAGATGAATTTTTTCCATTATATAACTTGGAATAAAAAATATAATTATAAAAGTATTATATTGTTTAGAAGTTTTATTATATTTAAAACTAATGTTTTAAAATATATATAGTGTTTAAAATTCTATGAAAAATAATTTTTAGATGAAAATTATATATTTAATAACGGTGTGAATGTTGGGTGAATTAAATTTTAAATTAAATTTTAAATAATAATGTTTCATTTGGTTTTGATAAAAATTTATTTTCATGGGGAATCTAGGATTATTCTTATGATGGTTAATTTTAAAATAAAGATAAATTTGTTCTGAATAGTTTTTTGGGGTTTTTAAAAAATTGAAAATGGTTTTGATTATATTATTATGATTTTAAATGTGGTTTTGGTCTTTGATGGTTGATTCCATTATAAAGGGGTTTTGGGAATTAATTTTTATTGATTCAATTCAAGAGTGATTTAGTTTCTCTTAAATTCATGTTAAATTTTATATCCTATTTAGTTCTATGTTTATTTTCAAAATAAATGTATTATAATGATTTATTTATAATGAATTAGTTAAATATACTTAAATTTATTTAATAATGTTCCGATTTATATATAAGTTAATTCACATTATATTTTATTTAAATTTTGTGTTAAAATTTGTATCGGGGAATGTTTGAGTTGATTTTATCATGAAGTGAAGTTTAAAGTTTCTATAAAATTGGATCTAAGTGTTTTTTGAATGATAAGACATTATTTTTCTGTCATAAAGTCATTTTCATAAAAAGTTTATCAAGATTTTATAAAATGGAAATAAAATTAGTTTAAATATATTTTGTATGGTTTTGATGGGGGTTAATTTAAATTTTATTGAATTTAATTGTTTTATATTGTTTACCAAAGTATTTTTGGAATAACTATATCTCCAATTTAAAATTTTATTTATGTTGTAAGGATTTGTTTGATATATAAAAATTTATATTTTTGTATTTTCACTTCTTTATACTTCTATTATGATAAGTTTGGATTTATTGAAATTGTTATCCTAGATTAGATTATTATTTTTTAATGGTTTTATTTTTGTGGGAATTTATGTTAACTTAAACATGAGTTGTAACTTTGAACCCCATGATATATGCATGTGAGTGTGTAGATATTTTTATAGGGATTCAAATTTGGAAAAGTGAAAAAATTATTTTATATTTAATGAATAATTTATAATTTTAAATAAAACATTTAGTTTTTCTTTGTTATTTTGTCTCTAATTATTTGACTGATGATGAGATAATTGGTTTTTAGTTTACAATTCATATATTTTTGAGTATATGGAAAAATAAAAATTGTAGGGGTAACTCCACATGAATAATATTTTGTAATGTTACATTCTAAATTATTATTGTTATCAAGAGGTTAAGTGAATTGATAAGATTTAAATATTTTTCATTTAGTTTTTTTGTTTTTTTTTTGTTTTCTTTATTAAGTTGATAATATTTTTTCAAGGAAAGTTGAAGGTTTTTGGGAACATAGATATGATCAGGTGCTCAATTTTTTTTTCCATAAATATCAATAGATAATATTTAAAGAACTTGATTAACGTACCCGAGAATCTTCTCGACAAGATTATGTAAATTTAATTAATAATTAATTTAAAAAAATTAACTTAAACATGATAATCATCTTGATCAATTTATATTTTCGATCACATCGGATTGTCATTACATAGGATAATCCAAACAAGGATTCCTCAAGATGTATCCACACATGCTCTATGAATCTCTAAGTAGAATTTTTAGTATTTTGAGTTCAATTAGGATGGATCCAAGTGTTTCACATTGTTCGATGTCAATGGAAAGGATATCTCTTGTTCTCCCTTGTTTTTTAGAGGGGGTGGATGAATCTCTCTAGATATTGAGAAAATTATAGAGAAAATGTCTCTGTTGTGTAGAAATTTCACCCATTAAAAATTATATAACTTGGATTTTATATTTAGATTGAAATTTTGATAATTAAAAAATTATCCTTATCTAGAATTTTAATCTAAATAAAACCTATTAACAAATAATATTATCATTATTACTATTATTTCTATGAAATTTATCAATTTAAATATCATTTCTTAAATTAATTAATTAATATTGATTTAAATGATATTAAATATATATATCATTTTCATTTAACCATTAACTCCGATAATTAATTCTCATATGGAATTTATCAAACCTTGAATAATAAAAATTTATTTAATTAAATAGTATTCATTAAATAAATAAATATTAAATTCATTAAATTCATGGATAAATTTTCATTTTAATATTCATGTAACTTAATAAATATTTATATTAATATATTCACTAAAATAGTGAGTAAATAAATATATATATATTTATTGACTTGTGAATAAATAAATAAGAGATAAGATTCAAATCATAAATTCTAAACACAAATATCTCGTGATCGAATTTATATGATTAACATTACTTGATTGAATGAAATTACATAATATAGAAATATATTTATTCTTAAACTAAAATTATTCTAGAATTTAATGAGATTTCAAATATAATTAGTGTGTAACCCTTCATGTCTCTTTATCAGTGGAATTAGGTGAACTTTAATAAAGTCTAATATCAATTTCTAACAACTTGTAAAGGCACATATAGATAAATAAGTTCATTTAAAATTTAAAAAAACCTTCCTAAAAACTCTACTATCTAATATAATCCCATTTTATGATATCACATCAAGAAGTATGCATATTTGTTTCATTTCCCCTATATATTCAATTTATCATTCTTTGACTTCCTAAAATAAATTCATCTACAAACCACCATGGTCATGGATTTTATACATTCTCCATTACTTTTTAAATTAATTTCTTATAACTTATTATGCACAAAACCTTTTTTCCCTCATTGTGATCTTATGTCATATAAGTTTTCATCCATACATAAAAAGTACACGATTCATGGTACACATTAATGATAATATAAAGTCTAAGGACCTATATAAAAATTTAAAGATATGAATATCAAAGGGTGAATAAAACATGTGTAATTACTATTATTGGTTCTTTCCTTATTACCACCCTGTTGGTAAATCACCAAGTGTGAACTTCATGATAATAAGTCTCAATGTCTTATGAGCCTCCAGAACCTGATTATGAAACATCATCTATCTCCAAATAGAAAAAAAATATTAACAATTTGAGATATTTTTTAAAATCATTCTAAAGTGTCTATAGGTTCTCATTATAAAGGGGCACTACTATAACCATGTAAAAAAATCTATAAATACATTGTCACATTAATTTGAGGTAGAATAATAATCATTATAGGATAATATGTTTATTTATATAATGGTAATAGAAAGTACAAAGTAAGTTGATTTTAGGAAACCAACTCTAATAGGATCCCACTTTCACTAGGGAAAACTAAACACAACTTTTGATCCTCTAACTCTCACATGACATTTATGTTTATTTGGAGATAAGGTTTTAGTCTATGGGCCTTTCACATTCTCCTCTATGTCTACTCTTATTACTATGAATTCACCCCTTTTTGGAAAAATATCTCAAGAGGTGATACATCCAAAGTATATTCTTTTCTTGTTGATGTGAACTAGGATTCTTTGTTAGAACCATTATTGTAGAATTATCACAATATAGAATTATAGGATCTTTATGATGGAGTTAATTCCATGGAACCAACTACTTTGTACTTTATATTTCTTGTATATTATTATACACAAATATTAATAAATAATTTTTTACATGTTGATTATTGTTTTTCATAACTACAATGAGATAATTTCCTAGAGTATCTATCACATTAAAAAGTTTATAGATATTCTCCACTATGATTATAACTTTCAAGAACCAATCCATAGTTCCAAACAATCTAACACCTGACCCTATATGTGGCATAGTCTAAAGGGAATTTCTGATCCCAATGGTCTGGAAACTAATGCTTGGGTATCAACAATATACTTTGGGAATGATTTCACCCATGAGTATAACCATAATAAATAAACAAAAACCAAAATCAAGGTTTTACAATTTTGATAAAAAACCAAAATACTACAATGGAAAGTAAACCACAAAAAGACCTAGAAAACCACCATGAAACATGAGGGGAACCACAATTTGTCCACCACCACAAACACCTAAAATAAGTGGAACACAATAAACCTAAATCCACCATCCCCATGACATATCTTTCCTTTACATGGGTCATACATAACAAAATTTACATGCTCTCAAAGTTGTATGTAGAGTGTAAGAAAAAGACAAGTAGGATGCCACCCAAAAGAAAAGATTACATGATACAACATTAAAATACAATTTAACAAGCACATTTATGTGAAATCAATGGTTTTAAGAAAACATTTAAAAAAAATTAATCTCAAGGAAACACTTTCAAGTAAAACCATTTCTTAACAAAGTTTCTTCAAAAGGAAATGTACACCAGTTCTACCATATACTGAAGGTAGTTACAACATCATAAGAGATCATAATGTTATAGGAAATGATTATAGGCACTAGCTATATTTTTACACTAGGTACCTCATATATTAGGGAAACGTGGTATAGAAACCACACTGATCATAGTCCTCATGCATAAGACACCATAGAAGAATATATCCAAAATTCTAGTGGCCTCCAATCATAATAGTTTAGTTAGTGTTGTACCATCAATTTCACTAGAAAGAACCGGGCCTCGGCCCCACCGATCCAACTAGCATACTTGTCCTATTCCATCCACCTAGTCACAAAGTACTCCCTTTGTGTTCAATTTAATATTTAACATATCAAAAATTCATCCATTTTCATATACACATTCCAAATATTGAAAACACACTGTAAAATCATCTCTTTCATAAACCAACAAATGGAAACCACCCTTTTCCATAAACAAACAACTTTCTATTTTACACACACCAAAACTATTTCAAAACGCATTTTCCAACACTTTAAAAATTCATGAAACCCATTCTGAAACATCACAAGAAAAGCACATAGTCAATTTAACCATTTCCATGATAAACCCCCCTTTCAAATCCACACATAAACCAATTTCACTTTAGAATATGCCTTTTAAAATCTACACAATTCAAAAGTCAGATTAAAAGTTCACAACAAGGAAGCCTTATTTCCATAAAAATCCATTTATGTTTAAAATCTAACTCTTAATACATTCACAAATCAATTTCCCTTGAAAACACATTTTCCTCCCTCTCAAACAATCCATGAAACACTTACATGAATCACCACAACAAATCACACATAAAAACATGGCCATTTGCCTTTATAAAATCCATTTCAATCACATAATCATGTAAAACCATTCCAAAAAAAATTTCAAACCACAAAAAAAATCAATGAGAACATATAATTAACCAATAAAGTGTATTAAAGCATCTAAAAGGTTAGATAATGAAACCACCTACCTCATACTTGGAGACTTCTGTAAAATGATGAAAAATTTCAACCATGCCACCATAAGACCCAAAAAATGAAATATTGAGCATTAAACATAAATATTAAACCCTAATAATCAAGATTCAACCCAAAATAGATCACCCAACCTGCTAAAGAACAAAACCCCAAAGGAGGAAGAGAAACCCTAGAAAAAAGGATAAACCAAGGAAGAAACTCACTTACTTAATGTTTCTTTGATGAATACACAAAAAAACCACTAAATTAAGGGATACCAAGGGATCCAAGAGGGGGAGAGGAAGGTTATTAGGGTAGGAGAGCTCAAATGGGGCAAGTAGGGGTGGATTTGGGTTTAAATCTCTAAAGGACACAAAGGGAATTTTTCAATTTTTAATGACTAAGACAAGTCACATGGTTTTCCCACACTATTTTCCAAACCATACAGAAACCATGCACCCCTATCTACCTATGTAGGGAATGCCTCGTAGTTATTACACACAGTTTACAAACCATGTGGTTAGCCACTATCCAAAATTTCACTTTGGCTACACAGTTTTCTGGGCAAGGCGCACGGTTTTCCAAACTGTGAACAAATTGTGTGCCACCTACTTTCATCCCAAAAACTCAAATTTTCATCAAAATTCAAGGTAGAAACTCTTCTTGGGGGAATTTCCGCCTCCCATGTACCGCTTGCCTTGCCGGGTCACCCGGTGGGCAGAATGGGCGCACTTCACCTGGCTGACGGCTTGCTGTGTCGAACCATCGTTGATCAAGGTGTTACCCCATGGGATGCAATGTCATCTCAGCTTACAACGGCTCCTCTCCGGCTGGGGCTTCTCCGGACGACCTCTTCGTAGAGAGGGTGGTTCTCGTGTGTGGAGGGTTTGAAAAGGCCACACCCATGAATTCCCATTCCCTACAAGATTCAAGGGAGAAACTCATGGAATAGAAATAGAATAAAAATAAACAAATAAAATACCAAAAAAATCAAACCCATCACACCTAGATTTTGAAAGGGAAACCAAGATCAAAAATTGAACTAGAGAGAAAGATGACAACAGAAATCCCAGTGTGAAAATTCTCCCCACCAAGAAAACTTCCCACCCCCAGAATTTTATTCCAAGGTTTGATATGGAAAAAAAATTGATAATCCTCCATAACTCATGGAGATACCTCACAAACATCAAAATGAGGATAAATCAAGAAAAACCTGAACATAAATAGAGATTCACAAGATTTAACTTGGAATTCCAGAATAGACTCACCACCATACGGTTTTTTCCCTAAAAAGCCAAAACACTTCCAGTTGATCGATCAAAAGAAAATGAATTCTCACAATGCATATTCCAACCTATAAATCCATGAAAACTTTATAAATTACCAAACTAAACTCATTCCACTTACCATAAATGAACAAATGAACCCAAATCAATTCTCAAAGAATAATTCCATAACCTTGCTTCAACAAAACCATTGGGTGAACTCGAACCCCAATGTTTTCTTAAGGTAGGAACTCAAAATTAGATAGCTCCAAGAGAGACTACCCAATTCCAATCCAACACTAGAAACAAAACTAGATTATCAACATGAGGAGGCCTAAACCGACTCCCCATCATGAAAACAAACTAGGATTGTTTTACTCCAGAAGAAATTTCAATGATACCCATGGTGGGTCTCCCCATAATAAGAACCAACCAGCACTGACTGACAC
Source organism: Viscum album (assembly GCA_963277665.1). Classification (NCBI taxonomy): domain Eukaryota; kingdom Viridiplantae; phylum Streptophyta; class Magnoliopsida; order Santalales; family Viscaceae; genus Viscum; species Viscum album. Next base: position 1,710,832,650 of record OY728137.1, on the reverse strand, counting down.
GGGAAACCCATTATGATCCAACTTAAGAACTTCCCAAATATAAAAACATACATAGGCCAACAACCCCTCTAAGATAGTTATGATGAAATCAACTCTAAACCAAGTGGAGAGAAATACACAATTCACTACCCCTACAGGACACAACAACCTCCAGATGAGCACAAACCATAACCAAAACTGATTCATTAATACCAAACACACAAGAAAAAACAAACAGAGATCCCCATCCTGAAATATCAATCCATAGAATCTAAAGTAATTGAGACTACCATGTCTCAATATAACCAATAAATAGTTCACAAACCAAAATGTCCCCCACAATAAAATTTGGCCTCAACGTCCTTCTATGAAGGGGAACTTTCTACAGTAAAGAAAATACCACAGGGAACTTAAATTGTCCCCACTCTAACACTGAATACAAAATCCAGACCAAGGTCCCCCTACACTTCTGATTATGCATGAGCTTCACTCTGAGACTTATGTCTAGAGTCCTTAGGTTTGAAAAATCTAATTCCTCACAGTCATTGGCTGATGATTCCCAATTTGGACTTCTTCTCTTGGATTAATGAGTGACCACATAGTGCTTTAGGAAAAACTAGAAGAAAATAACACCCCACGAGACTCACTTTACTCCAACATTGAACAATAACCAAGAAAAATACATAGATGATGTGCACACATAATCCCTTTTAATCCAAATGAGAAATAATAGGAATAAATAACACACATAAGGCACTCCCATTTAAAAAAGAGAAATTAAGAATTCCAAAAAAAACACACTCCCATTAAAATGGAATTTATCAAAAGATTCCAAAAAATACACCTTTTCATTTTAAATAAAACACAACACCAAAAAATATCACCAAACATGGCCATTCAAACTGATAGGACCATTATAAAGGAAGGGACATTAAATGGATCCCCTAACAGTGCACTATTCCTGCAAATGGGTAGCAGAGTTTCTTGTAGAATTATAACACGATGACTTTCTATGATCATACTTGAAACACAATGGAATATCATGAACCTATGCATGAAATAAAATAATGAAACGCCCATAAGACTCTTTAACATAGTGGAGATTACCAAAAAATTGAGGTCTCTTTCCATTCCCCTAACTAGAATTCCCTTCACCACTTCCAAATAGGGCCTTCAAGTATAAAGGTGTAAAACTTCACCATTAGAGACTCAAGGAACCTAAGGAACAAAAGTTTCTTTCAATTTTTCTGCATCCACTCTTCCACTATGAGAGGATCTTCTTAACCATAAAAGAGTGGATGATTCAACTTTTAAAACTTAAGAAGAAAATTTATGGATTAAGCAAATAGAGGGTTTTCCAATAGTGAACTACTCATGGCTGCACTTTAAATATACATCAGATATTTGTGGGGGAATACACAAGCCAATAACAAAACCAATACCCCAATAAAACTAATCCATCAGCCAAAATCTACCCCAAAAAAATACTGAACACATTGTAAAGACTCGGAAATTTCAAGGAAATTTTTTTTCTTAAATACTTTAAAATTTTACGAGTCTGTGGTTTCTGACGGCACCTGATTCCGAGACCTGGTGTGCCCGGAATCAATTTATGAAGTTCTGTTTAGGTATATTCAATAAACATACGTGTGGGTTTTTCTATCTTTAGAACCGGTTCTCGGAATTGAAATATGAGGGCACCGATGAATTTGAAGCGCCAGTATTCTCTTAAGGGGACCCTTACCGTAGTTGCGTTTTATGCGGGTTGAAAGTTTTAATTTGGGGATTCGTAACAAATTAAAATAAAATTGTGGTGTTACATTAAGTGTACAAAATTTTATTTTATTTATTAAGTGGTGGTTATTTCCTACAAGGGGAAGTTAGAGGTGGGGCCCACACCCACATAACCTCCCATGAGAGGATAATGTGAGGTGGGGCCAACACGATCCCTAATCCTTCAACTTCCTTTAAACTCCCCATTAACTCCCCTTTATTTAATTTGACAACATCCCTCATTTATTATGGTGGAGCCTCTCCACCTACGACCCATTGAATGTGCTAACACATTGTAATTAATTGGAACCTCTAATATTTGAATCTTTTTGAATTACATGGAAAGTTTATAATTATGGGGAAAGCCTTATTATAATATTGGCTTAGAAAATATTCTGGGGGAACCTTTGGAGAATTAGAGGAAATCTTCTACCTTCCAATGAAGAACCTCCGAAGAATGACGAAGTAAACTTCGATCTTCGTCCAAGCCAAAAGAGTAGGAGCCACCCGCAAAGAACATCGGTTACACTCCATCCTCGAACGCACCCCGACATCAACGGAATCGACGTCCGTCTTACACGACACCCGACCTCCACGACGCTTGTCTTCCGCAGCTCGTCGACGTGCGACGTCATATACGAGGTAGGGGATTTTTGTATGATTTTAGTTTGATTAAATTTTACCTACGTCATTGATGAATTCAAGTGATTGTCTTCGGTTATTTGATATCATCTAACGTGGAGGGCGTGGCCCGAATGAACACGGCCCGATGACCCTCTGGTGATTCTTGAATAATTTGAAGGTAGCGACTGGAGGCAGCGGTGTCCGGAGGTGATGATAACCAGAAGAGGCAACCGCACACCGGCCACGTGGAGGAAACCATGACCCGCGGTGCGGGCCGCTCGGGCAAAGAAGAACCGGCTGGCTAAAGCCAGACGGGCTTAAGGAATCGCGGTGCCCCTTGGCGCCGTGCTACGGGGTAGGTGCGACCCGCAACCGTGGGCCGCTTTGCTGGATGAACCAACCTACCATAGCCATCTAGGCAGAGGACCTCAGCGCCCCCTTGGCACCGCGCTGTGGAGAGCCGCAACTCGTGCTCCGCGGGCTGCTTCGGCAGGTGAACCATCCGGCTCTCCAGCCGGCCGGGCGGAAGAAACCGTGGTGACCTTAGGCACCGCGATGCGGAAGATATGCGGTCTGATTGCACCAAAAAGGTCGGTCTTCTTTGGTCAGCCGGGTAGGCGGGGCGGCGCTGCTCAGCGCCACCATTTCATGAAACTGAGGGGTCGCGCCCTCCGCACCGCTGGCCCAGCTGGACGAGCCGCGGCCGTCCACGGGTCAGGCCGCGCCCAACCGGGCCGAGCCGGGCCGCGCCCCACCGGCCCGAGCCAAGCCCCATCTGGTCAAGCTGACCCCTTAAGCCGATTCAGAACCACCGAGCCAGGATAGACCAACCCGCCAGCCCACCGACCTTGATGGGTCGGGCCTGTTTCGCCAAAATGAGAATAACTTCTTGATCGTGCGTCTGATCGACATGCCGTCTGTGGCACTGGGACCCTTGCGATGAGGCGGTCCTTTTTCAATACTCTAAGTTCATTTTGGAAAACTTTGGAAAATGTCCGGGTTTGGAACGATCGTAATTCCAACCAGACCCCTGGAACGGAAAAGCCAATAACTCTCAGACTGGGCGTTTGATTGACGCACCGTCTGTTGCATTGGGATCCTTTTGATGAGACGGAACTTTGGGATACATCAACTCAGGACTTCATGATAGTTGATGTATCGACCCCCCTTTTTTCGAGGAGCGGACCCTCCCAGAATCGAGCGTGTTGTTTGCGGGAACCCTAGAGCTAGCTGCGACTACGACGTTTACTGTACTAGGATCCTCCATGGGTTCGATGACGATAATTACTGTAATAGGATCCTTCGTGGGTTCGACGACGACGATTACCATACTAGGATCCTCCGTGGGTTCAACGACGATGTCTACTGTACTGGAATCCTCCGTGGGTTCGACGGCGATGACTTCTGTACTTGGATCCTCCGTGGCTTCGACATCGATGACTTCTATACTTGTATCCTGAGTTGGTCCAATAGAGTTGCTGTTCTTGTATCTTGATTGGGTCTAACAGCTTAACTGGTCTAGTATCCTATGTGGGTCTGACATCTTAGTTGAATCAGTGACTACATCTAATCATCTCTATCGTTATTCGAAATATGTATACCTGTGTGAGATGAGTCTTGACTTTCAATCATTATATTCATTGTGATTGACTTATTTCCTGTGTGGATTGGGTTTGTGCTTGGGCTCGAGAGTTGGAGCCAAACTAAGATTTATAACTTAGGTATATGTATGGGCATATACCTAAGTAGGGTTGGTTGATACTTTGTGATTCTATCTCTATTCTGTGGTTTATCCTTTGTGGATTCTAGGAGACTTTCTAGGGTCTCGGGGTCCCTACTGAGTATCATATACTCACCCCTGCATGGGCTATGCCCGCACTACATTGTGTTGGATGCAGACGATGGACATCACTGATAGAGGTAGAGACTTGTAGATCTCTACGGTACTCGGAGGTGGACCACTTGGCAAGACGTACACAGAGCGTACGGATGGACCTGAGGTGATGAGGAGGCCATATATACCCACCCTTCAGGTGGGATTCTCAGAGGACGACTCAGTGGTTGTGGTTTTACTTTACTGTAGTTATACTAGCTTTTCACTTGTACTATACTTACTGTTGGGCTTGTATTTCCAGCCTCTTTCCATTCATCACGTACTTTTGTATTTTTTATTACTTAGTATTTACTTCATTTGCGTACTATGTTCTGTTTGTTTACTTTTATAAAGTCAAAACCTTTCTAGATTTGGGATTTACGTCTTTGGTGCTAGTCGCCAGCCCCTGGCCTATGGAAGGCGGGCTTGGGGTAGTCACGGCACGGGGCCCGAGGACGGGTCGTGACAAATTGGTATCAAAGGAGTCGGTTCTACCACAGAACTCAGGACTTTGATAATTCTATTCTGTGAATCAATAGTGTCAAGAGTATTGAGTGTGGTTTTTAGTCCAGGGAGTCTAGTGTTAGTGCGACAGCCAACGTATCCATACACCAGGACCCTAACCTCTGATTTCCAACTCAGTGCACGAAAACACTGATTGCATGTGTGTTTTCTTTGAAAAAGTTTTATTCATGATTACTTTGTATTAGATCACCAGGTATACTGTTTAAACTGTGGCACACCTATTCCTTTTCAGGATGGCCCCACGAAGGCAGCCAGCTAGGGTTCCGAGTTACATATGAGATGGTAGCCCACTGAGCGACGAGGCCTCGGTTCAGGGCCCCATCACAGCAGAGGCACCAGCTGTACCACTACCCGCTGGGCCACCGATACCACCCCCTCCAGCAGCAGAGAGTTCACATTGCCTGATTGCGTTGCACGAGTTCCAGAGGTAGAGGCCGCCCATGTTCCGAGGAGAGATAGACCCCCAGGAAGCTGAGGATTGGCTGGAGGCTATCGTCAGAGTTTTCATATTGGTAAAGACACTAGATGACCTCATGGCGATCCTTGCCATGATTCTCATGCATGCAGCGGCAGGAAAATGGTGGATCCTGATGCTCCAAGTAAATGAGGAGGCATCACTACTCAGTACAGACTTCGAGAGCCTCTTTTGGGCAGAGTTTGTACCAGCCACCCTTCGTGCGGTGCAGATTCAGGAGTTACTTCATCTGCAGTAGGGCAGCATGATAGTAGCTCAGTACTCAGCGAGGTTCACCGACCTCTCACGCTACTCAACGGACATGGTGTGGGACCCATTATTCAGGGCCTGAATCTTTGAGCAAGGACCCCAGCTTGAAATCAGGTCTTCGATGATCTCTCTCAATATCCCGACGCAGGAGGGGTGCTGGAGAGAGCCCTTCTAGTGAAGAGTTTTCTAGCTGAGCAGTCACCAGTGGTGAGACCCACCGCAGGACGACATGTAGTGGAGTCTTCTGTAGCTAGAAGTAGACAGTTGACGCAGAGGTCCAAGCGGACCAGGTCATTAGGTGGGAAACCTCAGGATACAGGTTCGATTGTGTAGGTCAAATGAAACAGACCGATTCATACGAGGAGCTGGCAGTGTTGTGCATGCGGACGGTAGGGTCACATGGCTCGAGACTGCCTGACCCGACCTGCAGATGAGCAGCAGGCAGTAGAGGGACCTCCTAGGTAGAGGCAGAGGTACGACCGTGGTGGTCTACTAGGAGTAGGCGGACGTGGGAGAGGAGCTATCCGAGCAATAGGTGGTGGACGATGTTTCGAGGCCCTACCACCACCACCACCTGGAGGTCCACCCCGATGCATGGAACGGGTGGACAGGGGAGAGCACAGCTTCAGGATGATGAGGCCTACAACCATAGTGCTCTAGGATCAGATGGATAGGAGCGGGACTAGATCCAGGCCTAGAGACTTTTGTTCATGTTGCTTCTAGCTTTGTTGTTATCATTGTTTGTGGTTTCTTTATGTCGTTTTACTTTGAGATGCAGTAACAAAAGACACTTTTACATGTGATGTTTACTTTACTACCTTTTTGTTTGGTTGATACTGAGAGGTTCTGGTTAAAACCGTTGACATGAAACTCACATTCGAGATTCCTACAAGAGGAGACTCAGTGACCACACACTGCTGCCGACAGTGTGACTTGACCCTTGGAGGTGAGAGTAATGGTTGGATCTCTTGGTAGTAGGATCAAGGTCTTACGACATCATCCATGGCATGAAATAGTACCGTTCATGTCAGGATAAACTATATTAGGAAAAGAACATGGTTCATCCAGGTGATGAGACCAGATTTCTCTTCTCAAAAAAGGAGAAATCTTAGCATCTTTTGTAGGACGTAAATGAATAAGGGTGTAGTCGATTTCTTTACAAATGGCTAGTCACACCCATAGTTCGTTGATCGAATGGTTAACGATTTACTCTAATCTGAAAAGTCTCAGGTGTGTCTTCTCGTAGAAGAACCTGGAACTGAGATAGCGACTATGGCTTGAGTTCCTCTAGGACTATGACTTTAAGATATTCTATACTCTTAGTAAGGGAAAACGTTGTAGCAGATGCTCTCAGTAGGAAATCAGGCATTCAACTGTTAGGAGAGGCGACGGAGCAGTTAGCCACGTTGTAGATATCCTTTGTGGATAGAGATGGAACAGCCTTTCTACAGTCTCTCACAGTCACTCCTCCGCTACTTTAGTGAGTCAGGGAGGCACAACATGGAGACGTTGATTGTGATATGTGACGCGCTCATATTTCCTCAGGGCAGGCACCTGATGGGTTTTCTAAAGGCGGGGAGTACGTCATCTTCTTCCGAGAACGTACCATGGTACCAGTCGCACTACAGGAGGTGGTGTTAAGAGAGTTTCACACTTCCACTCTACTAGTACATCCAGGAGCAGATGAAGACTACATAGAGTAGACATAAGTTCTATGCTAATAGGATATGGAGACCAATGGAGTTCGAGAATGGCGACCACGTCTTCCTACGGGTCTCACCTCGACGAGGTCTATGCAGATTTGGCCAGGGTGGCAAGTTATCTTCGTGCTTCATCGGACCATTCCAGGTCCTCAATAGAGTAGGTGACGTGGCCTACCGCATGTCCCTTCCACCTCAATTGCACCGGGTGCATGACGTCTTCCAGGTAACTCAGCTGAGGAGATACATGCATGGCCCGTCTCACATCATCGACCATGGGGAGATGGATATAGATGACAGGGCGACAGTAACGGAGGTCCCAGTGGAGATCGAGGATCGACAGGAGAGGGTCCTACGTGGATGGTCGATTCCTCTGGTACACATTCGCTGGCATCACGGGAACCTCCAGGAGAGCACATGGGAGCGGGAGGCTCAGATGCGTGCTCAGTACCCTCCTTTGTTTCCCTAGTGTGTGTTGTAGCTTTACGGGGATGTAAAGCCCTCAGGTGGGGTAATGTAAAGACCCAGAAACTTCAAGAAATTTTTTTTCTTAAATACTTTAGAATTTTATGAGTCTACGGTTTCTGAAGGCACCTGATTCCGAGGCCTGGTGTGCCCAGAATCAATTTCTGAAGTTTTGTTCCAGTACGTTCAGTAAACGTACATGCATGTTTTTCTATCATTTGAACCGGTGCTTGGAATTAAAATCTGAGGGCATCGATGAACTCACAGCACCGGTATTCTCTTAAGTGGACTTTTACCATAGTTGCGTTTTATACGGGTTGAAATTTTTAATTTGGGGATTCATAAAAAATTAAAATAAAATTGTTTTGTTACATTAAGTGTACACGATTTTATTTAATTTATTAAGTGGTGGTTATTTCCTACAAGGGAAAGTTAGAGGTGAGTCCCACACCCACATAACCTCCCATGAGAGGATAATGTGAGGTGGGTCCCACACTATCTATAACCCTTCAACTTCCTTTAAACTCCCCATTAACTCCCCATTATTTAATTTGACAACATCCCTCATTTATTATGGTGGAGCCTCTCCACCTCCCACCCATTGAATGTGCCAATACATTGTAATTAATTAGCACCTCTAATATTTGAATCTTTTTGAATTACATGGAAAGTTTATAATTATGGGGAAAACCTTATTATAATATTATCATGGAAAATATTCTGGGGGAACCTTTGGAGAATTAGAGGAAAGCTTCTACCTTCCAACAAAGAACCGCAAAAGAATGATGAAGACGACTTCGATCTTCGTCCAATCCACAAGAGGAGGAGCCATCCGCAAGGAACATCGGCAACGTTCCCTCCTCGAATGCACCCCAATGTCAACAGAATTGACGTCCGTCTTCGGCGACACCCGAACTCCCCGATGCTCGTCTTCTGCGGCTTGTCAATGTGCAACGTCATATATGAGGTAGGGGGTTTTTTGTATGATTTTAGTGTGATTAAATTATATCTACTTCATTGAATAATGCAAGTGATTGTCTTCAGCCATTTGATATCATCTAACGCGGAGGGCGCGAGCTGAACGAACATGGCCCGACGACCCTCCATTGATTCTTGAATAATTTGGAGGCGGTGACCGGAGGCAGCGTTGTCCGGAGGAGACGGAAACCGGAAGAGGTAACCGCGCACTGGCCACATGGAGGAAACCATGGTCCGCGGTGTGGTCCGCTCGGCCGATGAAGAACCAGCTGGCTAAAGCCGGCCGGGCAGAAGGAATTGTGGCACCGCTTGGCGCCGCACTGTGGAGGCGATGCGGCCCGCACCCACGGGCCACTTTTCCGGACGAACCGACCAGCCATAGCTGGCCGGGAAGAAGACCGCAGCGCCCCCTTGGTGTCGCGCTACGGAGAACCATGGCCCACGCTCCACTGGCCGCTTTGGCAGGCGAACCGGCCAGCTCGCCAGCCGGTCGGGCGGAAGAAACTACAGCGCCATTAGGCCCCGTGGTGCGGAAGATCAGCAGCCCACAACCGCGGGCCGCTTGCGCCAGAAAAGTCGGTCGGATTCTTCCAGCTGGGCAGGATGGGCGGAGCCGCCATTTCATAAAACCAGGGGGTCACGCCCCCCACACCGCTCGGGTAGCTAGCTGGGTCGCGCCGGTCGGGTCGCGCCGCGCCAGCCGGGCCGGGCCGCGCCAGCTGGGCCGTGCCCTGCCGGGCCGGGACCCGCCACCAGGCCGGTCCGCACCCCATCGTTCTAAGCCAAACCTTTAAGCTGGGTCGGACCTTCCGAGCTAGGACGGTCCAACCCACCAACCCACCGGGCTTGATGGGTCAGGCCCGTTTCGCCTAAATGCGAATTACTACTTGATCCTGCGTCCGATAGACGCAGCGTCTGTGGTAGTAAGACCATTGTGACAAGGTGGTCCTTTTGCGATACTCTGAGTGAGTTTTTTAAAACTTTGGGAAATGGCTAGGTTTGGAATGAGCGTAATTCCAACCGAGTCCCTGGAACGGAAAAGCCAATAACACTCAGACCGGGCATCCGATTGACGCACCATCTGTTGCATTGGGATCCTTTTGATGAGACGGAACTTCGGGATACATCAACTCAGTACTCCATGATAGTTGATGTTTCGACCCCCCCTTTTCTCGAGGAGCGTACCCTCCCGGAATCGAGTGTGCTATGTGTGGGAACCCTAGAGCTGGCTGCGACTACGACGTTTACCATACTAGGATCCTTCGTGGGTTTGACGACGACAATTACCGTACTAGGATCCTCTGTGGGTTTGACGACGACGATTACCATACTTGGATCCTCCATGGGTTCGACAACAATGTCTATCATACTAGAATAATCCATGGGTTCGACGGCGATGACTTCTGCACTGGGATCCTCCGTCGGTTCGACATCGATGACTTCTGTACTTGTATCCTGAGTGGGTCTGACAGAGTAGCTATTCTTGTATCCTGAGGGGGTCCGATAGCTTAGTTGGTCTAGTATCCTATGTGGTTCTGATATCTTAGATGAATCAGTGACTATATCTAATCATCTCTATCATTATACGAAAGATGTATACCCGTGTGAGCTGAGTCTTGACTTTCAATCATTATAATCGATGTGATTGACTTCTTTCATGTGTGTAATGGGTTGTGCTTGGGTTTGAGAGTTAGACCCAAACTGATATTGATAACTTAGGTATGTGTATGGGCATATACCTACGTAAGGTTGGTTGATACATCGTGATTGTATCTCTCTTCTGTGGTTTATCCTTCGTGGATTCTGGGAGACCTTCGGGGGTCTCGGGGTCCCTACTGAGTATCATATAATAACCCATGCATGGGCAATGCCCGCACTACATTGTGTTGGATGCAGACGAAGTACATCACTGATAGAGGTAGAGACTTATAGAGTTGGATGGTACCCGAAGGTGGAACACTTGGTGAGACGTACACAGAGCGGACAGACGGACCTGAGGTGCTGAGGAGGCCATCTGTACCCACCCTTCAGGTGGGATTCCCAGAGGACGACTCAGTGGTTGTTGTTTTACTTTACTATAGTTGTAATAGATTTTTAGTTGTACTGTACTTACTATTGGGCTTATACTTTTGGTCCCTTTCCTTTCAGCACTTACTTTTGTATTCTGTATTACTTAGTTCTTACTTCAGTTGCATACTCTATTGTGTTTGTTTACTTTTATAAATGCAAAACCTTCCCTGTTTAGGGATTTACGCCTTTGGTGCTAGTCGCCAGCCCTTGGCCTATGGAAGGCGGGCTTGGGGTAGTCCTGAAACGGGCCCCGAGGATGGGTCGTGACACACACAATGAGAACAAACTCAAAAGCTTCCCAAAATATATCTCAAAACAACCGACTAACCATTATCTCAAGACCATTTAACTGAAAATAAATCAAACTAGAAACACCATTCAAATAGGAAGAGTTATCAAACTCAAAACACCTTACAAGAAACATTTCTAAATCACAAAGAGACACACCACACAACTACTAGTTATCAAATCATCACATTATCTCTTAAAATCAATTTTTAAAATAAAAGAAGCTTGGTGGTTTGTATAGTCACCAATGTTATTCTATGGAGCCCCACAAATTAACATTCTCATTCCAGACTAGTCACTTATACACTCATTTTGTACCAGGAACTAATCATCATCCATCTACCTTCCACACATATTTGTTAATGTGAGCACCCATTAGAATACCAAGGTCAAAAAAACATTTCCAATTCCAAAACAAAACATTCAACCCACATTTCAAATTTTCAATGCAATTCTATTTAAAATACCACATAACTTCTTTTCAAAAACCTATAGTCAAAAAATCAAAACCCATTTCAAATCTCCCAAAATCTATTTAAAAAACACTAACTATTCAAATAAAACCCATTTTCAAACTCCACACATCAAACCAGTTCATTCTTTATCAAAATAAAATTTCACATATTCCATCCAAAAATTCAAATTCATCCCACTCAAAATATTTTTTATATCTCAATAGACCCCATTTAAAATAGATTTCCAAAACCTGCCTTGAAATAGTTCATGTTTTTTCCAAATAGTCAATTTTGAAAAATCACATATTTTGATTATAAAAATCCAATTCTCAATGAACTCATACCCATTTATTCAAAAATCATTTTATAAAAAAAAATACACTTTTCTAAATATTCCTTAAAATGATTATAAAAATCCATTTCCCACCTTCTCAAAACAAAGTCATCACCACTTTAAATATAGTTTTCATAAGTAAAAAACAAGAGTTTTCAAAACAATTTTTCAAAACCCAAGAAAAAAACAATTCATAAGAGTAAACTAGTGTTCGTGGGTGATTTTCCAAATGGTTAGTGCCATAATCCAATCACACCACCATCATGGAGGGTATTATAGAACCATTTTCCCATCTCTACATGGATTTCCAGGCCCTGTGAGCTCACTGAGACCATTGACCCAACTCTGTTTTTGTTTCCCAAACACAAAACAACCCAAAAGAACCAAATAAAATAAAATAAACATAACTTTTCATAAAAACCGAAGTCCCGTTATGAGGTGTTCTCAACAAGAACCCTACTTTCAACCAGAACTTCAAGCCTCGATAGTCTTATCTTTGGTCTATCCATACTCTTTCCCAAAATAACTTAACCCAAAAGAGTGTGACCTACTCTGATACTATTTTTTCATGAACCGATCTTGAGTTTCATCCAACTCAGCACCTGAATGAGTCTGTTGCATGGCCCAAAGGGCATTCCCAATCCCCATAAGATGGAAACTAGTGCCTGGGTATCAACAATCTACTTTGGGAATGATTTAACCCATGAGTATAACTATAATCAATCAACAAAATAGGACAACAATATATAACTAGTAACATAATTGAACAAGGTACAACAAACTTTAGAATCAAGGTTTTACAATTTTGACCAAAAACCAAAATACTACAATAGAAAGGAAACCAAAAAGGATACCTATAAAACCTTTGTGAAACATGAGGGGAACCACCTTCAAACTGCCACCACCAAAACCCATAACAAGTGGAACACTAGCAACTCAAATACACCATCTCCACAACACATCTTTACTTTACCTGAGTCATACATAACAAAATATACATACAACCAAAGGTGTATGTAGGATTTGAGACAAATCACATTAATATTCCATGATACAACATTAAAAGGCAATTTAACATGCATATTTTTGTAAAATCATTAAAAAAATTAAGAAAATATTTTAAGAAAAACCATTATCAGGGAAACACTTTCAAGGAAAACTATTTCTCAACAAAATTCCTTCAAAATTAAATATACACTAAGTCCACTATATACTGATGGTAAGTACAACATCACAAGAGACCACTATGTCACAAGAAATCCATATATCCAAAATCTATAGTAGGAAAATAGGTACCTCGTATCTCAGTAAAACATGGTATATCAACAACAATAATCACATTCCTCATGTGAAATACACTATAGAAGAATCTATCCAAAATTAAAGTGGTCTCTAATCAACATACTTTAGTTATTGTTGTATCTTTAATTCTGCTAGAGACAATCGGGCCTCGGTTCCACCAATCCAACTAGCATACTAGTCCTAGTCTGTCCACATAGTCACCTAGGATTCAATTTGTGCTCAATTTCATATTTCACATCTCACATAAATCATCCATTTTCATATACACATGCCAACCATTATAAACACACCATAAAATCACCTCTTATATTAACCAACACATAGAAACCACCCTTTTTCATAAACAAACCACTTTCCATTTTACACACACAAAAACTATTTGAAAAAACATTTTCCACTACTTTCACAATTCATGAAACCCATTTGGAAACATCATAAGAATATCACATGGTCAATTTAACAATTTACATGGGTTAAGCCCCTTTAAAATCCACACATTTTCATGATCTGACGCATGTCGGGGCTCGAGCGACAACTACCCCAAGCCCGCCTCTATAGGCCATGGGGTGGATACTAGTGCTGAAGCTGCAAAAAAACTTGGGGACACCTTTTCCTAAGTACCTGTACACACACACAACTAACTCAATGCAAAAGTGCAGAGGGAAAGGAGAAAAGGATTCAGCCTACTAAAAAATAAACCCAAGCATGCATAGGCCACTAAAAAAGTATAGATACAATAATTTAAACAGAAAGTAAAGGGGGAAAATACATTACCAACTAGAACAGTTTCCCAACCTGATAGGAAATTGAAATTAAAGCTACGAAGTAAGCCCTACTCCGGGAATCCAAACTGTGACCATCGCACGCGGTCTAGACACATGTAACCCTGAGCTCCCTAATGTCTTGAATCAAGCTTGTCTATCATCTACATAAATCATGATACATGTAGGAAAACCCCATACAAGGGTGAGTATAAACATACTTAGTAGGACGCCCTAAAATGGAGGGGGAGCAGTAAGTGATATAATTGGAAAGGAAAATAGTATGTGGAACAAAGTATAGTAAACGAGTGCAGCTCAACCCAAGGATGTGAAGTAAGCTCATACAAACACAAGGAGATAAAAATGGTTAGAATGTAAACTTCTCATTACCCATAGTAAGAGATTAGATTCATCTTACCATGAGAATCTAGACACGGAAAACACATGGCATACCCCACATAACATTGCTTTTCATGGAGGGAGAGTAACTAGAACCCAAAGAGCGGGTATTGTAATAGGATATATATATATATATATATTTGTGTGTGTGTGTGTTCAGTCAAAGAAACCCAATGAGAGAGTAAGGGGATCTTTATCACATAGCTCAGCCCAGGAAAATTTGTCACCAAAAATTTAAGAAGTAACCACCATCGATGCACCATATCCTCAAACTTTCCCTAGACTACAACTCAAAGGGTCTCAAACACCACACCCAGATACTATTCACTTTGGGTGGGTTTGTCTCACCCACACGGCTTTAGGTTGCCTCATAAAGACGTGTCTCGGTGGGAAAATCACCCCTCTTACTTATAAGTCAAATGGTACGCCAAACAAGGTCTTTTCACTGATTTGAATAGTCGAATGATGAAAACTAGAAATAGAGGACCCATGTCCAAGTATGTCAGGGGGATTCTACTCTAATAGCCATTAAGGACCCACTACCTAGTGTGTTAGGGTGATTCCACTCAGAAGTATTTGGTAGAGGATCTGTGCCCATGCCAATATTGAGTTTCAATCCGATAGTCATCATAGAGGACCCACACCCAAATGTGTTAGGGGGATTCTACTCTGGTTCATCGAGGACCCACACCCTAGCATGTCAGTGGAATTCCACACGGAATTATCTCATAGAGGACCCACACCCATTTCAATAGAGGATTTACCTCTTTAATCACATCAAAAAGATCTTCCACTAATATTCCTTTCATGTTTCCACATTTAATGATATCACGGATAAGGCTCGGCACATCCAAATAGATCACTCCATCATGATCCTTGGAGAAAAACATGTAAGTTAGACTATCCACTCACTCCAATCAGACATCCGATGGAAAATTTGTGTAAAGACACATTTTTTTCAAAAGGAATCTCATGGGTCCCATTCTTTAGTCCCAAAATTTATTATATGGATTTCACCATTTCAATCCTCTTGGAAAAACACATGGTATCGACTACTCGATCATCCAAAATTGATACCCTGTGAAAAAGTTGCATTTCACCGCAAAGCGTGTGAGTTGGGCCTCAAGGGGACCGCACCTCAAATTTAGTTTAAACACACAAAATTAATATTGAAAAGTTTTAATAAGGACCAGTTTCACACCACTGCTGACAGCGCGTTAATCGGACACTCCATGTAGGCGCCACATCCAAAACAAGAACCCAGATAATAATAATTGTATTATTATTACTAAACTCAAGTGTTTCATGGAACAGAGTCATGAAAATGAGTCTTAAAATTTCCAAACTGGTCTAAAAATATTCTTCTTGAGGATAGGGATTTATGTTCGTAGATGGTGCATCAATCAGATGCGTGGTTTAAGAGAAAAGGGCATTTAAAGGTGATTGGGTCCAAATTGTTGCTTGGGCCAGCCCACCCCGGTCGGCCAGGTCTGGTTCACTATCACATGGCTCAATGATGAGGACCAGCCCATATCCTCAGCCTGGTGACCTACTCCTGGCACGACTAGCCTGTTTGGCCCAACGGCCCATTCCCAGTCGACCACCTCACTAGCCCACCACCTCAATGCCTCCGCCACGGTCAATGGATGACCAGTCTCCACCAAAACACAGTGCCTTAATCCCCACATCCTCCCTCAGTTGCTCCACCCCAATAACCTTTCTCTTTTATTCATCCTTATCCACAGAATCAGTGCCCCATTTACCTCGCCTCAGTTCCCCCACCTATACCTTTTTCCCGCCAGCCGACCACATCACCTCATCCCAGTGGCTCCGCCATCCAGCTCTCCAGCTCCCAGTTACCTCAAATCCTGGCTGCCATGCACTGCCACTGGCTTTCTCCCTCACTAGATCCTCACTACCTCCTCCTTCCATATACCATTGAGACCACTATGGTGGTTAGAAAATTGAAACAATAGCTGTTTCAGGATCCTTGGGTTGACGTTTTCATAGCACCAGCCTCCGTTAAGTAATTTGTTAGTGTTTCAACATTGAAAAAATTTAAAATTGAAGAACGGCGAAGAAAGTGACAAAACAGGAATTTAAAATGGGGCTAGAATGATGGTTTTGTTAATTTTTTCATCACCTTGATGTTAAAAATGAATAATTTGATGATTAATTCAAGAAATAAACAAGAATTTAAATCAGGGTGCCAAAATTCAACAATAATCAAACCACGATTAATCTGTTTATTTCTGCTGACGCATTTTACACACTCCTGCTTTGATTCGTTGAATTTACATCAAAGTTCATTCTTGGTTCACCAAGGAAAAAATGGATAGGGATATTTTCGATGGAGGAGGAGGATTAGAGAGGCAACCCTAATCCTAATCCCTTAATTTTCTATTTCTAGAAAAATGATGGAACCCGCCAACGGTCATGAAATCTGAAGCCTCTTCACCCTCTCATTTTAAGTCATGACTTGGAATAACACCTCATTAAGAACTTAATAGAGATATCATATTTCCAATCTTAATCCCTGTTTGAAATTTATTTGATTTAGAATTTGAGATAAAATAATTAAGTATAATTATTTTATTTACAATTTTTCCCCTGGATGACCTTTCGCACAGAATTCCCACACCGATGAAAGTTATACTCCACCTAGGGTAAACGGCACATTCTGGACACAACTGTGGCCTCAGATTTCTAACTCGAGCTACCTTTTAATAGTTATCTCATTTTCTTTTCTATTATACTATAAAATATACTTAATATTTTTATAAAATTAATTCTAGGCACATCGGGCCTCAAAATTGCACTTCATCTCATCTCCCAACTCTGGAAATATATATAGAAATATTTCAAATTGTTTAAAGGTAAAAACCAGGTCTCTATGTCATTCCATCCTTCAATATTTTCATCCTTAAAAATAAAAACTAGGAAAACAACTCAGGATACTAAGCCTACATCTGGCTCTCTCATTCCCAATAACTCTCCTGCATGTTTCTATACTGTCACAGCATGTGAAACAAGGGGATGTCTCATCCATGTAAGGTTCTTTCCTATTGATACTAGATCTACACTGGGTGATCTAAAAAGTTATCTCCATCCTCGATTTCCAACTCC
Source organism: Viscum album (assembly GCA_963277665.1). NCBI lineage: Eukaryota > Viridiplantae > Streptophyta > Magnoliopsida > Santalales > Viscaceae > Viscum > Viscum album. Next base: position 1,710,815,274 of record OY728137.1, on the reverse strand, counting down.
CCCCAGTCAATGTCATGCATAGGATCATGCATGTATCACCTCAGTTGTGACATGTGGAAGATTCCATACACTCATCATAGGATCTTGAATGATCTCATAAACCTTGAGGATAGCTTTCCAAACTATCCAAACCTCTACATTATGCATCTTGGGGAGACTCTCAATAAGACATGGTCTCATTACTAGAACTACAAGTTTCTACGATGAAGGTATGCATACGATTTATGTCTATTTCGGGTCAACTCCATCCGTTCATGGATGACATGCACCTTCTTCGTCATGGCTCACCCCAACTATGTACCCATGAGGGAAAATTCTCCAACCTCCATCCAGCACATAGTCAACTTTCAAGGTCTCTCGTATAGGGACTCTAAAGGTGTTATGTCGATGGTAGAGTGGTATATTTTATTGTATGAAAACTCTACCAAAGGCTGGTTATCCTCCCAACTTTGGCCGAAATCTAGCATGCAATCCCTCAGCATATCCTCCAACACATGGACAGTGCACTCAATTTTCCCATCAATCTGGAGGTGAAAGACCATACTCATTTTTATTCAGGTACCGAATTCCTTATATAGGCCTCTCTACAACTATGACGTAAAATGCACTTCATGATCGGAGACAATCGTCAAAGGTACTCCGTGAAGGCAGATGATCTCTTGTAAGTATAATTACCCCAAACTCTACACCAAACTCTGCTCCCTAATAGAAAGGAAGTGTGTTGACTTGGTGAATTGGTCCACTATCACCTAGATGGCGTCATGTTCCTACACTGTTCATGGAATCCCTGTGATGAATTCCATGGATATGTCATCCCACTTCCACTTTGGAATATCGATGGGCTGTAACAAACCTGCCAGAACCTGATGCTCGGCCTTCACCTCCTGACAGATAAGGCATCAGGAGACGAACTCAGAAACACATCGTGTCATTATGGACCACAAAAACGTTATCTGAATATCTTTATACATCTTCCCCACACTAGAATGTATAGTTAAGGGAGAAGTGTGGAACTCCCGCATCACCTCCTCCCGCATTGCGACTAGAATAATCGTTCACCCCTAGAATAAGATATCATGATTCCCTCCTTTAGAATACCCATCAGGTGTGTCACATGTGGATATCTGGCCATGTAGAACATCGCAGTCGATATATCCTAGTTGGGACTCTCTCACATTCTTAAGTATCGAAGGAGTTGGTACCATCGACTGTATAAACATTGAACCCTCCTACTCCACTAGGGTCAGCTGCAGGGAATCTATATGCTTCTAAACTTCCTGCACAAGGCAAGCCTGTGACTTCCTACTAAAGGAATCTGCTACAACATTTCCCTTCCCAAGAGTATAGATTATCTCAAATTCATAGTCCTTCAGAAACTCCAACCTACTTCGTTGATTCATATTCATATCTCTCTAGGTAAAGATATTCCTGAGACTCTAGTGGTATGAGTAAACCACAAAGCACTCTTTCAGGAGGAAGTGTCTTCACATACTTAGGGAGAAGAAATCCATTTCAATCTCCAATTCATGAGTAGTGTAGTTATACTCATGGGGTCTCAACTACCTCGACCCATATGTGATGACTGCCTATCGTTGTGTCAAGATGAAACCAAACCCAGCTCTTGAGGCATCGTAATACACTACGACCTCAATGCCCTCCTCTAGTAGTCTCAAAACTAGAGCACTAATAAACCTCTACCTATACTCCTCTAAGGCCTTCTGGAACTCCTTAGACTAGGTAAATAAATATACCTTCCATGTCAAAGTGGTCAAATGGACTGCAATCTTGGAGAAGTATTACACAAATCTCTAGTAATACCCATCCAAACCAAGAAATCTTTGCACCTCTGACACATTCTTGGGTGGATCCCAAGAAAGCACTACCTCTATCTTTGCGGGATCTATGGATAAACCCTCTTCAAAGATGAAATTCCCCAGAAAGTGGACCCTGTGTATCCAGAACTGACACTTTGATAGCTTTCCATAAAGATGGTTCTCTTGGAGTAAATCAATAACCATCCCCACATGCTATGCGTTCCCCTCCTATTACGCCGAGTAAATGTGTGTGTCATATATGAATACAAAAACAAACTGGTCCAAGTATGGATAGAAAACCTGGTACATCAAATCCATGAAAATAGCAGGGGAGTTTTTCACATTGAAGGGCATCACTAGGAACTTCTAATTCTTGTAGAAACAATGAAAGTCCATCTTAGGAATATCAGCCTCACAAACTCATATTTGTTGGTATCTAGATCTAAGATCAATCTCATAGAATCACCTCTCACCTCACAACTGGTCAAATAGTTCATTTATCCTTGATAAGGGGTACTTATTCTTTATTGTGTCCTGATTCAGGTGATAATAATCTGCACAAATCTGCAAACTCCCATCTACCTTCTTCATGAAAAGAACTGAAGATGCCCAGGGGCACATACTCGGTCTGATAAAACCCTTCTCACGAAGGTCCTATATCTGTAAGCATAGCTCCCGAATCTCATTGAGTGTCATTCGATATGTTTCGGAAGATATCGGGGTACTCCCTAGTTGCAAATCAATGCAAAACTCCAATTTTTTCTTAAGAGGTAGTCACAGGACATCTTTGGGGAAGACATCCATGTAATCCTCCACAACTGAAGGAACCCATGTGCCTGAAGAGTATATAACACCAAGGGCCACGCTTGCTAGCTGATGGTAAAAATGTTGTAGTCACTTCCTCATAGCAGTCACCTTCCCTTCCATGAGGCCTAGTTTACCAAGAAAGTTGAACCACATCCCATCAGTGTGCAGACATCTGACTAGCCTATGGTGAAATTCAATCTGGGCTCGAACCATAGAAAGCCAATCCATACCTAATATGACATAGTAAGGTTCCAAAATGATGACCAGTAGGTCCCACATGAAATTTTCTCCTCCAAACTAAATCTCTCACTACCAACAGATAAAAGATACATAAGAGGCACTTTCCATTGAAACATTGAGACAAAGCAGTTATGATAGCACCTCCATTAGGAGATAAAACTCACATACCCAGAGAAATGTGATAAAATTGTGACCAGATCTTGTGTTTAATAATACTAAAACAAGATTAGAATAAACACATAGCATACCTCAAATCATCTTTTGTGTTGGAGGATCACAGGAATCAATAGCCTGCAGCTATCTGCGGCCATGGCCGCCAACTCCATGGGCCTAACATGGGCCACCCAGTGGTGGTGGTGGGAGGATCTCATAGCATCATCCCACACCATCCAGTCCTCTTGCTCCTCCTGCTCCTCTTCTAGAACCACCTCCCTAGGGACCACCCTAATCATGGTGCTACCTCTCCCATGGTGGTCCACCTACTGCATGCCTAAGAGGATCATCTTATCAGGTCGGTAAATCTCATGCCATGTGACCTCATCCATCATAAGTGTATAACTATCCCTCTTCAGGATGACCTGGAGCTTTACATGGACCAGGTGCTACCTTATCACATGATTGAGCCTGATCATGGGGAAGTCTCCTGCGTCGCAGCCCGTCTACCTAACATCTTCCAACTGTCATGGATGTATCCACTCTAACAGAACCACTTACTGGACCAGTAAACTGGAGCCCATATGATAGGAAACTCTATGTCACAGGCACCCGATCTAGCATCCTGACATATGTACAGATTCACATGGGCACTAAACTGGCACAGATCTCTCATTAGAGACCCTACTCAAACCTACGCACTTGGAAGTAATTGTCCTAGATCATATCCATGGAGTAGCGTGTAACATCAATAAACCTATATGAATATGAAACCATTGTCATGGATCTCTACTTCATCTTCAGAAGCTATTGAATCTTGATGGAGTGAAAGCGTGATGGGAAGTACTCCCCACAAAAGAGCTACTGAAACTCAGCCCATGAGAGTGTTGTTTTGTCATGCATCTGGGTAACTAAACTTCACCAGCGCCAATCCATACCATGGAAAAGTATGGATAATAAATACACTATATGGTATACCGGTGTCCGCACCAGCTTAAAGATTTGGACCACTAACTCAAACCAATCCTCTACCGCCAAATGGTCTAGCTCACCACGAAACCTCAGCAGCCTCTGGTGCTGGAACTCACAAAGCACGCTTAGAATGCGCTCGTCCTTATCATGAGCTTCCAGTACTCACTATTTCTCCACAGTTAGATATTCTTCCATTGGCTCACCCTGAAGAATGGAATCCCATGATGGGCCCTATACTTAGGCCTCATTGCTCGTGAGGTTTTAGTTATGAATTGGAGCGGGTATCCTGGTTGGTTACCATCGCGGAGGCATCCTGAAATTTACCAAGGAGAACCTCGGTCGGATAAACATATATATATATCTCTGTGTGTGTGTGTGTGTGTAACAAGAACAACAATTAATGGGAGATAAGTCAACAAGGATATTCAAAGACTCGGTTCTATATGATACAAGTATCAAAGTTCCCTGTAACAAAGAACTTAGCATGCCGAATTGACAAGTGGGTAATCAGGGTCCTGGGGAATGGCTATGTCATTCGTCGCACCATCACTAAACCCCTTGGCTTGAGATCTTCTCTCGAGACACGTTGACATTGTTTCCCTATACCCAACCAATAATCTTAAGGGTAAACATCTGAACAACATCCCAAAGAATGAACTTACTCTGATACCACTTTTTCATGACCAGACCCATGTTGGGGCTCGAGCCACAACTACCCCAATCTCACCTCCCCAAAGAAAAGAGTGAATACTAGTTCTGAAGGCACAAAAAAATTTAGGGAGGATTTTTCCTAAGTACATGTACACATAAACACAGCCAAATCAATGCAAAAGTGCAATGGGAAATAAGAAAAAGATGAATCCTGCTAAAAAGTAAACCCAAAAATGCACAGACCACTAAAACAGTATGGATACAGTAATTTAAATAGAAAGGAAAAGATGAAAAATACATTCCCAAATAGGATAGTGTCTCAACCTGATAGAAAATTGAAACTAAATCTTCTGAGGAATCCCTACTCCGGGAATCCAAACTGTGACCACTACATGCGGTCTAGGCACCTATGACCCTGATCTCTCGGATGTGTCGAATTAAACTTGTATTTAACATACATAAAGCACAATATGTGCAGTAAAATCCCATTTAGGATTCAGTATAAACATACTCTGTATAATACCCCAAAAAGGAGGGGTAGTAGTAAGAGATTCAATAGGAAAGGAAAATAGAAGGTGGAACAAAGTACAATAAATGAGTGCATCTCAACCCAAGAAATTGAAGTAAGACTATCCAAATAAAAGGAGATAGAAATAGTGAGAATGTAAACTTCTCATCAAGTATTAACTACCCATATTAGGAGATTAGACTCGTCAAACCATGAGAATCTAGACACAAAAAGCACATGGCATACCCCATGTGTCTTCTCCTCTCTTGGAGGGATAGTAATCAGAACCCAAAGAGTGGGTACTTCAACACGATATATATACATACTCATTCAAAGAAACCCAATGAGGTAGTAAGGGGTATTCATCTCACAGCTCATCCCAGGAAAAAAAATCACCAACAATTCCATAAGTGAACACCATCGATGCCCTGTATCCTCACGTCTGCCTTGGACTGCATGTCAAAGGGGATCAACACCACATCTTGATACTATCCACTTTAGTTCGGTCTGTCTCACTCTTATGGTTTTAGATCACATCATAAGGATACATCTTGGTGAGTAAATCAACCCTATTACTTATAAGTCCAACATTATGTTAGACAAGGTATCATCACTGATTTGAAAATCCATATGATGAAAACTCAAAGTAGAGGACACACACCCTATTACATCAGGTGGATTCCACTCTAATAGTCATCGAGGACCAACTATCTAGTGCATCAGGGGGATTCCACTCAGAAGTAGATATTAGAGGACTTGTGCCCATGCCGATGGATGATTTCACTATGATAGTCATCGTAGAGGACTTGCACCCTGATGTGTCTTGGTGATTCTACTCTTGTTCATTGAGGACCCATGCCCTAGTACATCAGGGGGTTCCACTCAGAAGTAGTTGATAGAGGACCCACACCCATGATGATGGTGGATTCCACTCTTTAGACATTTCAAAAAGATCTTTCACCAATATTCCTTTCATGTTTCCACATTTAATGAGATCACGAATATGGATCTACACATCAAAACATATCACTTCATCATGATCCTTTGGAAAAAACACGTGAGGTAGAATATCCACTCGCTTTAATCAGACATCTGATGGAAAATTTATCTAAGGCTGCATTATGCTCAAAAGGCATCTCATAGGTCCCATGCCTCAGTCTTAAAATTAATTATATGAATCTAACCATTGAGATCCTCTCAAAAAAACATGGGAATGACTACTCGATCATCCAAAACGTATAATAATAATTATATTTTTATTATTAAACTCAAGTGTTTTGTGGAACTGAGTCTGAAACCAAGTCTCAAAATTTCCAAAACAGTCTAAAAATATCCATCTCAAGGAGAGGGACCCATGGTCATAGATGGCATGTTAATTGGGCACACAATTTAGGAGAAAAAGGATTTTAAAGGTGCCTAGGTCCAAATTGGGTCGTTGGACCCCTCTGCCTAGGTCGGCCCGCCTCGGCCGTCCTGGTCTACTTCGCTCACCCCCAGCCAACCCACATGGCCCGACCCACATCCTTGACCCAGCGGCCTTCTCCAGGCCTGGCCTTCCACTTTGGCCCAGCGGCTCGCTCCCAGTTGACCACCTTGTTTGCCCTTCGCCTCGCAGCCTCCACCGAAGTCAATGCCCGACCGACCTCCCCCAAAATGTGGTTCCCTACTCCCCGCCACCTCCCTTGGTTTCTCCACCCCACTAACCTTACTCCACCGTCCAACCCCAACCATGACCCCAACACCCCGTCGACCTCACCTCACCACCCCCACCATTGCCTTTTGCTCACAAGCCGACTGTGACACCTCATCCCAACGACTCGGTTGTCCAACTTCCTAGATCCTGGTCTTCGCGTGCTACCGTCGGCTACCTCCCTTGTCGGAGCCGCACAGTCACCTCCTTCCACAGACCACCAAGATCACTTTGGTGGTTAGAAAATTGAAACAATATTTGTTCAAAGAACTTTAGTTCAAGGCCTTTACAGCTCCAGCCTCTGCTCATCAATTCGTTTATGTTTCAACATAACAAAATTTTAAAAGAAAATAACACAAAAAATGGGAATTCAAAATGGGGTTGGATGATGGTCAGGTTTATTTGGCCAACTTCTTGACATTAAAAGCGAATAATTTTATGAAAATTTAAACAAATAAACAATAATTGAAATTGGGGTGTGAAAATTCAACAAGAATCCAACCTCAATTGACCGGTTTATCACTGGCAATCCATTTTTCATGCTCTCACTTCGATCCACTGAAGTTCAGTCAAATATCATTCTTGATACCCCAAGTAGGAAAGGGAGAGGGATCTTTCTAATGGAGTTGGAGGATTAGGGAGGCAACCCTAATCCTAATCACTTAATTTTCTATTTATAAAAAAACTCTAGAACCCGCCAATGATTGTGAAATATGAAACCTTTGTGTCCTCACATTTTATGTCATGGATAGGAAAAACACCCCATTCCAAACAAAACGGAGATCTTTGATTTCTTGTCTAAGTCCCCATTTGAAATTTAATTGATTTAGAATTTGATATAAATAATTAAATTTAATTATTTTATTTAAGATATTGTAATTGGGTGACCTTATGCACAGAAGTCCCTTGTCGATGAATGTTATGCCCCACCTAGGGTAAACGGCACATTACGGACACAAACGTGGCCTCGTCTTTCTAATCTAAGATATATTTTGAGATTTATACAATTTACTTTGTGTTCATAGTATAAAATATAATTAATATTTTTATAAAAAAAATCTAGGCACATCAGACCTCATAATTGCACGTCATCTCAATTCCCAACTATGAAAAAATATATATAAATATTTCAAAGTATTACTAGGAGAAAATCAGGTCTCTACACACATAAACTAATTTCAGTTTAAAACATAATTCCAAACATTTACACAATTCACAAGTCAAATTAAAAGTTCACAACAAGGATTCATGTAATAAAAATCCATTTTTTTTAAAGATCCCTCTCAACACATTCAAATCTCAAGTTCCCTTGAAAATTCATTTTTCTCCTTTCAAACAAACCATGAAACACTTTCATGAATCACCACAACAAATAACACCCAAAAACATGACAATTTTACTTTATAAAATACATTTTTATCACATAATCATGTCAAACCCTTCCAAAACATTTTTCTCACCACAAAAATAAATCATAGAGCACATATAATTAACCAAGTAAGCATATTAAAGCATCTAAAAATGTTAGATCATGGAACCACCAACCTCACACTTGATGACTTTTAGAAAATGATGTGAAACTGCAACCACACCCCCACAAGACCCTATAAAAGAAATATTGAGCACTAAACATCAATATTGTACCCAAATAATTGATATTCAACCCAAAATAGGTCCCCCAACCCATTGTAGAACAAAACCCAAAGGAGGAAGATAAACACTAGAAAAGAGGATAAACCAAGGAATAAACTCACTTACTTGATGTTTATTTGAGAAATATACACCAAGACCACCAAATAAAGGGATCCCAAGAGATTCAAGAGGGATATAGGTAGGTGTCTATGTATTTGGATGTAGAATGGGGTGATAAGGGGTGGATTTGGGGTTATATCCCAAGAGGACATAAATGGAATTTTATAAATTTTAAAGACATGGACAAGTCACATGGTTAGCCAAATCGGGTGAAAACCATGCACCCATCTCTGTCTAAGAAAGACATGTCACATGGTTATCCCACATGGTTTACAAACTTTACACTAACCTTTCAATTAGACATCATACAAAATATTACTTTGGTCACACGAATTCCTAGGCAAGGTGCACATTGTACAAACCAACCGCCAACCGTAAACCACATTCTATCAACCTAAAAAAATAACTTTTCATCAAAACTCAAGTAGAAAACTCATGGAAGATAACTGGACTAAAAATAAACAAATGAAATACCTCAAAATTCAAACCCATCACCCCCATAATTTAATAGAAAAACTGAGATCCAAAAATGAATCGGAGAGAAAGTCAAAAACAGAAATCTGTGTGTGAAAAGAACCCTAAAGTGCTATGAAAATATTCCAAAACTATATACCATATGTTTATATGATTCACTACTACAAAACAGGACTTTAATAGTGCTATAAATTTCCTTTATCAGTGCTATAAAATAACTCACTACATGAGATACATTAAAATCTCAGGACATTTATCAGTGCTTAAAATAGGACCTTTAAAAGAGTTTTGAAAAGAACTGATAAAGGACCCATTTATCAAGGATTTTATTTAGCACCGCTAAATTAAGCCTTTATTAGTTTTTATAAAATCATTGATAAAGGTCGTTTATCAGCACTTTTAGAAGCGCTGATAAAGGGCCATACTATAGTTTTTTATTACAACACACTGCAGCACCACTGTAGTGTGTTGTAACAGAACAATTCAGCACCAGAAACACACTAGATACCAATAAAAACAAGTCCCAATATAGAATTTAAATGAAATTAAATTTACAACGCAAATACGAGAAAAAAATATTATAGACATTTCAAACATTGGTTTATACAATTACATAAATACAAAATTATTACATACGTTCAAAAACAATCCTAACTATCAATGTTACCATGATTTACATTGAATTTATTTGTTGAACTTCCTACACTGCATGAATAATATCAAACAATCCACCTCAACTTGAAAAAATGAATATACCAGTATAAGAAAACTATTATTATGATTAATACTAAAAGAAATAAATTAAACAAAAAAATGAAATAATACATTAATTCTATGGACAATGATTTTACTATAAAAATAAATATTACATCTATGATTGAGTAGTGGAGGAAACTTCAATGAAATTGATAAATGTCAACACTACATGAGTGAAAGGTTTTGTGGGAGAAGAACTCTGTGGAAGTTTTTGTGCAGAAAGCGACAAAATATGGACAGAGCACCCCAACTCGAACAAAATAATACACCTGTATAAGGAAAAAATTACTCTATGAGTAATAATAAAAAGAAATAAATTAGACAAATATATGAAATAATAAATAAATTCCATGAAAAATTATTTCACTATAAAAACATCAAGATTACCTCTGTAATTTAGTATAGGTGGTGTCTTTTCTCTTCCTATAAATGGAGTGGAGGTAACTTGAAAGAAAGTGATAAATTCACCACTGTAGGGGTGAAAAGGTTTTAAAGCAGAAGAAGAATGAAAGTTCAATAGAGCACCCCAACTCAAACAAAAGAATCCACCAATATAAGAACAAAATTATTATGTTAATAATACTAAAAAGAAATAAATTAAACATAAATATGAAACAATACAATAATTCTATGGACAATAATTTTACTGTGCAAACATCAATATTACCTCTTTTATTGAGAAGAGACAAAGCTGTTTCACTTATTAAAAATGCATGACACATGGATAGAAATATTCTACAATAAAATAACTCTACAAGGAATGATAAAAATTAAATGAATTTTTCATTATATAATTTTTCTATAAAATAGAGGAAGTATATCGTAACATTTCCTTTGCATCTATCCAAAGGGTTTCCTTCATTATAGTTTGTTCATCCGAGGGATTGATAACATCATCATGTGAAAAAGACATTTTATATATGAGTATTCAAACATTTAATTTAGATTATGTTAATGCAATATAGAACATATAATATTATGATGGAAAACATAATATATTTAAAAACACTTTTACCTTGTCATTGAACTCTCTTACTTTTTTTAAAGGTTTCAAGGATATGTTTCTTCTTTCGAGAATCCAAATCCCCACTTTGTGGTCCCCTGTAACGTATAATACATTGTCTACATTGGGACTGGCATGAACAGATTGTGATGTCCTAATGAAAGGGTTATCCTCGATTGAATTTTCATCTGACTCAACATTTGTTTTAGTCTTTAGCAGGACAATCGACCAATTCTTGTTTGTTTAATCGGTACAGAATTCAATAGCTTCTTCAAAAATATATCATTCTTCAATACATCCTTCTAGACAACTTTGACTCTTAACATACCCTTTCAAAATATTCATATATCGTTCAATGTGGTACATCCATTAGTAATGGACAGAACCACATAGTTGAACCCCTCTGGCCAAGTGAACCATCAGGTGGACCATTATATCAACGAATAGTAGTGGGAAGAACAACTTTAATTCACATAATATGACTAAAATCTCCTTATTCATGATGCTAAACTTCACCAATTATACAACTTTACTGCATATGTATTTGAAAAAGAAGTAGAGTCTCGTTAATGAATGTCATACATTTTGAGGTAGAATGAAACGAAAAGAAACATGCATTAAATATTGCATCAAAAAATGATAGAAGGGTGATTTTAGTCCTTCTAAATTCAAATTATTCATTGACATGACATTCTTGATATTTTATGAATACCCATTTGGAACTTTTATACTTGTAAGGAACAGGGAAAATTGAAACTTTTTCGATATGGATGGAGTGTAAGCTACTGGATGAAGAAAAGTCAGCATTTTACCCTTCACCGGCACCAAATCTTCCCTTATCCCCATTTGAATCAAGTCCAACCTATCCTTGATGCCATATTTTTTTTTTCTAGAAACATTTAGTAATGTTCCAAAAACACTATAAAATACATTTTTTTACATGCATGACATCTAGAAAATGTCTAACATACAAACAATTATAATATGGAAATTCAAAGAAAATTGATCTCTTCCTCCAACCTGATTTTTTATGGTTTTTCAAAAATGGTTTACCAAAAATAGTGTAAATATTTTTTACTTTTTTTTACAGTTGATCATTCATTGCTGGAGATGGTTTTGTACCTATTTTGATATTCCCATCGAATGCTATCATCTAAGATCAATATTTATGTCGTCAGGGTAAAAAAATATCATGTCATAAAAACATAGTATTTTAGGAATGTTTCGACTTAACTAAGTATGTCAATTTTTTACAAATAGGACAACCCAACATTCTTTTAATGTTATAGCCTAATAAATTTCCATAAGTGTTAAATTTATTAATCATTCTATACAACATGGACCTCAATGTGAATTCTTCACTTATATGAGCATCATATATTGTAACACTTGTATCCCAAATCAATTTCATATCTTCAATCAATGTATCCAAATAGAAATCAATATCATTATCATGTTGCTTTGTTCTAGATATAAGCAGAGACAACATAATGTATTGGTGCTTCATGTATATCCATGATGACAAGTTATAATTTACCAACATGATGGGCCATGTACTATGAGTACTACTCTGTAAACCAAAAGGATTTATTCCATATGTAGATAATGCAAAAAAAAGTTTCTCAACTCATCTACAAATTTAAGAAATTTGTAATCAATTTTCTTCTACTGAGGAGAATCTACTGGATGATGTAGGTTATCATCCTTAATTCTTTTATTTGAATTCCATGTTAATTGCCTTATGGATTCCTAACATACTTATAGTATTCTAAACCATGGAATGATAGGAAAGTACCATACATATTTTTATAGACTTGATTCATTTTTCTTGTATCAATCTGCACCACACTTATGGAATTTTATTAGTGATTCATAATAATTTGCAATCATTTGGACAAGAATTTGTTTTTTTATATCATTTTCATTGAACTTAACATTAATTTTGTTTCATATGATTGGAATGGTAGTTCATTTTCTTCTGGTATCATATCTTTCAGAAGACCAAATAGTTCTGTAAATCTGGTGTCACTCCATCCGTTGCCCGCTTTCAAAGTATATAACTTCAATACAGCTGAAAATGTTGTCTATTTAGTAAAACTGGTATACAATGGTTTTTGATAATAGCTATTTAACTCCTCAAACAAGTTTGTATAATCATAAAGGTCATCTTCAATTACTATTTTCATTTCTTCCATGATATCACCATCATATTTTATAAAGGTATTCATATCAACTGATTCATAAATTGTAGTATCATTCCATTTGTTGTCGACATTCAATTTTTACCTATGTTTAGTTCAAAATTTATAGTTTTGATATATTTCGTGTCATGACCCATCCCCCGAGGCCCGTGTCGTGACTACCCCAAGACCACCTTCCACGGGCCAAGGTTTGGTGACTAGCATCGGAAAGGCATATCCCTAAAACTCAAAAGGCATTACCTTTTTAACCTGCAAACCACACAGTCCAAGCACACTGCAAGATACAAGCACAACATAAAATATATAGTAAAAGAGTGTTTACAGTAAGTAAAGGGGGCCAGAATACAAGCCCAACTAGAAAGTACAAGTAAAACTGAAAACAACTCCTGCGAACACCCTCCAAGGATCATACCTGAAGGGTAGGATCAGCTATTGAATGGTCATCTATGTGGTACGCCTCGTCTAATGGTCCACCTCCGAGCAACCTTGAGTCCTGCTACCCTCGTCCTCAGTCAGCAGTGTCTATTTTCTATACAAGACACAACAAGGTGTGGGAGTAGCTCGTGCAGGGGTGAGTATAACAATACCCATTAGAGACCCTGAGACCCCCTAAGGTATCTCAGAATCCACAAAGGTTAAACCACAGAGCAAAACTGTAATAAAAAAGAATAAAACAATACTCAAACCTACTTAGGTATATGCCCATACATATACCTAAGTTATCAACTATACCCATCTCATTCATTAAGAAACACAAGGCCCAACACATTAGCCCAAAGAACAACTATTCCACAAAGGAAAGAATACCACAGAGGGAACACCACGAAGTTAAGCACCACAAAGGTAATACCACATAGAAGAATTCGATACAGATATCACCACGAAGTTAAGTACCACCAAGGTAATGCCACACAAAATATTACCACAAAGGTATCACCACATAGAAGTGTACCACAAAGGTAAGGACTCAACTCACACTAGGTATAACTTAAGTATGGAAGTATAGATGATTAGCGGTATTGCTAGATCATTTTACTTTGTTGAGAATCTCTACTATTGACCCACACAGGATCGAAGATGAACCACACAGGATCTGAAGATGACCCACATAGGATCTGGAGATAACCCACATAGAATTAGTATGTGCTGACCCATAAAAGATCACTGAGCATTGATCCACATTGGATTTGAAGTTTTCCCACACAGGATCTGAAGACTCCTCAAGTACAGCCAGCCATAGGGTTCTCGTACTAAGCATGCTTGATTCCGGAAGGTTTCACTCTTCAAGCCATTAGTCTATACTTCAACTGCCACGAATTCCCATGAAAAAGTATCCCAAAGATCCACCACATCATAAGGAACCCAACGCAATAGATGGTGCATCAATCGGACGCCTGGTCTATAAGTTATTAACCTTTTAGTTCTGAGGGCTCGGTTGGATTCAGGTTCGATCCAACCCATATGTACAATAACGTTATCTAAATCTCAATTTAAGTATTCCAAATATACCGTATCGATCCAAGGATTTTTTTCACCTCTGACAGTTCGTCAATCGGCTTCTTGGATCACAAGTTATGGCCAAATGATGTAACTAGGTCCAGATGGATTCGGGTCCGGTCTGGGCTGCCCGGCCCGACCCGGTTCCGGTCGACCCGACCTGGTCTGGGTCTGACTTGGACTAGCTGGGTTGTGGTAAGCCCATCCCAACCCACAAAGGGGGCGGCCCACGGTGCATCCCGTGTCGGGGTGGCCCTTTCTGGTGGGGTCCACCCAAGCCGCCACCCGGGATGGGAGGTGCTTTCTCTAGGTCACCCGAATGGCCCTTTGGACGTTCAGTTTTGGCCAACCAAGCATCACCACATGGCACTGACGATAGGCATGCAGGACCCCCCGGAGGGGTGCCGCTCGGCCAGAAGTGGCCAGCTGAATTCCTGACCGATTCTCCTCCCAGCGACGCAACGACATTTCTCTCCTCCCCGTGGTCGGCTGACTGTCGGCCACCCTTTCTGTCTCCACCGTGGCCAAGTGGTCACGGTCTCTAGCTCCGGCGGTGCGGACATGCGCCGCCACTTCACCATGTGGCCGGCCGGCGTGCTGGAAACCTCTCTACTCCATCGCGGCCGATGGGCGGTGGCCTCTTCTTCCAACAGTGCGGATGCGCCACCACCCTCCTCGTGGCCAGCCAGTGTGGCGGCCGCTGCTTGTTCTCAACCGGCATCGGTTGCCAGCACCGGTCACTGAAGAACCTCTTCGGGTCACCGGGAAAGCTCCGGTGTCCTGTTCTTCAAACCAAAAGAACAGTTGCGGGTCTCGGGATGTTTTCATCATTCCAAGACCAACGGGGTCAGATTCTGTTCAACATGAAGTCTTTCCCATGAAATTAACGTCATTCAACGAATTAGAGGAGGGATCGGGCCATGTTATCATGGCCCGCACCCTCCGCATTAGATAGGTAACAGGAGGATTATAAATATTGAATCACAATGTGGAATCATGATAAACAAACAAGAACAACCAAATTCAAAATCCCTACCTTGACGTACGTTGGAGGTTTCGTGAGGAAGGAGATGAAGATGGTGACGTCAACGTTTCCTCGGATGTCGGTTCGATCGTCATTGGAGATGTTCTTCGTTGGAGGATTTTCTTCGTTGGAGGATATTCCTTCAAGAGTTCTCCACCACAACTAGTTGCCAACTCCAGTTCTCCCTACAGGAGGTTAGGAACAAATCTTATTAAGATTAATTTTATTAATTAACCAAATAAAGATGGAACATCAATTGGGGGAATTCCAAGAGTAACCCCCCCCCCCATTAAAGGAGGAGTTTGGGTGGTCCCCACCACCAATAATTCAATTGGGAGGTTTCAAATAAATAAATAAAATAAAAGTTGATTGTTTTATGTTATTATTTTTTTTAACTCTCCCAAAAAATTCCGAAAAACTAAATTTCACACTTGACCTATTGTCGTCAAGGTGAAGGTCTCCTTAATCGAATATCGGCAATGCAAGTTCAACGATTCCCTTGGATTTCAATTACGAGCACCAGTTCAAAAGTTACAAAACTCCACTCGTGCGTTCACTAAACATACCTAAAAAAGTTCAGAAATTCATTCCAAACACACCAGGCCTCGGAATCACGCACCGTCAATTATCACAGACTCCTAATTTTTCCATATAATTAAAAAGAATACATGGGAAAATCCAGGTCTTTACATTTTGTGAAAATAAAATTTTATTATAACTCTTATAGAATAATTTGTCTTGAACAACAACAATATAAATGCAGATAGAGGATTTTAGAAGGGTCATCTACATACTCTCTTGAAAACTTGATGAAATATTTAACACCATCTTTATATTTGTTTGTCAAATAATTAGCATGCATCCATTTTTAAATTATATGCATCCTATTAGGTTCATAAAAGTTTAATTTTATACAATATATTAATAAATAAGCATAAGATATTTATTATAAAAAGAAAAATTTATAGACAGTTATAATAAGGGAAATGTTGATAATTTCTACTTGAATATCTGAGCTCCTAGATTTTATAAATCCAATAATAAGGGTTGTTGGATTTTGAAAAAATAGGGAGATAAAAAAATAATAAATTATATAATCACTAAACTTTATAGGTGCAAACAGGAAGATTAATAGTGTAATGACCCTAGCTTGGATTACCCAAACAACACCATTACAGATCATCTTATGAGCTCTAACACACCTCAAAGTCACTAAAGGATGGTTTAAACTTTGGGTTATAACAACCTTGCTTTTTGTTACACACTTAAACATGATTTATTACATAAAATATTCACTTGATACAGCATAAAAGATCGAGAGGTCTAGTGTATTTGGGGTTTATAACCAATACATAACAACATAAAATGTGAAATATAACATATTTATTGAAAACTTCCTTTACATGACCACAACATTCCTTCGTACTTAACATTGCATGGGATAACTTGAGGACATACATAAGAAAGGGGTGAGATATAAAGCCCAGTAAGGGAATAAACCTGAAATCACATGAGGAATACAATACATGTCAGTCAATAGTAATATCAATGGAGCACAAGAGAAACATGAATGTAAAGGCATGATAAATCATGATAATCATAACATTGAGATGTGGCAATAACACTTAACATGGAATTAGCATGAGCCAAGGCTCGTTGCACATAGACCATGAGTAAACCCTCATTGCACATGAAGCACGAGTAAACACTCATTGAAATTGGATTATCATGAGTCAACACACATTGCACATGAAGTGTCATGATACTATACTTTACCCAATGCATTGGAGCGCTACTAGGGCGCACCCTTCATAATCAATTCATTTCATGTATAAGTGTGCCACATAGATCATACAGCATGGATTCATTAACATCATAATTCATTCCACAAAAAAGAGATGTGGAATACATAAATTTAAGTCCTCAATAAATAGTTACATGTGGATAAAGGTGAATACCCTTGATATAGGAGTGAGTATGGTATTCACTACACAATGATTTTGTCATGGAAATTTTGGTGTAATTTCGGCAACATAACGATGTCAAATAGAAATTAGTAAAATGGGTTGATGAGAGTGAAAGGGGTATCTCATCATTTAAACATAAATAGGGCAGTATGGTGGAGGTTAGAAATAATACCCCAACATTTATAATTGAAAATAAAAGGACCTAACAATATCAAGAAACTTGGATAAAATGAGAAAGGAAGGAATCCCTTACTTGGAAGTGTGATCCCAAAGGCTTGGGATAGGCTTAAGAGAGGCTTATTGGGAGCTTAGGGCACCTTGAGAGGATTATAGAGAGAAGAGGCCAGAGGTTTTATGAACTCCAAAGTCTTTGAGTGAAGAAGAAGTGGGAGCTTGGGTTTGTTTATATAGGAAAGGCGAAGGAATTAATTATTATTTAGGTTTGGGACACCACACATTAAACTAATCAAAACCACAAACTATCCCATGATTTTTTCCATGTTTTTTACAAAGGGGAGTGGAAAAAATATTTTATAAGTCCAATGGACAAAATTATTAAAATAATAGGGTTTCTTATGTGGAGGTGAGTCACACTCAAATGGAAATCAATTTACAAAGCTAAAATGTTTTATAAGTTTTGAAGGGTCCACTAAAGATTTGTAAAATAAATAATACAAAACTAAAATCAAATTATTTAAATTTTAAAACATATATTAGCTGAAAATAATGTTTAGATTATTTTATTACATCAATATTGGGTCATTATGATGTCATAAAACACATTATATATTTAAACAGTATTTAATTTTTACCCAAAAATTCAATTGTCTCAGAAAATTATGAAAAATTCACCATTGGATAATTTTTACATCCTTATCCCAAAAATAATATTAATTTTATCTAAATAATTTTCTAAATATTTGAATTTTCACTTTTAAAATAAAAACCAACATTCATTGAAAATTCATGGGATTTGACAAAAACATCTTTCAAACCTTAATAAAAATTACAATTGTATTCATAAAAATTATATGATCATTTATACTTAAAAATAATTTAATAATAATAATAATTTATTAAAAAAATTAATTCAAAAATCCATTAATTTATCAAACATATTCCTTGGTTGAATATTAACTAAAAATACTATTTTTTCTTTAAAAACTATTTATAAAGTAATAATAATAAAATGAATGTATATTATTTATTATGTACAAAAATACTGAACATAATCATAGTGATAAGTTCTTGTTACATAACCCAATATAACACCCACATAAGACTGAAGGGTAAGGTGTGCGATGGTGACAGACTCTTGGGGTGGCTCTGATAACATCGTTCGGGTGGTAATCTCTATAAACTTACACTTCTCTCGTAAGCGGTTTCATTCGAGCTTAAAATGTTGAAGCTTGTCTTGGGCTTGGTAAAGATCGAATCTCAATGGTGCCACCTCCTTTCTGAGCTCTGAAAAATGGTCTTTGTACGGGGAAACTCTACTTGATGAGGTCATCGCTTCCTTTGTCTGAGTAAATTGGATTTGTTAAAGACCTATATTTATACTAGTCATGTGATCATTGTTCAATGGCTATATTAGCAATGGTCACAATTCTTAACGGTATTTTAAAATCCAAAAACATAAAACCAAGGAAGTGCATATGTTATATTACCATCTTACCAAATAATACATTTAATTAGATCAAGATGAATTTTCATTAATAAAATTTTGGGTCATTACAATCTTCCCCCCATAAGAAATTTTTCCCTCAAAATTTCCTTTTCACACACTAAAACAGATGCGGGTAACTCTACTTCATCACTTCCTCTGATTTCCATGTTTCCTCTTCAAACTTGTGGTTGCGCTAAAACACCTTGAAAAGGGGCATTGTCTTATTTCATAGAACTTTTTCTCTATGATATAAGATCTTCACTGGTTGCTCCACATAAGAAAGATCATCCTCTAATTGTACTACCTCTGAAGAGAGTACATGTGAAGGTTCTGGTATGTACTTTCTTAAGAGGGATACATGAAATAACATCATGTACTTTGGCCAATGTAGGTGGAAGTGCTAGTTGATAGGTCACAGCCCTGACATGATAAAGAATCTAGAAGGGGCCGATGTACCTAGGACTTAACTTCCCTTTCTTTTCAAACCTCATGACCTTCTTCCACATAGATATGCATATAAATACTACGTATCCAACATTGAACTCAAGGTCTCATCAAAGTCTATCATCATAACTATTTTTTCAACTTTATGATGCCTTGATATATTGTTGAATGGTTTTCACCTTCTCCATCATTTCATTGAACATTTCATGTCCTAGAAACTTTTTCTCACCGACGTCATCCCAACACACTGATGTTCATCACCTTTTCCCATAAAGGGCTTCATATGGTGCCATTATGATGCTCTAGTGGAAACTGTTATTGTGGGAGAATTTAACCGGTGGAATATATTTGTCCCATCCTCCTTTAAAGTCCATAGAACATGATCTTAACATATCTTCCAGTGTCTGAATTATTTGCTCAGATTTTCTATCAGTTTGAGGATGATAGCTCATACTTAAGTTCAGTTTAGTACTTATATCATGCTGTAGACTTTTACAGAACTTATAGGTGAATCTCATATCACAATCAGATACAATAAATAGTGGTAATCCATACATCCTTACCACTTATTTGATGTAAATCCGTGCAATTTGATCTGATGAGAAGTCCTCTTCAATCGTGATAAAATGATTTGTCTTCGTAAGACGATCTACAATGACCCATATATAATTGTTTTCTCTAGATTTCCTTGGAAGTACAGTGACAAAGTACATGGTAATGTTGTCCCACTTCCATGTTGGTATGGTTAGTGGTTGCATCATCCCCTTATACTTTTGCCTCTCGGCCTTCACTTACTGACGTACCAGGCACTTCGATGAATATTCAACAATAAACCTTTTCATATTGTCCCACTAAAAGTTTTCTCATAGATCTCAATACATCTTTGTGCTCCCCAGTTGAATAGAGAAGGTTGAGCTATGTGCATCATTCAGAATCTTCTTCTTTATCTCTGGATTGGATTGTACACATAATCGTGACCCAAATCTTACAATTCCATCCTTTTCAAGCACGAACTCTAAGGATTTTTCATTTTTGATAGCTTCCACCGTTTTCAAAATTTCAACATCCTTTATTTGAGCATCCTTTATTTTCTCTATAAGGGATGGTTAAGAAATCATTTGAGAAAGGAATGATGATTTTTCTTCCTTAATTATTCTCATGTTAATCCTCTACAAATCTAAGAATATTGAATCCTTTTCAATTCTCATCATTGATAATGATGCAGCATCCTTTCTACTTAGAGCATCTTTCACCTTCTTTTCATTACCGGGATGGTAGTGGATCGATCAGTCATAATCCTTGATGGGTTATATCCATATTCATTGGCACACATTAAGCTCTTTTTGTGTAAATATATATTTAAGGCTCTTGTTATTAGTATATATCTCACACTTCCGCATAAACACAGAACCCATTCCCTTCTTCAAATCATCATTGAATACCACAAAAATCTCTCCACTTGTGGGTAAAGTGAGCACGGGCACAGTGATAAGTCTCCTTTTCAACTCCTTGAATCTCTCTTCGCATTCATCACTCCAAGAAAACCTTACTCCCTTCTGAGTTAGCTTGGTAAGAGGGTTGGACAATTGTGAGAAATTTCTCACAAATTAGAGATAATACCCAGCTAACCCTAAGAAACTATAGATATCCATTACCGATGTTGGCCTCGACCATCCCTTAATTGCAGTTGTCTTGGAGGGATCCACAGAGATCACATTTCTTGTGATGATATGACCAAATAATGAGACCTCCTTAAACCAAAACTCACACTTTTTGTACTTTGCATATATATTCTTCTTCCGCAAGGTCACTAGTATAGTTCTTAGATGCTCCTAATGATCCTCCTTGGTTTTGGAGTATATTAGAATATCATCAATAAAGACTACCACATATTTTTCAAGATAATCTCTAAAGACTCTATTCATCAATTCCATGAATATTGTTAGAGCATTAGTGAGTCTAAAAGGCATTACTATGAATTCATAGTGCCTGTATCTTGTATGAAAAGCAATCATGGGGATATCTTCCTTCTTCACCCTTACTTGATAATATCCCGACCTAAAATCTACCTTAGATAAGTATTTTTCTTCACACAGCTGATTAAACAATTCATCAATTTGTGGTAGAGGATAATTTTTCTTTATCATGATTTTGTTAGGATTGCGATAATTGATGCAAATCCACATTAACCCATCCTTATTCTTGAAAAATAGGACCGGTTCACCCCATGGTGAAGCACTTGGGTGTATAAACCCTTTATCAAGATTCTCCTGTAGTTGTTTCTTTAGCTCTTCAAGCTCCACAACAGCCATTCTAAATAGAGTCTTGGATATTGGAAATGCCCCAAGTATAAGTTCAATTGAGAATTCAACATCACTTCTAAGAGTAAGACCAGGAAATTCCTTAGGAAACAAATCAGAAAATTCCCTCACAATAGGCATGTCTTCAAGGATGGTTTCATCCTCAGACTCAATCATCTGAGCTAGATATTCATTCTCATATGGTAGTAATATCTATGCTTGATATGATGGTGCTAAAGAAGATTCATCTTACTCCTTACACTTTTATAGAATTGGGGGTTGATTCTCCATATAGAGAGTAATTTCCCCATCATGTAAATTTGTTTTGGACTTGTATAGGGAAATCCAATCCATGCCAAGAATTGTAAAAAATTATACTATAGGGAGTATGAGGATGTTTTACAGGAAGTTCAATACACAAATTATGACTGGGGAGGAGTTATATTCATGGGATGCAATGATTTAACCATTTTTCGTACTCACTGACATCTTTACTTCCATGATTTGTGGTGGTGTTGGAATTTTTCTACTAAAATTTCGAGATATAAAAGAATATGTAGAACCATAATAAAAAAGTAAATTCTCTATTCTTGAATGAATAACTAGCATACATGTCACAACTTCATTGTCAGGGTTCAATTCGATGGTAGTGATGGAAAAAGATCACCCTTGCTTCCTTGGAGTTTATTGGTTTCCTACCAAAACCCTTAGTTTAGGGCACAAATTAGCAAGGTGCCATGGTTCTTTGCAGTTGAAGTAATGAAAAACACGTTGAGAGTTGAATAGAGTGTTCGTCTCCTCTGTCGCAGCTGCGGGTTTTTCTTGTTATTAGTTAACATCTAGGTGCCCTTCTCTTCCACACCTAAATCATTTCCTCATCCCCTTCAGGCAATTTCCAGGCTACTTCTTTCCACACCATTGGCAAGTAGGGTGTTGGATTTTCTTAGCACCATTGGATTTATCCATCAAACTACCAGAATTTAATTCCAACTTATTCTTCTTATCCTCATGATACCCCTGAGATTCTATGATCTCCATTTCGACCTTAAGGGCACATCGTTCAATTTTCTCATAGCTTTCAAAGTCACGGATCGCCAGGGCTTTCCGCAGGCTAGGTTTTAGCCCACCAAAGAAGCGGTCAACCTTGCATTCAGGGGTAACGACAAAGCCAGAGGTGTATCGTGCAAGCCTTGTAAAGTTTTTCTCATATGCTTCAATGGATTCGTCTTCATTTCCCTAGAGGGAAAGGAAGTCCCTTTCCATATTTTGTTAGAATGTGCGTGAAAAATATTTATCAAAAAACATCTTCTGAAAGTCCTTCTATTCCAATGCCTTGATCTCCTCCTCAGGCTTCATATTTTTTTATCAAAGTCCCCCATTGATTGGATTCACCCTCCATATGATAAGCAACTAGAAGAACCTTATCTTTTTAGGAATATTAAAGGATGGAGAAGATATTTTCAATAGATTTGATCCATTTTTCAACAATTAAGGGATCAGATGATCTATTAAAAGTAGGAGGCCTTTGTCTCCTGAATCTCTTAATAGCGACTTGTTCTTTCTTAGGGTTGGTTTAACATTCCTCTTGACCCATGTTTCCATTCAAATATTGAGTTAACTGAGATAGATCATGATAAAGTTCACGATTACTGCTCCCAATGTATTGGGAATCTCATTAGAATAGTCATCACATTGGGCTTTGCATTAGTTGTTAGCTTGAGTCCTCCTATTACCAGCCATTAGCTAGAATAAAAGGAAAGTTGTGAGTAACACATAAAGGGTAAACCAAGTACAAAACAGATGACTTAAAATTAATTTTATTTCCTTAACTTATGAATCTATAGGATTCAATCTATGTTATCTATGATCTACTTTCTAACATATATTCTTAGGGGAGTTTTTTTAATTCCATTAATAATGGTTCATAATAAGATTATGAATTTACTAAAGCATATCCCCTAGTAGTGTCATAACCAAGAGTGTAGCAAAGCCCATTGTCATGTACCAGGATACCATGGGTCAAGCCCGAGACTCCTTGTTGGAGTTTTCACCCCTAGGTACATCTCTGCTAGAGCCACCCCTACCTGCTCATATCTAGATAGGGGTGTATTTTCTTGATAAACCACTTACTCAATACTCACCAAAATTTAGGGATGTTTTTTTATACTTGGTCTTATACTTAAGGATTTTACTAGGGTTTTATAATAGTAATCCCAAAAATAACTAAACCTATCCTTTGATACCAACTATAACAACCTTGATTTTTATTACACATTTAAACGTGATTTATTACATAAAATATTCACTTGATACAACATACAAGATCAAGAGGTCTAGTGTCATTGGGGCTTAGGACCATTTCATAACAACTTAATACATGAAATACAACATCTTTATTGAAAACTTCCTTTACATGACCACAACATTCCTTTGTACTTAACATTGCATGGGATAGCCTGAGGACATACATAAGAAAGGGATGAGTTATAAAGCCCAGTAAGGGAATAAACATGGAATAACGTGAGGAATACAATAAATGTTAGTCAATAGTCATATAAATGGATCACAAGATAAACATGAACATAAATTCATGATAAATCATGATAATCATAACATTGAGATGTGTCAATAACACTTAAAATGGAATTAGCATGAGTTAAGGCTCATTAAACATGGAGCATGAGTAAACCCTAATTTTACATGAAGCATGAGTAAAACCTAATTGCACTTTAATTAGAATGATTCAACACCCATTGCACATGATGTATCATGATACTATACTTTATCTAATGCAGTAGAGCGCTACTAGGGTGAACCCTTCATAATCATTTCATTTCATGCATAAGTGTTCCACAAAGATCATACAACATGGATTCATTAACATCATAATTTATTGCACGAATAAAAGATGTCGAATGCATAAATTTAAGCCCTCAATAAACAAGTACATGTGAATAAATTTTAATACCCTTGATAGAGGAGTGAGTATGATATTCACTATACAATGATTTTGGCATGGAAATTTTGGTGTAATTTCAGCAGCATAACGACGTCAAAATGAAATTTGTAAAATGGGTTGATGAGAGTGAAAGGGGTGTATAATCATTTAAAAATAAATAGGTAAGTATGGTGGATTTTAAAAATCATACCCTAATACTTATAATTGAAAATAAAAGGACATAACAATATTAAGAAACATGGATAAAATGAGAAAGGAATGAATTCCTTACTTGGAAGTGTGATCCCAAAGTCTTGGGAGAGGCTTGAGAGAGGCATATAGGTTGCTTAGGGAACCTTGGGAGGATTTTAGATAGAGGATGGCAGAGTTTGGAAGAACTCCAAATTCTTTTAGTGAAGAGGAAGTGGAATCTTGGGTGGGTTTATATAGTAAAGGAGAGAAAATTGTTTATTATTTAGGTGTTGGACACCACACATTAAAATAATCAAAACCACAAACCAACCCATGGTTTTTGACCACATTTTTTCCAAAAGGGGAGTGTAAAACAATATTTTATAAGTACAATGGCCTAAATTCTTAAAATAATAGGGTTCCTTATGTAGAGGTGAGTCACACTCTCAAGGAAATCAATTTAAAAGGCAAAAATGTTTTATAAGTCTTGAAGGGTCCCCTAAAGCTTTGTAAAATAAATCAAAAAAACTAAAATCGCATTATTTTAATAGTAAAACATATATTGGTCGGAAATAATGTTCATAGTATTTTATTACATCGCTATTGGGTCATTACTATGTCATAAAACACATTATATATTTAAACGGTATTTAATTTTTTCCCAAAAATTCGACTATCTCAGAAAATTTTGAAAAATTCATCATTGGATAATTTCGATGTTCTGATTCCAAAAATAATATTTATTTTATTTAAATAATTTTCTAAATATGTGAATTTTCACTTTTAAAATTAAAACCAACATTTATAAAAAAAAATCATGGGTTTTGACAGAAACAACTTTCAAACCTTAATAAAAATTACAATTGTATTCATAAAAATTATATGATAATTTATACATAAAAAGTAGTTTAATAATAATAATATTTTATTAAAATTTTATTTAATTCAAAACTACATTAATTTATTAAAATAGATTCCTTAGTTGAATATTAACTTAAAATACTTTTTGTGCTTTAAAAACAATTTAAAAAGTAAAAATAATAAGATGAATTCATATTCTTTATTATATACAAAAATAATGAACATAATCATAGTGATAGGGTCTTGTTACATAACCCCTTATAACACTAAAATAATACCAAAGGATAAGGTGTGCGATGATGACATGCTCTTGGGGTGGCTCGGATAACATCTCTCGGGTGGTAATCTCTATCAACTTCCACTTCTCCCGTAGGTGGTTCCATTCGAGCTTAACATGTTAAAGCTCAGCTTCATCTTGGTCAAGAGAGAATACCAATGATGACACCTCCTTTATTAGCTCTAAAAAATGGTCTTTGTACGGGGCAAGTCTACTGGATGAGGCCATTTCTTCCTTTGTCTGACTAAA
The DNA here is from genome assembly GCA_963277665.1 of Viscum album. Classification (NCBI taxonomy): domain Eukaryota; kingdom Viridiplantae; phylum Streptophyta; class Magnoliopsida; order Santalales; family Viscaceae; genus Viscum; species Viscum album. Next base: position 1,710,788,838 of record OY728137.1, on the reverse strand, counting down.
TTGGATTTGTTAAAGCCCTATATTTATACTAATCATTTGATCACTGTTCAATGTCTATATTATAAATGGTCATAATTTTTAATAGTATTTTAAAATCCAAAAACATAAAACAAGGAATTGAATACGTTATATAACCATCTTACCTAATAATACATTTAATTAGATCAAGAGTAATTTTCATTAATAAAAGTTTGGTTCATTACATGGGTGAAAAAACCATAAATGGGAGCACCCCCCCCCCCAAACATAAACAATTAGTTCCAGTGGTTGAACAAAATTCTAGCATGACCCTTGGGGTTAATAGAAATACCGACACAAAATCATCATTACCTGATATAGGCATACTTGTTAGACAAACAAATATGGAAATAAATGATGCAATATCTATATAGACACACATACAAGTCGTGATAGTATAAATACTCACTTATAGCCTATAAGAAATATCAAATAGATAAAAACGTGAATTCAAATATAACTTGAACTATAAAGGTGCCATAATGATTCAAAACATAAAGGATTTATGTGATCAAACCTCATGTTCTTAACTAGGGATGACCCCTTTCAATATGATCCATAATAAATCTAAAGATCATAGTAAATTATAATAGGAATTATATCCCATGATACATATAACCAATAGAGGAACATACATCACTCCACTAACATGGTTTCAAAAAAATAGCATCTGAAGCTGCATGTCCACTAGGGTGTCCACTAAAGGTGTCAGCATATATATAATCATTAGGGAACCACCAATGTGCCTCAAATCAGTAGTAAATAAACAAGAATAGACATGAAAATTTACCCTCCCCCCCCCCACGCTCAGCTAGGTAGTAAGGGTGGGGAGGGTTTTGGGGAATCGTCCCGGGCCATGTCTCCGAACCAGTGATTTACCTATATTTTCTTTGTCTCGTTGTGTGCCGCTTTTGGGTTTATACCCAATTTTTTAAAAATAATATACATGAAAATTTCTACACATTTATATACATATATAAAAAAATTATTTAGTAAGAATATATAAAACATAGTAGTAAAACAACAATGAATAAATCTAAGGTTTAGTGTCAGATATAAACAAAGGATCCTGCATCGATAGTCGATACAAACAACAAACCACAAATCACTCCCTAAACAATTGATCACAAACAAATCATAAAAAACAGATCATAAAAAAATCATAGAAGAAGAAATCAAAAATGAAACCAAAAATACACATAGAAAATGTGAAGGCATGCCTCGCTAGGTTGAAGAAAATCTGAGACCCTCTTCGGAAACCCTAACTGCAATCAAACACGAGATGTTAAACGTGATATTGGAGAAACTTGTGGTAGTCGAGTGGTGTGATTCGACCTTTTATTCACCCAGGAGGAGCGCCGGAAGCAGGTGGATTCCGTGGAAAGATTCTATATCATGATTGGTTCACAAAGGGTTTGAAAATGGTTAGAGTTTTTTAAATAGATTGGGACACTTTTATCAGTGCTTACAAATAAGCACAGATAAAGATCTCTTTTAACATCACTTATTACTTAAGAACTGATAAATGGTATCTTGATCAGTGTTTATTTAGGATTGATAAATATAGGTCTTTATCAGTGCTAAAAAGCACTGATAAAATAAATATTTATCACTGCTAAAGTTATAGTGCTCATAAATATTAATTTTATATGTACTTTATTGAGTACTGATAAAGACTATCTTTATCAGCGCTAAAATAGTGATGATTAAGATTTCTTTTATCAACGCTTATTACTAAATATCTGATAAAGGATTTATAATTATAATTATAAATAAAAAATTGTAAATATTTATATATAATTAATAAATATATATATAAAAATATAAATATAATGCATATATTCTTTTTTAAATATATTTATTATAATTTTATAATTATTTATTTTTAATTATAGAAATATTTTAAAAAATAAAATTTATATCATTATATATATTTATATCATTATACATATTTATATAATTATACATATATATATTTAAGAAATATATATAAATATAAATATAGTAAATATATTCATTATATAAGTAAATTTATTATAAATTTAATAATAATTTAAATATATATAATTATTTATTTATAATTATATAAATACTTTTAAAAAATATTTATTTATTTATAATTATAAATTTATAAATATATTAAATTTATATTTATAAATATTTTTATTTATAAATATTTTTTTACTAATATTTTTTTAACATTATTAATGAATATCTAATTTTAAGTTCATGTATATATGTTAAAAATGAGTGAAATTGAATAAATTAAGAATAAGTACACTTTAACAATATTAAAAAAATGGATAAATTTTCCATATATGCATTGTAATATATTAAAATACATTAATTACATATAGGTGAAATCAATATAACACACATTTGATATATATTAAATTGAAAAATCAAATGACATTCAATTATATGTCGAGTACTTTGTAATTAGTCAATATTTTTAATTCATATTGATTTTTAATTATAAACCATTATTCGATAAATATATGATTATTTAATGTAAAGCATGTAAATATTTTGTAATATATAAATCATATTTATATACATTAATATATATCTATATATTTAATATACACAATTTAAGAACATTAATTATCATAATTATCTAATTAATAAATTGTTTAATATTTAATAATATATAATAAATCTATTCATTTTTATCAATAATTATTTAATTAATAAAATTTGTAAAAAAATTAATAAACACATTTTTTATTTATTCCATTATTTCATTTTATTTATTATGACCTTTATGAGTTCTAAAAACAAAGTACTGGTAAAGGATACCCCTTATCAGTGCTAAAAATAAAGCGCTGATAAAGGATACAGTTTATTAGCACTAAAAAGAAAGTACTGATAAAAGGTTAAATTTATCAGTGTTTTCTTTAGTGCTAATAAATATGCCATTTATTAGTGTTTTTTCTAGCACAGATAAATACCAGTGCGGTTAAAGTCTTGTGTTGTAGAAGTGATCTCATCTGATGGGACATAGATGATGGAGACTATCGCATGTGAGTACTGATAGGTGGTTGAGACTTCATATCAGGAATTTTTCACTTTATATTCTCTAAGATAGAAGATTATGAGGAAAGACACACTAATAAGAATTACACATGTTACTTTTCAATGGATATTCATATCTACGAACATTTGTAATGATCCCTAGTATTTTATATTATTATTAATGTATATCATGAGCCGTGTAAATAGATATATTGTCATAAAACATGATGAAATATGTTCATGTTTAAGTTGGGTATGTTGAGTGCATCATGAGTAATATGTTATTAGTGAACAATTCAATGGAGGATTTGTACCTTCTATCTTTATGGAAGTTTATATTTTGTCCCTTTGAATGAAATAAACCTTCCAAACTAAATTTCATTGACATGGTGTTTTGATGGATTCATTTAATGAATCCCATGAAAAATTCATCAAACATATAGGTTAATGACATGAGTGTGAAACATGCTTAATGATATATTGAGGCAAATGGGTTATATTATACAATAGGCATGTGTATGTGTTTATTATCAATATGACATTAACTTCTTTCTATATGGGTGATTTTATGTGTTTATAGATGTTGATATTATAATTTAGGATATCCCACCTAATGTTGCTGAGGAATAAGTCTAGAGATTCACAAATTAAGTTCTTCCACTGATCACATTTAAATACTATTTGTATTTAATGGTTTGAAAATTTGATCACACTTATTCTGTCCCTATTTATATTTGAGTTTAATGTTTAAAAATATATTTATTCATAGGACCAAGAATATAATATATTTATTATTTATTTATCAAATGGATAATATATTTATTATTTGAGGTTAGTTAATTGTCAAACAAAGTGGATAAACTGAGATATGTTCCCAATAATGGAAATGATATACTAAATATCATTTAAATAAATATTAATTTATTTATTTATATTTATATCATCTATAATACATGCATAAATAAAAATAATAATAATGATATTATTATTATTATTATGAGTGTTTACTAAGGATTAGTAGATTCTATAAGGGCCTTTTTAAAATTACTAATTCTCTAACCTAGATCTATATATACTCAGTTTTGTCATTTATATTTAACACTAGAGAAATTATGAAAATTATTTTGGTGTGTACAAAAAATGTCTTTCCTATAGAGCTTTAACTATGTAGAACAACCCTAGTATTTCCTCACAAGACTGAGATCTTCTTCCACCTCCTTCCACCCTCTCAATAATGATATAATGATAATTAATCCTTCGTCTCTAAAGGATTGTGTTTTTATTAAACTGATAGTGAGACAAGATGATCAGTTCTACCATGCTAGAACCTGGAGTAACATCAACAACACTTCATGATCAAGAAGCATGTGTAGATCACTGGTGAAGGGATTATATCATGGGATCCTCATAGCGCAATGATGGTACAACCCAAACGGTGTTCAAATGACCAATATCCACATCAAAGAAAGTACTTAAGGCCTAGGTAATTCATACTTTTAAATTAATTTTAAGTTCAATTGGAAATATCCACACTCATGGTTTTAGGATTATTTACTTGGTTCTTTGGATATTATCAGGAGATCTGTTGTTTTATGCCATGTTCTTATGATATTTTTATTGGATTCAGTAATAACACATCATTGGTCATAGACCCAACTGGATTCTTCTACACCTGGAACCTACAAGTTGTGAGATATTGATCATGTTTAAATTTATAATTATTTAATTTTTTTATAATTACACACATTTTTTATTTCTCTTTCATTTATTGATTTTTCATTCATTGAATCCAAAATTTGAGATACATTCTTCATTCACCTTCATATGAATAAGAACAAGTTAATAATAGTTGAGAAAAATCCAAAGAACCAATCTGAAGGAGCTGAGTTTTCTAGATGGATAACACAAAACTATAAAATGTGTATCCTATAGGTACATGTTGTGAAACCCAATACATTGTACCACGATGATTGATGAATTTATTCTAATTCATTGTGTAATATATGACACGTGGAACAATTACACACCACGTGTTGACTGAGCCAGTCAAGCACATGAATATTCACATTACATGTTTTGTTTCTAGAATAAACTCCATATAGTACATGAATTTTTTTAGTGGAAGGTAATTAGTCAAAGACGTAACGTGTATTTATAACATGACATGAAGGACTAATAGTCAGTCAACATTGTGGTCACATGGAATATAGCCAGTGAACGTGTTGTGAACCTCATGAATGATTATGGATGAAATACATTCCCAATTCCAAGTAATGTTTAACAAACATGGGAGAAATTAATTACACTACATGTATGTGCATGTATATGTCGTGTAATTCATAATCGTCTGCATGGAGTACACACCAAACTCGATTGTGTTGGTACCAGGCATAGTGGATTTGTGTGATGGGTCATGTCTAACTTTGATTTTTGTCATGATAAATGATTAATATAATATTTACATGGTGATAAATGATTAATGTAATTAAATAAAATAATATTGAAAATGGATAAACACTGAAACCAAAGAACAAGATCATCACATATTATTTATAATTAATTTAATCAATTAAATAATTACCATATATAAAATTCCTTCTTCATTAATAGATCTGAAAATAGATCTAAATCATACCAATGTTGTGTTATAGTAATAAATATTAAATTCCCTCTAGCATTGATCCACATGTGGTCCACGAATCTTCGAACACCGCTATAGGAATCAATAAGAGCTAGCATGGTAGATCCTATCACTTGTATCATTTTCCTTTGATAACCTAAAGAATAAATTCGAAAGGATTTTTCTGGATCTCTCTAGACTCACAAGTGGAAGTTGTAGGAAGAAGACTCTCCATTATTGGTATCTTTTTTGAGAGGAATCACCCTAGGTCTAGAGAGTATTCTATTTAGATCTCATTGTTCACAATGAAAATGAATTGGATTTGTTGTAAAAATTATGTAATTGGGTTTATATATCGCTAGGGTTAGAAATAAATAATTTCACAAGTTCCATTTATTATTTATTTAATCCATGTAAAACCCCATGTCTATAATAATAATAGTATTATTATTATTATTACTATTTTTATTATTATTTCTAGACATGTGATAAACTCTTAAATTAAATTAAATATTATTTATTCAAATACTATTCAATTTATATTATTTCTCACCAAACCATTAAACTCAGTCTGCCATACCTCCACAATATTTATCAGACCTTGAATAATGAAAATTTATTTAATAAATAATATCACTACATTATTTTCTATAAAATAAAGAAATATTTTATATTCACTAAATAGAAAAAAAAAATATTTATTGAATATTCTAATCAAATAATATTCTATCGAATAACTGGTTATAGAATATATCTGATCAATAAAACATGAATAATTATTAAACCACATGTGGGAATAATATTTATTCAACTTGTAAAATAATAAATAATAATATATTACTTAACTAAGATCCTTGATACACTTAGTGTGTGACTCTATGGGCTTCTTTCTCAGTAAAATTCAATGAAGTGGCCTAAAGTCCAAGGTTAGCATCTAGAAACAAACCAAAGGACCATAAAGAACGAATTTAATGTTGCAACAATATAATACCTCATATGGATGCTTATTATGTAATATGATCACTTTATCTCGATATCTATAATTAAGAATGTTGTATATTGATACTCTCAAACTATGTGCTTGATGTCACTTTCTTTTATTTTAAGAAAATCAAACTTTTCTATAAAACACCATGGCCATGGATTTATTTAGGATATATCATTTCCATAAAAGGTCTTAATATATCAACTTCCATTAAATAATACAAGATAAAAAATACATTCTTGCATTATTAATTAATGAAATATTTCTCATGATGTACTCAATGTATCCTACCTCAATGTGAACATATGTCATCACGGTTTTCATCAATACATCGAATTATATGACTTATAACACTCATTAATAAAAATATTAATGTATAAGGATCAATAAACATGTATGAAAATTGGAACATCAAATGGAACATATAAATGTATATTTCTTATTGGTGGGTCATGTTCTCATAATATCTTACAATAGATATTACCATGGATGTACACCATGAGAAGGTGCCTCAAAGTCCAATGAGTCTCTATCCATGATAGACAAAATTATTTTTGTCTATAAAATTATTTAATCCAACTATAGAAGATATATTTAATAGGACTTTTGTGGAACTTTTGAGATCTCATCATAGAGGGGAACTCCTATAACCTTTCAGTGTGATAGCTACTCTTTAAAAATTATCATAGACTATGCCATGCGAAAGAACAAGTATGATGTGATAATAAGTTTATTAATATTCAAAATAAATAATATAGGTTATCATAAAGTACACAAAATTCGGTTCTAGGGCACCAACTCCTATAGGTTGTACACCATGTAATAAATTTGATGCAAAAAAAAGATTAATTATACCATTAAACCTAATCAATATGTTTCTATGTTTCATTAATTTAAAATGTGTGTCATGTGTTATTTTTTATATTTTATTAAATGCTAAATTAATTTCTACATAAAATTAAGAACTTCATGCTATGTAAGGTCATTATTATTCATTTACTCTGTATGCACTAAAAGCATTACACGCTACATAAATTGACACATGGTTTTGTGTCTATAATTGATAATAAATTCCATGTAATTATGTGTCATGTTGTTTATGATTTATGTTTTGTGAGTCTATAATACAAGACTGAAAAATAATTTAGGTAGTTTGGAAATGTACACATCATGTGGCCTCTAAGTACACTATGTACATAATTAATTTCAAATAAAATTAATTTATTTAATTTGTTTAAAATTATATTGGATTCCAATCTCAAGAATTGTTTGAAATAATATTAAGATAAATTTATTAATTAATTTATAATATAATTAAATTATTATGGTAATTTATCTTAATTAAGTGTGATTGAAATGAATTCTAGTTTAATAAATGTTTATTCATTTCATGTTTGTGACTGATCATGATATTTGATCGACCAATGTATGGATTGGAATTCTATTTAATTTAATATTGTTTCATGGGTTTTAAAATAATTGAGTTTTATTAAATTAAATATGATGGATTGTGATGTATCCATTCCCCCTTTATTATGTAAGACTTGTGTGTCTATGGTTTATTTTATGTATCGCATACCTCTAGTTCCCCACACCTACATGTGAATAAAATATATAATGGGCGGATCTCCATGGAGAAGAGGTTATTCTAAACCCAACCTGAGGTGAAACAAATAAACAAGGTATAATAGTTCACTAGTGTAATGTAGTAAATCATGATACAAGACTATCCCATTGAGTTTTTTCCCTTGGGTCATAGGTTGATTTATTATCCACTCAAAAAATCAACCATTATAAAGCTCATGATCAATTCATTTTATTATATTTATTTTTTTCAATTTCATTAATAATTTTATAAATTATTTATCATGATCAAAAAAATTAGTAAATAAAAAATCATGCAAGATGGAATTAAAAATAAATTGGATTATATATAAATTGATTTTGTCATAACATGATTAATTTTTTATGTAAACTTCAAATAATATTAACAATACATGTTCATTTATAATTAAAAAAACCCCTCAAGTTAATATTAAGTCAATAATCCTTCCATTATCTATGTTATTATACATCCACACTTAAAGTTTCAGTTCAGGACTACATCGATGGAACTTATAATTATCAAGATGTATTGAAGAAAATAGTGGGTCAATTTAACCAAACTTTTATTGGATTTAACAGACATGTTCTATTGAATAAAAATTTCATGGTAAGTGTTGAGGAGATCTAAGTCAAGATTTTTTGATTGGGGAGTCCACTCAACAGGTCAAGGAGCTTCAAGCAAGTAATTAGTAAGACCACCTACCTAAATACCATATCAGTATTTTCATGGATTTTTCTAGGTTATAATAAGAGAAATATGGATCATTTTACCTATAATGTCTATGTGATGAGGAATTTTGAGTACACTAGTTTGGGTTCATGAAACTTGATAAAATAGTTTGAGAATAATAAGATAATTAAATTATTTAATCTCATGCATTTAGATAATCAAGTAAAGTTCTAATAATCTGCTTTAGTTTTATTATAGTAAATAGAAATTTTTTCAACCAAGTTATTCCAATGAATAATTTGGGAGAAAGTTAATCTACTTACTAGAAGTAAATTCAAGGAATGGTACAGGCACTTGTGAATTGTATTACACCATGAATAGAAGCTTTATTTGCTAGAATCTCTAGTTTTTTATCCTCTTTATAAGGATATGAGTGATTAAAATATCATTTATATGAAAAACATTTAGATAATGTACTAGATGTCTAGTTTTTGTTGTTATCATTTATTTTTATAAAACTTATAATGTCATATGAGAAAATGGATTCATATATCATGATCAAGAATCTATATGATCTTTATTAGGAGAGAGTTGAATAGAAGCAGATTAATATATCTACATCTCTCTTCATGGGAATACTTGGATAAGGAGTTCCATCTATACCTCACATGGACAAACTTATTGGAAACATTTAGAATCTATAGATTATAGGGTTCAAGATACCTAAATAACTATAAACCAATCTCCTACTTAATTCACTCCCTCAAAGTTTCTCTAGCTTTGTTATGAATTTCAATATGAATAATATTGAGAATTCTCTCTCGGATATACTTACTCTGCATCATCGGGTTGAGAAGGACATGAAGCCAAAAAATCTTTATATTCTTATGGTGAATAAAAATAAGGGAAGATTTAAAATTACCAATATTGACTCTAAGTATAAGGCTTCTTTTAAATGCTCATCAAAGAAAAGGAAGATCAAGGGGAAATTAAGGGAGAAGGACATTGTATTTTTTCATGTGGTAAGAAGGTCCACTGGAAATTGAATTTCCCCACTTCAAAGAAGTATGTGGAAGCTTTATGTGGGATATTTACTGAATTAAATCTATATGTTTCTACAAATTGGGAACTAGATACATCTTTTAGTGCTCAAATTTTTATCCAATTGGAGGAACCAAGTAGATTTAGGAGATTTGCAAGAGGTGAAGTGGGTCTATAAGATTATAACTAAGCTAAGATTGCTAAAATAGCTATTGGATACTACCACCTAACATTATAAACTATAATGAACATGATTTTAAGGATCTATTGTTATATTTTATATGTTACCAAAAAAATTATTTCTATTTCCAGTCCTGATATTGATAGTTTTATTTTCAAATTTGGGACTAAAAGTTACTTCCCTTACAGTGATAATATATGATATGGAATAAAATGTCTAAATAATAATATTTATGTGTTGGACTACACATAATAATTAATGGAAATTGATAATGAAAATAGATCGCATGACTCATATCACACAAAAATGTGGCATCACTGGCTAGGTCATATAAAGGAAAAGAAATTGACTAAACTATACCAAGATAAATATCTAAATTCTTTTGAAAATAAAACCACTTGAAATATACCACAATTTTTTTCTTGTAAAAATGACTAAATATCCATTTAGTGAAAATAAATTAAAGGATACAAAGATTCTGGAGTCGGTTTATACAATTGTGTGTGGACCATTTCTGTTTAAAGAAAGGGGTGGTTAATCATACTTAATAATTTTTACTAAGGAAAAGAAAAATGAAGTTGTGAATCAATTTGGTAATAAAGTAACAAAACTCTACCCAAACTATGGCAGAGAATATCTTAACCAAGAATTCATTGATTAACAATTGGACTTTTGGATTCTATCTCAACTCACTTCTCCTTATACACAAAATGGAATGGTGTAAGTGAAAGTAAGAACAACACCCTGATAGACATGGTGTGATCAATGATGATTCATATAATTCTTTTACTATCCTTTTGGGGATACACATTAAAAATAGTGTAACACAAACTAAACTAAGTGCCATATAAATCAAAAAACAATATTCTATTTTACCTTCTGTATGTAAGTAAATTCATATTTTCATATATATGAGTGTGGGGATATAAAATATCCATTAAGTCATATTTGGTTAAAAAACTTACACCCAAAGTCACTAAGTGTATATTTATAAGATATAATAATAAAACTATAGGATATTTCATGTATGACACTTTATATAAGAAATTTGTGGTTAAAAGAATTCTGGCCTTTATTAAAATGGATATTATCTCTAAAAGATATAGTGGGAGTGAAATAGACTTCAATGAAGTCATGGATTATGATACACAAGAGTTTTAATAAAAATAAATTCATAAATACCTATGGTGGAGGAAGTTTAAAATACACAATTACTATATAGAAGTCAAAAAGACGTTAAATAATCAGAAATATATCATTTTCTAGTAAAAAAAGATGGTGACTCGTTATTAGTTGATAATAATGATCTTGTTACCCATAATAAAGAATTAATTATCATAGAATAAACTAAATAGAAAAAATATATAAATTATAAAATTTATTCCATGTACCAAAACCATGTTTGTATTTTTTTAGATCCTCCAGTGGATGTAAATCCTCTTGGTTTCAAATGGTTATTCAAGAATAAAATGTACATTAATGAAAAAATAAGTACCTATAAAGACTAACTAGTTGAAAATGGGTTTAAATATCCTTATTTTATAGACTATGAGGAAACCTTTTCTCAGGTATCTTTTCTTAAATCCATTATAATTCTGCTTTCTATGGTATCTTACCATGACTATGAGATTTGGAGGATGGATGTCAAAATAACTTTCCTTAAAGGAAAGCTTCAGGAAGATTTCTATATGATGAAACCAAAAGAGTTTGTGACTCCAAAGGGTGATATCAAGGTATGAAAACTGAATAGATCCATTTATGGATTGAATTAAGAATCTAGGTTGTGGAACAGCTAATTTATAAATCTATAATAGAATTTGAATTCATAAAGAATAAATGTGAGACTTTTGTCTACAAGCAGTTTAGTGGGAGTGAAATTATTTTTCTAAAAGTATATGTTGATGACATATTTCTAATTTGAAATTAAATATTTTTCTAATGGCCTATTAAAATGTGGTTAAACATTTTTTTCTCTATAAAATACTTAGGTAAATAAACATATATATTTTGGATCAAGATCTACATTGATAGATCCAAGATTCTAATTAGACTAAGTCAAGGTATATATGTTAACAAGGTACTAAATAAATTCATTATAAAATAATACAAGAGGGGATTTTTTTCAATATCGCATGGTATTTATTTTTCTAAGAAAGTGTGACCTAAAACAAATAAAAAGAGAAAGATGATTTCAAGGATCCTGTATGCATTTGTGATAGGTTAGAGCATGTATTCCATGTCATGTTCTAGGCTATAGGCCTCTTATAACTTAACCATGGAAGGGATATTTCAATCTAAACTAGGATACTAGCATTGGATTTTAGTTAATAATATAAAAAAATTATGTGGCATACTAAAGATATGTTCCTATTTTATGGAGGAGATGAAGAGATAGTCATCAAGAGATATACTGAATCTATTTTACAAATAGATCAATATGATCAAAAATTGCAATCAAGATATATCTTTACTCTTAATGGAGGTGTCTTGAGCTGGAAATCTATAATCAAGAAATTTTCATTGATTCTATAGTAGAGTCCAATTATATTGTTTCTTCCCATATATCCAAGGAAGTAGTTTGGATAAAGAACTTTTTCAAGGTGATTTATGTGGTGCCTAGGAATAAATATCTTATCACACTATATTATGATAATACAATAGTAGTGGATCTTTCCAAGGATCTGAGGTATCATAAATGGATAAATAAAATACTTCAAAAGTATAATCTCTTGGGGAGTTATTCTCGGAGAGGTAATATCGCAATAAGAAAAGTTTCCATGAAAGAGGACATGTTAGACCCATTGACTAAATCCCAATATAAATATAAATATGAACATCATATGGGAGCTAGTGGACTAAAATTTGTTAGCAACTTTCTCTTGTCTAACTAGAAGTCTTTTGATTTGATTCCCTAGAACCAATTACTTTATAATTTGTATTTCTATATATTTGTAGACCAAAATATTAATATAGTATTTATCACATATTGTTTTTTATTATGTGTAATTGTAATTTTATAATTTCCTATAGTATCTATAACATTGAAAAGGTCATAGAATTTTTCAACTATAATGAGAACCTTAAAGTGATATGATGATATTATTAAACTATATATCCTATGGTCATATGACGTCATTTGATAGGACACAGAAGATATAGATGGTTAGATGTTAGTACTCATATTAGGATGAGACTTCATATCATGAATTTTGTACTTAATAATCACAAAGACTAGGGATTATGAGGATATACCTATTGGTAGAAATTTCACATGTTACTTATCATTGGATATTCCTGTCTACACATATGTGTAATGATCCTTAGACTTTAAGATTATTATTAAATAAAATCATGATTATTTTACTATAGGTATTGTCATAAACTATGATGACATATATTTATGGTGAAGTTGGGTATGTTGGGTTTTCCATGAGTGATCTGCTATGAATGAATAAGCTGAGGAAGTATTTTTGAATTCCAAGTTTATGGAAGTTAATGTCCCATCCCTTTTATTGAAATAAAATTTTCAAACTAAATTCCATGGTCATATTTTATGGATGGGGTTATTTATAGAAGTCATATAATGATTCATCAAGCGTATAGATTGATGATGTGAATATGTAACCTACTTGATGAGATATTGATAAAATAGGATTATATTGCACAAAGAGAATTTTTATGTGGTTTTTTCATTTTGATATTAAATTATTCTTATATGGGTGACATTATGTGTTAATAAAACCCAATATTGAAATTTAGGAAAGTCCACCTAATTCCACTGAGTAATAATCTTATAGGGTCAAAAACTTAGTGTTTCCATTGATATCAGTTAAATACTATTTGTATTTAATGGTTCTAAAAATGATCATATTTATTCAGTCACTATTTATAAGTGAGTTGAATGTTTAAATAAATATTTATTCACAAGACTATGAATATAATATATATTTATTCTTTTAATAAATGAATGAATAATAAATTTATTACTAGAGTTTTGATAAATTTCAAGAAAGGTGGATAGGTTGAGTTAGATTATCGGTAATGAAAATGGTATACTAAATATCACTCAAATAAATGTTAATTTAATTTTTGATATTTATATTATCCACAAGACATGCACATATCAAAGAACTAATATTATTATTATTATTATTATTTAACATGGGGATCATTAAGTATTAATAGATTAGATAAGGGACTTTTTGCAATTACTAATTCTCTAACATAGATCTATATATACTCGATTATGTCAATTTTTTAACGCTAGAGAAATTTTGAGAATCATTTTGTTGTGTGAAACAATTATCCTTCCTAGAGAATTAAATATATGAAGAAATCTTCAAAAATTTATTATTAAGACTGAGATATTCTTACACCTATTTCTACCCTCTCAAGAATGAGATAACAAGAATCAATCCTTCGCATTTAAAGAATTGTGTTTTGATCAAAATACAAGTAATACAATATGATTGTTACCACCACACTAGAACCTAGAGTGTCATCAGTTACACTTCAAGATCAAGTAGAATGTGTAGATCACTGTTATAGGGATTATATCTTTTGATCCTAATAGAAAAAAGACACTATAACTCAAATTACGTTCAGATGATCAATACTAAATTTGAATAAATTTCTCAAAACTGAGGTAATTCTTACTTTTAAATTAACAATAAATTTTTAACATAAAATAATATATATCTTTTTTTCATCATTATTTCACTTATTTATTCAAATATTATCATGATAAATTTCATTTTATATAATATTCTTATTATTTTTTCATTAGATTCAATGAAAACCCATCATTAGGAATAGACATGATCGGGTTTCTCTATGCTCAGAACCTATACTTTACTGTTAGGAATAACATCAAACTCATATATGACATTGATCATAAAAAAATCTTCTTTAGTCGAATTAGAATATGCTATATACTCATACTCTACAATATAACCGATGACCACTGGTTATTTAGAAATTTTCTTGCTCACTGATTCTCCATTAATAAAAAACACATATCCCAATTATAATTTCATATATTTATGATCAATTGGGAAACTAATATCTTTGTATCCCCTCACAACTTTTTCTTAATCTCCTCCATAAACCAGTAACATATCATTTTTAGGCCTTATGTATTTTATTATATTTTTATATCCAACTAATGAATCTCTCTTAGGTCTCCTTCATATCTTCTTACCATTATCAAGGAATTATAAACATCAAGCTTGGTATATATAATAGAATTCATGACAAATTCAATCATTGATTTGTAATGAATTGTACTCATCCTTTCTCTCTCTTCATATGTATGAGGATACATTTTCTTAGATGGATATATACTATGTGATATAGGAAAAATTCCACTATAAGATTTTTCTATATTGTATCGTTTCAATATGTTTCCAATATATATACCTTTCCTTAGTCTAAAAATACATTTAGATTTAACTTTATGGATCTTAATCCCATCAATATTAATTACATCACGTAAGTATTTTATAGATAAGTATTCATTTAAGTATGACTTAACTAATTGTAATACTAGTATCTCATTTCTCATTAATAATATGTCATTAAAAAATACTACCAGGAAAACTATAGCACTCAAATTAAACCACTTATAGACACAAGGCTCATATTCATTCTTAATAAAACAAAATTCTCTTATGGTTTTAGAAAAATTAATGTTCCATGATCTTAAATCTTTCCTCAGCCTATAAATGGATATGTACAACTTACATACCTTATTGGAATCCTTTTCTCTCACCAAACCTTTTGGTTGTGTCATATAAATATCTTCCATAAGATTTACAATAAGAAAAATGGTCTTGAAATCCATATTAAAAATATCATATTCAAGGAATGATGCAATAGAAATTATAATTATAATGGATTTTAGTATAGTGACCAGTGAAAATGTTTCATCGTAGTCTATTCCATGGAGTTGTTTGAAACCTTTAGCGACAAATAAATCATTATAGGTGCTATAATTACCATTCATTCCTAGTTTTTCTTGAATACTCATTTAAACCCAATAGGTTTTACATCTACTAAAGGATCTATTAAATCCCAGACTTGATTTTGGTACATGGAATCTATTTCAGAATTCATGGCTTCTTGCTATTTTTCAACTTTTGAGTTTTTTAATTCTTCCTTATAGGATAACCATTAATTATTTTCAACTAATAATGTGTCACCTTATTTTGTGACTAGAAACCCATATCTATCTGATTCTAAAACTTATTTATTACTCCTAGATAGAACTTGTGCCTCTAGAACAACTTCTTGCATTGGGTATTGTAGAATATATTATTGTTCCAAATCTTGTTTATTGCTAGTATTGGAATTAAAAAATGTTTTTTATCTCTACACATGAATATATGACAAAATAGAGTTCATCTCATGCCATAACTCATTTGGTATTTCAATTACTGCTTTATTTGGCCCTCAGTTCAGTGTGTATACTTATGATTGTAATATATATCCTCAAAAGAATAACAGAATATTTGAATTTATTCATTATAGCCTTTCACTGACACTATTCCACTATGTTGAATAGAGAGGATTGAGTTGGGATAACATCCCAAAAAAATTTTATATAATCAATGAACTCTTTGTTGAGATACTATCTACCTTTACGAGAATAGATTTTCATTATCTTCTTACCAAGATAATTTTATACTTTATCCTTGTATTCATTAAATTTCTCAAAGGAATTAAACTTATACCTCATCAAGTAGATTAACAATGTCTGGTTAATTTTTTTTAAAAGTAATATAGTTAGATTATCCACATTTATCTTCTACTAGAAAAGTTCCACACACATCAATGTAAACTAATTATGAAATTTTTTTGGATCTCCCACCCTTTCCACTTAAAGGATAATTGATCAGTTTTACTTTTAAAAATGATAACATATATCTTAGGGTTTTATCCCAAAATAATTGAAATACCCTCTTTCATATAATTTAGTCAAACTATTCAATATTAAAAGATCAATCTAATGACGCCAAAACTAGGTGTGATATGAGTTGGGTGAACTTTATTATTTATCTGTTACAAAAAAATGTCCCCATATTCTAGTATGTAAAGTCCTTTTTCATATGTTTAATCCCATAACAAGTGTTATCTTTATAAAATTATAATTATTTATTTATCATCATGAAAATAAAACCATCTAAATCTATACTATACATAGAGAGTATGTTCTTGGTTACACTAGGCACATAATAATAGTTTTTCAAAACTAAAATCAATCTAGTTATTAATATGATATGGTAGTATTCTATAGCTAGTGTATCTAGTCTTACTCTATTGAAAGGTTAAAGAACCACCTCACCTTAAGCAATATTCCAAAATCTACTTGGTTCCTATATTTGGATACAAACATAAGAGCCAAAATTTATATCTAACACCCAATATATACAAATGGAAATATTTCACTTTATAATTAATCTACCTAAATTTTCTCCCTTATTCTTTATTATGTAATAGTTCTTCTTTCTATGGACCTTCTTTATATAATAAAAACATATATCATCCTTCTCTTTAGCCTCCCTTTGGGTCTTTGGTTTCTTATAAGTGAATTGAGAAGGTTTCTTAGTCTTAGAACTTTCCTTAAACATGTTTCATTACCTTTTCTCATGTCCACAATAAGGACATAAGTTATTTCATGCTTTGTGTATTTATCCACTTTTTGAATCAAAGTTAAAATATTTTGAAATGAATTTTATATATTTTTCATGTTGAAATTCAGAATAAAACTTAAGTAGCTCAAAGGAAGTGAAGAGATAATGAGGTCTAGGCACAATTCATTGGGAAAATTAAATCCAAGAATTTCAAAATGCTCAAAAAATATTATTATGTTGACTACATGTGGTGAAAATAGAACTTATCCTCCTGATAGAGATCATGTCGATGAGGTAACAGAAATGAATCGTTCATTTCTTCATGAACCATATAGAGCTAAATAGTCATTGATAATTACATCAGGCATTATACGTCTAATGAATAATCTATGTATTTTCAAGAAGCATTTTTATTCTCCTAATTTGAATCTCTATAAGGATCGGTGGTAATACAGGACTCCAATACATAAAACTTCCTCTGTTAGCACAGTACAATGCACAGACACTTGTACCACTCCTAAAATTTTACACTGATAAATATATTATTTTCACCAAGATAGATCATAGGGAAAGTGATGAGGAATTTTCATTCTATTTTATACTAAAAATAAAAAAAATTATTAATTTATCCATATTATAGGTTATTACTTAATTATTTAATTTAATTAGTCTCCTTTTATTCTATCAAATCCAAACAACCCTCACTTTGGA
This sequence comes from Viscum album, assembly GCA_963277665.1. Classification (NCBI taxonomy): domain Eukaryota; kingdom Viridiplantae; phylum Streptophyta; class Magnoliopsida; order Santalales; family Viscaceae; genus Viscum; species Viscum album. The sequence goes on along the minus strand of OY728137.1, from coordinate 1,710,770,361 downwards.
TTTAGAATATCTTTTCACTTCGATATTCTAGTGAAAATGATCCATATTTTTTTTAAAATGACCTATATTAAGGCCTTATAAAATTATTAAAAGTTATTTAGGTAATATTTTCTTTCTAAATTTATTAACTCACACCATCTTAATTTATTTAGTGGACTCCCCAATCCCAAAATCCTATACACTTATATCCTCAAATCTCGCCTCCAAGTTACACCAAGTCTTATGGGGAAAACAAATCTTGATGTTAACTTGTTTAAGTCAACCCAAAGATTTCATTAGAAATACTCAATAATTAAAAGTATCCTAATGAGGTTCGAACCAATACATTGAACTGTAGTTTCATTCTAATTAATGTGATGAAAGGAATTTTGATGACTTAATAATTTATTTTTGGTATTTTTTTTATTTTATGGATAAATATGTCCTATATTATATTATTCACAATATTTTTAATTTTATATGGAACTTACATAACTAATTAACCATTTATGATAAAATAATTTATGCACATACTAGTATAAGATATCTCATTTTATCTTTGTATGGTAGTTAAATACTTTAAATGATAACTTATATAATTAATTAACTATACATGATAAATTATATCTCATACCTTTTATTTTATTTTATTTTACCATGATTTATAATTTATTTACTTTATATGTTCATTTAAATAAATAAATAAATAAACCATACATCATATAAATAAATAAATAACCATACATAGAAAAAATTAAATAAATATATGATATGATCATGAGATTTATCTACCGGTTTGTTTATCAAGCGATGATAAAATAATCTTGACCCTAGGGGAAACAACTCCTTCAGCCTAAGCTTGGATTAAGTGTGGAATTCCACCATTATTTTATGCATCACCTCAATTAGATTCACCTCAACTTAGGTCTGGAATCATCTATTGTGTTTGGGAACTCTATCCTTGAAAAACATTTAATCACATGCAAGTGAGGGGAAACAAGGGTTTGGGGTTAAATAAACTAAACATTGGATATGTATTCTCATGCATAATAAAGGGGGGAGGGATTATTAATGGATCGTTATATTTAATTTAATAATAATTTATCACATAAATAATTCAATAAAAAATTAAATTATATAAATAAATCAAACACATACATAGGTTGATCAATATCATGTTCAATCACAAAATGCAATGAAAAACTCATTTATTATTGCTAGAATTCATTTATATTCATTTAAATTATGATAAATTTTCTTAAATTAATAAATTTAAAAACTAATTAATTGATTGATTGATTATTTATCTTAATATTATTTCCTAATGGTCTTTGATACATAATAATACCATCATTAATAATTTTAAATAAATTTATTTTTTAGTTATTTTATTTTAAAAAAACTACTTTTTAAAGAGTTTTTAAAAAAAATAAAAAAAAAATACTTGAATACATAGTATGTACTAAATAGATAACATAGAATATGTTTTGTGTGTAATATTAAAATCCAATTTCTAAAATTTAATACTTACACAACATTTATAATTACTTGACATTTCCAATAAAATAAGTTGTTTATAGTCCTTTTTGTGTGCTATATACTTACAAGGAATTTCATGATATACATGGTGTGTATATTATTGGTTCAAATAATGTAGTCTTCATGGAATGCACAACCACGCGACACACTATAACATACATGGCATGTACTACTGACAATTGTGTGTAAAGTACATGGTGTGAATGAAGACCATTACACATTGTGTAGTTGTAGATTTTGTACAGCATTTAAAACACTTTGTGTTGATTCACATGACACAATGAAAATCACTCGACATGTAACTTGCATGGGTTGACATGTGTTACAAAATTTGTATATTCTAGCTACATGTCGTATGGTTCATGTTTCACTTCATTTCTGGACAAATAGTCAATACACGGTGTGTAATTACACCATGTGTTAACTCTCGGGGTTTGAAAAAAATTATATTGACACCAAAATGTGTTGGATTACATAGTGTGTCCAAGTAGTTACACATTGTGTTACAAGTGTTAAACCACATGTTGTATTGGAAATTAATACGTGATGTGTAATTACGCTTCTTACCGACCTACACAACAAGACAAGATTTATGTGGATAAAACTTTTTGCGGTCTACCATGGATACACAGCATGTAATTTATTGTTACACATCATAAAAATTGGTTATACAGTCAGAGAACTTGGCACCTATGAATGGGATCTTTGAGCATCCTTATTATGTTTTTGGCCCATTATTTTCCATATGAACTCATATGAACATGTTATCTCAAACATTAAGTTAAGAATGAAAATATGAATATGAAAAGTATAAATCCAACATATCAAATTGATCAAATAAATAAAAAATAATTATAAATTAGAGTGTGATTATTCTGATACAACTTGAAGGTTCTAGGGTGCAGTGAAAGTGATAGGCAGGTGTTCATTTTTTTTATCATTGGAATCAATAGACAATATCTAAAGAACTTGATGAACACACCCTATAATATCTTTATGATGATCAAAAAAATTTAATTTATAATTAATTTAAACCAATATTTACCTCAAATTTGATAATCCACTTGATCAATTTCCATTACCACTCACGTCAGGTTGTATTTATGATGGAGAATCCAAATGATGAATCTTCTAGATATATCTACATGTTATCTAAAAATATTTAAGTAGAATTATTATTATTTTAATTGATATCATTTTGGAACTAATTTATTCATTGCATTCACCATCAATCACAAAAATATCTCTCATACTCTATTCTTCTTAATTGGGAGGATGGGGGGATAAATCTCTCTAGGTCTTGAGATATTCTATAGTGAATGTATCCATTGTATATAACCATTACCCATAAGAATTTATATAAATTAGATTTTATACGTAGGGTTAAACATTTGATAATTACACAATATTCCTTGTCTAAATATTAAATCTAAATAAAATTCCATATCAAATATTATTATTATTATAATTATTTATAGACATGTGTTAATTTAAATATCATTTCTTATATAAATAAAATATTATTTATTTAAATAATATCATATATATATATATCATTCTCATTGAACCATCATCTCATCTCAATAATTTTCTCATGGAATTTACTGAACAATGAATAATAAAATATTTTTTTAAATAAATATTATATTTAATAACCTTAGGAATTAATACTTATTTTAATATTCATGTAACTAAATAAATATTTATATTAATTTATTCAATAAATTGGTGAGTAAATAAGTATTTATTTATTACCTTATGAATAAAGAAATAGGTGATAAAATTTAATTCACATAATCTAAACTCAGATATCTCATGATTGAATTTATAATTTTATCATTGATTAATTAAAAAATATCATATAATTTAAGAATATATTTATTATAAAACTTAAATTCTTATAGAATTTAATGAGATTCTAAATATACTTAGTGTGTGACCCTCTGAGCCACTTTCTCAGTGGCATTATGTAAAATTACAAAAATTCCATGATTAATGGCTAGCAATACGTCAAGGAAAACATAGAGAGATAAGTTAATGTGGTAAATAAAATTAACCTTACTATGAATGATATTGTGTAATATAATCCCTTTTTCATAATATCTCTTCAAGTGGGGTCCATATTTGTTTCATCCTCTTATATGCGTGATTTATTTTTCTTTGCCTTTTTGAAGTGAACTCATATATGAACTACCATGGACATGGATTTAATTAGATAGTTAAATTTAAATAAAAGATCAAGAAATATCTTCTTCCATTGATATGGAAGGTATAAATCATTTCTCGACTTATTCAATTAATATCATATCACTTATGGTGCATAAAACATATTCTACCCCATCGATAGAATATGTTAATATGGTTTTCATCCATACATAAAAGTATGTGATTCATGATACACAATAATAATAATATCAATTATAATAACTAATACACATGCTCATATATGGGAATATACAATGACACATAAAACATTGTAATTCCTATTGTCGGGTCAGTTCTCGTGACCTCCCTACTTAGAGATTACCAAGTGAAAAATTGTTGAGAAGAAGTATCAATGTATTATGAGACTTAGGCATATGATAGTAAAACATCATTTATAACCTATCAAATATGTGTTATCTAGACTAAAGGATATATGTTCAAAAATATTGTAATAACATATCTAGGTTATCATTGTAATAGGTAATTAGTATAACCATTCAATGTGACAAATACTTTTAGTATATTATCACATTAATGTTACAAAAAAGAACAATCATTATGTGATAAGATATTTATTTATATTCTGGTAATCAAAGATATAAAGTTATTTGGTTCTATGGAAGTAACTCCAACAAAATTTTAAAGGAATATTTGGTCATGGAAAAAGGAATTGTGGATAGAATTTTGACACCCATGATAACAATAATATGTCTTCACTTTTGTTATTATTAATTCCTATGGGTTTAATGAATTTTGAGTGTAAAACATTTAATTTGTATAAATTTTCTCATAATTCATGGTCGATATGGATGACTAGAGATACATTTCAAGCTTACTATTAAAGTTTTGAAGATTTGAAAAAAAATCATGGTCAAATTTATAGTTGAGAGGACCATACTGGTTAATAAAATTTATACAGTGATAAATGAACAGTCTTATACATAGTCAAAGAAATGGTTCAGTCCAGCCATTCATGTTAGTCTGGGATATGAAAACTTCTCTCTAACTATGGGTTTTAACATTATATAAGGATATAATTTTTAAATCAGGTTATATAATTAGATGAAGGTAGTGACAGTGGAACCAAGGTTCCAAAAACAACAATGGTTATCATGTAATTCTAGGTGAAATAGTTTAAAAGAGAAGTAAAATGATTTTTAGATACTTCATTGTTCCTTAGAAGGAAGTGATGGAGTTGGTACATCATTAGGTAGTTGGCAGTTTACTTGATAGAGTGATGGAAACCCAAAAATATCTGAAGGTAGTGGAACTAGTATAACTGGATGGTTGTTGAGAACATTAGCTATAAATATATTTGTGTGGGTTATCATTGTACTTGAGATCAACTATAGAGTCTATTTCAATTTCTCTTAGTTATTATTATATATTTGGAAATTTTAACTCAGTGTGGTATTTCTATTTCTCTTCTCTTTGGTGAATTTTTTTTGTTTCCCTTGGTGTATAAATTGTTCTAAACTCGGTAAATTCTTGGTGTTTTATGTTATGTGTTATCCTTTTATTTTTATTCATTTTTCGTTGGGACTGGAAGAGTTTTTTCCAGTGGTAATTTAGTGTGTGATTAGGGTTAAAATTATTCTCATCTTGGATACACTAAGTTAGGAATTACTCATTATTAAAATTTATAAAATCTTAATCCGTAATTAATATTCATAAGAACAGTATTAGAATGAGGTCTTCAGCATAACAATTAGTATCATATCCTAGTGTAGATCTTGGAGGAATATTCTATAAAGAGGTATCTATAATGATTTATTCTTGTCTTTTAAAATTTTCCATTTTAGTGGGAGTTCTAATTTGGAAGGATGGAATTGGAAGAGGGTAAGGTTTGGATGGAAAAGTTCAACAGATTTTTTTTTAATTATTAAAGATAAAGGTATGGGCTTATTTTTTCTAAATAAATCTAGAGCTTTCATTTATGGGGGCAAGCTAGAATAAATAGAAAACAAAGAGTTGTAAAGGCTCGAATGAAAGATTCTTCATGTGATTATGATGATGTCAGCCCGGAATGTGGACTTAGACATCTATGAAGTAAATTTCACTTAAAAATTAATTTCTATGATAGCCAACATATTTTAGAATCCATCCATTATGGACAAAGTGTTTCTGATATGATGATTTTTTATCATGAAGATATCAGAAGGATTTTTTGGTAAAGAATCATACAAATTCTTCAATTTTATTTGGAGTTAGCTTAAATTAGTGGTAATAATATGTATTGGGGTGGTGTTATTATTAATCTTTATTCCATCACTTCTGAAATCATGGGATGTAATGGTTACCACTGTGATGAATTTTAATAGTAAGGTTGAGTTTGTGTATGAGGAGATATGTAATCTTATTTTGAACAGAGATATTCATAGAAAGGAAGCCTCAGGAACTATCATAAATTCTATTAGTTTGGAAGGAATGGGGTTCTCTTCTTAGAAGAAATGTCAAAAGAATGGTGAATTCAACAGATAAAAAATCCAAGAAAAATTGGCTAGATTAATTATTTTCGCAAAGTGTCACTATAGAAATAAAGATAATTTTTAGATGTAATGTTGGGATATATGATTCAATTCCAGAAAGTATACTTCCTATTAATCCAAAAAATCTATATCTGAGGATGATATAACTTAAATTATAAGTGTCATAAGTTCCTTGGAGTCATGTATCCTTGGAATTGGGGATTTGTTTCAATCAATGTTCAAAAATTTATGCATGATGAATTATGTATATGAAATATTTGAAAACGTTTACCTTATAGATGGAAAATCACTCAGTATTCTTTGAAAACAAGATATGAATGTTGAAATGAATAATTTATACATACTCAAATTATAGGGCATCTATCACATACCAGGGTTATAGAATAATCTAATCTTGGTTGGTTAAATGGATTATGTAGTATTCTATATGAAATTTACACATTGTGTTTTGAAAATCCTACAAGGATCTATGGTGATGGCCCATGGTGTTAAGGATGGAAAATTGAATCTGATTAGAAATTTAAAGGGATTAATGCAATCCAAAATAATAATTTATGGAACTGTGAAGTTTTGGCACGACCACTTTGTAAAAATAATGTTCTGAGGTTATTTATTGTGATAGTAAAACTGAAACTCAATAGCATATATTATGGTACATTTGATTAGTGTTTCCTTGGGAAGAAGTTGGAGGTTTAATTTTCATTATTGTAAAAGGAGCCAAAGAATTGTAAGACTCTGTTAGTTTTTATAGATGTATGGGGTTCAACACTAGTTTTATCTCACATAGGTTCGTTGTACTATGTTGTCTTCTTTAATGATTCCACACAAAAGGTGAGTATAAAAGTAAATAGATTTAGATGTTTTGTTAGATTAAAGGAATATTGATGGAGGAGACGGTTCCCAAGACACTAGAGAAGAATGATGTGGTATAATGTATGAATCATAATTTTAATGGGAGTTCATGAAGTATGAGGTTTCATTCTAGTTTCCCAATGGATTTTTGAGTGGAAGTGATCAACTATATGGCTTGTCTTGTGAATTAGTATCCTTTCAAAATAAAGGAGTAGGCACTTATATAGGAACTATATACTCTAAGAATGGTTTATTTTTATTGTCTAAAAGTTTTTATAATTATTTTGGGAATCCATTTTAACTTTAGGGAAGGTTATAAGTTAGAATAAATTCTAAGGAATGTTTCTTTATTGGTTACTGTGATGAAAATTCTGGATTTTAACTTTGGGATAATAATTATCGGATGGTTATATGAATCCAAATTGTATTCTTAAATGATAAGATCCTATAGAAGGATTGAAACATGTAAAAAGGTGTCTTTGAGAATAAATAATCAATAGAGAACATCTAACTTGAACTAAACTAAATTCTAGCTATTCTGAATTGTTTATAGAGAATAGAAGATGGGGTGGTGTAGGGAAGTCCCTAAATATAACACATTGATCAGTTTATAAATGTTCTAAGGCCTGTGGTACTAGAATTGTCTAGGATTAGATAATATTTTGGTATAGATTCAAAAACCAAAAGGTCTAGAAGTAGATGAACCTCTGGTGTTGTGGTGGTCTACCAGTGATAGTAAACCAGTATATAGGTTTGAATCTGGTATGCACTGTCAACTTTTTGAGAATGGTAGAGAACCTAATTGGTTGATAGAGGCAAGAATTCTGAGTGAATCAAAGTAGTGGGATTTAGAAATGAAATAGGAGATAGAATCCTTTAATGTTTCCAAAATATAGTTACTAACAGAATTACCACTAGGAAAAAGTGTTTTGTAAAATAGGTGGCTCTAAGAGTTGAATGAATAAGTAGGCATTGGGAAGTGTTAAAAAAAGAGACTAATTGTAAAGGAAGTTCAATAATTTAAAGGATTTCTTTTCAAATATATTTTTTCTATGGTTATAAAGAAAGAATGATTTATAAATTACTTAGAATAGTTTCTTCAGAAGGTATGTTTCTTGAGTTATTGGATGTTAATACCATGTTCCTCAATAGTGATTTGGAGAAGGATATCTCAATAGAGTAACTAAAAGGTTTTTTATAAAAAATAACTGAAGTTATGGTGTGTAGGATAGAGTGGAGTTTGTATAGGATAAAGTAAGAACTAAGACAATGAAATTATAATTTTATTTACTTTATAGAATAAAAGTAATTATTCCTGTGACATTTGGATAATTTTTTCTATTAGAGGGTGTTTAATGATGAGATTTTCATTATTGTTCCTCTCTATGTAGATGGTATTTTCATATACTTCTTGGTAAAGTAAATACTATAATATTTAAAGGAAATTATATCTAGAAGGTTTGTTATGAAGGATCTCGATGCTATAATGAATAATTTAGGGATTCAGATTATATGATACTTGAATATTGGAACTTTGGTTTTTTTTCAGAGTATATTCGAAAGTTCATGTAAATATTCAGAATAAGTGATTATAATCCTATGGTGACCCCTAGTATGGAGAATATATAGAACGATAAAGAACCAAGAATAGAATAAGTCTTTGTGTATATTTCTAGGGTTCTATATACATAATGTGGGAAGTCTGATGTATTCAACGGTTTGTATAAATCCTAACATCATACATGTGGTTATGTTGTTAGTATAATCATGGATAATAGAGGAAGAGGAAACTAGGAGGTTGTCAATTGGATTCTTTATTATCTCAGTAGTTTGAAAAACCCAACACTGAGATAAGAAAAAAATCCATTTCAAGGGTTTTTGGATGTAGGATTTGGAGGAGATACAAACTCATAGAATAATTTCACTGTCTTTGTGTAAAAATTTTAAGGGAATAACATGAGTTTTATATCTTAGATGCATCATTTTTTTCACTTTCAATAATTAAATTAGAGTACATAATGATTATGGAATTAGGGAAGGAGTCTGTCTAGCTTAAGGTTATGTTGGAGGAATTCAAAAGAAGGGAAAATACAAAACATTATTCTATGAAATTTCAAGCATGATTCATCTTGTGAGTAATATAGAGTTTCACTCCAAGATGATACACATTCAGTTAAAGTATCACTTCATACATAATCTTTTAGTTTATGGGGTTATGAATATATGAAAGGTTAGTGAGATTTTTAATCTAGAGGAAAATCGAACTTAAGTCATTTTTTGAGAAATTCTATGGTGATATTATGACACAGTGGGGATTTGATGACTAGTAGTAAGAAGGTCACAGAAATCAAAGCTAAATATATAGAAGATATAAATGTTTTCATAAGTGAAATAGAAGACTTTGTGAAGCCATAAAAATAGTCTTCAAGTTGGTTATTGTTATTCTTAGCTATGAAAACTTCATTCTAGATAAGTGTTTTGAAATTCTAGAAGGAGTGACTTTAGAGTTAGAATATGAAACCAGATGGAGGTAGTGATAGTGAAGCAATGGGCTCAAAAGTGGCTATAGTGGTGGAACTGTAACTGGTGGACCAATTTGTAAGAGAGGATAGATAAGTTCCAGTTGATATATTTTTCACCGATAAGAGGTGGTAAAGGTGGTGTATTATAGGGTAGCTGGTAGTTTCCTTGGTTGGGAAATAGATGAACTAAATAATTAGTAGGTTGTGGAACCAGTGAAACAAGATGATTTTTGTAGATCCCATCTATAAATATATTAGCATGGGTTATTTTCTTGCAAGTATGTTGTCATTGTACTTTGGATTATTAGTAAAAAAATTGTTTATTATAGGTATTTTTTCATATTGAGAACTTATAACTTAGTTACATATTTCTATTTTCCTTATATTCAGTGAATTTTCTATGTTTCCCATTGATTAAAAATTGTTCTAAATCATGTAAATTCCGGGAATTTTTTGTTGATTGTTCTCTTTCAATTTTTCTGCATTGTACTTTTAAAGTGGCCTCTTTGGATTATAGGATCACATATTTAAAATTCCTCTAGTGGGGGAATAATTCCTATATGATATTTAAATAAATACATGGAATCACCCCTCACCACATGTTATAAACAATAATTAACCTCAAAGTGTGTCCTGTTTGGGTCACGGCGTCATGCTTAGAAACCACACTAGAAGGAATTTAGTCCCTTGTCATGAACCTTGGGGAATTCTCTACTAATTAATTCTAGCAATCTCCCTATTTCCATTACTCAAGTGTTCTAAAATTATGACATGTTCTATGATAACATGATGGGTCCTTCCATACCTATATAAAAGATACTCTTTATTTTGGATCACTTCCTCATGGATTTAAAAGGCTTTATGCGGTGGGGTAATTCTCATATGATATTTATATCAAATCATGAAATCCCCCCTTTCCCCATGTAGGACTCAATACTTAGCCTCACTGTGTAGCCAATTAAGGTAAAAATTTGATTTATGGAATCCACACAAGAGGGTGGTTATTCCCATGTCATGAACCTCAAGGATTATTTTACTACTTTTTTATAAAAAACTAACAATGGTCACTTTGAGAGGGGGTGACTCAGGGTACACATTGATTAATGATTTTCTCTTCTTCTAGTCCCCAAGTTCATGCATATTTTCTTACCTCATTGAAAATAAAATATTTAATATCTCCTTCTCTCATCATCGATCCCATCAAATAATAAACAAGAATTTAGATAGTAAATCAGATGCACAAAAAAGGATTTTACTTGTTTTTCTACTAAAGGAAAATCCAAGGATCATGAATGTGATGATGTAATAGTGTACCAGAATTACTCACTTACAGAGGATGAATGATTTTTGTTCATAGTCAGACCATTCTATATCGCACAAACCTTACATGGATTAGGAAAGACACATTTTCAAACCAATTTTCACTCCCTCTTCTTATCCTCCATGCACTGCTTCAGTGAAGGAAAATTCAGTTTATAGACATGATATCCTATTAATAATCAATATTAACAATTGAATCCCTATGTATCATAACTCCAAAATTAATGATCTTTTTTAGTTTATTTTCCTTTCTTTTCCAATCCTCTAAGCCCTGATGATAATTACTACTCAATTTGAGTGTTAATTAGTTATCATCCACATAAACACAACAACATAACTTCATCCTCCAGATGAAGATAATTTCCCACTATAATTATCTTGTTTCACTCCTTCTTTAATAGAAATATGTATCAATGGAATTCTTTAAAAAATTTCTTATTCTCTCCAAGAACCAGATATGGAAATGAAGCACATAAATATTCTTCTTCCTATATTCTTTCATTTAAAGTTAGATATTTAATTTTTTTACGCCTTTCTAGAACTAATAGAAGATACTTTTATATATTATTCATTACATTCAACCCTTTATCTTATGGTTGGGATCAATCATTATTATTTTAATCCTTCATGGTCATTATAATTAAAACACATTCTTTAATATGGTTATAATTTACTAATTAAACCAAGATAATTTCTATAAATATGGGCCATATCTTCCTCATTTTAAATTCTAACCAAATATAATAATATTTTTGAAATAATGTTTGCATCATAATTATCATCTTTATTGTGTGATATTATAATTCCACAGCCTAAGAATGGTTTTATATCCTTCCCCATAGTATGATGCTCAGTTAATAACTAGATCCACAAAATCCACACAATATCTTGTATTTAACTCCCCTGAAAATCACGAGCGATCCTTCAAATCTTCTCAATCCTAAAACATATTGTTATGTGGCACACCCCCTCACAGACAAACCCCTAGATCCTCTAATAATTATGAATTAAAAAATATCCATAGTGTGGTAATCTAAAAATAAGAAGAATCATTTAAATACACTTAAACATATTCATGGTGTGGACACTCAAGCTCCAGAATATGTAAATCAGAATTATTCCTCTACACCAAAACTGCGACATGGCCTTTATTCTTATGGAGTGAATTCTTCCAAAATAAATATTATGTATTAAATTAGTGTTTAATATTAATCTCATATGGAAAATAAAAAACCATTAAGCATGGTCCAACTCTCTATAGTATTATTACATATTCTCTTTTGAGTATCCTTACATATACTATCCTATGTACCAAAATATATTGTAGTACATTAACTATTATAGTGTTTTCTAAGAACTAGAGTACCCTTAAGTATAAAACTTTTAAACTTTATATATAAACATAGTTACCTTTAAATATCATAAGATCAACCCTTACATATCATAGTACCTTGACAATTTTCCCATAAATCTATAACTTCAAAATCCTTTAAAATTTATCGCAACCATCTCATCTCACCCCCGAACTTATTCAAACCTACTAATACAACTTAAAAATACACAATATTCTAGAATAAACTCATTTATAACATCTCAAATACAAATTTATCTTCACAAAACAAAAAATAATCTCTTCATTATATGACCTTGATATATAGAAGTATCAAGGTTTCTTTATTCAAAATATCCTCTATATAACCACTGTCATGGATTCAATTATTCTTCACTGGATAAAACATGATCATACTCAAACTCTAATTACATGTATATCATTTTCATGAATCCTAAATAACCTAAATGTTTTCCCCATGTTTATGGTAACCACCCTCTTATTTATTCATGTCACCATGTCCTCTATTGTAAATCCTAATTCATTATCAACAAATCTAACACTTATTGTCAAAAAATATAACACACAACCTACTGGTTATAAAATTATCCCACTTTGGATTTTGTTGAAAGTACTACTATAGATATTACTCCAACTATTGACTCGAAATTTTTCATAAAAATTTATGGATTTATGGTGAATTATACTCACTAACCCTTTTTCAAAAAAATCCAAGGACCTTCTCGCTCGCAGATTTTGTATTTCAATTTATACCCCTTTATTACTAAGATGCATGGAGATACATTGTTAACTCTACTCACCTGTTTTCAATAAAAATCTTGATATAAATGTAATTTGTGTTCTCTATAAATGTTTTTTATGGAAATCTAATTCACCTCAACTTGTGAAAGAAGCTTTATCTTTTGAAATTTTGGCTTCTTTACCACCTTGAAACTTTTAGGATCTCCCAAACACTTTTTTATTGAACCTTTAGTAATATCTATCACTAGTCAAACTCCAGATTTTTTAATTCAACCTTGATACCAATTTTTGAATAAAATTTAAGTTCCCATAGGATTATGAAGTTGTTTTATTTTTTTCAACTCTTTTTGGAAGAATGTTTTTGAGTTGATAAATCACCTTTTTTGAGTCTATAGAATTGTGTCCATAGGAGTTTTTAAATTGATTAGATAATAATAATTAAAGGTAAATGATCAGTAAGTAGATAACTAGTGGGGGATATGATATTGTCAAAAGTAAATCAAAAAATAAGTCTAGAATTCAAGATTATTGTAATCTCATGAAGGTGTGGAGTGTTGAATTTTTAAAAAAGGTTGATCTAGAAGTTCAGTTAGGTGATGCAAGTGTTGTCCTTTAAAATTCAAAAAATTCACTTTGGTAGAAGATCAATAATGATTCAAGATGATTTGGTTGAATATTAATCCAAATGGAAGTAATTTTGATGTTTAAGATATGTGATAAGAAAGGGAATATAATATGTGATATCACCAGAATAAGGAGTAATAAAAAACATGAGAATGAGTTCACCTCACTAGAAAAATTGGAAACTTCGTGATTTATCTAAGACTTGAAAAATGATAGGTGAGGTGATAAATATATGATCCAAAGTCCTAGCAAGGTGACTAAACTAATATATGAATATCACTAGAACCATAATATTCATACAAGAGGTTGTTTTAAGAGGAAAAGGTAGTATAGGTTTAAGTGGCGATGATAAAAAGGAAAACATAGAAAATTTTGAGTGGAGACCATGGAAGTTCGACCATCAGAAGGTGAAAAGTGACATTACATAAAAATTATAAAGAAATAATCATTTATATGATATTGAGATGGATATTTAGAGTTTAAAATTCATGAAGATAAATTCATAATTCAAGTCAATATCTATGGATGATTTGAAGATCATTACTTCCATGATTTTCATGATGTTTGAATGAGTAAAAACCCAATATACTTAGAATATATTAATGTATTTTGACTAAGGGACTTTGTTAAACTGAATTTTAAATTCAATTTGGAACTCTCCAAATTTATCAGAGTAAATCCAACTATATAAATGGGAGGAACTCATTCAATGAGGGTTTATTTATGACACTAATATTTTTGAGTGAATAATATTATTGCGATACATACTTAAATTATCTATAGGAAACACTGGGTTGAATAAGGGGGTCATTGAGTTAAGGAGGATAGAAGTTATATAACCTATAAATACAAGTTCTGGACATCAAATTTCTAAAGATTAAATTTTTTGAGCAGAAGTTGTATTGCTATTCATAAGGCTTAAAGGTTGATTCATATATTGTAATTGGTGGGAACTAGTGTAATCATATTATTCAGAGACATAAGTTTGGGATGCACATTTTGGTTTAAGTTTTATCCCATCCTAAACTATTTAATTTATAATTGATTATAGTGGAAAAGTTTTGGCTTGGGATGACAACCAAACATAGCAAGCAATAGGATCCCTTATTAAGGATGAACCTTGTAAAAATCTATGTGAATTGCTTCATTATTTATTTTATATCATATAAGTAATATTTAGTTTTATTTTATGATTGGATAAAGACCTTAACAAGATTTAGAAGTTAACTTTAATTTAAACATAGTTATAAAAAGGAACCACTGATTCACCCCCCCAATGGTTCACCCATTACTTGTTATCACAAGTGGTATCATAGTACGTTCCCTCTATTGGATCCATTTATTTGATATAGATAACATAAATCAAGTTAATAGGTGTAGTATCCCCACCTTTTATAGAAAAAAAATCATGTATGGGAGAATAATATGATTCCCTATCTCTTAACTATTGGCTTGGAAATGGTGGATGCAGCTACAATATGTTTTTCATCCAGATAAAATTATGACTCTATGAATTTTTTGGAATAAAAGATCATATGATTTGATGGTAAATCCTAGAATGAAATTCTCCTATCCTTTTTAGATAAAATTTACACTAAAGTTATGGGTCTTCAATCAGATAAGGAAACTTGGGATATGCTGGAAAGTATTTTTGAAGGTACTGTTAAAGTAAAGAAAACAAAACTTCAAATCTAGAGGATTCAGTTTGAGGAATTGAATATGGATAATGAGTAAACCATATATAATTATTTCATAATAGTCAATGAAATTTTAGGTAACATTAGGTGATTTGGAGACACTCTGACCTACATAATCATTGTGAAAAAAGTTAATGAGAAACCTCCTGGATAGATTTGATCCCAAAGTCTCTACCTTGGAGGATAGAGATGATTATTCTCTATATGGAATTCAAAAATATCCTATTGTCATGTAAAATGAGTAAGGATATATCATTTAAGAAAAATTTTATGAAATAAATGGTTTTTCATCCTTTGAATAAACTCAAATTAAATGCATCAAAAGATAAACCTTCCAATGAATCAAAATATAAAGATAATATGGATAAGGATAATAAGTCAATAATGTCTCTTATCACTCAAAATTTAAAAAATGTAAAGTAAAGTACAAGGGAAATATTTTATTTAAATGATTTAAGTGCGATGGATTTGGTCACTTTTCCATTAATTTCCTTAAAAGGAAAGGAAGTGAGCATGAAGAGGATGAGCCTCATAGAAATCCTCACAATAAGAAGTGGAATAAAAACACGAATAAAGTTATAAAATTTTATGAATGAAAAAAAAATTACCCATAAGAATATTATAATTTTAGTGAAAATATAAGTAGAAGAATAATCATAACATGTATAATCTAATGAAGAAATTCTAGAGAAATTTTTTGAACCTCATGGATCATGTGAATCATGAGTAAACATCAAGTGTAGAATAAGAATAAAGTGAAGTAACTTACATGGAACACATGATAAAATTGGAACTTGAATGTACCTTGACAAAAATAATAAACTCTAGGAGTAACTTCACTTATTGAAAAAGAAATGAGAGAGTAAGATTGAAAGTGAATAATATTTTCCCAATAAGAAGAGTGAATACATTGAGGAAATCAATAACCTCAAGTAAAAGGTGGCCAGGAAAGGTAGAATTTTTAAGGATAAATTTGAGAAGCTAGGTTTAATGGAAGATAAAAAAGGCAAGACACAATTTAAATTTATTGAAGTTGAAAAAAATTAAACAACTTTAATGATGATTTCAACAGGGATATGAAATATAAAGTTGAATCTTCATGAAGTAATAAAATAGTTGTTCCGAAAAATAGGTTAAAGTTTTTCCTACTATATAAAAAAAATAAATTATTTTTCACTAACTATACAAGTGGAGAAACCAAAAATAAACTAAATTGAGATGAGAAGAATTATAAGAAACTATACACAATTATAAAGTAAGTTAAGAAATATTTCTGAATGTAGGATCGGGAATGTATAAGAAAAATGGATGTTATATTATATGATAAACCACAATAATAAACATATAATTGGAGTTTTTATCAATCTAAAATATTAAGGTTTAATGGATATCAATGGGGCTATGTAATCTTTGGTCACAAAGCTTATAATTATTGGAACAACATGTCTCTCATGTGGAGAAAGAATGAGTCTAAGGGGATCGTCCCTCTGAGTAATGGATGTAATGTTTGTAAGAAGAAAAAATATTCAAGGAAAACAAATTATAAGTTAAAAACACTTCTACACAGAATAAATTCGGAAACCTTGAAGAAATCTATGGAATGTGTGGCCAACCAATACACTATGAGGAGAAATATATGATTACATTACTAAGACAAATATCATGTATTGATGGAGAAAATGAAGCAGGAAAATTAAAAGTAGAACAAAATTCATTGCTTGTTGAATTTTCCTAGAAATATATCTAGAAATCAATGTAATGGATTCTAAATAGTTGATGATTCTCATTGTGATTCCCCAAAAATATAAAGTAAGAACCTTGTATTCGATAACGTGTATAACACGTGACACTATGAATTAAGGTAATATAATATTTGTATACTTTATAATATATTTAATATTTAATATAGATTATATATATTTTAATTCATTCAACACTGAGTTATAGTGTGTTACACTCAAGATCAACCTTCCTTGAGGGCTTTCATTACACGCAAGACCGAGTTTTATTAAACAATAATATATTATTAAAATGTGATGAGATATAAACTAGCCGTTAAATTTCTAATTATGAATATTAATTAATAACTTATGAAAATTATGGTTTATATAAATATATAATGAATTAAATTGTTACAAATTAATTATAAATGAATATAAGAATCAATTGAATATAAAGTGAATATTTTTATAGAAAACTAATTTTATGCTCAAAAAATTGTTTAACGATGATAGATTAAATTAATTACAATTAGTGAGTGATATTGATTTATTTTATATACTATATATTCAATAAAATATTTCTTATATTCATACACTAGGTTTGATAGGCATAAGATAAGAACAAACTCTATTTTACACATAAAAAAACTATATTTTTATAAATGCAATTTTACCACCCTTTAATAGAGAACCTTTTTAAAACAATAATTTTGAAACTTTAATTGATTTAATATGTCAAAATAAACTTCATATTTGAAATAAAAACATAATAATTATGTTAGGGTTAATTTTTTATATTTTTTTGAAACATTTCATTTTTTTAATGAATAATTAAAAATACTAAATTTTAGTTCAAAACTGTTTTTTTTTGTCTAATTTATTTATAAGGTAAAATTATATTTTAAATTAGTTTTAAAGTTTAATTAGATAATATTTTTATAAATTAATAAAATTTATTTCATTGTAATAAATTTCACTTTAAAAATGATTATAAAAACATCACAAACTTTCATATGTTTTTTACTTTGAAAATACGCATTGTCGTCCCGCCTACGGGATTAAATTTAAATAAATTTCTTCCACTTATATGATTGGAATTTTGAAAAATGGATTCCATGTTTGGAATAAACATAATTTATAATTTCTAATAATACCAACTTTATTTTTTACCAAAAATATTAGTGAAAGTAATTAAAATTAATTGCAATGATTAAGGTTTAATTAAGCTCATTAAGGGACAAAACCTTAACCTTAAGGCTCAAAATGACCTATAAAATTTTCCAAGTCCTATTGTATGGACATATTTGGATCCTATAAAATCTTGGATTGAAATTATACCATTATTGGATCCACTTATAACATGAAAAATGTGGGAATAATTCCTTTTTCAAAATATTACAAGAGTGTCACTTCTCTAACACTATAAAAGGTCACCAATTATCTCCATTACTCACACATGTAAAAACATATAGGTTAATCCAATATCTAACCAAATAGATTATAAACATCCCTTTCCTTATCTTTAACCCTTTATTTGGGTATAAATCCTTCTAAGTAAGCCATTTGGTATAAACCAAAAAAAGTTACCAGATTTTTAAGGTAACACTTTCCAAAGATCTATTTTCTCTTATTTAATTTTCCACCACCTAAAATATTATTATTAAATGTTAATATAATAAAAAAAGTATCCTAAATATACTTATATTTTTTTTAAATTAATGTTTTTACCTACACTAGCATAAACTTCCATATAATGGGTAACGAACATATTGTTTTTGTGTACGGTGAACTACTACCTCACGAAACAATGATTATTCATTTTTCATTTAGCACCTATCATGGTGGAAATTATGATGGAAAATATGTTTATATATGTTATATATGATATTTATTATGTCTTTAATATTCCTATAATTATTTTACAACACATACCCTTACACTTTCCATTTTTGTGTAAATATGATAACGTCGTTTGTGGAAGTGTGGACTACCGCCCCATCAAAGCATTGTGATTTATTCACATGATACATGGAATGTATAAAGGATAGTTTTTACTAAAAATATGTTACATAAAAAAAGATATATGATATTCATGAAATAATTAAAAAAAATTAAATACAATATATATCATTTTCTTTATCTATATATATTATTCTTGTCCCTTAATGATCATTATGAAAATATATAATTCTAATTACCTTATTTCCATAATGATCAATGAAAAATGGGAACATTACTAATTCATACGTACGGCCTACCATCTCCATGATTGTAATGTCGATTCATTTTTCATAATTTTATTTAATTATTTATTTTAAAAGTATAATTGATGTATAAATATGATAATTAATTCATGATTATTATTCTGTAAATGTTTATTTAATGACTCATTTGACCATAGTTGACCTAAAAAATTTGTTTTCGACATATAAACCGTAACACACCAGGTTTAAAAGTTAGTTTTATGTATTATCAATGTTCCAAAATGTAATAAAATACATAAATTTCTGAATGAAAAGATATAAGTAGTAGTAATTTTATTTATGAAAATACCATAATACATCTTTGACACACAATCACTTACCCATTAAACCCACTTCAATTGATAATAAAACAACTGGAATTCCTCTGAGAAACACAACGATTTCGACTGGGTAGTTCACATATCTTGGATCTGTTAAAAGCACAAAGTTTATAGCAAGAACAATATAAACGAAACCAAAAATAAGAGGAATATATAAAACCATTTCTTAAAGCAATGGTGTGAGATTTGAGGTATATTTTTGTGTATTTGAATGCCCCTAGATATTGATATTTATAAAGTTTTTATCTAACCGTTATAAAAAAATTCTGTTATAAATTTTAAATTAAAGTTAAAAAATGACATATGATAAATGTTGATATATAAATAAAAATTTTAAATAAATATACATTTATAGAAACAATTTTGATTTGAATATTATTATTAAATTTTTAATTATTATGCAATGAACAATATTTATTTATTTAATAAATTAATCTAAGAATAAATAATGTTTTAAGTGTTAAAATAAATATATATATTTTTTTGAATTTTTATAAATATTACTATTATGAAATATTTTATTAAAATTAAGATATTAATATGATTATTATATATATATATAAGATTATTATTTTAACTTATAAAATTAATGAAGTATATTATAATATGTGAAAATTATTAATTCTCGTATTAATATTATAATAAAACGATATAAGATGTATATATTAAAATGATATACAAGGTTATAAAAAAATTGAAGAAATAGAAGATGAATTTGGGGAGGGTTTGTGAGTTTAAGAGTTGAGGTCAATGCAAAGAGGAAATTCTGATGCATCAGGGCTTCAAGTGGAGGGAGCTTAGTTTTAGGTAGTCGAGGACGATAAAGGTCTGAAGCGAGGTTGCAAGTTGGATAGAGGTAGATCGAACTCTGGTTCGTCTGAGTTCGTAGACGTTCGAGGAGTTTCAGACCGAAGGAAAACTAGATATTTCATGATTAGGGTTTCGATCTACATGAGGTAGGATGAATCTTGTTTCTAATGTCCAAATCTATGTGATTAATGACTGAATCTTCAAAAAAATCAGGTCAACAGCGACGTATGTGGACAATCTATTTTTTTTTTCTTTTTGATATCGATGTCCCGCAATTCTGAGATCTAAAATTAGGATTATTTTATACCTAAATCTTATCTGGTATCACTGTGTTCATGTAATCACCTTATCGTTTTTGTGTACCCACAAATTTTATATATATCTGAATCTTGTTATTAAATGCATGTTTGTCTATTTTATTGGATTTATCTCCTGATATCCATAGATTTTTCTCTTTATCATTTCAAATCTGAAAACATACCAATTAAATTCAATCATCTATCCCCAAAATTCACTGTTTTTTTATAGAATATAAAATACTTAGTGGTTGCGGATATCTCTTATCTCTGAACCCACTTGCACTGAAGTCTATTCACTATTTGAAATAAATTATAATTTTTTATCTCACTGAGTGTATATAAATGGAGAAGGGAAGGAAGTGAGAGGTTCATTTTCTTCTGTGTGTTTTTCTGGGTTATTTTTGGTTCTGACAGTACGAGAAAAAATAATAAAGTAAGAGTCAATGGATTTCCATATTTGGTAAAGGAAACATTAATATATTTCTTTTATTATTTAATTTTTAAGTAAAAATAAGTTGTATAAATGAAATTGAAGGGAGTGAAGTTTTCAAAATTTAATTCTTAATATGAATGGGTTTTAGTAAGGGATTTGTTTATACTTTAATTTCAATTCCATTTTTATTTTAGTAAGGTATAGTTTTATTTGATTTTAAAATTTATCTATTTCAAAATTATTAATTTGAGATAGTTAGTTTATTTATTTCAAAATTA
This sequence comes from Viscum album, assembly GCA_963277665.1. Taxonomy (NCBI): domain Eukaryota; kingdom Viridiplantae; phylum Streptophyta; class Magnoliopsida; order Santalales; family Viscaceae; genus Viscum; species Viscum album. The sequence continues at coordinate 1,710,748,917 of OY728137.1, read as the reverse complement.
TGATTTTAATTTTCTGGTTTTCCGTAATGAAAATATTTCTATTCCTTGATTCTAAATTTTGTTCCTTAATTCTTGAATTAGTGAGATTATTTATTTATCTATGTGAAAGACAAATTTGATGCAAGGGAAAATTATCTCTACAAAATTTTTGTTATTATTTAGTTTTCTATTGAAAATTTATTATTTTTTTAGAGTCATTTTAATTACATGAGAGGGATACATCTATATATGTATCAAAGTTTTAATTTGAATTCATGTTAGACTTGCTTTGGGATGATTTTATTTATCGAAGCTTTATTAGAACATAAATTTATTCTATTATTATGTGACACGTATTTATTTACTTGTATAATTTTCATGTTAATAACTATTTTATAATAAATTATTATATAAGTTAAGAATATCATAATTTTCTCAAGTTACATACATGTTCTATAAAAATCAAGGTTATGACTATACATCAAAGATTGTGTTATCATGGAATTTATTCATGCATATATATGTATATAAATATATGCATGAGTATTGAATAAAAATTAAATAAATGGATTTTTGTGGTATTAAGGAAGAAATTTTAAGTACCTGAATAATAATTAATCATCCATGTTATGCAAGGTTTTTGTAGTATGATATTTGGTTGTATCAAACATTTACTATCTGATGAAGATTAGCATTTATATATATATATATATGGTTTCATGAGTTTAAGAAATAAATTAATATTTCATGAATGTTAAATGTTGTTTTATTATAATTCTACTTATTAATCAATGCTTATATATAAGTCCATGAGTTTTAAAGCATAAAACCTAGTGAGAAATGTATATAAAAGTAAATCAAGCTTAAAAATGTTTTTAGAAAATCTAGCACTTGGACATTGTAAATATGGTAGGGACTTGGGAAGTGAACCTAATCCCTCAACAAGTGGGTAGGCCCAAATAGGCTCCAATGTTTCAAGTTTCCACAAGCTAAAGTATTTTTTTCAAAATCTTGCATGGTGTTTTCAAAAAAATCATTGGATTACTTTTAAAGTGATTTTGTGTGTAAGTAAATTCAAAAGTGGTATATTATTCTCAATTTAAGTAATTTAAATTATATTTTTCAAATGGTATTTGAAAAGTATTTTATGTTATTATCCAAATAACTTTTTGAAATTTATTTTCAAATAATTAATTTCTAAAATTATGTCAATGATTTTCAAACCCCTTACTAAGCAATTGAATGCTCACCCCTTTATTTTTAAATGATTTTCACAGGAATCACAAAATTTCTAAATCGTACTTAGATGCTTTTGGAGTTAGTGTGTGCAGAATTATATTGGATGTATTGATTAGTTATTTTTCACATTAATAATCGGGAAATTTATTCTAATTTCTCTAGAACCTAGACTGGTAAAAGGTCCTCATTTGTGTTAAGTCTTGTGTAATTTTTCAGATTCTTTTTTTAAAAAAAATACACATTATTTTTAAGCACTGAGTATAGAAGAGTAGGTGTAGGGTGTTATAATTGGTATCAGAGGAATGGTCTATATAACTCTGTAAAATTATAACCCTTCGATAGATTCAGTATCCTTTCTTACTCAAAATTCTTCTTTGTAATTTTCAGATGGAATGAAGGAGAATTCAAACAAGTCTCTTATGCCTTCCAGATGAATTACTTGTTAAGATCATGGAAAAATCATTTAATGAATAATCTCATCCCTACAAATCCATGCAACTTACCTATAAATGACTTTACAATGTATCAGGTACACCTTATATACTTCCTTTTCATCATGATTCGGGTTTTGTCTTCAAATTCATCAGGAAGATTCAATTTTACTTCTATAGAAGGCAAGGGGAGTATCCCGAAGGACTTTTTAGGTGTTTTACCCTATTTGAGAAACCTGAATCAATCATAGACTTTTATAGAGTAGCAGAAGAAGAAAAACTTCATGAATCTTATATGTGTCAACACTTAAGCTTTTGTTTCGCAGGAAGAATTTACAATGACTTTGAAACATTCAAAGATGAATCTATAAGACTTTCTTATAGGAATCAAATTCAAGACAACCTTCTAAAATACTATATTGATTATCATTATTTAAGGAATGTCTTCCAATACTCACATCTATACAACCCCTCTTGCACTAGATGTGTTTGGGAAAAGGAGGTGGAGGATTTTGAAGCCACATTAAACTTTAATCTCATAGGAAGATATGGTAACTGTGCAAGACAACTTTACAGGCCTTAGAGATATCATACGAGACTCATAGTAGATGAAAACTATAAGTGATAAGTGTAAAAGAATTGCGAGGGTGCAATTCATTTTAAGAGGGGAGAATGTAACACCCTAGATTTAAAATTAAGTTTTATTTATTAACAATGTTCCAAAATGCAATAAAATACATAAATTTTTTAATACAGAGATATAAGTAGTAAGAATTTTATTTATACAAAGACCATAATAAATCTTTGACACACAAGAACTAACCCATTAAACCCACTATTGTTGATAATAAAATAATTGGAATTCCTTCAAGAAACACAACGATTCCAAACAGGTATTTCACATCTCTTGGATCTGTTATAAGCAAAAAGGTTACAGAAAGAAAAAAAGAAAGGAAACTAAAAATAAGAGGAACATATAAAACCATTTCTGAAATTAGTGGTGTGATCTTCGAGGTATTTTTCTGTGTGTTTGAATTCCCTTAGATATTGATATCTATAAAGTTTTTATCTAATAATTATAAAAAAAATGTTTGTTATAAATTTTAAATTAAAGTTGAAAAATGACATATGATAATTGTTGATATATAAATAAAATAAATAAATAAATATACATATATAGAAACAATTTTGATTTAAATATTATTATTAAATTTTTAATTGTTATGCAATAAAAAAAATTATGTATTCAATAAATTAATCTAAGAATAAATAATGTTTTAAGCATTAAAATAAATATATTAAAAAAATTATTTTGAATTTTTGTGAATATTACTATTATGAAATATTTTTATTAAAATCAAGATATTAATATAAGTATTATATATATAAGATTATTCTTTTAACTTATAAACTTAATGAATTATATTATAATATGTGAAAATTATTAATTATCAAATTCATATTATTATAAAATTATATAATATAAATATTTTAAAACAATATACAATGTTATAAAAAACAAAAGAAATAGAAGATAAATTGGGGGAGGGTTCGTGAGTTTGGGAGACGAGGTCGATGGAAAGAGGAAAGTACTATGCAGAAGGGCTTCAAGTGGAGGGATATTTTTTTTGGTTTTGAGGATGATGAAGGTCCGAAGCGAGGTCGTGAGTTGGATGACGGTAGATCGAACTCTAGTTCATCCGAGTTTGTAGATGTTTGAGGAGTCGCGGACTGAAGGAAAACCATATTTATCATGATTAGGGTTTTTATCTACATGAGGTATGATGAATCTTGTTTCTAATGTCCAAATCTGCATTATTAATGACTGAATCTTTAAAAAATTGAGTCAATGGAAACCTATGTGGACAATCTATTTGTTTTTCTTCCTGATATCGATGTCCTCTGATTCTGATATCTGCAATTAGGATTATTTTGTACTCGAATCTTATCAGGTATCATTGTGTTCAGGTCATCACCTTATTGTTTTTGTGTATCTATAAATTTTATATATATTCAAATCTTACTATTAAATTCATGTTTGTCTCGTTTATTGGATTTCACTCTTGTGATCCATAGATTTTTCTCTTCACCATTTCCAATTTGTAAACATCCTAATTAAATGCAATCATCTATCCCCAAAATTCACTATTTTTATGGAATATAAAATGCATTGAGGTTTTGGATATCTATTATCTATGAACCCACTTGCACTAAAGTCTATTAACTATTTGAAATAAACTATACTTTTTTAGCTCACTAAGTGTATATAAATGGAGCAGGGAAAGAAGTGAGAGTGTTATTTTTCTCTATGTTTTGTGTTGGGTTGTTTTTGGTTCTGAGAGTACGAGAAACAAGCAGAAAATAGGAGTAAATGGATTTCCATATTTGGTAAGGGAAACTTCAATATATTTCTTTTATTATTTAATTTTAAAGTAAATATAAGCTGTATAAATGAAATTTAAGGGAGTGATTTTTTCAAAATTTAATTCTTAATTTCAATGGGATTTAGTAAGGGGTTTATTTATACTTTCATTGTAATTCCATTATTATTTTTGTAAGGGATAGTTTTATTTTATTTTCAAATTTATCTATTTCAAAATTATTAATAAGAGATAGTTAGTTTATTTATTTAAAAATTATGATTTTAATTTTTTTAGTTTTGCGTAATGAATATATTTATATTCCTTGATTCTGAATTTTGTTCCTTAATTCTTGAATTAGTGAGGTTATTTATTTATCTATGTGCAAGAAAAATTTGATGAAAGGGAAAATTATCTCTGAAAAAGGTTTTGTTATTATTTAGTTTTGTGTTCAAAAGATATTTTTTTAGAATCAATTTAATTACATCAGAGGGATATATCTATATATGTATCAAAGTTTTAATTTCATTTCATGTTAGACTTTCTAGGGGATGATTCTATTTATCGAAGCTATATTCAAACATGAACTTATTCTATTATTATATGACACATATTTATTTACTTGTATAATTTTCATGTTAATAACTATTTTAAAATAAATAATGATATAAGTTAAGAATATCATAATTTTCTCAAGCTATATACATGTTATATAAAAATCAAGGTTATGGATATACATTGATTATTGTGTTATCATGGAATTTATCCATGCATATATATGTATATAGTTATATGAATGAGTATTGAATAAATATTACCTAAATGGATTTTTATGGTATTAAGGAAGAAATTTTAAGTATATGAATAGTAATTAATCATCCATGTTATGCAAGGTTTTTGTAGCATGATATTTGGTCGTATCAAACATTAAATTTCTAATGAAGATTTGTATTTATATAATTATATAAATAAAAGTGAACATGTCTATTTCATGTGTGATTATATATATGTGTGTGTGTGTATGCAATATATATATATATATAAATGGTTTCAAGAGTTTAAGAAATGAATTAACATTTCATGAATTTTGAATGTTGTTTTATTATAATTATATGTATTAAGAAATGCTTATATATAAGGCCATGAGTTTCAAATCATAAAACCTACTGAGAAATGTATATAAAGTAAAGCAAGATTAAAAATGTTTTTAGAAAATATAACACTTGGGAATTGTAAATATGGTAGGGAATTTAGAAGTGAACCCAATCCCTCAATAAGTAGGTAGGCCCAAGATAACCTTCAATGTTTCAAGTTTTCACAAGTCACAAAAAAAATTCGAAAGCTTGCGTAGTGTTTTCAGAAAAATCACTATATTACTTTTAAAGTGATTTTTGTACGTAAGTAAATTCAAAAGTGGTATATTATTCTCAACGTAAGTAATGTCAATTATGTTTTCCAATGGGTATTTGGAAAATTATTTTATGTTATTATCCAAATAAATTTTTGAAAGTTATTTTCAAAGAATGAATTTCTAAAATTATGTCAATGATTTTCAAACCCATTACTGAGAAATTGAATGATAACCCCTTTATTTTTAAATGATTTTCACAAGAATCTCAAAAAAAATTAAATTAGACTTCGACGCTTTTGGAGTTAGTGTGTGTGGAAGCATAGTGGATATACTGCTTAGTTATTTTTCAATTTTATGATCAGAAAATGTATTCTAATTTATCCATAACCAAGACCAGTAAAAGGTCATATTTCTTTAAGTGTTGTGTAGTTTTTCAGATTCTTTTTTTTAAATTACACAGCATTTAAGCACTAAGTCCAGAAGAGCGGGCTCGGGGCGTTATATAAATCGAATTTGGTCTAAACTCCTGACATAAATAGAAGTTTTTAAGTAGTTGTATACAACATGGTAATAAATGAAATAAGAGTTATTATAAACATTAAAAATTTTCTCAAACAAGTTTATTATTAACATAATTTTATTATAAATTAAGTTAAAATACATTCACCCGAAAGGAAACTCAAGGTAATGAATTCTCATCTCACTTTTTACATCTATGAGATAAATGTCATGTTCAGCACTTACTAATTTTATTTGGTGTATCTAATAACCATTTTTATATATTATATAATGAATTTTTTTATGTTCATGGTATTTAAAACTTTCATTTAATATTATTAATTCATGACGTTTATGATTTAAAAAGTTTCAAAGTGGTATGGGACACTTTGGAATATTAAAAGATTATTTTCCTCAACAATAACTTTAATGATATTTCAATGGTATTTTCATTCAAAGAAATTATATTAACATTGTTCAATAAAACATTTCATTTTACTATCCTATGGTTATTAATGACCTCTTTCAATCATTAGTACTATTTTCCACTCTTTGGTACTCAAAATATTTTACAAAAAGTTTTTCAGAAAACCCAACTTTAATTCTTTATTTAGTCATAGAACATGTTTTCTTATAAAAACCATGTTTCATTAAAATATTTTAAAAAAATTAAAATCATCTGTTAAATATATTTTTAACCTTTTTTTGTTTTACCAATGTTTTCAAAGGAATTTTCTTTTTTCTTTCCAAACAAGTCATTTTTATAACCATTTTATCGTGGAAAAGGAATGCTCTTTTTACCTCATATGAAAAGTAGGGATTTACTTATCATCATTTATTTGAAGCTTCCTTTTCATGTGTGAAATATTAATTTTCAAAGAAAATGGTTTCAAAAGTGATTTTCAAATAAAAGGTTTTTCAAAAGGTTTTTCATAATAAAAGGATATTTTCCTCAAGAATGTTTTTAAAATGTCATTTTATAGTATTTATATTAATTAATAACAACAACCCTTTATTTTTAATCCACTTGGATTTTTTTATTGATATAATCCTTATTATTCCTCTAAATGGCTATTATTAATTTGGACAAGGATAGTATTCACATTCACTTCCTTGAATCATTTCTTATTCCCCTTGAAATATCTAATCCTTTATGATAATTGAACATTGAATTTCCCCTTAATTATTCGTTTCATTTATCATGGTATTATTATTTCCTAAACTATATACCATTTTACATACGGTGTCTACTTTGACAGTTATTTTATTATTTAGGGAAATATTGATAATTTTTTATTCTTTATTCAATACGAATTTTTGATAAGGCATATTATTTATTTTTATTATTCTATATAATTAATGATTTGGAGTGGTAATGATGGGTGGATCCCAGACATTATATGGCTCCTTCAAGTATCAATAGGTTCTCATGAGACAAATAATTTGTGAAAATTAAATGGGTTTATATCCATAGTTTTAAACTGTATCATGAAAGATATTAACGGTATAGGTTTTCATGTTCCTTAGACATGAAGTCCATTAAGAAATCATTTCATTCATTTATTTTCAGTTATTATTCATCCATGAGATTTTTCATTGACATATTTATGGATATGTTTCATTTTTAGTTCATTTATTAAATAGAATCTATTTTATTTTCTTACATTTTCATGTTTATTTTTCCTTATCTAGTTATTTGAATGGAACGTTTTTATATTTATTACCTTTCCATATTGTTTATGAACTTACCTCTTAGTTTATTTATTATATGGAATTTTAGTTCAGTTTTTTACCATTTCATAATTATTATTCTCATTGATTTATTATTTATTATACAATATTTTTTTCTTACTGATCATTTGATATCACCTTTATTATGTTTCTTTCCCCAGGAATCCAAGAAGCATACTATGAAATATATGAAGGGATTTACTATATGTATTAGAGTTATACACTAATTTTTTTATTTATAAATAAGAAAAAATATGTTGTAATTAGTGTATTCTTTTTTTTTAAAAAGTTTCATGTATGTATCTAGGTTACAAAGACTACTAAACTCTCGGTCCTTTGGGATTTGATTCCTTTTAATCATACCAATATAAGAGTAGCAGACACTAGATCTGGGCCTTCTAGGTTCGGTTTGCTACACTAATATATTATAGATGATATTGAAGTTCTAATAAACTTCAAATTTCATAATGGAGGAACTATTGCCTTTGGAAATGATAGTTCCCAGAGAATTAAAGAGAGTGGAACAATTGTTATAGATGACTAAAAGTTAAAGTATAAGGAATTATTATATGTTTATGGATTTAAACATAACTTAATAAGTATAATACAACTATGTGATTATAGAAATTAAGTTTTCTTCTAGATAAATTGTTGTTTTATCTATTTCTTGATGAATAGAAAAACTATTTCTAAAGGAGTAATAACCAAAAGAAATATATTTCATATTATAGATCAAAGTAACTAATTTTACCCAAGTGATAAGTATTAAAATCAATTATTTTATAGAATATGTGGTCATCTTATCCAACAAAACATATGTCACAACATCCTCCCTCCAAAATACCCCTTTGGGGATGGCAATGAAGAAAGGGAGATAGTGACCCCTGAGTCCCACCTCCAGTAGGCCCCAGAGTAGAGACCAGCACCATGGGTATACAATTTAAAAAAATGGGAGGCATTAACCATTTAAAAAAACAATATTTAGTGATAATATGGTCCATCCCAAAACAACTCAAAGTACTGTATATATAAAAGAAAGATAAAATCCATCTCGCATGTATATGGTTAACATATTTTTCATAACAACAATTCAATATGAAACAAACAACATGTAACCCAAAATATATTCGGTGCACAAACAATGATCGCCAATGGCCATGATTTTTAGTGGGTAGTTATCCTGTATAATTCACTACATTGATCAAAATATCTAATAAATAGTACGATCATATGTCACATTCCCAAGCCCATGTTTATTGATTTTAAAATAATTTGATTATATTTATTGAATTTGGATTCATCTATATTCACAAGGAGACATTCATACACCTACCCTTCATGATACATAATTGAGAGAGATAAATTAAAACCTACCTGGAAGAATAAGCGATCAGAACTTCCTTAATGAGCCAATGTAGGATGTAGGCATGTAGCAGGAAAATCCTCCAGGGAAGACTAGATCCAAAAGATACAGTACAATGCACGACTCTTCAGGGAAGAAAGGTTCTGGGGACATTCGATAACAAGATAAAGGAGAAGGAATGACTTAAGGTAAGGCCTTGTCTTATAAGGATTAAATCTGAGACTCATGGTATATGAAACAGTTTTGAATTTACAGTAAATCAGGATCTCAACAAAGCCATGTGGTTTGACCAACTAAAAGCCCCCAGAATCTTAGTAATTTAATTATATGACTCATAGCCCTTAAAACAGCTTCAAAACCATTTAAATATGGTATTAAACTCATTTCAAATCAAAAAAAGGATGTCAAAAGGTTAAAATTGGAAAAACTGGAAAAATGAAAAACTATTGTAAATGACTCACCATTAGGTGTTTCACTATTGTGAGTCGCTGGTGCGAGTCACTGGTGTGATCTACCAGTGAGAGTCACCATTCAGTGAGCTATCAATGTGATCCACGGATGTGAGTCACCATCGTGATCAACCATTGTGAATCACTGGTGTGACTCACCATTTGGCGAGCAACTAATGTGAGTAACCATTGTGAGCTACTGTTGTGACTCATTGTTCTGAATCACTGGTCCTATCTCACCATTCCGACTCACCATTCCGACTCACCATTCCGACTCACCATTGTGACCCACCATTGCGACTCACTATTCCTGACTCACCATTCCAAATCACCAGTCCTGACTCACCATCACAACCAACCAGTGTGAGTCACTGTAACGACTCACCATCGCAACATACCATTGGAAAACTGAAATTTTTTAAAACTCTTGAAATGAGTCATCATGACCTCCCAAAACACTTCAACCATTGTTTTTTCACAAAGTAATGGACCAAAGAGGTTTGGGCCATTACATCAGATACCTCTCAAACTATTCTCACCATCGAGAATCCAAAACTAATCTCAGAATAAAGAGGGGTCCAAACAACCACCCCACAATATACCTCTCAAGGATCCCACTACACTTGAAACACCGCTAACATCAAAACACATCAACGTCCTACGATAGACCACCATGTGTTATTAAAAATCTAGGGTGAAAACTTCTACATAAAAGAAAACCTCCTCCTACATATTCTAACCTAAGAGACCATAAACTAGACCATACAAGCACAGTGACCATGCCCTCTCAAACACACAAATCAGAGAATCTTGTCCTCCATGTCAATATATTATCTTCTCTAAGTGGCACTGACTCACCCACATAGTTTTAATCGCATCGCTATTAATTCATCTCGATTAGGAATCTAGTATACCCCATTTCATATGTTAGGACTTTATCACGCATTTCAACACACATTTCTCAACCCAAGGGAAAAATAATTTCATAAAAAACATGGTTCAAACATTACATCAGAAGGAAAAATAGAAAAGTGAAAAACTCAAAAAAAACTCTGGGTACTGGGCACACATTTGAACTTATTGTTCCCAAGTAATCTCCTAAAAGACACCACGTCTACACAAAACACAAACCAAAGGAATGGTACACCTACACAGCACCTTCTCCTGAAGATCCTAGATCTCTACTGGTCGATCTAGGTATGTCCCATTGTCTTTAATATCTAACTCCCTCCAGTAAATGACATGGGATTCATCGTGAAGATACCGATAGAATTGAGAGATGTGAAAAACTTTGTGGATCCTCTCCAACTATAGTGGTGGGGACAATTGGTATTTCACCTCACCAACTCGCCCCAACACCTTGAAGAGCCTGATGAACCTAGGAGAAATCTTACTCCCTCTACCAAACCTATGTTGCCCACGTCAAGGGAAAACCCTCAAGAACACATGGTCCCCAACCTTTAACTCTAAGGGCCTACTCCTGTGATTGGAATACAACTTCTACCGGTCTTTCACCACTTTCATCCTATCATGAACAAGCTGAACCTTCTCTATCATGATCTGCACTACCTCGTGACCAAGAACAGTTTTCTCTCAAACCTCTATCTAGCACAAATGTGAATGAAATGGTCTTCCGTACAAAACTTAAAATGGATTCATGCCAATGGTAGAGTGATATTTGTTATTATAAGAAAACTATACCAAGGTAAACAATCATACCCAATATAAACCAAATACCAAGATTCATGATCGCAACATATCTTCCAGCATCTGGATAGTTCCTTCTATCTTCCCATATGTCTAAGGGTGGAAGGTAGTGATGAGGCGTAACTGGGTTCCAAAATCATGATATAATCCCCTCTAGACTCGTGAGTTAAAACGTCTATCCCAATTTGAGACAATAGATCTCAAAACTCAATGCAGTCACACTACCTCATCCACATACCTCTCTTCAAAGGAATCCACTGCACCCAATTCCTTGATTTCTAAGAAGTGAGCCAACTTCGTCAGCCAATCCACCACTACCCAAATAACATCATAGCCTCCCTAAGTACTAGGTAACCTTGTGATTAAATCCATTGAGATTTCATCTCACTTCCACTTAGGAACATCCAATGGTTGTAAAAAACTAGCGAGAACACGGTTCTCATCCTTCACCTGCTAGAAGATCAAGTATTTTACCACAAACTCTGCCACTGCTAGTTTCATCCTAGGCCACAAAAATTGAATCCTCAATCCATGGTACATCTTATAAAATCATGGGTGTACTAATAATGGTGAGATGTTAAAATCACTAAGGAATCCCCTGTGCATCTCCATTGTAACAAACATCCTTCCACAAAATAGAATTTGATTCTACCCATCTCAGACCACCCCTCTGGAGCATCACTATGGTCAATGTCATCGCATATCACCTCTACTTATGAGTCTCCCCCCTGAGACTCCTCCACCTTCTACATTAGATAATACTGAACTGTCATCTAGAACATATATCCTCTTCCACCATCCACCCTTTCATCCAAGTTCAAGGTTTCCAACTCCTCTATTACCTTCCTTATGTCCACAGATTCCTGAACAACCTCCTTCTGCGACTTCCTACTAAAATCATCATCCACAACATTCCCCTTTCCTGAAGTATAGGTGATCTAGAAATCATAGTCCTGAATAAACTCCATCCACATTCATTGTCCCAAGTTTATATCTCACTAGGAAAAGATAAATCTCAAACACTTGTGATCTGTGAATACCACAAAGCACTCCCCAATGAGGTAATTCTGCAACAACATCAATACAAACATGACCATTGTAAGCTCTAGATCATGGGTGGCATAGTTACCTTCATGGGGACATAATTTCCTAGGCCCATAAGAGATCCTATTATTTCATCAAGATGCATCCCAAGACCAGACAGGAAGCATCACAAAACACCTCAAAAATTACTCCTTCCTTAAGAAACTGGAGCATTGAAGCACTAACCAACTTTCCCTTTAGATAGCTGAATGCTGCCTAGCACTGCTCACTCCACATAAAAGCTTGGTATTTTCTAGTTAGAGCTGTCAATGGAGATTCAACTCAAGAGAAATTGATTACAAACCTCCGATAATAGCCCACAAGACCAAGAAAACTATAAACTTCTGCCATATTCTTGGGTTCTTCTCAATAAACAACTACTTCAAAATTCGATGGGTATATCGCCACACCCTTTTATGACATCACATGTCCAAGAAAATGCATGTCTCATGTCCATAACTTTCACTTGGATAGCTTTCCGTAGAGCTAGGGGAGTTGAAGGACTTGAAATATAGTCCTAAGATGCTCGGTATTCTCTTCCTCTGACTACAAGTAGATCAAGATGTGTTTAATGAATACAATAATGAACTGGTCTAGGAACTCATGGAAAATAGAGTTCATGAGCCCCATGAACACGGATGGTTTGTTCATAGCACAAAGAAAAATGACTACAAACTCAAAGTGAGCATACCTTCATTTGACTATCATCTTCGAGATATCACCCCCCCCCCCTTCACCTTCAACTAGTGATATCCAGACCATAGATCGAGCTTATAAAATCAACTCGCCCCTCTTATCTAGTCTAAAATATCATCTATCCTCGGAAGGGGGTAATAGTTCTTGACCTTAATATGATCCAACCTCATGTAGTCTACACACAACCCCATACCTCCATTCACCTTATTTGTGTACAACACCAAAGCACCCCATGGTGATACACTAGGTAGAATAAAACCAATCTACATCAGATTGTCTATCTGGATTCTCAACTCCCACAACTTAGAAGGTTCTATATGATAAGAATCCATCAAAATAAGAGAATCATCGGGTTGTAGGTCTATCCTGACCTCAAAATCATGTTGAGGGGGTATATTCACAACCTCATTCAGGAAAAACATCCTAGAACTCCCCAAAAAATATGGGAACCTCCATTTTCCCAATGTCTGATGATTCCACTAACATATCATCCAACAAGGAAAGAAGAGGATCTTTACACTGACTAAACACCTAAAAACTCTTCTCAACGACAAAAACCACATGCCAACCATCCATATTTTGAAAACAAAACACTCCAACAGAAGTAGTCGATAACAGTGTATATGTAATATAACTAGTTGATTCTGAGATTGACATAGTATAGTTGAATTTGTAGCAAGAATATATCGCCATGAGACTGATGTGGTCCCATCATTAGTCTACATACCCAGCACACAACAAATAATATAGTCTGGCCTCTGACTGGAATAATCAACACTAGGGGAATGAGAAACCTCTCTACATCAAGTCCTAGAGCATGGTCTAGACAGGGTGCAACAAAGTAGTGTGATTCTTTTGAATCAAACAAATCACAAGCAAGGGTACTAAACAAGTTGATCATACCTCTAATGATATCTGGTCTTACCAAAACTACTACATCCACTATGTGCAACTGACCATTCCCAACTCCTATTCTCCTATGCTGAATACCACCTCCATGACCATGCCCAGGTTGAGGTCCCTGAGGAACACCCTAAGGTTAGCCCCTATATAAGGCCCCAAACTTAATCCTTACTTAATCTTGAGTTATTTCAAGATTACACATTGAGGATCTTTTTGGGTTTAGAGTTTTAGAGAATTAGATCATAAAACTTGCATTACATTCCACATATAAACAAAGTGGTTACATAAAGATAGTATTCTTCATTCCCATCAATGGAAACACATTTAAAATAAAACATGGATTATTTCTTGACACTTCCTTGACACTATCATCATATCATGTATCTTTCTCTTGACCTGTGAAAAACATTTCAAAAAAACTTGGGATGAGCATAAAAAGCTCAGTAAGGGATATAAAAATATGGAAAGGAAACATGGGTACATAAATACATAAGAATGAAATCATACTTTACCCATAAAACATATGCACTTTAACATACCTCATCAAATCATGAATAAATCATAGAAATCATAAGACATAAAGGTAACTTGAGGCATTCATAACATCCTTACGTAGGGAGTAACCCTCTTGGTTACGTTTGGAATACCCATCACAGTATATTCCCTAAATCTATTCGGAGAAACCTTAACATTTCACTCCTTCGTGTTACCCAATGCATTGGAGAACTATATCAGGCTCACCCGCCCTTAGTTTATCACGGAACCACCCGTCTTCATAATAATGCCCAAGAACCTCAACATAATCGTATCACATAAAACATGCATAAAGGAAACATAACATTTCCACCTTTCAATCACAAGATATCAATACAAAACATTGATATAAAAACATTATGAAAACCATTTTTAATACCAAAATAAAAGAAAATTAAAACATGGTATTTATGTTTCTTTTAAAAATAAGGTATGGCTTGTAGAGGAAGCCGAAACTCAAATAACGGTCACGGCGGCGGAGAAGTCATTGTCGCCGCATACGTATGACAAAAACATTCCATTTTTTAATTTTGTAAAATGATTCATATAAAAAAGATTCATTTTGGATAAACGTAAAAGTCAAAGTGGTTTATACACCGTATAGAAGAAGGTTGTGTATAAAACAAAATATGCCTCAATGAAAGGAGATTGAGACGAAGTCCCATACCTCGGGTCCGACTTGACTCGGTCGTTCTTTAATGTCCTGAATAATAAACTTGAGTTAATTTCTACTTGCTTAAGAACCTTTCTCAAGTTCATTATTCCTTTTATATCACTTATTTCCATGTCATGAACACTATGTAATTATTTAAGTTAATAACGGTCATTTTAACGATCATTGGTACTTGAGTCAAAAATAACCCCTTTATAATTACAAGTTGTTCATGTATCCATTATATCCAGAATGGTATTCATGATTTAGATATCATATATGTCATTTATATTCAGTAAATTCATGCATTTATAATATTACATAATCATTTATAGGTAAGAAATGAAATGCATCGTTCATGGAGACGGTAAGCCATACGTACGCATGAACGCTACTTTCATTTCTATTTCATATTTTATAGAATGGAATCATAATGAAATAAAGGTATATTATAATTCTATTATAATATCATATATAATATCATAGTTCCATCCTTTATACATCCCACATATGGTATTTAACGAATCAACTCACTTTGAGGGGGCGGTAGTCCGCACTTCCTTAAATGAAGATATCACGTTTACCTATAATGGAAACCATAAAGGTATACCCAAAATGAAAAATAAAGAAGCTTAAGGAAAACATAAACATATTATATATCATATATAAATATAGTGACATCTTAATGGCCACCTTTGAAGGTGTTAAAATAATGTTGAACAATCATCCTTTCAGGAGGCATAAATTCACCTTCCACAGAAACAGTATGTTCGTTAACCATTATATGTAGGTGTGTGTAAGTGTAGCTAGAATACATATTATAAAAACATCCTAGTATATTTAGGAAACTGGATTTGATACAAAAGAAAAGAATAAAAAGAGTGTAGGGGGTTGGAGAAGCAAAATAAAACAAAAGGACTCAAAAGAAGACATTACCTTAAAATCAGGTAACTCCCTTTGGTTTGAGATCAAAGGCTTCCTTGGGAAGACTTCTTCCCAAAGTGAGGCTTCAAGGAGTAATATAGGGAAGTGGAGAGAAAAAATGGGAAGGGTTTGGCCGATCCAAAGGCTTTGGGAGTGTAGGTAAGGAGGTAGAGGTGGGGGCCTTTTATAAGAGGAGAGGAGGGGCACTCTTGGAAAGTAAAGATAAGTTACTTTATTTTAAAATGAGTTTCGGATTCAAAAGGTCCCACATTGATATAATTCGAGGATAAGGTGATAAGGGTTCTAAATCCACTCATCCAATTGGTTTTTTCCATGTGTAGGTTTTATATTTTACATTATCTTTCCATTTTATTTAAATCATTAAATAATGAGGTCATCGCTGCATCATCATGATGTCATAAATAATTTAATTTATTTAATGTCTAAAAATTATAAAAAAATACTATGATGTAGGAAATATTTTTAGCTTTATAATGAATATTTATAGTCAAATATCTGACTTGCATAACCACATGTAAAAATTATTTTAGTAAAATAACTCATGTTTGTGTCATTTTTACTTTAACATTAAATAAAAAGTTATTTATGTCATTTCCCAACCAAAGTGGCTCCATGGGGTCCCCAAGTTGACCCATGTCTTTTCTTGGTCGGCCATGACACATCCAATGAGGGTAGGACATGTGTCAAGCTCATCTCATACTATTAAAACATTATTTTTACCTTAAACTACACTAATTACCACTAATCACGATTAAAAACATAAAAGTTACTATTCACCAAAAAAATTATTTTAATCTTATTGAACCGCATTTTAATTCTTAATGACAACCATGTATGTCGGATTTTTGAAAATCAAATCACAGAGGTGGTAAAATTTCATTTAAACGAAAAATCAGTTTCTTTAACTACCACTTAGTGGTTTCACTATTCATCAAAAATTGAAGTTTTTCAGAAAGATACCAAAACTTCACCCTAAGCTATATTTGATATTCTGAATTCAAAAATGATGTCTATTTTACAAAATTCAAATCATATAAGTTACATTAATTAATTTAATAATTAATTCCCGTTGTCATGACAAATAGCGGGTTTTTTTTGAAACAATATCTATGAAAAGTTTGGAATTAGTTTATGACCAATTCCAAAGTGAAATTAATCCTAATGACCACCATTGGATTAAATGGTAAAATTATATTCAGATTAAAATTTAAGACCAATTAAAAATATAATCTAACCATATAATTAAATTAAATGAAAAAGCAGTTTTGATGTAAAATGCGGAATTTTTCACTATTCATTAAAAAATGAACATTGTCAGAAAAATACCAAAAATTTATCCAATGTAAAATTCAATGTCCCAATCATAATGAATATGTTTATTTTGACAAATATAGATTATAAAATTGTCAAAATACTGATTTAAAAAGGGTTTTCCATCAAAAGGCAGTAAAACAATCTTTTAAGAATATTAGTGTATTCCATGCTTAAGATTGGATTTATTTTCATTTTAAGCCTCTAAAACACTATATAATTCATTAATAGACATAGATAAAAATATATATTATTCATTACTTACTTGGGATGTTACATCCTTCCCCCCTTTAGAAAATTGCATCCCCGCAATTTATTTACTTATCAAATAAATGGGGGTACTTATCCCTCATTGCATTTTCAGATTCCCATGTTGCCTCTTCCATCATGTGGGTTTTTCAGAAAACCTTTACCTGCTTAATTACCTTATTCCGTAACACTTGATCCCTGTGGTCAAAAAACTGGACCGGTTGTTCCTCATAAGATAGGTTCTCTTCCAGCTGAACTACCTCTAGACTAAAAACATGAGATGGATCTGGCATATACTTTCTCAACATCGAAACGTGAAAAACATTGTGTACCTGAGATAAACTCGGAGGTAAATCCACCTGGTATGCAACTGATCCAACTCTCTCCATAATTTCATATGGTCCAATAAACCTTGGACTCATCTTTCCTTTCTTACCAAATCTCATCACACTTTTCCAAGGAGAAACCTTGAGAAAAACATGATCACCTACCTCGAAAGATAGATCCTTCCTCCGTTTATCCGCATAACTCTTCTGCCTGCTCTGAGCTGTTCTCATGTGTTTCTGAATCAGCTGAACTTTTTCTGCCATCTCTTCTACCAATTTCGGTCCCATCAACTTCCTTTCACCCACTTCATCCCAGAAAGATGGAGTTCGACACCGCTTCCCATATAATCCCTAAAATGGTGCCATCTGTATACTGGAATGAAAACTGTTATTATATGAAAATTCAACCAAAGAAAGATGTTGGTCCCAACTTCCCTGATAATCCATAGAGCAAGAACGAAGCATATCCTCCAATGTCTGAATTGTTCGTTCTGACTGCCCATCTGATTGAGGATGAAAAGTTGTACTAAAATTTAATTCAGTACCCAACGACTTCTGAAGGCCTTTCCAAAAGTTAGAAGTGAACCTGGGATCACGATCAGATACAATGGAGATAGGAACTCCATGTAACCTGACTATCTCTTTAAGATACAAACGGGAAAGTTGATCTTGGGAAAAAGTATCTCGTATAGCAAGGAAATGAGCAGATTTAGTCAAGCGATCAACAATAACCCAGATTGCATTATTAGCTTGAGATGTCTTCGATAATCCCACAACAAAGTCCATTATTCTCCCATTTCCACTCTGGCACTGGTAAAGGCTGAAGCATCCCTTTCGGTAACTGCCGCTCTGCTTTAACTTGCTGACAAGTCAAACACTTCATAGTAAAATCAGCAATATCTCTTTTCATTCCATCCCACCAGTAATACTCCCGTAGATCTCTGTACATCTTAGTACTGCCAGGATGAACTGAAAACGGTGAACTATGAGCTTCACATAACAACTCTCTCTTCAATTGTGAATCACAAGGCACACACAATCTCTTCCCAAATCTCAAAACGCAATCATTATCAATGTTGAATTCAGGCAACTTACCTTTCTGAACCAGCTCTACCTTTTTCTGCAACTCACTGTCTTGCTTCTGTGCTTGCTTGATTCTATCTGATAGAGATGATCTCACTGATACCTGAAACAAAACATAAGAACTTCCTTCACCCACAACTTCTATGCCAAAGTTCATCAAATCCTTAACCAAAGGATCATGTTCCAAATGAAACATTGCTAATGAAGCATTACTTTTTCGACTCAAAGCATCAGCCACTTTATTTTCTTTTCCCGGATGGTAATGAATTGTACAATCATAATCCTTGATTAATTCTATCCATCTCCTTTGTCTCATGTTCAATTCTTTCTGAGTGAATATATACTTTAAACTTTTTTGATCGGTATATATTTCACACTTTACTCCATACAAATGATGCCTCCATATTTTTAAAGCAAAAAACAACAGTAGCTAATTCCAAATCATGTATAGGGTAATTTACCTCATGAGTTTTCAACTGTCGTGAAGCATAAGCAATTACCTGATCATTCTGCATTAGGATGCAACCAAGTCCTTTCAATGAAGCATCACTGTATATAACAAACTCACCATTCCTGGAAGGTAGTGCCAAAACTGGAGCATTCACCAATCTTCTTTTCAATTCCTGAAAACAATCATCACATTCTTTTGTCCATATAAACTTAGCACCCTTCTGAGTTAGCTTCATCATTGGACTAGATAACTGTGAAAAATTTCTAACAAACCTTCGGTAATAGCCTGCCAAACCATGGAAGCTACGAATCTCAGTTACATTTGTGGGTCTTGGCCATTCTTCAATAAACTTTGTTTTTGTAGGATCAACAGTTATCTCATCTTTAGAAACAATGTAACCAAGGAAAGAAATTTGTTGCAACCAAAACTCACACTTGCTGAATTTTCCATACAGTTTATTTTCTTTTAAGGTTTTCAAAATAACCCTTAAATGTCTTTCATAGTCCTATTTACTTTTAGAAAACACCAAAATATCATCAATAAAAACAACCAACATTTTTCACCTGAGTCAACTGAGTCATCACTGCAACAAACTGTTTAGTTCTGATTCTGACCATCTCAGGATATTGATTTGAAAGGTCATTTCCCTCTGTATGCCTTCCCAGAATATCTGTTCTGTTTCCTCTATGGAAAACCATTCTTATCATAGAAATACCTTATGTGAAGCAACATGGTAATATTTAAATGCTATATCATTTCAGTCATACCATAAATTAACTTATAATTTAACACTTTTCTAATTCCTAAAGTTGTCTAAACCGACCTCTAATACCAACTATAAGGCCCCAGCCTTAATCCTTACTTAATCTTGAGTTATTACAAGATTACACATTGAGGGTCTTTTTGGGTTTATATTTTTAGAGAATTAGATCTTAAAACTTGCATTACATTCCACATATAAACAAAGTGGTTACATAAAGATAGTATTCTTCATTCCCATTAATGGAAACACATTTAAAATAAAACATGGATTATTTCTTTACACTTCCTTGACACTATCATCATATCATGTACCTTTCCCTTGAACTGTGAAAAACATTTCAAAAAAACTTGGGATGAGCATAAAAATCTCAGTAAGGGATATAAAAATATGGAAAAAAAACATGGGTACATATATACATAAGAATGAAATCATACTTTACCCATAAAACATATGCACTTTAACATAACTCATTAAATCATGAATAAATCATAGAAATCATAAGACATAAATGTAACTTGAGGCATTCATAACATCCTTATGTAGGGAGTAACCCTCTTTGTTATGTTTGAAATACCCATCACAGTATATTCCCTAAATCTCTTCAGAGAAACCTTAACGTTTCACTCCTTCGCGTTACCCAATGCATTGGAGAGCTATATCGGGCTCACCCGCCCTTAGTTTATCACGGAACCACCTGTATTCTTAATAATGCCCAAGAACCTCAACATAATAGTATCACATAAAACATGCATAAAGGAAACATAACATTTCCACCTTTCAATCACAAGATATCAATACAACACATTGATATAAAAACATTATGAAAACCATTTTCAATACCAAAATAAAAGAAAATTAAAACATGGTATTTATTTTTCTTTTAAAAAGAAGGTATGGCTTGTAGAGGAAGCTGAAACTCAAATAACGGGCACGGCGGTGGAGAAGTCGTTGTCGCCGCATACGTACGACAAAAACATTCCCTTTTGTCATTTTGTAAAACGCTTTGTATAAAAAAGATTCCTTTGGGATAGACGTAAAAGTCAAAGGGGTTTATACACCGTATAAAAAAAGGTTGTGTATAAAACAAAATATGTCTCAATGAAAGGAGATTGAGACGAAGTCCCATACCTCGGGTCCGACTTGACTCGATCGTTCTTTAATGTCCTGAATAATGAACTTGAGTTAATTTATACTTGCTTAAGAACCTTTTTCAAGTTCATTATTCCTTTTATATCACTTATTTCTATGTCATGAACACTATGTAATTATTTAAGTTAATAACGGTCGTTTTAATGATCATTGGTACTTGAGTCAAAAATAACCCCTTTATAATTACAAGTTGTTCATGTATCCATTATATCCATAATGGTATTCATGATGTATATATCATATATGTAATTTATATCCAGTACATGAATGCATTTATAATATTACAAAATCATTTAGAGGTAAGAAATGAAATGCACCGTTCATGGAGACGGTAAGCCGTACGTACGCATGAACGCTACTTTCATTTCTATTTCGTATTTTATAGAATGGAATCATAATGATATAAAATTATATTATAATTCCAGTATAATATCATATATAATATCATAGTTTCATCCTTTATACGTCCCACATATGGTATTTAATGGATCAACTCACTTTGAGGGGGCGGTAGTCCGCACTTCCTTAAATGAAGATATCGTGTTTACCCATAATGGAAACCATAAAGGTATACCCAAAAAGAAAAATAAAGAAGCTTAAGAAAAACATAAACATATTATATATCATATATAAATATAGTGACATCTTAATGGCCACCTTTGAAGGTGTTAAAATAATGTTGAACAATCATCGTTTCGGGAGGCATAAATTCAGCTTCCACAGAAACAGTATGTTCGTTAACCATTAGATGTAGGTGTGTGTAAGTGTAGCTCGAATACATATTATAACAACATCCTAGTATATTTATGATACTTTAGTTGTTACAAAATAAAATAATAAAAAGATTTTTGGGGGTTGGAGAATCAAAATAAAACAAAAGGACTCAAAAGAAGACATTACCTTAAAATCGGGTAACTCCCTTTGGTTTGAGCTCAAAGGCTTCCTTGGGAAGACTTCTTACCAAAGTGAGTCTTCAAGGAGTAAGAGAGGGAATTTGAGAGAAAAAATGTGCAGGGTTTGTCCGATCCAAAGGATTTGGGAGTGTGGGTAAGGAGGTAGAGGTGGGGGCCTTTTATAAGAGGAGAGGAGGGGAACTCTTGGAAAGTAAAGATAAGTTACTTTATTTTAAAATGAGTTTCGGATTCAAAATGTACCACATTGATATAATTCTAGGATAAGGTTATAATGGTTCTAAATACACTCATCCAATTGGTTTTTTCTATGTTTAGGTTTTAGATTTTACATTATCTTTCCATTTTATTTAAATCGTTAAATAATGAGGTCATCGATGCTTCATCATTATGTCATAAATAATTTAATTTATTTAATGTCTAAAAATTATAAAAAAATACTATGATGTATGAAATATTTTTAGCTTTCTAATGAATATTTATAGTCAAAAATATGACTTTTATAACCCCATTTAAAAATTGTTTTAGTAAAATAACTCATGTTTGTGTCATTTTTACTTTAACATTAAATAAAAAGTTATTTATGTCATTTCCCAACCAAAGTGGCTCCATGGGGTCTCCAAGTTGACCCATGGCTTTTCTTTGTCGGCCATGACACATCCAATGAGGGTAGTACATGTTTCAAGCTCATCTCATACTATTAAAACATTATTTTTACCTTAAACTACACTAATTACCACTAATCGCGATTAAAAACATAAAAGTTACTATTCACCAAAAAATTATTTTAATCTTATTGAACCACATTTTACTTCTTAATGACAACCATGTATGTTGGATTTTTGAAAATCAGATCACAGAGGTGGTAAAATTTCATTTAAACGAAAAATCAGTTTCTTTAACTACCACTTAGTGGTTTTACTATTCATCAAAAATTGAAGTTTTTCAGAAAGATACCAAAACATCACCCTAATCTATATTTGATATTCTGAATTCAAAAATGATGTATATTTTACAAAATTCAAATCATATAAGTTACATTAATTAATTTAATAATTAATTCCCGCTGTCATGACAAATAGCGGGTTTTTTTGAAACAATATCTATGAAAAGTTTGGCATTAGTTTATGACCAATTCCAAAGTGAAATTAATCCTAATGACCACCATTGGATTAAATGTTAAAATTATATTCATATTACACTTTAAGACCAATTAAAAATATAATCTAACCATATAATTAAATTAAATGAAAAAGCAGTTTTGATGTAAAATGCAGTATTTTTCACTATTCATTAAAAAATGAACATTGTCAGAAAAATACCAAACATTTATCCAATGTAAAATTAAATGTCCCAATCATAATGAATATGTTTATTTTGACAAATATAGATTATAAAATTTTCAAAATATTGATTTAAAAAGGGTTTGCCATCAAAAGGCAGTAAAACAATCTTTTAAGAATATTAGTGTATTCCATGCTTAAGATTGGATTTATTTTCATTTTAAGCCTCTAAAACACTATATAATTCATTAATAGACATAGATAAAAATATATATTATTCATTACTTACTTTGGATGTTACACCCTAATTACTCTATCTCCCATCGGTGGAGCATGAGCCTGCTCTTCATACTACTAAAAGGCCTAGATAGAAAATACTACAAAGGCTGGCATAGAACCTATCCACCACCACCATATTGAGCTTGAACAGCCATTGGACACTGATTCTGGAGATGGCCACGGACCACACAGAAGAACCACATCATCCCCAATCCCATAAGAAAGTCACAAGGACTGCTAGCACCAGAAGGCCGGTAAGGAAGCTACTGAGATCACCTCCCTGTAGGTCGAAACCTCAAAGGTCTCAATACCTAAGATCATCCACTGACATCCCTAGATCTTGAAGAACTCTGCTGGCTCACCTCTCATAGTAGACCTCCTCGTGAGTACATTCGCTCAATCACCTCCACATTCTTTTAGAACTCTAAGTACATCAACATCGTAAATAGGGTAACTGCATGCTAGATAGAAGTATGAAGTACCTCATCTAGACATCTCACACAAGAATACTCATCCAAAAATAGATATGGGGCAAAAAAAAAAGAAGATCCATGAACTTGATCCCAAGTTCCCATACTGACATACTCCCCTACGAGAGGGAGAGTAACTCCTGCCTCTTCTCATACTTCATGGTCGATGAAAGGAATTATGCCCAGAAATACTTCTTGAAATCGACCCATAGTACATTAGCCTTCTTAATCTCCCCCAGGTACAACATCCAACATTGATGCACAGCTCCCTGTATCTGGATCAATACCAAAGGAACCTGGTATTATGTCAGATCCTAAATCAAACTGAATGTGATATTAAGCTCCTTGAGCCATCTTTCCATATCCATGTCTGAAAAAATACCCTCATACTTTCCCAAGGCATGCCTATGTAAATAATGTAATGTTCTATACCACTGGTCTTCCTCTTCCACTAGATCATCCCTTCATCGATCAATCGGATCGGCCTGCTGATCCTCAACTGCCTGATCCACATGTGGAAAATGATCGAGTGCCATAGCTAAAAAGGTAAAGAAGGAATCCCTAAGCCTAGGTAGTATGGAATTTTATTTAAGATTAATTTGAACTCATTTAACTCATTTATTTATCCATTTCAGATTCCCCAAAACAACACCAAATTAAACAAGAAAACAAGGCATTATGATGAATGTGCCTTTCCTAGGGTCTCTACCCTACAAATGGTGTATCCTCAATTAGTCATTCGGTAAACCCAAAGTCCTTTCATTGGATCATGAGGGAACCTAAAATCCCATGTCCTGGATGGTATTCCCTAGCCTATGTCATGCATCGAGTTCACCTAACACCATTTCCCTACCAAACCATGAAATCCTCCCTACGCCTAACTCTAAACTCCATCCTATCTCTCAAATATCATCTATAATATCATTATGTCGTGACCCCCTCCCTACAAAGATATCACTCCTGATCTAGCAATGAAGAAAGGGAGATAGTGACTCTCAAGTCCTACCTCCAGTAGGTCATAGGGTGGTGACCAATACTAAGGGTATAAAATTTCACAAAATAAGTGGCATTACCCTTTTTAAGAAAACTATATTGGGAGATAAGATGATTCATCCCAAAAAAACTCCAAGTACTATATATATATAATAAATCAAAAATACAACTCACATGCATGTTTAAAAAAATAAAACTATTACAAATGAAATAAAACTCTAAATTAAGCACCAAAAGTAAAGCTAAGTAGCGACACAGCAACTGTCCCAAAGTATGAGCTAGTAACACTCATCACGGTCCCTATGGTCCTCCTAGAAACTTGGAATTGGTTTTACATACATAGGGTGAGCATACAAGTATACTCTGTATAGAAGACCTAATTCTATCTTACACATGTAAAGGGAGAATATTAATGCTTCTGTGAGAAAAAATTAGATACAAAATGGAACCTAATCAAGTATATTAACCACCCCAACCTCACCAAGGTATGTTCACAAAATAACGCAAGTCAAGTAGTATAATATAAGAAACATTTATGATAGGGTAACCTACACCACTTTTCCACTGATTAGACACTCTTAGACCCTAACAGAAAATGTCTTAGCGCTCCCACCTCTTCTACACATATCAAACCACATCCGCCCCTCACAAAACTGGGCCTCATAACTACAACACATCCTGCCTGTAGGCTCCTGGGACACTACCACAACACATCCTCCCTACATACACCTAAGCCACTACCACAACACATCCCAAAGGCACCTGGGAAGCACAACACATCTCATCTAGAAGACACCTGGGAAACACAACTCACCCGCACACACCTAGTCTACTACCACAAAAAATCATGAAGAAACATAGGAAGCATAACACATCTCATCTCAAAGACACCTGGGAAACACCATTTTCTCGCACACAGCTGGGCCTCACGAACCATAGTCAGTCCCAAGAATCTTAGGCAATAAATTCCTAGAAGAGGGAGTAGGGAAGAGTGGGTGTCCATCCATCCATCCTCCCACTGGGATGTTTGGTAAAGACACCCCCCCCCCATGAAAATGGGGGTGTTCGTCACATGGTGCTCAACTAGGTTGGGGTGCATATAGAAATCAAAAGAACATATAGTGTATGTATATATAGTATCAAGCACTCAATCACATCTTATGGGATTCACAACAACTGCTACCTCTATATTCAATTATTAGTATCAGCAAAAATAACTTTGAAAGTTGATATATTAAATAGGATTCACAAATATATTTTTCTTAACACCCATTAATTTCATTATTTAGCTTTAACCATAGTAAACCCTACAAACCATCGTTTAACTTTTCATTGAAAAACTCCTTCCCATTAACCAAACCAACTCATAACATCTCAAAATTATTAAGTATTTATTTTCCCCATCATTACTTAGGTAAATAAATAACACAAACCACAACAAGAAGAAATAAAAGGTCACACAAAGGAAGGAGAATCATAGTAAATTAACCCACTTCACATTTCCTCTCTGTCTAACAACCATACCAACCACTACCATCATTATTATTAAAAGAAATCCCAACCAACCATCCTCTCAACATAGAAAACCCCCAAATTACAACCACACACAGCAACACATAACCGAACAACCCAATCATAGCCCTACTATAAAAAACTTCCCATCCATTCCACAACTAAACAATCTCCCAACCTGAGATTCCATTTCACCACCAAAACCACCCTGTATCACACATCCATGCCCACATCCCTACTATGGAACAAGTCAAAAAAATCCCACACAGATCACACCACCATACGAACCAAGGAAAGGAATATTCAGATTTAACAAGGCATTCCTCACTCAATTTCCACTTTAATTTAGGGGTTATCATAGAAAAAGTTTGATCCTGGGGAATCCATTTATTAGATGAGCATATATGGTTAACATATTTTTCATAACAACAATTCAAAAGAAAATAAAAGACATGTAACCCACAATCTATTTGGTGCAAAAACAAATACCCCCAATGACCATGATTTTCAGTGGGTATTTAGCCCATACAATTCACAACATTGATCAAAATATCAAATAAATAGTACGATCATACTTCACCTTCCCAAGCCCATGTTTATTGATTTGAAAATAATTCGGTTATATTTATTTAATTTGAATTCAACTATATTCAAAATGAGACATTCTTACACCCTCCCTATATGATACACAATTGATAGAGATGAAGTAAAACCTTCCTAAAAGAATAATCGATCATCACTTCCTTAATGCGCCAAATAAGGGGGCGCACATGTAACAGGAAAAGCCTCCAGGGAAGACTAGATCTGAAATATACAGCACAATTCAAATATTATAGTGATGTTTGGTATCAAGATAAATTAGAATTAATTAATTAATGTAAGGCCCCCGAATTAGAAGGATTAGATTTGAGACTCACAGGATATGAAACAATTTTGAATTGCCATTAAAGCCGGATCTCAACAAAACCATGAGGGGTGACCAACTAAAATACCACATACTCTTATAAATTCAATTATATGAATCATATCCCTTAAAATAGCTTCAAAACCATTTAAATATGGTATTAAACTCATTTCACGTCAAAAAAATGTCAAAAGGCCAAAAGTGGAAAAACTAGAAACACATAAAATTGTTGGAAATGACTCACTATTAGGTAAGTCACCACTGTAAGTCACTGGTGTGAGTCATCAGTGTGATATACTAGTGTGAGTAACTATTCATTGATCTACTAGTGTGATTCACCATCGCGAGCTACTGTTGTGACTCCCCGGTGCGACTCACTGTTCGGTGAACTGTCGGTGCGAGTCACTATTACGATCTATCGTTGAGACTCGCCATTCTGACTCACTGGTCCTAACTCACTATTCTGAATCACTATTCCAACTCACCATTTCAACCCACTGTTGTGACTCACCAGTCCGGAATCATTGTTCTGAATCACTGGTCTTGACTCACCGTCGTGACCTACTGGTGCGAGTCACCGTTGTGACCTACCATCAGCAACCAATAATTGGAAAACTAGAATTTTGGAAAACTCTTTAAATGTGTCATCATGACCTCCCAAAACACTTCAACCACCGAATTTTCACAAATTAATGGACTAGAGAGGTCCAGGCCATTACAACATGAGAAAAATCTTAAATAATGAAACTGTGAGAGATTTTCTTCTACTAAAATAATAATTGACCATGGTTTTTGAATCTTTTCAAAAATTGAAGATAGATAAGGAATAAATAAAAAGTTAAATATCCATTACACCAAACCTATTAAACTTATAAAATTTTTATGTATGTGTGATTTTTGATTTTATGATGCATAAATTTGATGTTGTTGAAATATTTAAGTTTTACATAAGGGAAGCTGAAAACGAACTCGGTACGTATATCTAGAATATAAAAAAGTAAAATCATAAGTATTTTACATCTAACTTGTTTAAATCCTAACTATAAAATCATGAAATAAAATATTAGTATAGTACTCCCTACACCCCTCAGAAAAATGGGGTTACATAAAGGAAAAAATAAGAGTTGTGTTTAAATGGAAAGAACCATGATTTCAAACTATAAACTCTCCAAAATCTTCTATAGGGAATCTATATATATTTGGTTACATGCTCAAAATAGATTTTTACTAAGACCATAATCAAATATTACCCCTATGAGATGAGGTACAAGAATAAACCAATGGTGAAATATTTTAAAGTGTTTGGGAATCCTTGTCTAATGAATATTAAAAATCAAAACCTAGGAAAAATTGATGAAAAGTCTTGAGAATAAATTTTCCTGGGTTACTTAACCAATGGAAGGATCTACAGGTACTGGAACAAACAATTACACCAAATAGTGGAATTATGTGATGTTAAATTGATTGAAAATAATTTAAATACAAAGGATGAAGAGAAAGGTGAATCTGAGGAACCCATGAAATATA
The DNA here is from genome assembly GCA_963277665.1 of Viscum album. Taxonomy (NCBI): domain Eukaryota; kingdom Viridiplantae; phylum Streptophyta; class Magnoliopsida; order Santalales; family Viscaceae; genus Viscum; species Viscum album. Next base: position 1,710,719,785 of record OY728137.1, on the reverse strand, counting down.
ATGGAGAATATTATATAAGAACTATTTAATAGGAATAAAATCATGAGTCTTTTATCAAAAAAACATGTTTCAATGTATCTAGTAATGACAAAGGTTCTACAAAAACCAAAATAATAAAATTTATGTACATTATAGATGTAGGTTTAACCAAGTTATATCATTGGAAATTTTGAATCTCTAATTTATAAAAGGAAAAATATGATAACAAAGAAACAAACAGCACTTATCTCTTAGGTTAAACATCGTTCACTATTAAAATAATTTGAACATAAGGAATAGTTAAAATACATGAATGGGGAGTTAGATAAAATTATGAAGAATGACACTTAAAACCATGTTCCAAGACATGAAGCAAAGAATATTATCCTAACTAAATAGTTAATTAGGAATAAGATTAATGAAAAAGTGAGAAGTTTCATAAAATAAATCAAGGTTGGTTTATAAGGGATATTCATAGGTCGAAGGTGTTTATTTTTAAAAAAAATTCCCCTATTGTAATTATTGAGAACATATGAATGTTTTTTGTTGTTATTTCTCATCATATATATTTTTTTAATAATATATATTTAAATTAATAATTCTTTAACAATCAAGTTGAATAAATTTTTTATTGAACAACCATAGGGATTCATACTTGGTGTCGATGGTAGTATGGATTATAAACTTAAGAAAATTTTATATTGTTCAAAGTAATCCCCTCCTACCTGGTACTCTAAAATTGATAGTTTCTTAAAGATATTGAACTTTTCTAAAGGAAAAGTTGATAGAATTTTATAAGTAAAGGAGGAAAGTTCTTGAACTCTGATAGTCATTATTTATGTTTATGGTATAACATTTTTTTGGTGACATGAACATACATGTAAGAAGTTCTTAGACTAAATTAAAGAGTAATTTAAAATTTATATTCTTGAGAATATAAATTTATTTCTTAGGTTATAGGTTGTATAAAATGAAATTTATATCTTCCTTTAATAGGAAAAGTATGAAAATAAGATATTGAGGAATTTTGACATAGAAGATTCAAAGGAAGTTGTTACTCCTATCTATGTTAGAGTAAATCTAAGAAAAGATGAATCTAGTAAAAGTGTTAATCAAAGAGACATATTTAAGTTAATCAGAATTTTACTCAATCTAACTGTATCTTTGTCAGACATTGTGTATATAGTAATTTCGTGTGCTAGATATCAAATTAATCCAAAGGAATTGCACTTTATAGTTGAAAAAAGAATTATGGGGTGTGTTAAAGGAACATAAAACTTTGTCTAAATATATCAAATAATTAATGGGTTAAACTTACATGGATTCATGAAAAGTAATTGGGATAATGATTCTGATGACTAAAAAACAATGTATGTGGGAACATTATTTTTAACAGAGAGTAGTGTTTATTAGAATATAAAGAAACAAAACTCAGTAAATCTAAGTATAGTAGAATTCGAATATATTTCTTCCACACATTCTTGCACTTGAATTGTGTGGATGAAAATTTAGGTGGAAGACTTTAAAGTGAATTTTAAAAATCCTTTAAAATTTATATGATAATAAAATTAAAATTGATCTTTCAAAGAACATGAAACAACAATCTACATCAAGATATATTGAAATAAAGTTTTATTTCATCAAGGAAAAAAAATTCTTCTAGAGAAATAAAACTGGTGTATATTTCAACAAAGGATCAAATTGATTATGTTTTCACTAAAGTGATGTCAAGGTAAAGGTTTCAAAAACTGAGGTTTATTATTCATGTTTATAATTCCCCTCTCACTTAACATAATTTAAAGGATATTATGACACTATTACTCCGATTATGTTGTTAAAGGGGCGAAGTGGTACAATTATTTTGTTAAATAAGGGAGTAAAAACTTTTCTATCATTTAATAATATTAGGAGGGTGTATTATAAATAAGGGAATAAAAATTAAATTGGATAAATTGAGTTATAATATATCAAAATCAATTGAAAAAAATTTATTATCACTAATAGATGTAATTATCTCAAAAAAATTACTTTATCCAGTAATGTGGTGTCCAAACTTTTATCCCTGAGAAATGTGGTGATTTTATATAAAGTAAATATACATTAAGTATGATGAAAAGAGTTCTTTTTACAAAAAAATTCAAAGGGGTATATTGAAGTTCCCCTAGGATTATTAAGGTTTTATATTTATCATCAACTCTATTTGGAAGAATGTTTTTGAGTTTATCAGTAAAAGTTTGTGAGTCTGGAAAATATTGTTTTGAGGATTTTTTAAATTAACCAAATGATAATGGTAAAGGTAAAATTACCATTTGATTAGATGACCAGTGGAGGAATGTGGGGTTATTATAATATGGTCACAAAGTAAGGCTAGAGATTATTATGGATAAAATAACATTAAGTTAATGAGTATTGAAGTTTTACCTAAGGATGTTATGGATGTTCATCTAGGTGATACATGTGATGTCCCTTAAAAGTCACAAACATCACTTTGGTGGATGAACAATAGTTATTCAATATCATTTGGTCAAATATTAACTAAGCTAGAAGTAATGTTGATGTTGAAGCTTTGGAAAAAGAAAGTAAATAAACTTTTGATATCCTCAAAAGAAGGGGTAATAGAAAACCAAAGAATGGGTTAGCCTCTCTAGAAGGACATAAAACCATAGTATTTGTATGAGTTTTTAAAAGTAAAAGGATGGATTATCAATCTAGGAGCCAAAGGTAAAACAAGGTGATTGAACCAATAGATTAAGATCATTGGAATCATAGGATTCATACTAGAGGTTTTTTGAAGTATAAAAGGCACAAAAAGTTTAATTGGTAATGAGACAAAGGCAAAACCAAAACATAATGAGTGAATCCTATAAAATTTTAACAATCATAAGATTCTAGGTGACTTCACATAATTATTTTGAATTCATAATCATTGAGGTGATGGTGAGCTTGATGTTTAAAGTGTGAAATTTATAAAGGGAAATTTGGGACTCAACCTGAGATATGCACATGATTTTAAGATCATTAACACAAAGATCATGGGAAGTTTGACTGAGTCAAAATCCGATATCCTTGGATAATATTAGTGGTAGTTATATCTTTTGAGTGGGAATTTAAAATTAAATCACACACTTTCTATATTTATCTGAGTAAATCCAACTATTTGAAAGGGAGGACCTTATTCAATTAAGGGGTTGTTGATGACACTATGAATTTTGAGTGAAGAAGGTTATATAAATCCAAAATTACATTCTCTGTTGGATATACATGTCAAAGAATAAGATAACTAAGTTTAGGATACTTTAATTTATATAACTGTTATAAAAAATTATAAACATCTATGTTTTGGAAATAGAAGTTTGTGAACATAATATGTATTTCTACTTAGAATACTTAAATATTGATCTATATCATATAAAAGGTTGGGATAGGTATAATAATATTTTTGAGAGAAATAATTGTGGGATTTAATTTTGTATTAAGTATAATCCCTTCCAAAATCAATATAATTGATAATTTATTACAATGTAAAATTGGTGGAATGGAATGACAACTGAACACAGTAAGGATTACATTCCCTCATTGAGGATGAACCTTGAAAAAATATATATATATAACTTTCTTGTTTAATTTGATATATATGAGTGATAGTGGGTTTTATTTCATGGGTGGATTGATATCTTAACAATTCATATGGGTTGACTTTAAGTTAAATTAGTTTGTGTAAGATTCGGGATCTTGTAAAGGTATGTTCTCATTTAAGTTACGGTTCGAATCCCTTATTTTGGTTAATTAAGTGAGTACCCAAGTCCTAGATGAGGTTCAGGGGTGTTTTGGGGGTTTGGGACATTAAAATTGAAGAAAATGGGGTTTTTTGGGTAGGTTTCATGGTCTGCGCACGGTTAGTACTAACCATGCAGAGAGCCTGGGAAACCATGCAACAATTGTGTTTTTGGATAGTGGCCTTCATATGGTTTGGCACGGTTTGGAAAACTGACCGGGTAAACCATGTGAGGAGGGGACTTTTGGGATAAAAGCCTCCACATGGCTTTTACAGGGTTTGGAAAACCGTGTGGCCTAGAAACCTTTTAAAAATTGCAATTTTTCCACTCCAAGATTTTTAACCCAAACTTGGGATTTCCTCCCATTTCACCCCTATTCACCCTAGGAATGAATCAAACCTACCAAGGGCTCCAAGAGATCAATCTCCCTCGTTTATGAGATGTTTTTGGTGCTGTTGGTTTCAGATCAAAGCTCCAGGTAAGGCCAATCCCATCCTTGCCTCTTTTTTAGTTTAGGGTTTGTATCTTCTTCTTCTCTCTTTCCGAAGATCTAAAACCCTACTCTTTGGGTGAAATTTAGGTTGAACCTTCAAAGGTTGGTTGAAGTGGAATATATGGGATTGATTAAGAGTGAATTAACCTATTAAATCAAGGTAGGTGGTCTAGATGTTATATCCCATGGTTTATTTGTGGATTTGAGCATGTGTGGTTTTGTTCTTGGGTGTCTCTTGGTGTGTTTTGACTACCTATGGAATGTTTTGGTAAAATGGTTATTAAAAGGGTAAATGGGAACCCTCACGATCCCCATGGGATGAATTGAGGGTGATGAGACTAAACTAGGGCCACCTATGGGGTGAGCCAACTTTTTTGGACCTAGGGATTGTGAAGAACAAGTAGGATTATTGGGTGTTTATGATGAGCCATTGATAAACATGTTGATAAGATTGATGGTGTTGGGGTAGAAGCTAGGTGATGCACCTAGTCTTAATAATATTAACCTAAGGTATGTTGGGTTAACATGAAAGTGGTTTATATGGGTGTATAGGATCTAAATGATGAATATAGATGCTCAATATACAAGAGGGGGGTGAATTGTATTCTTTAAAAATTCCTTTGGAACCTTTAAAGTTTAGTTTAACAACGTTAAAAAACATACACAACACCTCTTAAAAGAAACCTTTTCTTAAATGAAATATTCTACCTTAAAGAATATAGAATCTGTAATATAATCAGAGTAACAGAATTAGAAAGTATAAGAAAGTTATACTTTCTTTCTTTAACAAAGTTAAGATTACAATGGAAATAAAAGAACTTGAAATAGAAAACAAGTGACAACATGATTCTTTTAACCCAAAGAGAAGGGTATCCAATAACCTTGGATAAAGTCTCCTTGATTTATACTTTCAAGAAAGTCTGTCTTACCCAAACCCAGGTAAGCCCTCAATCCAAAATCGGTATCTGTCTTACTATCCCCGCAAGCCCTCGATTTAGAAGGAAATCAGAACCTCTGTCTTCCAAACCTAGAAGCCCATGATCAGCACGATCGAAGTCTGCACAAAGCAAGTCTGAACAATATTTTCACACCCGAACAAGTTTTTTATGACATCCTCATGAAGCACTAAGAGTTGAAAGATACTCTCTCTCTAGAAATCACTTCACATCTCTTTCACATGCGTCAAGTTCATCCACTCTCTGCTTTTTTTCTGCTCATTCAAATGAACTTGTATTTATAGGTAAAGCTTCCCAATGGTCGGCTCCACTCCAAAGGTCATATTTTCCTTGAATTTCGGAGGGACCTGTACACGTGTCAAACATACAATGGTTAGTTTGTAATAGATTGTACGACATCGTTTCAAGTAAAAAATGATGTTAAGTTAAAGATAAATGTTAAGTATAAGAAAACTTAGAATCCAATAATATTAGAATGATACATTAAACAAATCTAACATTATTAAATAAAAATGGATTCTTAAGAAAAAAATAATCAAGAAAAAGGATTCATAAGGAAAAGTAAATTAGATTGAGAAACCGGTATCGCATTTGTTTTGAAATTGGAATCATAAAATCGGAATGACTTTTTCACTGAATTCGGAATCATAAAACAGAATCACTTTTGCACCGAATTCATAATCATAAAACAGAATCACTTTTACACCATATTCGGAATCATAAAACAGAATCACTTTTGCACCGGATTAGGAATCATAAAAAATAATCACATTTGTAGTGGATTTGGTATCATAAAGATGGTATCACTTATACACCAGATTTGGTATCATACAAACGGTATGAAAAATCTGTAAATCTAACAGAATAGAAAATTGTAATGATACATCTGTAAGTATAACATAATGAAAAATCGTAATGATACATCTGTAAGTATAACAGAATGACAATTCCAGGTCTTAAGAAAAAAATAGAACTTTAATAAAAATACAGAACTTTAGAAAAAGTGTTTGTGATTTTCAAAACATAAATCCATAAGTAATGGAGAAGTTATAAGATAACCTTATTAACTCAAAAATCTCCCCCTTTTTGGAAAGCACAAACAAATTTGCTAAGGAAGAATATATTGACTTGGATAAACAATTATGAAAAACTTATCTCCCCCTTTGAATGATATTTCTGAAGAATACGACTAACTCCCCCTTAGGTTATGTTTCCTAAGGATCATATTCTTGATCTTTAGTGTCCAGTTTTCTTTCTTAAGAAAAAAATATATCCCCCTTACTTGGAAATTATCCTTTCTTACCATACTCTCCCTTAATAGATTCTCCTATTTTGATATCTTCATTAAATTCTTCCTTTGAATAAATTCTTCCCCTTTGTGATTTTTAAAAAGAGCAAAAGGAATGGATAAGTATAAGATGTACCTGTAAGGTTAAGAAATCATACATTCAAAAAAAAATATGTAAGTAGCTTCTTAAGGAAATTTTGGAAATAAGGTTTAGATTACAACAAAACATCATAATGTAGGGAAAAATCATCCATCATTCTTTTTCTCAGACAACATCTTCTTTATCAAGGCTATGAGTTTCTTCACTTCCTTGTGATCTTCTTCGAAATTCTTCAACAAAATATTCTGATTGTGATTCTTCTTTTCTAATGACAAGATCCTTTCTTCTTGAATAGCCACATTTCTCTCTAATTTGGATTTGACTTCCTTCTCACTGCTAATATATTGGGAAATAGAATTGAGTTGACTTTCTTTCTCAGAGATTGATTCCTTGAACTTGTTGAACTCAGTTTCAAAAGTATCGAATGCTCCATTTGTTGAATCCATGAAGTCACCGAACTATCTTAGATATTCATTTATAGTTTTGGTATGGTTAAATACTTTCTTACAAGTCACATTCTGAGATTTTTAATCAATAAAAAGATTAATAAAGTTTGCTTCTTGCTTGACCACCATGTCCATAAGCATATTGGTCGATTCCATCTGTTGATTCAGAGTTTCTTGCATCATTTGACTCTGGGCATCTATATTTGAAAGGACTAGAATGGTGCTAAACAACTTTCTTAAAGATAGCTTAACAAAGTCATGTTCAATAGATGAAGAGGATTCAGAACCTGAAATATCTTTTACTTTCTCAAATCCTCTTGGAGTTAAGGAATGCTGATTTTATATTCTTTTTAAAGACTTCTAAGGTGTTTATTTTTCAGATGAGTCAACCAAAACACTTTTTCCTTTGATATTATTTCGAACTAGATATTGTTCATCTGAAACTTGGATATCATTAAGATCTACTTGTTCATATTCTTCCTCTTAAAACTCTTTTTCTTCACCACCTTGATGATCAACCTCTTCTTTCTCTTCTTCTTCCACTTCAAATCCAACTTGTTCTTCTTCTTTAACTTGTACTTCTTCTTCAACTTCTACTTCTTCCTCAACTTTTACTTATTCCTCAACTTATACTTCTACTTGTTCTTCCTCTTGTTATTCTGAAAAAGATTTAAAGACTGAACTTGAAGGAGTTCCAATGTAGTTTTCCACTTCCCTTAAAACATCATCATAGTCTTATTGAACTATCTGATCTTCTATTTCTTGAACAGGTTCTAATAAATATATAACTTTCTTATATTTCTAAATTTCTGGAGTGGCAATCGGTTTCTTATGAACAACTTCAGATTCATGTACTTGTTGAGACTTATTTTTCTAAAACTTTTAGAAGAGATTTATTAACTTGCGCTTCCAAGGATTTCTTCTTTAACTTCTTCTACTTCTTTTATTTCTTAAGATTTTCATCTTGATGAAGTTATAAAGCCTTATAATTTATAGTATTTAAGCTAAAGGAAGGATCTTCTTCCTTTTTGGTAGCTTCCATTTCTCTCCACTTTGCAACTGTTGCATCGGAATAGGCTTTCAGTTTCTTTGCAGGAGGAGGTGTTGATACCAGGACATCAGGAACTGGTATAGGCATGCTAGTTTCTTCGTGTTTCCTTTTCTTAGGTACCGATTTTGAATATTCCAAAACATATCCCTTGTTCCGGACAACCATTTCTTCAAAAGTCTTGGATTCTTGTAAGAACTCTACCTTCATCCTTCTTAGAGTGTCATCACTTAGTAACAAAATCTTGTAAGGCTTTGAGACTGATTAGCATGGAACATTCAACTCTTAAAGGCACATGAAAATTATCCTAGAGATATTTGTCGGATACATAAGTATCTGAAATCTGATGGATCCACCATTTATTTCCTGGATGGTGAGAAAGATGTACTTTACAAAGTTGATCTTCCTTAAGTTGACGAGGAATTATAACATAAAGATATCACATATCTTTAGAGAGTCCTTATCTCCTTTTCTTGGTATAAGAAATCATTGCATCTAGAGAGCTACCATCTTGTGGTTTTTTGAGAGATTCATAATCTTTGGATTCCTAACATACTTGAGACCAATATAATTCAGAGCTTTGACTTTTTGAAAAGAACATTCCTTCTCGGGAAGTTTTTGAGAGCAAATAATAGCTTCACCTTCATACATAATGTTAAGAAAATTTTCTGCCTTATTGTAGGGAACTGTATATGTCTTATCATAACATTTGAACTTAAACAGATCCTTACCATCTTTTTGGAAGAAAGTAACAGATTCAAAGAACTGAATAACCAGGTCAGGATAAACTGAATCCTGACTTTTCTCCTTATCCACACAAACACTTTCCCATCCATTAGTTATTATCACCTTAGATAAAAGGGGGTCGTATTTTGAAAAGAAGTTAGGGAAAACCAACCTTTCCCTAAATATTGACCAATCCTTTATTTCCTTTCTAGTCGGAATCTGGTCTACTGAGGATTCAGGAGTCATTCAGGGTGATAGAGACAAAAGAATTGGAATGAAATCTTTGATGGAAACAGAGATTTGGAACAAAGATCAGTAAGGATAGTGCGGTGCTTATAAACAAGGCACCCATTATATAGATGAGGCTATGACCTTTCAACTTCCATAAGATAATAAAACGGCTGAAAAAAACCTGATCTGATCTAACGGTTGAAGATGATTAAAAAAATGAATTTTGATCTTTTGTAGTACAGTAAACCGGAATTTAAAATTTTGAAAAACCAACAACTAAAACTTAAGATAAGAAAATAAAGAGTGATAAAGTGTATCTTTCAGAATACTCTAATAAATTTATCAGTATTATAAGAATTCTCTTGAAAGTTTGAAAATTCGGGATTTCAATACTGAAATTTCCAATACCGAAATTTCCAATACCGAAATTTCCAATATCGAAACTTCTTAAAAAAACTTAGAGAAAGATAAAAAAATTAAAAAAAATCTTAAGAAAATAATAAAAAAAAAGCAAGCATATATACTCCCCCTGAAATAAGGAGCAGTTTAATGTTAGGATATTATTTAAACAAGAAGAAGATATGAATGATTACCTTACAGAGATCATTCCAAGCTTTTTTTAATGTATTCAAATCTATCGGCAGATAATGGTTTTGTAAAAATATCAGCAAGTTGTTCTTTTATTCTGATTAATTGAAGAATAATATCTTCTTTTAGTGTGTGATCCCTAAGAAAGTGATGTCTAATATCTATGTGCTTTGAACGAGAGTGACATGTAGGTTTTTTACTTAGAGCAATGGAACCTGTGTTATCACACATTATTTGAGTCTTAGTAAAACTCATACGATAGTCTATGAGTGTGTGTTGTATCCACAACACTTGAGCACAACAACTTCCAACTGCTACATATTCAGCTTCAGCAGTGAAAAGTTCTACAGAATGTTGTCTATTGCATGACCAAGAAACTAAGGAATCTCATAAGAAATGAAAAGTTTTGGATGTACTTTTTATATTCATTTTACAACCACTGAAGTCAGCATCTAAAAAACTTTTAAGTTCAAAATTATTTCCATAGGAATAAAAAAGTCCCAAATCTAAAGTTCCCTCTAAGTAGAAAAAAATTCTTTTCACTACCTTTAAATGAGATTCTTTAGGATTTGCTTGGAATCTTGCACATAAGCATACTGAAAACATTAATTAAGTCAGTTCAACTAGCTGTTAAGTAAAGTGAACTTCCTATCATCCCTCTATAATATTTCTGATCCATAGGTTTCCCTGCTTCATTAATATCAAGAGTATTAGAGGTTCTGATAGGAGTACTTATACTCTTAGAATTATCATACCCAAACTTCTTAAGAAGATCTTTGATATACTTATGTTGATATATGTAAGTTCCCTCTAGTTTTTGAGAAATTTGAAAACCAAGAAAAAAAGGTTAACTCACCCATCATACTCATCTCAAACTCATATTTCATAAGATTCACAAAGGAATCAGTTAAGGATTGTTGAGTTGATTCGATAATGATGTAACATAAATTTGGACAATCAAAACAACTTTATTTTTTTTATTAATAAAAAGGGTTAGATTATTAGTTCCCTTAACATAGTTATTTTGAATCAAAAATCATGAAAGTCTATCATGTACCATATGTTGTTGGTACTTCCTTCATTGAACTGAAAAAGAAGAGTTAGGTTTTCGGAATCCGAACTTTCTTGGATTCGGAATTGTTAAATAATAAAATTTTGGGTATCCACATTTGTTTATAAAAGTAAGATTTATGAAACCCAAGAGATTGAACATTATTTAAAGAATAGTTCTTTTTCCAATGCCAACCACTTTTACATTTAGTAAAAAAAGGGGATCTTGGAAGAACAAAATAATTGTTTCTAAAAATAGGTTTTTCATGAGAATAACCTAATACTTGATTATTACCATGAGGTCAGATCTGAGAATACATCTTGTCAAAATTTTCCTTACTAGAATTAAAATTTTCAAGAAGTTTCTTTAAAGAAAAAATTTCAGACTTTAGTCTTATGACTAAATTTCTATCCTATGGAATAATAGAATTATAGTTAAGCTTATCCTTTAAAACATATTTTTCAAAAAAATAGATTTTTAAGATATTTAGAAACCTTATCCTTCTCAGAATTAGCTTCCTTAAGTTTCTTAGAAAGATTTTCCAAAATGTCATTCTTTTATCAATATTTTTAGTAAGATCCAAAATTTATTTTGTTAAAATAAATTCTCTAGAACTTTCCTTTCCAAGTTTCTTAGAAACTTTACAATTTTTTATCTCTAGTAACTTAAAAACCTTAGAAACTTCCTCATAGGAAGGAAAATCATTATCATTATCTAATTAAGAAGATTCTTCATCTAAAGAAAAATCTTTATCAGGAAAATTTTCACTCAAAGATATATTTGTTAAGGATTCAGTAGTTCATACCTTAGCCATAAGACATTGATTTTGAAATGGAGATCAGGATATTAAACCAATATTATTTTTCTCAGAAGAATCATATTTTGAAGAGTTATCTGAAGAATCTCCACCATTGGCACTCCAAGTGTCATTGGATTTTTGGACTTTCTTATGCTTTGATCTGTATAACTTCTTCTTGTTTATCTCAGAATTCTTGTCCTTATTGTCTCTTTTCTTAAGTAAGGTACAATCAGGTCTGATATAATCTGTTCTTATACATTAATAGCATGTCACTTCTCCATATTTATTATCTTTTCCATCTTTCTTATTGTATCTATATTGAAATTTATTTTTCCCAACAATCTTGGTCATCCTCCGAGAAAGATTAGCTAACTCATTTTCTAAAGTTTCGCTTTCACTAGATTCAAATTGAACAACAACCTTCTTAGATTTAGATCTTGTAACTTTCTCAGGAGTCTTGGATTTCGTATGATTTGAAGTAGTTGTAAAAGCAACACCTACATTTCCATTCTTCTTCTTAATATTTTCAACATATCTCTTCATTATGGTTTCATTTTGAAGAAGGGTTCCAAACAGTTCATCGAGAGAAATTTGTGTGACTTTTCTATTTTCATCTATAGAATTTCTCTTGGATTCCCAATTGTTAGTCATGATGTCTATAATCTTTTCTACAAGAGATTCATCATCTAAAACTTTATCACCCATTGATTTTAAGTTGTTGAAAATATTCATGAATCTTTTTTATACCTTACATATGGGTTCTTCATAAGGAAATCAGAAACCATGATACTAAGCTCTCAGCATAGCTCTTCTAGTTTCGATAACTTTAGAAGTTTCAAAGTGAGTTACTTCAATATTATTCAAAATACTATTCATAGATTCATAGGATGAAATTTGTCTATATATATTTTTATCCATGGAACAAAGCAAAGTATTACGTACCTTAAAGTTCAGCTGGTATTCCACCTTTTCTGGATTAGTTAAGGTTCTAAGTTTCTTATCAGGAATCTTATAATCTCCAGTTAACATAATGTAGTTGTCTACACTTGTGTTTATCAAAAAGGTCTTCATTCTGTCTCTTCAATACTCATAGTCATTTCCATCAAATATTGGTGGTCTAGTAGGATTGAGATTATCTATAGATCCAACATGAATGCCTGCCATACTAAAAAAATTATTTCCACTGAACTTCTTAGAATTAAAATTCTATAATCAAATAAGAAAAAGAAAAATTGATCAAGAAAACTTATATGCGGATATAAGTATTTCAGAGACATCATCTGATACCAATTGTAGGATCAAAATGATGAATGTATATGCTCAATATACAAGAGGGGGTGAATTGTATTCTTTAAAAATTCCTTTGGAACCTTTAAAGTTTAGTTTAACAAAGTTAAACAAACATACACAACACCTCTTAAAAGAAACCTTTTCTTAAATTAAAGATTCTACCTTAAAGCATATAGAATGTATAATATAATTAGAGTAACAAAATTATAAAGTATAAGAAATTTATACATTCTATATTTAACAAAGTTAAGATTACAGTGGAAATAAAGCAACTTGAAATAGAAAACAAGTAACAACAAGATTCTTTTAACCCAAAGAGTAGGGTATCCAACAACCTTGGATAAAGGTTCCTTGATTTATATTTTCAAGAAAGTATATCTTACCCAAACCCAGGTAAGACCTCAATCCAAAGATCGGTATCTGTCTTGATATCCCTGCAAACCCTTGATTTAGAAGGAAATCGATACCTCTGTCTTTAAAACTCGGAAGCCCACTATCAGCACAATCAGAGTCTGCACAAATCAATTCTGAATAGGTTGTTCATGTCACAACCCCCTCCCACCAAATATTCCCCTCCTGAGCTGGAAATGGAGAAAGGGAGATAATGACCCCCGAGTCCCACCCCCAGTAGGCCCCGGAGTGGCGACTATCACCAAGGGTATGAGTTTTCACAAATATGGGGGGCATTACCCTCTTTATTATTTAAGATAGGAAAATACGATGAGTCAAACACCAAAAGAAAACGGAATAAGTAAATGAAAATAAACCCAAAACCAAACCCATATGCATGTTTTATACAATACTGAAACAAAAGTACAAGTACAAGAGAAGCTCCAAAGTACGATACCAAAAAAAAGAAAGCAAAAACTGTAACCAGCAAAACTCCAACGCCCAACTAGCAAGGTCCTGCACGGTCCCTAAAGTCCTCAAGAAAACCTGAAAGTAAACTTAGGGTGAGTATACAAGTATACTCATCAGAAAAACCTAAATGTGTCGTGCACAGGTGGGGAGACATTTTAATGCCTCGTGAGAAAACAGAAGGAACCAAAGCCTAGCAAGGAATCTATCCACCCTACCTTAAAAACCACACTCACCAAATATCGCAAGTCAATAGAGTAGTATAGTAATATTATCAAAGTATGGGTACCCCGCACCACCTACCCACTGAATACTGCTCAATACCTCATGCCTAACGCTCTGATGCTTCCCCACTCTTCCTGAGGTAGTGCCGCAACCTGGCCATACGAAGCTCATAGTATCCCGCTGTCACTCAATCCATGACCATAACCACATCTCATCCCGAATACACCTGGGAAACACAACACATCTCATCCTGAAGACACCTAGGAACCACATCACATCTCATCCCGAAGACACCTGGGAACATATCACATCCTCATCCTGAAGACTCTTGGGAAACATCTGTCGTAACCTGCCCGAAGGATCTTGGGCTATAGAACCTGAAAGAGGGAGCACAGGGAAGAACAGTAACCAGCCATCCTTTAGATGTTTGAGAATCTCACCCTCCCATCCCATGGGTGTTCGGCATATAGTTCTCAACATGGGTGGGGTGCATAAAGAAACATAAAATGTATAGATTTATATAATTATATCAACCACTCAGCCCATCCTAAGGATTCTACACAAAAGATCTGAGCACATGCCTTGGCACTACTACCTTGAAAGTATGTACATAATAAACAGCCCCAAACCCCATTAAGCTTTTCATGTTTCAACAGTTTTAGTTTATCAGTTCCTTAACTATCGAGTAAATAACAACCAAACTAGATCAATCGTCCGTAAAACATATCCCTGCTAACCACAAATAAAGTTAGGGAAAACACAAGAAACACAATACCATTTTCTTTTATCAGCCAATAAATTCCATTGATTTTCCATATTTAATCAACTATCATGCCCCACAATTCATTAGTTAACTCTTCCACTTTTATTCATATGCACAACCCATCCCTGTAGCCCTGCTGCCAACCACCATAACCACAAACACATCAGAAACAAAACCCGTACCACATCATCATCCCTTTGATACTATTTACCGCAGATTCATTTCCCATCACAACCATATCATACACACCAACCCACAACCAAGTCAACTGTAGCCCCACTACTCACTCATTCCAAAACAACCCACGAAACACCCCTTCACAAAATTAAACACCAACCATAACCCACAAATTCATTCTTTCATTTAGTTTAACCAGGGTGATCATACAAGGGTTCCAGGTATTCATTTAATTAGCCAACTTTACATGATTAACCAATTTCTACATTCTATTAAATTTCATCCTCAAAATAATCCAGAAAAACATGGAAACATTTAATTGCGCAAGTAAATTCCCCCAACGATCGTGATTTTCAGTAGGCATAAGCCTATTCAATTCACAACATAATCAAAGGATAAGCATTTATGGAAATAGAACAACAATATCAATAAAATCTCCTTAAACTCGTTCTTTAACCTGTTATTATATTTATTTACTAGTTCAACTGTATCTCACGAAAACAAGAGGATACCCACCCCGCATGATGCAAAAAAGAGAGAGAGACGAAGGTAAGATCCCTACCTGAACAGGTTTTGATGTCTTTCTGCTTGAACAACCACCACGAGGATTTTGATCACTCCTCCCGACGACTACGTCCTCCTGTGGATGTTGCGGCACAACCACACTAACAACCAAGAGAGACTCCATTAAGTTTTAAGGTGTCACTTTTCATAGCATGGCAAGGAGTAACAAAAAGAGGAGATCGAGGAAGGAATAAGAACGGGGTAGAACGTACCATTAAGATGACATTCATCGAAGAGATTTGTTCCCGTCAAATATCAGCAATATCCTTGGTGGGAAACTGCAAAGAGGGAGTTGAAGAAGAGGGAAAGGAATGAGGTTCATGATGTTTTCCTTGTCGACATGATCCCGCATCCACCTACAGATCGACGATTGGATTCCGGATGAAGAAGATAAAAGGAAGGATTTTGGGTCATCCGGGAGAGTCACTGTGCGGAGAAGAAGAGTGGTTCATAAATAACACCTGACCCTCTCTTATATAGGCAACAAAAAAGTAAAATGGTATGCAGCATATATTAATGAATACACAACTTGACCGTACATCTGTTATGTTGTTTGAATGGTCAACACAAGACACGTCACACAGTTTCCATGAGTTTAATTATAATGATAACTTCAATTAATAATAGTTGTTTTATTGACCCGAGACATGAGTCATGAAAAGGTATTTACCATCATAAATTTAGGGTTGCAACGTCACAGACGGTTTTCCATTCCAACACCGTATGAAGGAGATATGTTAGATACATGATCCTGTAATAATAACAATATTATTATTATTGGGTGTTTTTGTGGACCTGAGCCATTAACCATAATTTAGTATCCAACATGAGACTTTAATTGACCGTATTAATGACAGGATCCTATCACCACTGACGGCAAGTCAATTAGACGTCGCACGTGGGAGTTATGGCGGGTCGAAGATTTAATAATAATATTAAATATATTAATTCATGAGAATTTCGGGTACCAGATCCGAAAACCCGAAAAAGACCTCCAATATTGGACTCAGAATGTCCGTCTCGGAATCTGGGTCGCACTATTGCAGACGGTTCTTGAAACCGAGGTCGCACAAAGGAGTTGCAGAAAAATAGGTGTTTTATCATCAAAATTAATAATAACAATATTTTATTTTTATTATTATTATTATTATTTATTTATTTTCCATAATTCCAAAATCAATCACGATTTGAGTCTTCTTGCACGCTGGAATCAAACACCAATTCCCCCTTTTTCATTTATTTCTCTTTTAATTTTATTTCTCTTATTCTTCTTTTTTTTCTCTCTCCAATCTGCTTTCTTCTAAAAGATTTCATCGCGCCCCCAACAAAAGTGGCACCTCCTTATTCTCCAGGCTGGTCACGCCTCCCTTTCTTTTCCACCATTAATTCCATTCTTCCTTTTTTCCTTATTATTTTCAATAATAATGATTAAATCTCCCTAACAAACATTCAAGATCTCCTCCCAAAAAAACACACATGTCACACCCCCATTTTAAACCTTTATCATTATTTTTTTTAACACAATTATCATAAATAATAACATCTCTCATATATCCTCATATCACAAATCTCATTGCATTGAATTAAAAATTTAAAAATCATTAAATCTTTATTAACAGATCTTTCAAAATTTAATCCAACATTATTATTATTATTATTTAGTATAACAATAATTACAAATCCCCAGTTAAAATTTACTAACTCGTAACCAAATTATTATTAATAATTATTATTATTATTATTTACGTTCTCCATGTTGTCCATGTCCGACCACCATTACGTCAACACCGAGCATCCTCCCATTACACACATAAATTATTATTTATTAAAAAATTAAAATAAATAAAAAAGAAACCATGCACCTCCCCTCATTGAATTAAATACATTCAATTTTCTTTCTTTTATTTCACAAAGATTAAATTAAAACCATTTAATCTAATTAACACCAAAAAAATATGCACGCCACCATTATCAAAAATTATTATTATAACACGCGTCATGTTTGAACACATCAAATTTTTACAAAGTAATGGACCGGAGAGGTCCGGGCCATTACATTAGATACCTCTAAAAACATTCTTGTCCTCGAAAATTAAAAACCAACCCATAAAAGGGAAAATGTCTGAACAACCACCCCGCAAGATACCTCTCACGGCTCTCGTCATAACAGGAATCCAACCACTATCCTAATTATATGATTCAGGGAATTCCTTCCCCCATGTCGAGATATTATCCGCTTTAGGTGGAACTGACTCTCCTACACAGGTTTAATCGCGTCCACATTAATGCGTCTCGATTAGGGATTAGGTCCTCCCACCCCTATAATTTAGGATTTCTCATACACACATTGCCCCCAACACCGCACAAAACAAGCAACACACTACCCCAACACATGGATTGTGGAATTCATTCTCCCATGTCAAGATATTATCCTATTTGGGTGGCACTAACTTGCCCGCATGGGTTTAATCGCATCCACATTAATGCATCTTGATTAGGGATCAGGTCCTCCTCTCCCCACATGTTAGGACTCTTCACACACATTTAAAGGAAATAGGGAAATATCTTAGCATTATAGACTCATAAAAAAACAAGGTCCAGGCCCAAAGAATGGGCGAGAATGAGTTTCAATAAAGGAGTGTGATGCTCTTGAATTTAAACAAAACATAAACAAGAGCATTTAAGTAAAACCGAAAACATCTCTCTCAATCTCTGGCCTTGCTGGGGTTGTCGCTTCTGTTGCGTGCAACTATCCACGTCCCACTCCTATGCATCTCTTTTGACGTCCACCTCCTCGACCATGTCCCAGTTGGGGTCCTTGAGGAACTCCCTGTGGTTGGCCAACACTTGCTCCAGCTCCCCTTGGAGGGACTGGAGTCTGTTGCTGCTGGAAGGGTCGGGCAGGGAACTGCTGCTGGGGTTGGGGATGAACCTAGCCAGTCTCTCTGTACTGAGTCTAAAAAGGGAAATTTCTACCAAGATGCCCACAATTCCCACATGCAAAGCACCTAGGTCCCTGGCCCATAGAAAACGAGCAGAAATCATGAGATTGGAATGGGAACTGCTGAAGTCTGCTCCCTACTGGTCGAAACTTGGAAGGTCCTATTGCTGGGGATCTACTACTGACCACCTCCTTCTTGGATGAACTTGGGTGACTCCTCTATCACGGTGGACCTACTTGCGAGTGCATCCTCTCGATTATCTCTGCCTTTTTCTGTAATTCCAGGTACTTTGGTAAGGTGAAAGGGGTCATCGTGCACCGAATAGAGGGGTGAAGTGCCTCCTCTAAATTTCTGGCTCGGGAATCCTCATCCGGAAATAGATTCAGGTAAAAACAAAATAGATCCTTGAACTTGACCCCTAGTTCCCGCACTGACATGCTTCCTTGTTGGAGAGACAACAACTCCTGCCTCTTCTAGGCCTTCCTCACCGTGGAAAGAAATTCCTCACTGGAACTCCTTCTCGAAGTTGTCCCATAAAACTTCTGTCTCCTTCCCCTCTCCAAGGTAAAGCATCCACCACTGACCTGCCACTCCTCGCAGCTGGCTTACTGCTAGAGGAACCCAGTACTCTGATGGATCCCTGATCAGCTCAAAGGTGATCTCAAGTTCCTCCAACCAACTCTCTGATTCCATATCTGAAGTGTTTCCTTCATACTTCTTCAAGCTCTGTCGCTGGAAAGCACGAAACGTGTGCTGCCACAAGTCGTCTTCCTCCTCTCGGTCAATCCTTAGATGATCGACCGTTTGAATCTGTTGGGTCTCGACTGCTCGAGTCACCCGGGAATGACGTCCAGGTGCCATAGCTGTATGGTAAACAAAGAACGCCTAATCCTAAGTAGCAAGGAAATTTTCTCAAGGATTCACTTTATCATTTTATTTAGATTTCTTTCCCAGAACACCCAAATCAAGTAAAACACAAATCATGATGATGAATGTACCTTTCCTAGGGTCTCTACTTTGCAATCAATGTAGTCTTACTTGGTTGTTCGGTAAGCTCGGAGTCCTTACATCAGATCATGGGGGGCCTAAAATACCATGTTCTAGCCAGTCTTCCCTGGCCTATGTCACACACCAAGATCATCCAAAACTGTTTCCCTACCATCCCATGCAATCCTCACCGTGCCTAACTCCATACTCCATCCTATCTCTCAACCATCAGCCTCTGATACCATTCTGTCACAACCCCCTCCCACCAAAGATGCCCCTCCTGAGCTGGCAATGGTGAAAGGGAGATAATGACCCCCGAGTCCCACCCCCAGTAGGCCCCGGAGTGGTGACTAGCACCAAGGGTATGAGTTTTCACAAATATTGGGGCATTACCCATTTTATTATTTAAGATCGGGAAATAGGATGAGTCAAACACCAAAAGAAAAAGGAATAAGTAAATGAAAATAAACCCAAAACCAAACCCATATGCATGTTTTATACAATACTAAAACAAAAGTACAAGTAAAAGAGAAGCTCCAAAGTACGATACCAAAAAAAAGAAAGCGAAAACTGCAACCAGCAAAACACCAACGCCCAACTAGCAAGGTTATGCATGGTCCCTGAAGTCCTCCTGAAAATCTGAACGTAAACGTAGGGTGATCATACAAGTATACTCAGTAGGGAAACCTAAAGCTCTCGTGCGCAGGTGGAGATACATCCTAATGCCCCGTGAGAAAACAGAAGGAACCAAAGCCTAGCAAGGAATCTATCCACCCAACCTTACAAGCCACACTCACCAAATATCTCAATTAAATAGAGTAGTATAGTAATATTATCAAAGTATGGGTAACCCGCACCACCTTCCCACTGAATACTGCTCAAGCCCTCACGCCTAACGCTCTGATGCTTCCCCCTCTTCCTGAGCTAGTGTCGCAACCTGGCCATACAAAGCTCATAGTATCCCGCCAGCACTCAATCCTCGGCCATAACCACATCTCATCCTGAAGACACCTGGGAACCACATCACATCTCATCCCGAAGACACCTGGGAACCACATCACATCTCATCCTGAAGACACCTGGGAACATATCACAACCTCATCCCGAAGACTCTTGGGAAACATCTCTCATAATCGTCCTGAAGGATCTTGGGCTATAGAACCTGGAAGAGGGAGCATAGGGAAGAACAGTAACCACCCATCCTTTAGATATTTGAGAATATCACCCTCCCGCCCCACGGTTGTTCGGCACATAGTGCTCAACATGGGTGGGGTACATAAAGAAACATAAAATGTACAGATTTATATAATTATATCAACCACTCAGCCCATCCTAAGGCTTCTACACAAAAGATCTGAGCACATGCCTCGACACTGCTACCTCGAAAGTATGCACATAATAAACAGCCCCAAACCAATTAATCTTTTCATGTTTCAACAGTTTTAGTTTATCAGTTCCTTAACTACCAAGAAACTAACAACAACCAAACCAGATCAATCGTCCATAAAACATTTATCTGCCAACCACAAATAAAGTTAGGGAAAACACAAGCAACACAATACCATTTTCTATTATCAGCCAATCAATTCCATTGATTTTCTATATTTAATCAACTATCTTTCCCCACAATTCATTAGTTAACAGTTCCACTTTTATTCATATGCACAACCCATCCCTACAGCCCTGCTGCCAACCACCATAACCACAAACACATCGGAAACAATACCCATACCACATCATCATCCCTTTGATACTATTTACCACAACTCAATTTCCCATCACAACCATATCATACATGCCAACCCACAACCAAGCCAACCACATCCCCGTTGCTCACCCGTTCCACAACAACCCAAAAAACACCCCTTCACATAATTAAACACCAACCAGCACCCACAAATTCATTCTTTAATTTAGTTTAACCAGGTTGATCATACAAGGGTTCCAGGTATTCATTTAATCAGACAACTTTACATGATTAACCAATTTCCACATTCTATGAAATTCCATCCACAAAACAATCCAGAAAAACATGGCAACATTTAATTGTGTAAGCAAAGGCCCCAACGACCGTGATTTTCAGTAGGCATAAGCCTATTCACAACATAATTTAAGGATAAGAATTGATGGAAATAGAACAACAATATCAATAAAATCTCCCCAAATCCGTTCTTTAACCAGTTATTATATTTATTTACTAGTTCAATTGTATCTCACAAAAACAAGAGGATACCCACCAGGTATGATGCAAAAAAGAGAGAGAGACGAAGGTAAGATCCCTACCTGAATAGGTTTTGATGTCCTTTTGCTTGAACAACCACCATGAGGATTTCAATCACTCCTCCCGAAGACTACGTCCTCTCGTGGATGTTGCAGCACATCTAAACTAACAGCCAAGAGAGACTCCATTAAGGTTTAAGGTGTCACTTGTCATAGCAAGTCAAGGAGGAACAGAAATAGGAGATCGAGGAAGGAATAAGAACGGGGTAGAACGTACCATTAAGATGACGTTCGTCGAAGAGCGTCGTTCCCGTCAAATATCAGCAATCTCCTCGGTAGGAAATTTTGAAGAGGGAGTCGAAGAAGAGGAAAAGGAACGAGGTGCATGATGTTCGCCTCATCGACACGATCCCGCAGCCACTGACAGATCGACGATCGGAGTATGGATGAAGAAGATAGGAGGAAGGCTTCTGGGTCATCTGGGAGCGTCGCTGTGCGGAGAAGAAGAGAGGTCCGTAAATAACATGTGACCCTCTCTTATATAAGAAATGAAAACGTAAAATGGTATGCAGTGTGTATTAATGAATACACGACGTGATCGTACAACTGTTACGTTGTTTGACTGGTCAACACATGACACGTCACGCGGTTTTCATGCATTTAAAGATAATGATAACTTCAATTAATAATAGGTGTTTTATTGACCCGAGACATGAGTCATGAAAAGGTATTCATCATTGATCTAAAAATGACCATCATAAATTCAGGGTTGCAACGTCACAGACGGTTCGCCATTCCAACACCGTATGAAGGAGATATGTTAGATACAAGATCCCGTAATAATAACAATATTATTATTATTGGGGGTTTTCGTGGACCCAAGCCACAAACCATAATTTAGTATCCAACATGAGACTTGAATCGACCGTATTAATGATAGGATCCTATCACCACTGATGGCAAGTCAATCAGTCGTCGCACGTGGGAGTTATGGCGGGTCGAAGATTTAATAATATTATTAAATATATTAATTCACGAGCGTTTCAGGTACCCGATCTGAAAACCTAAAAAATACCTCCAATATTGGACTCGGAATGTCCGTCTCAGAATCTGGGTTGCACTACCGCAGACGGTTCTTGAAACTGAGGTTTCACGAAGGAGTTGCGGACAAATAGGTGTTTTATCATCAAAATTAATAATAACAATATTTTATTATTATTATTATTATTTATTTATTTATTTTTCATAATTCCAAAATCAATCACGATTTGAGTCTTCTTGCGTGCTGGAATCAAACACCATTTCCCCCTTTTTTATTTATTTCTCTTTTAATTTTATTTCTCTTATTCTTCTTTTTTTTCTCTCCAATCTCCTTTCTTCTCCAAATTTCATAACGCCCCCAACAAAAGTAGCGCCTCCTTATTCTCCAGGCTGGTCACACCTCCCTTTCTTTTCCACCATTAATTTCATTCTTCTTTTTTTCATTATTATTTTCAATAATAATGATTAAATCTCCCTAACAAATATGCAAGATCTCCTCCCATCAAAACGCACATGCCGCACCCCCATTTTAAACCTTTATCATTATTTTTTTAACACAATTATCATAAATAATAACCTCTCATCTATCCTCATATCACAAATCTCATTGCATTGAATTCAAAATTTAAAAATCATTAAATCTTTATTAACGGATCTTTCAAAATTTAATCCAACATTATTATTATTATTATTTACTATAACAATAATAAAAAAATCCCCAGTTAAAATTTACTAACTCTTCACCAATTATTATTATTAATTATTATTATTATTGACGTTCTCTACGTTGACCATGTTCGACCACCATTATGTCAACACCGAGCAGCCTCCCATTACATACATAATTTATTATTTATTAAAAAAATTAAATAAATCAAAAAGAAACCATGCACCTCCCCTCATTGAATTAAATACATTCAATTTTATTTCTTTTATTTCACAAAGATTAAATTAAAACCATTTAATATAATTAACACCAAAAAAATTGCACACCACCATTATCAAAAATTATTATTATAACACGCGTCATGTTTGACCACATTAAATTTTTACAAAGTAATGGACCGAAGAGGTCTGGGCTATTACAGTTCACACCCGAACAATTTTTTCACAACATCTGCATGAAGCACTAAGAGTTTAAAGAGTCTCTCTCTCTAGAAATCACTTCACAGCTTTTTCACATGCGTCAAGTTCATCCACTCTCTGCATTTTTTTCTGCTCATTCAAATGAACTTGTATTTATAGGTAAAGCTTCCCAACGGTCGGCTCCACTCCAACGGTCATATTTTTCTTAAATTTTAGAGGGACCTGGACATGTGTCAAACATACAATGGTTAGTTTGTAGCAGATTGTATGACATCTTTTAAAGTAAGAAACGATGTTAAGTTAAAGATAAATATTAAGTATAAGAAAACTTGGAATCCTATAATATTGGAATGATACATTAAACAACTATAACATTATTAAGGAAAAAATATTCTTAAGAAAAACATTATCAAGAAAACAGATTCATAAGGAAAAGTCAATCAGATTGAGAAATCAGTATCACATTTGTTCTGGAATCAGAATCCTAAAATTGGAATGACTTTTGCGCCGAATTCGGAATCATAAAATAGAATCACTTTTACACTGGATTCAGAATCATAAAACAGAATCAATGTTGCACCGAATTTAGAATCATAAAACAGAATCACTTTTGCACTGGATTCGGAATCATAAAACAGAATCACATTTGCACTGGATTTGGTATCACAAAGACAGTATCACTTATACACTGGATTTGGTATCATACAAATGGTATGAAAAATCTGTAAATCTAACAGAATGGAAAATCTTAATAACACATCTATAAGTATAATAGAATGACAAATCGTAATGATACATCTATAAGTTTAATGGAATAAAAATTCTGGATCTTAAGAAAAAACAGAACTTTAAGAAAAAGTGTTTATGATTTTCAAAACATAAATCCATAAGGAATGGAGAAGTCATAAGATAACCTTATTGACTCAAAATGGTGAACATGGCTACGTTAAATGAATTATGAATTATGTTGGAACATTTAATGGGTTAGTATGTGGAAATGATGAAAGACCGTAATGTAATGGATTATGAGTCTAGTAATGAATCCTAGTGAGATAGGTATAATGAACAATTCTCAGTGAGACAAGCATAACAAAAGGGAATTAGGCTAAATGGATGATAATGTGAAATATGGTAAAGGTACTAATGGGTTAAAGCATGGTATTAACTCATATGTGTTTTTATGATTTATGTTTGCCTTGGGCAATCATTGTGATTTGGTGTGAATGGTTAATGGATACATATATATATATAGCATGTGAACATTGCTTGGTAGTGTGGGATTTTGACTGAGGCTATACACCCATGGGTTGAGTTAGACTAATGCTCTAAACTCCACCCCAATGCATGAGTTAGGGATGAGTACTTATGCTCATTTCTCCTAATGGTTGCATTAACTTGGACTGATACTTAGAGTTGAGGATATGGTTAATGGTGAGTTGGACTAACGCTCCAAACTCCACTGTGTGTTTCCCTCAGGTATGGGATTGTGTACTTGAGCCTGTGTAATTTTTTGTGTTTGATGAACCCATGTTAAATGTGTTGGAAATGTTATGTAATGGGAAATGGGATGAAATTGTAAGATATGTAAATGGTAATAAATGTGGGTAATGGACCTAAACTGGCTAAGGGCACTTAATCTTTTACTTATCATTTATTATTCATTTTCCTTTGCATGAACATCTATTTATACTAGATATTTTTTAGACCCTATTGGTGGTGTCCTTACTGAGTTGTACTCACACCCTTCTTGGGCTGCTATTGGGTACCCGAGCAGACTTCATGTTTGCAGGTCAGGACAAGGTAAAAGGTCTTTTCTAGGAAGTTGGTTTGGAACGAGTGTGAGTGGAGGAGGACCCGGACTTGGTGTCGAGACCCTTTTGGGGGTTTTGTAGTTTTCTTCATTTTTGGGTTTTGTTCACTTTTTCACTTGTAGCATGGCATGACATATTAATTGTTGGACATGGTTCTACCCCGTTTGTGAAATGGTTGTTTATGCATACTCTGGTATTATTGGTTATTAATTCTTCTATTTTATTTATCTTCTATTGTAGATTACTCTAATAAAAATGGGGTATGGTCTCCCCAATTGACTATTCAGACCCTCACTACTAGTTGGAAACCTTTGATGTATGGGAAGGCGTGCTTAAGGTCATGTAACCACCCGACTCGGAGCACTGGTTTAGTGGCTTCCGGGTTGGGGACATTAAAAACTAGTATCAGAGGAGGTATTTCTTATCCATCTCTAAAATCTTATTATTTGGGATGATCGATGGGAGTTAGGATGTTTCAAGCCTTGTTAATGAGCTTGTGCTTGGGGGTATCTTACCCATGTATGAAAGAAAACCCAAGTCACCCAGGGTGGGAATTGTTGTTCTTGATTGTGCGATGTTACAGTTGATGATATTTCACCATTGGGGGATGCACATGTTTTTTGATGTGATAGTTTAAAGATATTTAGCTCGTGGACTCAATGTTATGAGGTTGTGCATTCATGCATCATTGTAGGCACCTAGGTAGGTAGGTGACATGCAACATGGTAGGAACGCATGGGTTGGGTGTGTGAGGCATGAAAGATAGAATGCACCTTTCATTTGATAATTAAAAATGGAAAATGTGGTAAATGAAATAATGTAAATGGGTGAAGATAAAATAATGATAAGTGATTACTAATGAAATATGTGAAATTACGGTTTCGTAATGAATTGAAAATGTTGTTTGTAACATGTTGTGTGAACCTTGTGGTGGTGTATGGTTGTTTACCCCTTGTGGACCATGGCCTGTGATAGGGATGGTCAGGGTAATGTTTTTGGAATGCTAAGTTTTGTTGGGATGGTGCATGTATAATGGGTTAATTTGGTTGGTGAAGAGCCTTCATGTTATGAATTGTGAAATTTCTATGGTATGTGTTTTAAATCTCGTGTTTGTCAATGTAGAGAAATGCCACCACAATGTTGAGTGTAAGTTGGGAAACAAGAGTTTGTTGCTAAGAACACTCCTCCAATAGAGTAAAAAAGAGAATGTGGTGATCCAGGAAGGTATGGAGGAGCGGTTATAAGAGAACTTCGCTCATTTTATGAAGATGATGGATTGGGACCCAGGGCGGGTTGCACTGAGTATGTTTGAGATGACTAGAGAATTTCAGCTGCAGCACCCTCCGACCTTTACCGGAGAGGGTGGGCTAGAGGCAAAAGAGTTCTAGATAGAGACTATATAGATGATACTTGATCATTTGGAGACTTCTGATGGGAAGCAGGTCAAGTTGGAAGCTTATATGTTGTGGGTCCAGGCAAAGAGTTGGTAGGACATCATGGCTCAGACTGAGCAGGCTGAGGGGATGTTGTGGAAGGATTTCTAGGAAAATTTTCTGGAGAAATTTTACCCAGAGACTTTGAGGCAACATAAGGCTTCAGAGTTCATGGGCTTGACTCAGGGATCGATGTTGGTGATGGAGTATGTTGGCCACTTCACCAACCTGCGATGTTTTGTTCCAGTGTTGGAATGGGATGAGGCAGTAGTGGTGAGACATTTCCAGGATGGTATGAGACACGAGATCAGGTCTTGGGTAAATATCTTTCACCTGAAGAGGTTTATAGAGGTAGTGGATTAGGAATTGATATCAGAAAGGAATCTGAAGGGAGTTTCAAGTAGTGGGCTTGTTGTGTCAGCTGGGTGGACAAGTGGTGCAGCTTCCGAGGGTCGAAAGCGTCATTTTGGAAGTTTTCAGCAGGGTGGAAGTTTTCAAGGTAGTCAGAAGAGAGGGTCGGCCTCTCAGAATGGTGATCAGGTGTTCTTATATCAATGTGGAAGGTCAGGGAACATGTGTGTCCAGTTTCCTCGACCTCTAGTTGAGTGTCGATCATTCGGCAGATTGGGACACATGCAAAGGTTCTGTAGGAACCCTTAGTAGGTGAGCATGAATGTTGGTGAAAGACAGATTCTAAGTGGAGGAAAGGGATCAGTTGCTCTATACCAGGCAGGAAGTTGGAGCTCCATGAGCCGTACAAGCAGGGGAGGTGGGCGTGGAACTCTGGGGCAGGATCACACATGTCAGTAGGGAAGTACAGTGCAGGGCACACTGATTGGATCCTAGGGTAGAGGGGTACTTCAGATTCACACGGTTAAATCTACACCTGGTGATGGTGAGGCTGGGTCATCGATTGTTCGAGGTACGATCCTTGTAGCTTCTACACTTTCTAGTGCGTTGTTTGACATTGGTGCCACACACTCTTTTATTTCTGTTCAGCTTGTGGTCGTTTTGGGTTTTCCTGTGGAGATTTTGTGCGGGGTTATGTCAATTGACACTCTGTTGGGGGTACGAAATGAAGATATCAGGTAGTGTAAGGGATGTGATCTAGAGGTCGGTGGGTATCATTTCTTGTGGGACTTTTTCATTCTTGAGTTGTCAGGGTTTGACCTGATTTTGGGTATGGACTAGTAGGTGTTGTATCATGCGCACATATATTGTTACCATCGCAGGGTATCATTCAGGTCACTTGAGGGTGATGCATATGTCCATCGTGGAGAGTGGGATGTTCGAGCAGGTTGTGCGGGACCGTTCTATCGGCAGTTGGATAGGCTCACGGTTCAAGTATCTTGTCTTGTACTTGATGATGAAAGAGGGGAACAGCCTATCCTTCCTCCCGTAGTGGATCAGTTTTAGTATGTTTTTCTTGAGGATTTCTTAAGGGTTGCCACCCGAGAGGGATGTTGAGTTCATGATTGAGTTGCTGCTAGGAGAGGATCCAGTTTCTATTCCACTGTACCTAATGGCATCAGAAGAACTCTAGGAGTTAAAGGTTCATCTTGAGGAGTTGGAATATAAGGGGTTCATACATCCTAGTACATCTCCCTAGGGATCTCCTGTTCTTTTTTCAAAGAATGCTGGCGGGTCATTAAGGATGTGTGTTTATTATAGGAAGTTAAATTAGATTATAGTGAAAAATTGGTACCCTCTTCCTAGAATTGATGACATGTTTGACCAATTGAGGGGTTCATCAGTGTTCTCTAAGATTGAACTGAGATCAGGTTATCACCAGTTGATGGTGAGGCCTACTAACGTACCGCTGACAGCTTTCAGGAGTCGGTACGGGTTGTTTGAGTTTGTGGTGATGCCTTTCATCTTGACCAATGCACTAGTGGTGTTCATGGCTTTGATTAACTGAATATTTCATCCTTATCTGGATCAGTTTGTGGTTGTCTTTTTTTATTACATCTTGGTGTACTCTAAAAGTCATAACGATCATTCCCAACATCTTGACATCATTATGAGTACACTAAGAGATCATCGTATATACACCAAGCTATCAAAGTTTCAATTTTGGATTAGAGAAGTGCATTTTCTGGGTCACATCATCTCTAAGTTAGTTGTGTCGGTGGATCCAGAGGAAGTGCAGGTTGTTGTGTCTTGGGAGTAGCCCAAGATTATTTCATATGTTCGGAGTTTTCTGGGTTTTTTTGGGTATCGCTGAAGGTTCATCCAAGAATTTTCTTGCATGGAAGCACCATTGTCTGGATTGACCAAGAAGAGAATTAGTTTGAGTGGTCTGAGGCTTGTGAGAATGCCTTTTAAGAGTTGAAAAAGTGATTGACAACTGCACCGATCTTGATCTTACCTGAGCCAGGTAGTAAGTACGTCTTCTTTTGTGATGCATCTGGTATCGGGCTTGGGGTTGTGTTGATGCAAGATGAGCGAGTTTTGGCTTATGGTTCTAGGAATTTGAGACCCCATAAGCGTAATTATCCCACTCATGATCTTGATTTGGATTCAGTAGTGTATTCCTTAAAGTGCTGGAGGCACTACTTGTTGGGGGAACGGTTCACGGTGTATACTGATCATAAGACTTTAAAGTATATCTTTTCACAGTGGGATTTGAATCTTCGACAGTGAATATGGGTTGAGTATCTCCAGTCCTTCTAATTTGATATGGTACATACGCCAGGAAAAGGGAATAGTGTTGTTGATGCTTTGAGCAGGAAGTCTCAGAACCAAGTGGTTTAGGAATCTAGCACCGAGTGGAAGGTGGTGGCTTTGTTCGTAGAGATGTACCTGGAGGTGAGGAAGGAAAATGGTCAGGTGAATCTTGCTTATGTGGTGGTTTATTCGATGCTTCTGAGTCATGTTAGGGAAAGTCATCTCAATGATCCTGAAATTTTGGCAATTAAGGAAAGACTTAAAGGTGGGGAGCCACCTTTTGGTTGGACTGTCAGTGTGGATGGGATTTTTTGTGTTCATGGTCATGTGGTTGTGCTGGTACACTTGTGGGAAGAGTTTTTGTGTGAGTTCCATGCATCAAAATGGGTGGTGTATCCTTGTTTGATTAAGATGTATCGTGATCTTCGTAGACAGTTTTGGTGTCCAGGAATGAAAAAGGAATTTGTGGGCTTTGTGGCACGGTGTCTTACCTGTCAGTAAGTGAAGGCTGAGCATCAACGCCCAGGTGTATTGTTACACCCATTTCCCATTCCAAAATAAAAGTGGGATGATGTGAAAATGGATTTTGTGGTGTTTCTTCCAAGGAAACCTCATAATAATGATGAAATCTGGGTGGTTGTGGATCAGCTAATGAAAGTGGCCCATTTCTTACCGATTCAAGAGACTTATACAGTTGATCATTTGGGTGAGTTTTATGTCCAAAAAATAGTAAGGTTGCATGGTGTACCATGGAATATAGTTTCAAATCGTGATCCTCATTTCACATTGTGTTTTTGGAAAGGGTTACAGAAGGCGCTGGGTACACAGGTGCTTTTGAGTATGGATTTCCACCCACAGACAGACAAGAAGTCAGAGCGTACAATCCAAGTGTTGGAAGACATGTTGAGGGATTGTGTCTTGGATTTTTGTGGTTCTTGGGAGAAGCACCTATCACTTGTTGAGTTTGCCTAAAATAATAGTTTTCAAGATACAGTTTAGATGGAACCATTTGAGGATCTTTATGGTAGGTCGTGTTGATCTCTATTGTGTGTGTTGGAGGCTAGTGAAACTGAGTTATTGGGACTGAGTCTCATGCAGGAGACTTCAGAAAAAGTTTAGTTGATTCAGAAGTGGATGGAAATAGCTCAGAGAAGGTAGAAGTCCTATGTGGATCGGAGGCATAGACCTCTTGAGTTTAGGGTGGGTGATAGTGTGTTCCTTTAGGTGTCTCCAAGGTTGGGTCACCGATGGATTCGAAAGCAGGGAAAGCTGGCACCCAGGTATGTGGGGCCATTTTAGATTATGGAGAGGATCGGGTCAGTGGCATGCCGATTGGCTCTTCCACTGCGGTATAGCGGGATGCATGATGTATTTCATGTGTCATAGCTTTGGTGGTATCACCCTGACCCAACTCACATGGTGGATGTTGAGAATGTTGAGCTTGAGGCTGATGTGTCCTTTGAAGAGCATCCATTTTGGGTTGTGGATCGTACTGAAAAAGTCTTGTGGGGCAAGGTTGTGCCATTAGTGTGAGTACTATGGAAGCATGGAAATTTTCAGGAAGAAACTTGGGAGTGGGAATTAAATATGTGGGCTCAGTGGCCTGATCTCTTTTCCTTTTAAGTGTAGTAAAGCTTGGGATCACAGCTCGAGGATGAGCTGTTATAAGGTGGGGAGGTTATAAAATCTCAGATCTTGTAAAGGAATGTTCTCATTTAAGTTTTGGTTTGAATTCATTATTTTGGTTGATTAAGTGCGTACCCAATTCCTAGAGGAGGATTGGGAGTGTTCTGGGGATTTAGGACATGAAAAGTGGAGAAAAGGGGGGTTTATGGGTAGGTCGCATGGTCTGCAAACGGTTAGTACTAATCGTGTGGACAACCCAGGAAACCATGCAAGAATTGTGTTTTTGGAAAGTGGCCTCTGCACAATTTTCACACGGTTTGGAAAAATGTGACAGTAAACCGTGCGAGGGGGGGCCTTTTGGGACAGAAGCCTCCACACAGCTTACCCATGGTTTGGAAAACCGTGTAGCCCAGAAACCTTTTAAAAATTACAATTTTTCCACTCTGGGATTTTTAACCCCAACTCGGGATTTCCTCTCATTTCACCCCTCTTAACCCTAGGAATGAACCAAACCTCCCAAGGGCTCCAAGAGATCAATCTCCCTCGTTTATAAGGCATTTTTCGTGTCGTTGGTTTCAGATCGAAGCTCCAGGTAAGGCTAATCCCATCCTTGTCTCTCTTTTGAGTTTAGGGTTTGTATCTTCTTCTTCTCTTTTTCTGAAGCTCTAAAACCCTACTGTTTGGGTGAGATTTAGGTTTAAGCTTCAAAGGTTGGTTTAATTGGAATCTAAGGGCTTGATTAAGAGTTCATTCACCTGCATAGTCAAGGTAGTTGGTCTACATGTTATATCCTTTGGTTTATTTGTGGATTTGAGCATGTGTGGTTTTGTTCTCGGGTGTCTCTTGGTGTGTTTTGACTACCCATGGTATGTTTTGGTAAAATGGTTATTAAAAGGGTAAATGGGAACCCTCACCATACCCATGGGATGAATCTAGGGTGATGATACTAAACTAGGGTCACCTATGGGGTGAGCCGACTTTTCCGAACCTAAGGATTGTGAAGAGAAAGTAGGATTGTTGTGTGTGTATGATGATCCCTTGATAAACATGTTGATGAGGTTGACGGTGTTGGGGTAGAATCTAAGTGATTCACCTAGGCTTAATAATAATAACCTAAGGAATGTTGGGTTAACATTAAAGTGGTTTATATGGGTGAACATGGCTACGTTAAATTAATTGTGAATTGTGTTGGAACATGTAATGGGTTAGTATGTGGAAATGATGAAATAACATAATGGAATGGATTATGAGTCTAGTAATGAAGCCTAGTGAGATAGGCATAATGAACAATTTTTAGTGAGATAATCATAAAAAAAGTTAATTGGGATAAATGGATGATGATGTGAAATGTGGTAAAGGTGTTAATGGGTTAAATCCTGGTATTTAACTCATATGTGTTGTTATGATTTATGTTTTCCTTGGGAAATTGTTGTGATGTGGTGTGAATGGTTAATGTATGCATATATATAAAAATATATATAGAATTTTTACATTTCTTAGTAGTGTGCGGTATTGACTGAGGTTTTACACCCATGGGTTGAGTTGGACTGATGCTTTAAACTCCACCCCAATGCACGGGTTATGGATGAGAATTGATGCTCTATTCCCTTAATGGTTGCATCCACCCAAACTGATTCTTCGAGGTGAGGATATGGTTGATGACGAGTTGTAATGATGCTTCAAACTCCACTGTGTGTTTTCCCTTGAGTATGGTATTGTTTACTTGAGGCCATGTAATTTGTTGTGTTTGATGAACCCATGTTAAATGTGTTGTAAATGGTAAGTAATGAGAAATGGGATGAAATGGTAAGATATGGAAATGGTAATAAATTTGGGTAATGGACCTAAACTGGATAAGGGTGCTTAATCTTTTACTTATCGTTTATTATTCATTTTCCTTTTCATGCACATCTGTTTATACTGGATATTTTGTAGACACCATTGGTGGTGTCCTGCTGAGTTGTACTCACAGCCTTCTTAGGCCTCTGTTGGGTACTCGAGCAGACTTCATGTTTGCGAGTCAGGAGAAAGAAAAAGGTCCTTTCTAGGAAGTTGGGTTGGCACAAGTGTGCGTGGATGAGGACCCAGACTTGGTTTCGAGACCCTTTTGGGTATTTTTCAGTTGTCTTCATTTTTGGGTTTTGTTCACTTTTGCACTTGTAGCATGGAATGACATATTTACTATTGGACATGGTTGTACCCTGTTTGAAGAATGGTTGTTTATGCATACTCTGGTATTATTGGTTATTAATTACACTATTTTATTTATCTTCTATTGTGGTTTACTCTGATAAAAAGGGGGTATAGTCTCTCTAATTGACTATTTAGACCTCCTCTTCTAGTCGGCAACCTTTGGTATACGGGAAGGCGTGTTTAAGGTCATGTAACCACCCAGCTCAGAGCACCGATTTAGTGGCTTCCGGGTTGGGGACTTTATAGGTTGTAAAAAGGACACTAATTCAACATCACCCCCCCCCCCTCTAAGTTGTTCACTTATTCTTGGGTATCACAAAAAAATTACATAGTTTTTCAAATTTTAATATTTGAACTACTAAAAAATTAACTGATCTTACTGAGTCATAACTTGTTGTAGGAAATAAGATTCTAAGTCAATAATTTGAAATTTTTATATAACACTCACTTACTTCCATAAATGTGTCCATCTAGGGCTTTTAATTCCTTTAAAATTATTACTTTGATCTCAGCCACACTTATACAAGAACATCTATGAATAAAAAATAAAGTATCAAATTATATTAAATACCACATGTTGAACCAGCTAAAACCACTTATTCATGATGAAGTTGTGATTTCACTTGATATTCATGATCCTTCCTTCTTTCATAGGGATTATTTGACAACCCATATTTACTTTAATTCATGATTTATTACATAAAATTTCACATAACATAAACTAAAAATAACATGAAGCCTGTTTTATTTGTTTAATTAGGTATATATCATAACAAATTGGAACAATAATATAGTGACATTATTGAAAACATCCAAAACATGCTTCTAAAATTTTATTGTTCTTCTAAAACTTTACAAGATAACCTAGGGAAGTACATAAAAAAATGGGTGACTTATAAAGACCAGTAAGGGAATAAATGAAGAACGGAATAAGGTAAATCAGTGCATATGAGACAAGAGGTGTATTAGGGTAATATAAGAGGGGTGATAATCATAATCTTGAACGAGGAGGCATGATATAATATGATAACATAAAGTCAGCATAGGAATGTAGCAACAATATAAAACATGACATCATAAATATAAGTCAAGTAAAACCTCCAATAAAATATAAAATAGCATTATTAGGATAACATATCTTCTACCATACATGTCAAATCATGAGACAAAAACATTACCAAATACATTGTAAAGCTATATAATTTTAGGCCCACCCATCACATTCATATCATGTACATGCATAAGTGTGTCACATAGACCATACTACATAAGGATGTATTTAATAAATTTTATTCCCATGATTAAGGAGTCCAAGATACATACATATAATTCCAAAAACAAATTAAGGATAGTTGAATCTAGTTTAATACTCTTGATTGTAAATGGGGATAGGTATTCACTACACAATTGTTTGGTATGAAAAATCGTAGGATAATTTTGGCAGCATAACAGGTGTATATAAAGGTTTATAAAAGTGATTAATGAGAGATAAATGGGTATCTTAATACATCGTAATCATAAGGATGGTAATATTTATGTATAAAAATATATCACAACTTGAACAGTTGGAAATAAAAATTCATGACATAAAGAAGGTGCTTGAATAAAGAGAAGAAGGAGAGGATCCCTTACCTTAAGTGGGTGCTTCTAAAATATTGGGAGGAGATTATTAAGAGATTTAGTAAACCTTAGGAGGAAAATAGAGAGGTAAATTCCAAGTAATTTCATACTCCAAGAGTTTTTAGTAAATATTAATCATAGGCTGGGTGGGTTTATATAGAAAAGGGGAGGATAATTATTTATTAATTTTCAAACATGGGTTTTGGAATTTATATGGAAAAGTAATCAAAATCAAAAACCTTACCATGGTTTTTACCCTTTTTTCTACCAAAGAGGATAGGTTTTCATTATTTTATAAGTATCATAACTGAACACATTAAAATTATGTCCTTAGTGATGTGGAAGTGAGTCATGTTTATAAAGAATTGATTTTAAAAACTTAAAATATAATATAGATTTTGAAGGATTCATTAAGGATTTATAAAATTAATAAAAAAACTTAAAAACATATTTTTTTCAAAGGGAAATATATATATTAATTTTTGGATACATTTGTGGCATATAATATAGATTTTAAGGATTTATGGCCACTCTATGGTAAGAAACACTGACCTTATAAGGCTTTGTAAATACTAACCATTTATCCAAGGGTAATTCCCTCTTCTTCTCCTTTGTTCACTAATTTAGTGAAAGAAAAATCATTTTATAGATATAAGGGTCTCTTCGTAATCAACATATAGAATTTAATCACTGTGAATTATAACTCCAAAATTGATGATCTGTTGTATTCTATGTTAGTTTCTATTATAATACTTCAATACCTTATGATAATGACTACTCAATGTGGGTGTCAAATATTTATCTCCCACATGAACATAGAAGATACACTTCTTCCTTAGGATGAAGAAAATTCTACACTAAAATTATCTTGTTTTTATCCTTATTCAACAGCTAAAAATAATGGTGTAACTCCTTATTTTCCTTCCTCTCCCCAAGAACCATATATGGAAATGAATCACATGAATCTCCTTCCTCCATTTTCACTCTTTCAAATATTTATATTCAATTTTGTTCCCCCTTTCCAAAACTATTGCAATTAGTTTTTATATAGAATTGTATCCATCCAAATCCAGATCTAATGGTTGGGATTAATCCATCTATTTTTAAATCCTAAATGATTATTCCAAGTGTAAAAAGAATTTTAATTTGGTCATAATATACCAGTTAAACTAATCCAGATTCTTAAAATCCCATCTATATCTTTATCATTTTAAATTCCAACTGAATATATCAAATATTCTAGAAATAACCAGTTCACAATGTGATGTTCCTTATTGTGGTGTGATATTCTACTTCCTTATCTTGATCATGATGTGATATAATTCCTCATAGTGTGATACTCAGTTGATAACTAGATCCAAAAAATCTACACAATATATTTTATTTTACTCTTATAATATTACAGCGTGATCCTCTAACTCTTCTCAATCATCAAACCTATTATGGAATTATATACTCCCTCTCAGTGAAAATACTTAGATCATTTTTCTTTGTAATGTGAAATTATTCCATGATATAGGAATCTCGAAATATATGGAACCATTAAAATTTTCCTAAATATCTTCATAGCACATACATCCTTCTCACGATGTGGACACCTAGGCTCCAAAACATGTAAATCAAAATTATTCCTCCACACCTCAGTTCGGTGTGGCCTTCATTCCTACAGTGTGACTTCATCTAGAATAGTTGTTACATATTTCCTTACTTTTGACTCTTTAACTCAAATGAAAAAGGAAAAATACTTACCTGTGGTCTATCTCTCTAGATTACCCTTATATGTTATCTGTCTATGTAGCATCCCAATATCATTTTATATGGTATTCCCTTAACCTCATCATGTTTTCCCCTCACTTGAGATTGGGAAGATACCTATAATGGTGAAGTCAGAGTTTTGTTTTACTTTCACTAATAAACATTCATTTATATAGGCTGTAGAGTAGTTATGCATCATGTAACTATGTCACACATTATGTAATGATTTCTGAATGTAAGTCATGAAAGATGAATTCACTCTATTAAAGGTTACATGTCGTAACTGCAACTTACACAATGTGAGTTATTAAAAGGTCGGTTTTTAATATGAGGTGACAGATTTTTCAACGTACTTATGCACTATGGATTTCACGGTGTGTAACTATATTACACGTCATGAAATGGCCCATGTCCAGTTTTAAAAATGGATGAGTGACTATTTTGTCATGAATCCTTCTCCAAACCTCTTCGCTCTCGAACCAAAACTCATCTTAGGTGATTTTAGGAGACTTCGCTCCACCTAGATCGATCCGTTCAACACTCGATCTCCATTGCGGTTGCAGTGCATCTATCTTGGTGAGTAACCTTTTCATTACTTCATTTCCTTTGATCACAATATCATCATTGGGTGGCATCCTTTGATCAGTTGGTCTAAGTTTGGTGATTCTTCTTGGTTTCTTTCTAGATCTGTTGTGTGATCTTGTTCTAGAGGCTTTTCCTTCTGTTGTTTGTAGTGCGATGGGAAATAATCTTTGAGGTATATAGGTTTACCCTCTTCTGTTGACCCCTTGTCTTCTAAATTTAATCAATATTTATGTGGATTTGATTCTAGGTACTTTTTTTATGTTGTTGGTTTTCATTGATTTTGGATTTTGTAACGGGCATGTGTAGCCTGAGTTTTGAGGTTGGTGGTTCCGTCTCTAGCCTATGTTGATGAACCTAATTGTTTTACTTTATAAATTGTTTTTTATATTGAAATTAAAATGATTGTTTTGTGTGTGTTAAAAAGGTTTTTTAATAAAAAATGGTGTTTCCTTGGTTATTGATAAATGGAGAGAAAATGGGTATTTTCAAAGCATTGAAATGGAATTTGTGAAATGGTTTTGAATGGTTTTCAAAGCATCGATGTGAATTGTAAAAAAGATCACATGGGTTACCATGGGTACTCTGGTGGAAGGTTTAGATAAGGCCATCATCCATTATTTTTTTATTATCAAGGAGGTTTGTCTTGGGTATTTCCTCCATTTCCTAGGCTCATTGTTATATGGGGCCGATATTGAAATTTTGGGGGGTTTACTCATGGGGTATTCCTCTTATTCCTAGGCCAATTGTTCTAGGATTTTAATTTGTGTACTTGATTAATTATGGTATGAGTAGTATACGTCCTGGACCTGTAGTATTTCTTGGTGTTTTGATACTTGTTCTTTTGTTTTGTATTTCTTGGATTTCTGAGTCAGCCTTGATATGCATGTTTATCCTTGTAAAAAATGATATGGAAAATGTGATTTGAAATTGATATACCTTCTTTTGTTTAGAACTTTGGAAAAAGGTAAATATTTACCATGTTTTCTATAAAACTACCTTACTACTTATCATGCCATGTTTTATTTAAAATGAGCATACAAGTATTTTTATACAAAGACTGGTTATGGAACGCCTGGGTGGGATCCTGTTGAGCCTGTTAGCTCACACCATGTGCACCTATTTAGTGGTGTATACACTTTTGTTTGTATTCTAATGCATGGAAAAGAAAGGCGCCACAGTGAGGTGGTAGGGTTCGTGTTAGCTGGTTGGGTAGCTGGTGGTGAGATGGTGGGATTTCATCCCTACCATCATTTGGAGTAGCTATTTTGTTTTTATTCCTTTTAATTTGGACTTGTCTTTACTTTTATTTTCATTTTTCTCTTAAATTTATGGAATATATGTATTCTTTTTCTTCCGCTATTATTTCATTCTTTTTATATATGTATCTTCCATGTGGTTGTTTAGGTTGGGTGAAATCATTCCCTCTATTGTGTTGTTTGACTCTCGGGTGCTTGTTTCCAGCCCATGGGGATCGGGAATTCCATTTAGGTATGTAATAGAATGGTTCATGTGCAAAGTTTTAGGGAAAATAAATCGATTAATTAAAATTTGGTATCATAGGAGGTCTTTCCTCAAGATTCCATGTCTTGGGACATCTGTTAGACTAGAGATAGGATTTTCTGAACTTGAGAGGTATGTTGCGATAAGTGTCTATCCAGATCTTATCATAACAAGACTCAGGTTTCCATCATATGTTGGGATGTGTGTCTCTGGTATTCATTTTTGTTTTAAAAATATCAGTTTTTTGCTTATGGGTTTTCTAGTTTGAATTGATATTTTATCCGTTGTCTGGTCGTTCTTATGTTTCGGTGTATAGTGGTATGCCTTTGAGACGTCTTCCACGAGTTCCTCAGGAAAGTTCAGCTGATGCTCATCAAGGGAACCCACCTGTAGATCAGAATATCATCAATACTATCATATGGGTAGCTCGTTCTATTGATCAAGATGTACCATGAGTTCAGAATGCAGTGGTTGAGGTACAACTAGGATTTAGAGGAGAGAGAGATTGATCATGGGAGTTCTTACACAAGAAGACACCATCCTTTAAAAGAACGAATGAACCTCAAAAGGAAAAGTACTGGCTATACAGGATCGATCAAATCTTCGACTGTATGGAGACACATAAGAACATCAGGTTAAAGTGTGAAGCGTTCATACTTGAGGGGTCCAGCAAGCGATGGTGATATTATATGGTCCATGCAAATAGGCATGTAGCCTTAGATTGGAATGGTTTCAAAACCCTGGTCTTTCAGTATTTTTTTCCAAAGTCTCTAATGATGTAGAAGTCTCTGAAGTTCCTATATTTACAATAGGGAGACCATTTGATGTTGGCATACACCAATCATTTTTTTGAGCTTGTCCATTTTTTCTCGGATGTGGTGAAGAATGACTAGCTGAAGGTTCATAAGTACCTATAGGGTTTGCGACAAGATATAAGATCCCAGGTGTTTATGATAAATATTTCTACCTTTGTGAAGATAGTATACAGATCAATGATAGAAGAAATGAATATGGTAGGCAAGGTTGGATTTTACACCTCTTCTCTTTCATCGGGCGGCAGCTTCATTAGCACGCATGGGAAGAAGAGGAAGTGGAAGGATCATCGCAGGAGTAGTGGAGGTGGATCTCAGCAGTGGTTCTCCTCTGCACCATCCATTATAGTGGGTAACATGCCTCTGAATTTCTATCATTGTAGAAAGGTAGGACATGACATACATTCTGTTCTTATTCCCATGAAGACGTGCAACATCTATGGATGTGTTGGTCACTTACAGTGCTTATTTCAAGATATGAATATGCCTTGTTATAGTCATGGTTCGTCAGCTCCAAAGGCTACTACA
Organism: Viscum album; assembly: GCA_963277665.1. Taxonomy (NCBI): domain Eukaryota; kingdom Viridiplantae; phylum Streptophyta; class Magnoliopsida; order Santalales; family Viscaceae; genus Viscum; species Viscum album. The sequence goes on along the minus strand of OY728137.1, from coordinate 1,710,679,621 downwards.
GTGCATTCTGAAGCTTCAAAGACAACAGGGATCTAGCCATAGGCCTCAAGAGTGAATCATTTTCATATAGTAGATGATTTTCTAGTAGAAGTTGATGTTGTTCCAGCAATAGTGAGAGGTTTTTTCCTAATTTCATCTTTAGTATCAATTACTTTATTTGATACCAGGGCCTCCCACTTTTTTATATCTGCACATTCTTGTTTTGATTTTATTAAACTTCCAATGGAACTTATGTATTTTACAATAGAGTTATAAACACCTCTTAGTACAAGGAAAGAGCAGAGGTTCAGGTGTCCTTCTTTTTCATCGATAATATCTGATACGGAGTTGGTCTGGGATTTTCTAGTTCTTGATTTAGATCTTTTTTATGTCATCATCTCTATGGATTTTATTGTCTCTCATCGAGATAATGTTGATTATTATAATCGGTGTGTTTAATTTATTGTTGTTGATGGGATCTCTCATGTGTTTCAGGGGGATTGGGACTCGAGGTCAGGTTCTTGAGGACCTTCCCACCCATAGCTTAGGATTTTTCAATCTGCTATTTTTTTTATCCCAATGAAATCTATCCAGTTTTTGGTTTTCCCATTGTTGTTCAAGACTTTCTTGATGTTTTCCCATAATATTTCTTTGGTCTTCCTCTATAGATATAGTTAGAGTTTATGATTGATCTGGTGTCAGGTATGCATCTGATATTGATACTTTCTTATCATATGGAACCAGTAGAGCTGAAAGAGCTCAAGATTTAGTTAGACGACCTGTTAAAAAAAGGTTTTGTTCACCCTATAATTTTTCCTTGGGCAGCCCCTATGTTCTCTGCTAAGAAAGCTGATGGTTCACTTCATTTATGTGTGGACTATTGAAAGTTGAACCAGGTGACAGTTAATAAAAAATATCCTTTACCTCGTGTGGATGATCTATTTGATTGGTTAAAGGGGATAAAGTGGTTTTCAAAGATCGATCTCTGGTCGGGTTATCATCAACTCAGATTTCAGGAGTCTGATATACCAAAAATGGATTTCAGGAGCAAGTATGGACACTATGAATATATTTTAATGCCTTTTGTTCTGACTAATTATCCTGAAGTTTTTATGGCTTTGATGAATCGTATATTCTATCAATATCTTGACACTTTTGTGGTAGTGTTCATGGATGATATTCTAGTTTATTCAAAATCCAATAGTGAGCACGAGAACCATCTGAGTTTGGTTCTAGAAATTTTGAGAAGTCACCATTTGTATGGAAATATTTTGAAATGTAGTTTCTGGATTAAAGAATTTAAGTTCTTAGGGCACAAAATTTCTAATCATGTCTTATCAGTTGATCCATAGAATGTAAAGTTTGTTTTGTCATGGAAGGAACCACATAATGTCTTTGAGATATGAAACTTCATTGTTTTTTTTGGATACTACTGATGGTTTCTCAATTATTTCTCTAAGATGGTGTCACATTTGACTACTCTTACTAGTAAATAAGTGAAATTCACCTGGGATGAAAATTTTAATACTTATTTCGAGGATCTGAAAATTCTTCTAACATCATCTCCTATTCTGATCTTACCTGATCCTGGTAAGGGATACATTGTGTTTTTCAATGCTTCAGGTGCTGGTTTGGGATGCGTTCTTATATAGGATGACCATGTGGTAGATTATGGATATCGTTAGCTTCAAACACATGAGAAGAATTATCCCACTCATGATTTAGAGCTTGATGTAGTCATGCATGTTCTTAAGTGTTGGTAGCACTATCTTTTTGTGGAAAGGTTCATGGTCTTCTCTGATCATAAGTGTCTGAGTTATATATTTTCTCAAAAGGACTTGAATCTTAGAAAAAAGGCAATGGGTAGAATACCTTTAGACATTTTACTTTAATATCACTTATACCCCAGGAAAGGGTAATGTTTTTGTATATGCTCTTAGTAGGAAAGTACCATCACAGACTATCCTGGAATCGAAGGAGGAGTGGAAATTTACAAGGATTTTCACTCAATTTCACCTAGATACTCAGAAGGATGTCTCAAGAATGGTTCTAGCTAGTGTTAAGTTATCATAATCTCTCTTGGAGTCTATCTTACAGATTTAGAAGCAGGATGATAAGTTTCAAAAGACTTGATAAGGACTTTTTGGTGGGAAGACCATTTTGGGTTGGTCTCTTTATTTAGATGGTATGCTTCACTTCAGGAAAAGGATTTTCATCCCAACATCTATGAGGAGTTAATTCTTGTTTGATTGTCACATCCATTCATGGGTCATACATATAGGAACTATGAATATGTATTATGACATGAGGCAACGATTTTGGTGGTTGGGTATGAAGTATGACATCACGGAGTTTGTGTCTCACTGTTACACCTGCCAACGGATAAAGACAGAGCACTTGAAACCTTAAGGTTTTCTCCAGCCTCTTCTAGTGCCAGTTTGGAAATAGTACAAGGTATCCATTGATTTTTTTATTGGATTACCATGGACTCCCTGAGGGAGTAATGTTGTTTGGGTGGTCATTGATCAGTTAAAAAAGTCTTGTCATTTCATTCTGATCAAGTATATCACTAAGGTTGAATATTTGGGTAAGCTATATGTTTATAAGATTGTGAAGTTACATGGGAGTCTTTCTTCCCTTATTTCAAATAAGGATCCTAGGTTTACTTTGAGATTTAAGAGGAGTCTATAATAGGGAATAAGAACTTAGTTCAAGTTGATTATATCTTACCATCCACACACAGATGGACAAATGGAGTGAGTAATTTAGATCTTAGAAGATATGCTCTATGCCTATGTCTTGGATTCTCAAGGATCATGGGATAGTCATCTGGGACTGGTTGATTTTTTTTATAACAACAGTTATCAGTCATCAATTATAATGGATCCCTTTGAGGAATTGTATGGTCACCCATATAGATCACCTCTTTGTTGGGTTGAGGTGGGTAAAATATATTTAGTTGGACCAAGTTTGGTTCAGATTATGTCTGCAAAGATTCATGATATACATCGATGTCTGGTTACAACCCAGAGTCAATATAAATCATATACAGATTGGTGACATTGACCTTTGGAGTTTTCCATATGTGTTTGGGTTTTCATTAAAGTTTCTATTTAGTTGGGTCACCGTCAATTTGGAAAGCAGGGAAAGTTGGATCCGAGATATGTTTGAGTGTTTCAAGTCACTGAACGGCTCAGACAAGTTTTTTATCAGTTAGCATTTCTAGTTCAGTTGATAGGTATTCATGATGTTTTCCATATATCTTAGCTCATTAAATATCACCATGATCCCACTCACTTTCTTATTTGGGAAGAAATTGTGTTAGAGTGATATGATTCTATCCTAGAGAAATGAGTTGATATCATTGACTCTAAAGTGAAATTATTGCATGGGAAGTCAATTCCATTGGTCAAAGTTATATAGAAATAAGGATTATATTATCATGAGACTCAGTAATGCGAATCATTGATGAGGGAGTAATGGCCTCATCTCTTTTTGGGGATTACATCTTCCACATGACTTTCCAAGGATGGGAAGTCTTTATGGTAGGGACTTTTTAACATATTGTTGTCATTTTATTAGGTATTACCTTAACCTTATCATGGTTTTACCCTACCTTGAGATTTGGAGGATACCTATAATGGTGAAGTTAGAGTTTTTTTGGACTTTCACTAATAATCGTTCGAATCTACAAGTTTCATAGTAGTTACACATCATGTAATTATGTTACACACTGTGTAATGATTGCTGGATGTAAGTCGTGAAATGCGACTTCAAGCTATGAAAGGTTACATTTTGTGACCGCAAATTACATGATGTGAGTTATTAAAAGGTCAGTTCTTAATCCGAGTTGATAGATTTTTATACTTACTTATGCACCATAGATTTCATGGCATGTAACTATATTATACATCATAAAATGGCCCACATCCAATTTTAAAAACATCTGAGTGACTGTTTTGTCATTAATCCTTCTCCAAACCTCTTGTCTTTAAAACTAAAACTCGTCCTAGGAGATTTTTGGAGACTCTGATCCACCTAGATCGATCTGTTCGACACTCGATCTCCATTGATATTGTGGAGCATCTCTTTGAGTGAGTAACTGTTTTGTTCCTTCATTGCATTTGATCACAATATCACTATTGGGTAGTGTATTTGGATCCATTGGTCTAAGGTTGATGAGTATTCTTGTTTTATTCCTAAATCTATTGTGTGATCTCATTCTAGAGGCCTTTTCTTCCATTGGTTGTAGTGTGGTGGGTGTTCATTTATGAGGTATGTAGGTTTCATCTCTTTCACCGACCCCTTGTCTTATAAATTGAATCAATATTGATGTGGATTTTATTTTAGGTCCTTCATTGACGTTTTTGAGTTTCGTTTATTTTGGATTCTATTACGGGTGTGTGCAGCCCGAGTTTTGGGGTAGGTGGTTTCGTCTCTATCCTATGTTAATAAACCTGGTTATTTTTCTTTATAAACTACTTTGTATATTGAAATTGGAAGGATTTTTTTTTGTGTGTTAAAAATAGATTTCAATGAAAAATATTTTTTATCTAGTTATTGATGAATGGAGAGAAAAAATTTATTTTCAAAGCATTGAAATGGAATTTGTGAAATGGTTTTGAAATAGTTTTCAAAGCATCAGAATGAATTGTGAAAAAGATCACATGGGTTACCTTGGGTACTTAGGTGGAAGGGTTAGTTGAGGCCATCATCCATTGTTTTTTATTATCAAGGAGGTTTGTTTTAGGTCTTACCTCTATTTTATAGGCCCATTGTTCTAGGGGATCGATATTAACATTTTGGGGGTTTACTCATGGGATATTCCTCTACTTACTAGGCCCATTGTTCTAGGATCAGAATTTTTGCACTTGATTGATTGTGGTATGAGTAGTATGCGGCCTGTACCTATATTATTCCTTAGTTTTGTGACACCTATGCTTTTGTTTTATATTTCTTATCTTTCTGAGTTAGCCTTGAATGCATGTTTATGATTTTGAAAAATGATATGGAAAATGAGCATTGAAATTGATATACCTACTTTTGTTTAGAACTGTGGAAAAAGGGAAATGTTTACCATGTTTTCTATAAAACTTCCTTACTTATTATCATGCCATGTTTCATTTAAAATGAACATACATGGATTTTTATATAGAGACTGGTTATGAAACACCTAGGTGGGATCCTACTGATCCTATTAGCTCACACGTTGCACACCTCTTCGATGGTGTGTAGACCTTTATTTTTCTTCTAGTGTAGTAAAGGGAAAGGCACCATAGTGATTCAGTGGGGTTCATGTTATCTATTGGTGATATGGTGGGAGTTCATCCCTACCATCGTTTGGAGTAGCTATTTGGTTTTTAGTCCTTTGCAGTTGGACTTGTCTTGGATTTTTTAGCTACTTTTGTGGTTGTATATTTCCATTGTTTTCTTAAAGTTATGGAATATATGTATTCTTTATCTTTCGTTTTGGTTTCTTGTTTTTTGTGTGTGTATATATGTGTGTGTGTGTGTGTGCCATGTGGTTGTTTAGTTTGGACGAAATCATTCCCTTTATTGTGTTTTTCGATGCTTGGGTGATTGTTTCTAGCCCTTGGGGATCAAGAATTCCCTTAGGGTATTTAATAAAATGGTTTGGGTGTTGGGTTTGAGGGAAACTCGGGCTGGTTCATTACATTCGAGTACCCTTACATATTCGGTAAGAACCCATGTTTTTCCGAACTGCAGTTTTGATCAGAAATCTGATTTTTTGCTGTTGGATGCTTGTGAGGGGTAAAATGGTCATTTTACCCTAATAGTTGATCTCGGATAATTTTTATGACCACTCCTTTGATCCTATAATAGGGTTTTTACTCTAGTATAAGAGTTTGGTGGAAATATGAGTTGTTCTAATTTTAGCGGAATATTTAATATTTAATATTGTTACGTTAAATATTAAATTATTCGCACATGTTTGTTTGGAAATAACTTTTAAATAGAGTGTCGGATTGAGATTCCATCTACTCCATTGAGTCTGTAATGGGTAGTTTAGCCTATGGAAGTCATAAACTCATGTTGGGCACATGGGCCAGCCTGGGGCCCCTTTTTCTTTCTTTTCTTTTCTTCTTTCCTTTTCTTTCTTTTCTCTTCCTTCCTCATCCTTCTTGCACACATTCCATGTGTGATCCTCCTTGGCCGTGTATTTTAGGAGAATTTGGAGATTTATAAAGAGATATATTTGGGTGGAAATAGGGTTACCGATTTGAAGCTCTCGACACGCTCATTCAGCGAAGGGCAACCGTGGGCCATGAAATCAACCGAAGCTTCGGCGGTTTCCGCCCGAAGGTAGGTCCATTTATTTTTTCACCATAGATACAATTTAAACATGTTTTTATAGTTTTTAAAGCCTTATATTTATTTATTTTGTCCTCTTAAGTCCGGATCTATTGTTTTGGGGGTGAAAACAGGCGTTTCGGGCATTTTGAGGGATTTCCCATTGGAAAACCTAGAATACACGGCTTGTGTTCCAGGGGAACACACTGTGTGCTCTTCCCATTCAGGGAAGATGAATTTTTTCAAATTATATTCCATGTACTTTGAGTACATGCCATTTAGTGGTGGTTGTGTGTCCGTCTATGTGCAAAAAGGACATGGAATGGTGGTTTTTAAGGAGTATACACTGTGTATTATAAGTACACGTCGTGTAGTGGCACATGGGCATGTGTTCAGGTAAAAACGCACATGGGATGAAATTTTTTGAATAGTACACGCTATGTATAGTAAAGTACACACCGTGTACTATTACACAGTCGGACCTCATGTCTTCTGGCCATGTGTTCTGGCCATGTACTTCTCCAGCTTAGTAGTTTCAGTGTATCTTGTGCCTCGGAAGTTAGAATTGGGCGTGTGAGTAGTCCATTATGAGTTTTTTTCTACGTAGATCGCAATGGTGGAATCCTTTTGAAATTTATAGGTCATATAAATGGTGTTTTGTGGTTTTCTATCTAAATGTAGAGGTTCTTCTTCCAGTTATCAAGTTCAGTTGTCACCTGAGAGTGAGACTTGGCGTGGATGCTAGGTTGGGTGTTCGGACCAACTTAGTTGAGAACTTTAATATGAGATGAGCTATGTGATATCTAATGTGGCCTATGATTTAGAGGAAATTTCCCTTGTGAGACTTTTCCTTATGTCCTATGATGTCGTGAGACCTGATACTTCCAAGGATCCTATGAGGGATGCCTTTACTTATGTGCTAACCTAGGGAGTCCCTTGTAGGATCTCTATATTGTTTTTATTTGATTGGATCCATGTTTTAGGTGGTTTTTACCTTTCCTTAGATTTTATTTGGGTTATATGTGCAAAAGTTCCCAATACCCTAGCTTAGGGCATTGCATGTTTAGTAAATTTAACCCTATTAATGTCTGTCATGCCTTGTTTGATTGAGTATGGGTTTTTTATTCTAAATAGAGTTGTTTACCTTTCTATGGATGTGTTTTCCATGTTTGATTTTGATATTGGTCGTCGGGTCTAGAATTTCCTGTTAGGTTTTTATTATTTCTATGCCTAGTATTGTTGGGATGGAGTTGATAATATATGACATGCTTGTGATATGCTTTGTAGTTGCTTGTCCAAGTAGTATTTTTGTTTTACTTTGCCTACTGATTATCGTTCATGCACGATTGCTTTACATAGGGATGTGGGAACTTGGTTTAGTGAGACCATAGGGGTAATTGACATTGAGGGATTCCTCAAAGTGTATGTTATGCTTTTCACACTATGATACCATAGGGGGGATTGATGTTGAGTTCTCCCTCAAAGTGTCTATAGTTACCGTTACGAGACCACATGAGGAATTAACGTTAAGTGTTTCCTCAGAGAGTCTATAGTTTATTGGTAAAATACTATAGGGGGAATTGACGGTGAGTGCTTCCTCAGAGAGTTTTTATTTTGTATGATACCAAAGGGGTTAGACTGTATGAGCTTTCCCAAGGGGTCATATATATTTAATGTTAATGATAAGTTAAACTAGTGGTGTTAGGCTATGAGAACTTTCCCAGAGGGTGACAAGTGGCGGGGATGATTACGCACTCCTCGGACTATGTTTGGAATTATTACACTCTTCCAGATCAGTTAGGATTAACCATCGGTATATGGTATCCTTCCTTACAGGATTGACCATCGATATATGGAAATCTAATGGTGATTGGAGGCGAGTACGGGTGAACCCAGATGTAGGATCAGCTTCCCCCTGTGGTGGCGTAGCTTGCTTAGATATATGATTCTAGCGCTAGTTGAAGCAGGTTTTGTGTTGATTGGGATTACAGAACCAAGGATTGACTGCTATTGCGGTTTCATGTTGTTTGATACACATACTAATGAATATTCATATTTATGTATATGTGTATATGTATGGGACTATACATGTATGCATATATAGATATGGACATACATGGTGGCACTTACCCAGTTGATAGGTTTACATACCCTGAGTTCAATTGTGGTTTCACATTTGGTTTACTTCTCTTCTATTGTGTTCTAGCTAGGCTGAGCACATTGTTGTTGCATACACTTAGCAGCACAGTTATAGGTTTCTTGTCGAGGTTCCCTACTGTGATTATTTCTCACCCCTGCACATGCACCTCGGTGTGTGTGTAGAACTTATGTCTGCTTTTCAGGTTGAGAATGATTTGCATAGTGGATAGGGATTAGGCCCAGTGTTGCATGATCGAGTGAAGCTACTCAAGTGGTTCTACTGATCATGTCTGTGCAGTTCGATAATGTCTGTAGATCGGGTATGTGGGTTGGATCAGAGTTAGTAGTTGAGCCCTGTACTTTTACTTTCAATTTATTTTGTACTTGTATTTGTATGGTTGGCCCAGTGGGTGGATAGTGTTGTATTGTATTGCATAGTTGTTCGGTATTTTATAGAATTTTACTATTACAACTCATTCTATTTTAGTTGTTTACAGCTTATACACTGTTTACTTTCCGCTGTGTATGATACTTAGTTATTTCTATTGTTTCTTACTCTGGTATGAGGTCATAGTCTCCCCACTATCACACCCTAGGTCCTCATTTCTAGTCGACAGCCTCCGGCGTACGGGTAGGTGTGCTTAAGGCCTTGTGGTGAACCAGCTCAGAGCACCGGTTTAGTGGATTCTGATTCAGGATGTTACAAAGTGGTATCAGAGGAGTTTTCTTTTCATGGTCTTCACTATTTGGGATATGGTAGGTAGGATTATTAGGAATGTGTCAGAACCTATGATGGATATTGGACAGGTGCATCGAGAACACTTGTTCCGGTAGGAAGTCCTGGTTTCCAGGGTATGGGATTATTGTTCTGATTTGTGATGTTACGGTTGTATATGATTTTCACCTTGAGCGATGCACATATTTTGTGGGTGTTTTGATTTACTATGGATCTATGGCTCTTGGCCATTGGTAAGAGGCTAGAGACAGATTTTGACTCTTAGCTGGAAAAGGCAAGAGGCGTCTCATGCATCATACTAGGCACGTAGGATTCACAACATATAGACCTACTAGTGTGTGTTTTTACTGATGACTGAGAACTTTGGGTCTACTTAGACATACTTTTTCCTCTGATGTCAGGTTATATGGATCTATGTTGAGGCATTGGTGTGAATATGATGACTTGGACCTTGTGCACAGGTTGTGCAGTGACCCCAGTTGGTCGATGTGGCATGTGATGCCTTTCTGTTTAACCCCTTATTTGGTGTTGTTTCTCAGGTCTATGGTCATCTAGTCGAATCATTGAGTATGATGTCGATAGATACCAAGGATTTTCTTGTGAACAGGACCTTCTTAAGGTATTTCCGTATATGGATACCCGATGAGTGTCAGTCCAATTTCTCTTCTACTTGGGTTGTGACCTCTAGGGAGTAGTTACTTCTAAGGATGCTTGGAGTGGATTAGGTCCCTTGTAGGCTATGTTTTGGTTTTGAATTTTGTTATTTGTTGTGATCTTTACCGTCTTCTGAGAGATTTTGGATCTTTTGGGATAAGTGGTTAGGCATTGTGACCTGGTTGTGAGGATTTTTTTGTAGGGATGGTTGGGAGATTTAGAGACCCTTGGTTTTGACTCAGACCCTTGTAGGCCAACATATGTTTTTTTCTAGGGTAGCTTTCTTGAACTGTTGACCATGTTTTCTAATGCCTTTTTCGGTAGTGAGTTTTATTTTACACTCGTTTTGTGATCAAGTCATGGTAGGTGCTTGGGTTTTTTGTTAAAGACATGTTGATGTCTTCGATTTTTGATCTAGGAACCTCGGGTGCTTGTTTTTTGAGACTGGATTCAACGAGGCAGGACTGTTTGGGTGCTTGGCATGGTTGACCTATGTTTCTGCTATTGCGCTTGGTATTTCTTGAATCTAAATCGGTGAGTGTTCTGGTACGAGCCAAGGAACGATGTTTTAAGACTTATCATGGTTTTAGACCCCATAGTTTGTGTTGAAATGTCCCTCTGTGGTAGAGGTGACATTGTGAAATGTTGGCTTACCATGAGACGGTTGGCCCGTGGATGGATCATGGCCAAGTTGACAGGATGTGAGCATGGCTCAGAGGGAGTTGTGCACGCCTTCATTGAAATCTTAGTGTACTCCTGTAAGAGATGATCATGCGTTATCTTGATTCATCTTGAGTATGCTGAGAGAGTGTCGACCCCACACTGATCACCTTTTTCTTTCTTAATGTCCTTCCCTGTGAGGATGTAACCTGTTGTGGTTGCACTCTGGGAGTAGTGTAAGTAAATCCATATGGTGGGGAGTGCACCATTGGCCGTTTGAGGGATGTTTTCCTCATTCTAGTTAAACTTTGGTGTTTTCTGTGAGATTCTGAGCTCGGGGTTTTCTTTTAATATGATGATAGGGGTATTCCTATGGTGGGGAGTACCAGATCGGTCATAGTTAAATGTATTCCATGTATGAGGTGATTGTTAATGCTATGAGGCTAGTCGTTGGATAGTCTAGATAGCTTTTTTGTGAAGATGTTCAGGTTATGATCATGGATGTTGGTCCTTTCACTGGGCTTCTCGAGGATGAGAAGGTTTATAGTGGAGAGTCTGTAAGAACCTGTGTTTTTTCAGACTGCAGTTTTGAGCAGAAATTTGAATTTTTGTTGTTGGATGCTTGTGAGGGGTAAAATGGTCATTTTTCCCTAACATTTAATCTTGGATAATTTTTATGACCACTCCTTTGGTCCTATAATAGGGTTTTTACCCTAGTATAGGAGTTTTGTGGAAATATGAGTTGTTCAAATTTTAGCGTAATATTTAATATTTAATATTATTACATTAAATATTAAATTATTTATGAAGGTTCATTTGGAAATAACTTTTAAACAGAGTTTTGGATTTAGATTTCATATGTTCCATTGAGTTCGGAATGGGTATTTTATCCTAGGGAAGGCATAAACTCATGTCGGGCACAGGGGCTAGCCCCGGACCCTTTTTCTTTCTTTTCTTTTCTTTTTCCTTTTCTTTGTTTTCTCTTCATTACTCCTCCTTCTACATGATCCATTTGTGATCCTCCTTGGATGTTTCTTTTGGGAGGATTTGGATATTGAGAAAGATAGATATTTGGGAGGCAAGAGGGGTACCGATTTGAACCTCTCGATGCGCTGATTCAGCAAAGGGCAACCGTGAGCTGTGAAATCAACCGAAGCTTCGACGGTTTCTGCCCGAAGGTAGGGTCATTTATGTTTTCTCCATAGATCCACTTTAAACATGTGTTTTTAAGTTTTTAAAGCCTTATATTTATTTATTATGTCCTCTTAAGGTCAGATCTATTGTTTCGGGGGCAAAAACGGGCATTTTAGGCATTTTGAGGGATTTCTTGTCGGAAAACCCAGAATACATGGCATGTATTTCAGGGTAACATGCCATGTATTCCTCCTATTCATGGAAGAAAATTTTTTCCAAATTACTCACCGTGTACTTTGAGTACATGTTGTATAGTTTGAGTACATGTCGTGTAGTGGTGGTCATGTGTCTGGTCGTGTGCAAAAAGGACATGAAATGGTGGTTTTAAGGAGTACACATAGTGTACTATAAGTACACGTCATGTAGTGGCACTTGGGCATGTTTTCGGGTAAAAACGCACACAGGATGACATTTTGTGATCAGTACACTCTATGAATAGTAAAGTACACATTGTGTACTATTACACAGGCAGACCCCATGTGTTCTGGCCATGTTTTTTGGCCATGTACTTCTCCAGCTTAGTAGTTTTGGCATATCTTGTGCCCTAGAATTTTGAATTGGGCATGTGAGTTGTCAATTCTAAGCGTTTTTTGACTTATATTGCAATGGTGGAATCCTTTTGACATTATAGGTCATCTAAATGGTGTTTTGGGGGTTTCTATCTAAATGGAGAGGTTCTTCCTCCATTTATCGAATTTAGTTGTCACTTAAGAGTGAGGCTTGGCATGGATTCTAGATTGGGTGTTCGAACCAAATTAGTTGAGAACTTTAATCTAAGATGAGATATGAGATATATATTGTGTTGACCTCACCTGTTTTGATAATCCCAATTATGCCTTCACATACTTTGATAATCCCAATTAATGTTTATCTATATTCTAATTCGCTCAATCTATGACATTCTATCTGATAATAATATTAAAATAATCCTTGAAACATGTTAATAAATGTTTATATTTGTTTATATAAGTTTTGAAGTAATTCTAACCCAATCGGATATGTTTTGCATAAAACAGATAATTGTTAGTCACTGATCTGCGTATAGCTACTGATATAGAGCTACCAGTACTTAGCCTACCGATAGACTTAGTCTACTGATAGACAGAGTCACCGATAAGCTAAGATCACCGATACGCAGAGCTACCGATATGTAGAAGTCCACCGATAAGCATAGAACAAGTCTTTCGATAGTACAGAATGGAGATACCGATATGAATAAGTCTACCGATACACATAATCATTGGAACTAAGCAACCTACCGATATAGACAGTCACCAATAGACCAGAGCTACCAATAGACCAAGAGCTACCGATAGACCAGAGCTACCGATAGACCAGAGCTACCGATAGACCAAGAGCTACCGATATACAGAGTCACTGATACAGAATGAAGTTACTGATACAAAGCAGAGCTACCGATAGATCAAGAGCTACCGATATAGAATGAAGTCACCGGTAAATAAAGCTACTGATACCAATAGTTACCAATACATAGAGTAAGAGCTATCGATATTAGGAGCTACAGATACAAGTTTAAAGAGCTACCGATAGAAGGTCACTACTACACAAAGTCCACCATATATTTGATATTATTATTATTTATTTATTAAGCTAATGGTTACATTTGATGTTTTTAATGCAGTTAATGTTATTTAATGATATATGTTGGCATGTCAGGGAACCGTGCCTAGTACCCATGAAAAAGGTAATCATTCTTTTTTTCCGGAGCTGATAGCTATAAAAGGGAAGACAAAGACCTAGCAAAAACATATAGAATCAAGGAATTAAGAAGGCACACGAAGGGTGAAAAAAGATAAGGGATCAACAGCATTGAAAAGTGGCGCATTCACACAAGTCTACATCTATACCTGGAGAGCACTAGACATACACGAAGCTACTCATTCTAGAGGATAACACAAGCTGCATCTTGAGTGAATAACTACAACAAACACTTGATGCACTCAGGATGATAAGCTGAACCTAAAAACCAAGGAATAAAATGACACTCTATTTTTCAGACAAAAACCAGAGAAGGACTCAGAAGCTTTTCTGACTAATCAAACGAGTCCAGAGTTGCACTGTTAATCGCTAAATATTTTCTAAACTCATTCATAATTACTCTAGTGATTCTTTTATTTACATTTTGAGCAGTGTGGGTACCCTATTTATTTTACACACACACTGTCTCTTGAGCTAAGCTGGAGGATTCTTAAATCCTCATTCAAACTCTATAACTCCCTTATATCTCATTGTGGATAGTGGTAGAGGTCGATTAAGACCTGGATAGTAGTGAGATGTTTGTTTTCCCACGTAGAATTGTGGTAGAGGTATTTAAACCTGGACAGTCTTTGCACTGTTGTTTACCCCGATCTAGGGTGTGGATCAATTTATATAAATTGTTTGAGAGGACTAAGTCTCGGCTTGAGACTGAACCTCTTGGTTACATCTGCTGTGCATTTTAGTTTAAGTCATAAGTATACTATATATTTCATATTCTGCAGCTAACTACTTTGAAATATAATTTGTTTTAAAGTTACTTTTATAGTTAAATTATAAAGTGTTTATACTTATTGTAAACCAGTAAGTTAGTTTCAAAAGTAAATTTAATCTTCATATTAAATTAACTGAGACCTAATCAATCTTTGAGAAACTAATTGAACATTTACAATCTGTATAAATTCACTATAGTTTAACTTTGTTTTTAAATAGGGGGATTTTAAGAGAAATATTTTTAACAGAAATTTTTAATTGGAACTCAATTCACCCCCCTCTTGAGTATCCACTCCGACCAACATTTGGTATCAGAGGTTTTTATTAATACAAGTTTTCAAAACATTCTGTTTTTCAACTGTGATTTTAGTTACATTTTTAAAGATCTTAAATTTCTATTAGTTCTAAATTTTATCTCTTTAAATTTATTTGCTAAACTCTAGTTATGGATAATAGACTAGAAGGTGCTGCTACTAACAGGCCACCTTTCTTTAATGGTACAAACTATGCCCAGTGGAAACTTAAGATGAAAATTCATTTGGAAAGTATGGGTTTTGATATCTGGAATGCTATAGAGTCACAATATAAAATTCCAGAAACTGAAAGAACAACTTGGGATGAACCTACAAAGACTACTTACAATAATAATTATAAAGATATGAATGCTTTGTATTGTGCATTAGAAGATGAAGAGTTTAATAGAATTTATGCTTGTAAAACTACTTATGAAATATGGGACACGTTGGATATTTCCCATGAATGAACATCCAATGTTAAAGAAATGATATTGAATACATATACTATTAAATATGATAATTTTAAAATGAAATCTGATAAACCCATTTCTGACATGTATCTCAGGTTCAATGAGATTGTCAATATGATGAGTTCACTTGGAAAGGTTGTTCCAACAAAGGAACAAATCATGAGGATACTGAGATGCTTACCAGATAGATGGAGAGGCACTTTTGTGTCTATCAGAGAGTCATGTGACATCAGCACACACCCTGTTAAAGAATTAATAGGTAAGCTTATGATGTATGAAGAAGAACTCAAAGTGAACAAAGAAGAAGATGATGAACCCAAGAGAAAATCAGCGGCCTTCAAGTCTATTGCTTCAAAGAGAAAAGACAAGGAGAAAATGCATGTACCTACTGAAAGTTCAACAAGTGAAAGTTCATACTCTGACAGTGATTAGGAAATGGATCAAATAGCCAAGAGATTTAAGAAGTTCTATAAAAAAAAGAAATTATTCAAAAAATCAAGCTAAAAAGGTAAGTATGACAATAAAGGTAAGTGGAAGAAGGATTGGAAGAAATCTGGTAAGGAAGATGATATAGTCTACTATGAATGAAAGAGAAAAGGACACATCAAGGCTGACAGTCCAAAATTAAAATTCAAAAAGAAATATGATTATAAGGACAAGAAGTATAAGAAAGCTATAAAAGCTACTTATAGTGATTCAGAAGACAGCACAAGTGAATCTGAAGTTTCTGATTTTGAAAAGAATCGTGCCAACATGTGTTTCATGACCAACACATCTGAGGTAACCTTATATACTCCTATTTTAAATTCCTATTATTCTGGAGATGATGCAAAATCTGATTCTGATTCTGAAGACATGACTAAAGCTGAATTATCTGAATATTGTAACATGCTGGAAGAAACATGTAATGAAATTAAGGACAAATATAAGTCATTAAAGAAACAGCATGCTCTCACTGCAAATGTTAAATCTTCATTTGATATATAAAATGAAAATAATTCTCAACTGTTAAAGGAAAATACTAAACTGAAGTTTTCTAATGAGCAATTAAGGAAAGACCTAGAAAAATTTACAAATGGAAAGGATACTCTAACTCAAATGCTAGGAAAACAAGTGGCACCAAAATATACCACTGGAATAGGCTATCAGCCTGGACAGAGACAGCTTACTAAGACTAGATTTATTCCTAAATCTGGACAAAATTGTACTAGTTCTAGTTTTGGAAATTTGTATGCTTCAACTAGTTATTCATATGGTTATAGAGAAAATAAAGTTTATCTTTCAAAATATATTTATTCTGTAAATTATATGAGACCCATAAGACAAATCTGGGTACCTAAAGCCTTGTTTTCTAACCTTTCTAGACCCAAGAAGTTCTGGGTACCAAAGTCATTTTCCATCTAAACCTGTTTTTTAGGAGACCTGCTTGAAGAGTTCTCACAAGAAGGTATGGTACTTGGAAAGTGGATGTTCAAGGCATATGTATGGAGATTATTCATGCTTTAAAAGCTTAATAAAGGTTGATGGAGTCTATTTCACCTTTGGTGATAATTCTAAAGGAAAAATCATTGGACTATGTTAGATTGGTAACATTAATTTAGTTTTAATTTCTAAAGTTTTATTTGTTAATGGACTTAAATATAATCTGTTGATTATTTCTCAATTATGTGATGATGGATTTAATTTTAAGTTTGAAAATGATTCTTGTAATGTTTTTAATTCTAAGAATGTTTTAGTATTTTCTGCCTTGAGAAATGAGAATGTTTATGCTATTGATTTAAATTCTTTGGCCAAAAAAATGTTACTTATTTAAATGCTTTTCATAAAGAGTCTTGGATTTGGCACAGAAGATTAGGACACTGAAACATATATTAAATTAGAAAATTGACTAGGAAGAACTTAGTTAGAGACCTACCTAAACTTGAATTCCCATCGGAAAAAGTTTGTAATCCCTGTCAAAAGGTAAAGCAACATAAAGTTTCTTTTAAATCAAAGAAATTTCAAATTCTCAACCTCTCAAGTTGGTTAACATGGACTTGTTTGGACCTTCTAGAGTTTCTAGTTTAAATGGGAAACACTATGTCTATGTCTTAGTAGATGACTTTTCTAGATATACTTGGGTATACTTATTAGCTCACAAAAGTGAAGCTTGTTCTTACTTTGTTAAATACTCCAAGTCTGTAGAAAACCTTAGTGGACTTAAGATTAAGACCCTGAGAAGTGTCATGGCCGTGAGTTTGAAAATAAAGAGTTTTAATCTTATTTCTCACATAATGGCTATAGTCATAACTTTTCTTCCCCTTGGACACCTCAACAGAATGGTGTATTAGAAAGAAGAAATAGAACCCTACAGGAAATTGCAAGAACCGTGCTTAATGAGTATGATATGCCTATCTATTTTTGGGTTGAGGATGTGAATACAGCTTGTTATATTATCAATAGATTCTTGATTAGACCTGTTCTCAAGAAGACCCCATATGAACTATGGAATAATAGAAAACCCAAAGTTAGTTACTTTAGAGTCTTTGGATACAAAGTCTTTATCCTCAATATAAAGCATAATCTAGACAAGTTTGCTTCTAAAAGTGATGAAGGAATTTTTCTTGGTTATTATTTAACTAAAAAAGACTATAGAGTCTTTAACAAAAGAACCAAATGTGTGGAAGAATCTGTTCACATCAAGTTTGATGAAACTGATCCACATGAGCCTAAAATCTCTCTTGAAAATCTTGAAAAAGATTTGACTATTCTGGACCTTAATGATAAAACTAAAGAACCTGCTGTAAAAATATCCAGTTCTGGACATACTCCAGAATCTGCTTCTATAGAACCCGAACTTAGAGATGAACCAGAAATTTCTAGTCCTACCTTTACTAGATCAACTAGGATTCTAAAGAATCATCTTTTGGATGCTGTTGTTGGTAATCTTGATAGAGGGACATAGACTAGAGCTTCTCTAAGAAACCAGGTTGAACATGAGGCCTTTGTTTCACATCTAGAACCTAAAAATGTCAATGATGCAATCAATGAAGAATTTTGGGTAATGGCTATGCAAGAAGAGTTAAATCAATTTGAAAGAAAAAAATTCTAGGAACTAGTTGAAAGACCCAAGGACACTTTAACAATAGGTACTAAATGGGTTTTTAGAAACAAAGTTGATGAATTTGGAAATATAGTTAGAAACAAAGCTAGGTTAGTTGCACAAGGATATAGTCAAGAGGAAGGTATAGACTATGAGAAAACCTTTGCACCTGTAGCTAGATTAGAATCCATTAGGATCTTACTTTCCTATGTTGCTCATCTGAATTTCAAGTTATATCAAATGGATGTCAAAAGTGCTTTTCTAAATGGTTTTATAATTGAATATGTTTTTGTTGAACAACCACCTGGATTTACTAATCCTCATTTTCCAAATCGAGTTTTTAAACTTTATAAAGATTTATATGGTTTAAAACAAGCTCCAAGAGTTTGGTATGATAGACTTAGTAATTTTCTTATTTCAAAAAGTTTTACTAAAGGGATTGCTGATCCAACTCTTTTTATTAAAAGAATTTCTAAAGATGTTTTGATGGTACAAATCTATGTTGATGATATTATCTTTGGATCTTCAAAACATTCCTTATGTACTGATTTTTCAAAGAGTATGAAAAATAAATTTGAAATGAGTTTAATGGGAGAACTTAAATATTTTCTTGGATTTCAAGTTTTTCAAAATGAAAATGGTATTATCTTGAATCAAAGTAAATATACAAAGGATCTTTTAAAACGTTTTGGTTTGGATATTATTAAGGAAAGTGATACTCTTATGAGTACAGTCTATAAATTGGATACAGATGAAACTGGGAAACCAGTGGATCAAACCAATTACAGAGGTATGATTGGAAGCTTACTTTACCTTACTGCTAGTCGACCAGATATTATGTTTAGTGTGTGTATGTGTGCAAGGTTTCAAGCTAATCCAAAAGAATATCATTTACTTGCTGTTAAAAGAATTTTTAAGTATCTTAAACACGCTGAAAACTTAGGTTTGTTTTACCCAAAAGGAAAATCCTTTGAGTTAATGAGTTATTCAGATGCTGAATTTGTTGGTTTCAAGTTTGATACAAAAATCACATCTGGAACATGTCATTTATTGGGAAAATCCTTAGTATCTTGGTGTAGTAAAAAGCAGAATTATGTAGCTTTGTCCACTACCGAAGCAGAGTATATAGCTTCTAGTAGTTTCTGTGCACAAATTCTATGGATGAAACACACTCTTTTAGACTATGGATATGACTTTAAGCATGTTTCTATCAACAATGATAACACTAGTGCAATAAACATTTCAAAGAACCTTGTATCTCAATCTAAGACCAAACACATTGATGTAAGGCATCATTTATTGAGAGATCATTACCAAAAGGGTGATATTACTCTTGAATTTATAGGTATTGAACATCAATTAGCTGACATTTTCACCAAACCTTTAAGTTCGGATAGGTTAAGTTACATTAGGCATGAGTTGGGAATGATTAACCTTGATCGGTAGGAACCTCACCGATGTAACCTCACTGATGTAACCTCACCGATGTAACCTCACCGATGTAACCTCACCGATGTAACCTCGCCGATGTAACCTCACTAATGTAACCTCACCGGTGTAACCTCACCGATGAAACGTCACTGATGTAACCTCACCGATGGACCTCACAGATAGGAATTCTCACCGATAAATCCTACCGATAAGTGCACTGTTTTAAACTTCTGTCTGCCGCTAGAATCTGAATTTTTTTTACTTTATTTTATTTTATTTATTTATTTTATGATTCCTAAATGATAAAACTAAGTCCTAGTTACTTCTCAATCCACCGATCCTCAAATCCTTTACCCTCAGACCTTAGCTCCCGAATCTCTCGAGAACACTAAATCCCTCGAACCAGAGATGGAAAAAGCCAAACTCCCTACCATCAGATATGACACTGATGAGATGAATGCAAAGAAGCAGAAGTCTGGGCCAGAAGCAAGTGGTAGTGTTGGTAGAACTAGGTTGGGTAGGCGACCAGTGAACCCTCATTTGTAGAATAGAGTTATTGTGACCGAAAAAGAGATGTCCGTGGAATGGTTGTTGTCTAGCAAATCATTAGTGCTCGAAGTGTTGGAAGATCAAAAGTGGGTAGATTTCTTTTCTAACAACAATGGCCCCTACTATCTGAAGCTAGTGAAACAATTTTATGAGTTTGTGAGTTTTGAGAAGTCAGAAGATGAGAACTGAGTGTTTTCTTATGTGAATGGGAAGGAGATATCTTTTTCATCCGTTGAATGGGCTGAATGCCTGAAGGTTCCACACAAAGGTGTTTCTGGCTATGTCTCGAAAGAAATTCCACCTAAAAGTGATATATTCGATTATGAGACTGCCTAGGAGGAGCTCACCAGTGATAGAAATCAAAGACAAGTAGTGGCTACTGAAATGGATGGAGAGATTATATTTCTATTCAAATTTGTTCAGCATGTCTTAATACCAAGGAGAGGGGACTTTGCAAATTTAAGATATCAGGATATCTATCTCCTGTATCTCTTGAGACACTGTGTAAAAGTGAATCTGTGCAGATTACTGATGATTCAAATGGAAGACATGACAAAGCCAAAATCAAAGACCAATGCTCTATTATTTTCCAAATTTATCTCATTGATGATCAAAGTGAAAGGGGTAGCTGAGTCTCAAGATGAGACAGTGGTAGTAAAGAATAATTTTTGTATCACAACCATAGTTTGCAAATACATGAAGATAAATTGGAACCCATGGAGAGGAGAGTGAATTAATGATGAAAAAAAGGTATATGATAAATTCAATCCTGTGGATCATCCTTCAAGACCTAAGGATGTGTGGGATCCAAGTCTAGGACCTGATGAAGAAGAACCTGAGTACAATGATGAGACTGAAGAAGAAGATACTTCTATGGATGATAGAAGGGATCTGGACTTACCTCCAAGTCCTGCTGCTGATATTGTATCTTCAGAAAAGGAAGCCTTAGTAGAAGAAGAGACACCTGCTGATGAGGAAGACCAGCCAGCGCCTGAGCATGAAGAATAAAAGGAGAATGAATCTGAAGCCTCTGATTCTGTTTACTTAAGTATGAGTCCATTAATTAGAAGCTTAGTTGTTCCTACTAAGGATGTAGTAGGAGAAATGGAAGAAGTTGTACCTAATCCAGAGGACCCTCCTGCTGTTGCAGAAATAGAATTTATAGTAGAAGATTCTTATGAGGAAGAAAGACCTGCTGAGAATGTTATTGATGTACATGGGAATGCACCCATTGAGGGGGAGCATCAAACCAAGTTTGGAAGTGTTTCGTTGGATTTTGAGATTGAGGACTGGGCAGAAGACCTAGGTTTTGTGGTTTTTGGATTAGACTATCCTGATTCTGATAATGAGGCATCTCTAAATAGACCAAAAATCATTTATGATGTTGAGACTGAGTTTTTACCTAAAGATGTGGTCAGAATGCATGACCTGGATAATTTGAAGAAGAATCTTAAGGTCATTTTTTTTGGAAGAGACAAGGAAGATGGAATTTTCACTGGTGTCATCAATTCAATTGATTATGAATGACTCAGTGGACAGCATAGCATCTGAAATAACACCTGTTTTAATTTCTCCTGCTGATATGATCACCAGGGCTGACCTTGAATCCCTAAAGGATGAGCTGAAAGAGTCCTTCAGTGCTTCTGTTACTGAGTTAAAGCACTTCTTTGTTGAAGAGATGAGCAATTTGGAAAAATCTTTTAAACTCTCTCTCAGTTGTAATATGTCAACCTTTTTGGCAGAAATAGTGGAAGAAGTTACAGCCTTCCAGACTCAAGTATCTATACTGTAAGCATATGTTGAATCTCTAAAGAAATCTATTATCTCTTTAGAATCTTACATGAGTTTAAAATCTCAAGCATACAAGGACTTAGCCTATGTCAAAAGTGTTGTGAGCTAGATGGTATCTATCCTTGAAGGTTTTAAAACCTCTATGAAAGAACATGTCAGCACCCAGGATTCCCAAGTGAAAGACCTTATTAGTGGGTTGACCAAAAACTTCAAGGAAACAGTAACCTTCTCTATTGGTTCTGTTGCTTCAAGAACTTCAGTGGATCTGAATCAGATTCGAGCTGTGATGAAGTAAGAGCTTGGTTCAGCTTCAACCAGTGGCTCTGTGGACTCATTTGACTTGAGAAAAGTGGTGATTTCTACTAGAGATTCAGCTAGAGAAATAATGAAGATAGTCCAAGACTATATGAGAGAAGCTTATGCCTCTCAGAAAGAAGTGAAAGACAAGGTAGACTCCTATTTTCAAAAGGTTTACACGAAGCATCAACTCAACAATCACTTCAAACTTCTATTAGAAAACCTGAAGTTACCTCCTGTCAATCAAGCCTTTAGAGAGCAAGTCATCAAACTAAGGGAATTGACTCCAGCCTTGGAAAAATTCATGGATAACAAGGATGATTTCATATCTGCTATGGAGAGAGGAGGAGAAATAATTATGGATTTCAGAAATCTTTTTTTTTTCCTTTCCTACATGTCGATTCTAGGCCAGTGATTGTACCTCTAGCTTTACCTACATCTACCTCTATTTCTTCTCCTATTCAGATGACTCCAACCCAATCCATTCGATGCCTTACACCTATGATCACTCAAAGAACTCCTTAGTACAATCCAGGCACAGTTTCTGTGGCTTAGCCCCCTGTGATCATTTCTGAAATTCCTAAGCCTTCACCAGTATCCACACAGCCTGAATCCTCTTCTGATCCCAAGGGAAAATCACACATTTAGGATATGGATTGAATAGGTGGATAAGGTGTTTGATAGGAATCCCTTGTATTGTGTTTTCTTTCTATGTACCTTTTTGCAATATATAATACAATTGGCTTTCATTTCTTTCTTATTTTAGTCCTCTTCTCTTTGTTGTTTCCCACTTTTTGATTATCACAAAGGGGGAGAAATTTACAGTATCAAAGGGGGAGAAATATTCTTAGTATCAAAGGGGGAGAAATATTCTCAGTATCAAAGGGGGAGACATATTCTCAATGGAGGAGAAATATTATCTAAGGAAGAGCTACCATGCTTTCCCCCTATATCATTGCATTTAATTCTACCTCTGATACATTATGTTCTATAACATACTATTTTCTCTGAGATAATTGAATTTAATGATATATCCTATGATACAATTACCCTTTTTTTTAAATATAATATCATAAGTTGTGATTATCAAAAAGGGGGAGATTGTTGACATCACCTGTTTTGATAATCCCAATTATGCCTTCACATACTTTGATAATCTGAATTAATGTTTATCTATATTCTAATTCTCTCAATCTATGACATTATATCTGATAATAAAATTAAAATAATCCTTGAAACATGTTAATCAATTTTTATCTTTGTTTATATAAGTTTTTAAGTAATTCTAACCCAATAGGATATGTTTTGCATAAAAAAGATAAGTGTTAGTCATTGATCTGTGTATAGCTATTGATATAGAGCTATTGGTACTTAGTCTACCGATAGACTTATTCTACTGATATATAGAGTCACTGATAAGCTAAGATCACTGATACGCAGAGCTACTGATATGTACAAGTCCACCGGTAAGCATAGAACAAGTCTTCCGATAGTATAGAATGGAGCTACCGATATGCATAAGTCTACTGATACACATAATCACTGGAACTAAGCGACCTACCAATACAGACAGTCACCGATAGACAAGAGCTACTGATAGACCAAGAGCTACCAATAGACCAGAGCTACCGATAGACCAGAGCTACCGATAGACCAGAGCTACCAATAGACCAAGAGCTACTGATATACAGAGTCACCGATACAGAATGAAGTTACTGATACAAATCAGAGCTACTAATAGATCAAGATCTACTGATATAGAATGAAGTCACTGGTAAATAAAGCTACTGATATTAACAATTACCGATACACAGAGTAAGAGCTATCGATATCAGGAGCTACCGATACAAGTTCAAAGAGCTACTGATAGAAGGTCACTGCTACACAAAGTCCACTATACGCATCTACCAACAGGATCTACTATAATGATTGACCAACCAGTCAAACTCTATACTCTCAATATTATTTATTTATTAAGCTAACGATTACATTTTATGTTTTTAATGCAGTTGATGTTATTTAATGATATCTATTGGCATGTTAGGGAACCGTACCTAGTACCCATGCAAAAGGTAATCATTCTTTTTTTCCGGAGCTGAAAGCTATAAAAGGGAAGATAAAGACCAAGAAAAAACATATAGAATCAAGGAATTAAGAAGACACATTAAGGGTGAAAAATATAAGGGCTCAATAGCATTGAAAAATGGTGCATTCACACAAGTCTACATCTATACCTGGAGAGCACTATACATACACGAAGCCACTCATTCTAGAGAGGAACACAAGCTGCATCTTGAGTGAGGAACTACAACAAACACTTGATGCACTCAGGCTGATAAGATGAACCTAAAAACCATGGAAGAAAATGACACTCTATTTTTCAGACAAAAACCAGAGGACTCAGAAGCTTTTCTGACTAATCAAACGAGTCCAGAGTTGTACTGCCAATCACTAAAGATTTTATAAACTCATTCATACTTACTCTAGTGATTCTTTTATTTACATTTTGAGCAGTGTGTGTACCCTATTTATTTTACACACACACTGTCTCCTAAGCTAAGCTGGAGGATTCTTAAATCCTCATTAAAACTATATAACTCTCTTGTATCCCACTGTGGATAGTGGTAGAGGTCGAGTAAGACCTGGATAGTTGTGAGCTGTTTGTTTTCTCACATAGAACTATGGTAGAGGTCTTTGAACCTGGACAGTATTTGCACTGTTTTTTACCCCGATCCAGGGTGTGGATCAATTTATATAAATTGTTTGAGAGGACTAAGTCTCATCTTGAGACTGAACCTCTTGGTTACATCTGTTGTGCATTTTAGTTTAAGTCATAAGTATACTATATATTTCATATTCTGCTGCTAACTACTTTGAAATATAATTTGTTTTAAAGTTACTTTGATAGTTAAATTAGCAAGTGTTTATACTTATTGTAAACCAGTAAGTTAGTTTCAAAAGTCAATTTAATCTTCAGATTAAATTAACTGAGACCTAATAAATCTTTGAGAAACTAATTGAACATTTACAATCTGTATAAATTCACTACAGTTTAAATTTGTTTTTAAATAGGGTGATTTTAAGAGAAATATTTTTAACAGAAATTTTTAATTGGAACTCAATTCACCCCCTCTTGAGTATCCACTCCGACCAACATATTGTAACATGTGCTTTAGAGGACGTTCCCCTTGTGAGAATTTATCTTATGGCCTATGAGGTCGTGTGACCAGATACTTCCAAGGATCCCCTGAGGGGTGCCTTTACTTGTATGCTGACCTAGGGAGTCCCTTGTAGGATCTCTCTCCTATTTTCCTTTGAGTAGATCCATTTTGTAGGTGGGTTGTTCCTTTTTGTAGATTTTCTTTGGGTTATATGTGCAAAAGTGCTCGATACCCTAGCTTAGGTTATTACATGTTTAAGAAATTTAACATTATTAATGTCTTCCGTGAATTTTTTGCTTGAGTATGGGTTTTTTATTGTAAATAGGTTTGTTTAACTTGCAATGGATGTGCTTTCCCTGTTTGATTTTGATATTGGTTGTTGGGTCTAGAATTGCCTATTAGGATGTTATGCTTTCCATGCCTAGTATTGTTAGGATAGAGTTGATATTACATGACATGTGTGTGATATGCTTTGTAGTTGCTTAGCCAAGTAGTATTTATATTTTAATTTGGATAATGATTATCATTTATGCGCGATTTCTTTACACAGGGTTGTGGGAACCTGGTGTAGTGAGACCATAAGGGGAATTGACGTTGATGGCTTACCCATAGTGTCTGTTATACTTTTCACGCTGCGAGACCATAGGGGGATTGACATTGAGTGATCCCTCAGAGTGTCTATAGTTATCATTACGAGACCACAGGAGGAATTGACGTTGAGTGCTTCCTCAGAGAGTCTGTAGTTTATCGGTAAAAGACTATAGGAGGAATTGACGGTGAGTACTTCCTCAGAGAGTCTTTATTTTTCATGAGAACAAATGGGTTAGACTGTGTGAGCTATCTCAGAGGGTCATGTATATTTAATGTTAATGATAAGTTGAACCATATGGGTTAGGTTGTGAGAACTTTCCCAGAGGGTGACGAGTGGTGGGGATGATTACGAACTCCTCAAACTATGTTTGGAATGATTACGCTTTTCCAGATTAGTTAGGATTGACCATCGGTATACGATATCATTCCTTACAGGATTGAATGTTGGTATGTAGAAATCTAGTGGTGATTGGAGGTGATTATGGGTGAACCCAAGTGTAGGATCAGCTTCCCCCTGTGGTGATGTAGCTTTCTCAGAGATATGATTCTGGCACTGGCTGAAGCAGGTTTTGTGTCGATCGGAATTACAAACCCAAGGATCAACTATTGTTGTAGTTTCATGTTTTTTGATACACATACCAATGAATATTCATATTTATGTATATGTGTATATGTATGGGACTATACATGTATGAATATATAGATATGTACATCCATGGTGTCACTTATCTAGTTGACAGGGATTACATACCCTGAGTTCAACTATGGTTTCACATTTGTTTTACTTCTCTTCTGTTGTGTTCCAGTTGGGGTGAGCATGTTGTTATTGCATACACTTAACAACATAGTTATAGGTTGCTTGTCTGGGTTCCCTACTGAGATTATTTCTCACCCCTACACGTGCACCTCGGTGTGCATGTCGACCTTATGTCTGTTTTTCAGGTTGAGCACGAGTTGCATGGTGGATAGGGCTGAGGCCTATTGTTGCATGATCGAGCGGAGCTGGTCGAGTGGTTCTACTGATCAGGCTGGTGTAGTTCGACACCCCTAGATCCTCGCTTCTAGTCAACATCCTCTGGCATAAGAGGAGGCGTGCTTAAGTCCTTATGGCGAACCGGCTCAGAGCACCGGTTTAGTGGATTCCGGGTTAGTACGTTACATATTCTCTCTTAAGCACCCCTATGTATCATAGTACTTTATAAATTTTAGAGTCCACTCATCACTAGAGTACCCTTACATATCTTTTAGGTAACATGTATGTATTGTCCTAATGAACATTACATATCATATGATCAACCCTTACATATCATAGTACTTTACCAATTTTCCCAAAAATCTGAAACACCAAAAACCTTCAAATTTATCTCATCCTTCTCATCTCAACTCCAAACTTCTTCAAAAATACTCATACCTCTTCCAACTCCATAATATACTTAAATAATATCATTTACAACCTCTCAAATCTAGATGTACCTATACATTACTAAATATAATTTTTGTATGCCTCGACCTTGATATATGGAAGTATCAAGGTGCCTTCATTCATAATCTCTTCCATATAACCACTGGTGTGTCTTTAATGCTTCCTCGTTAGATATGACATGATTATCATGTTACTCTAATTCCATGTATATCATTGTAATGCATACTCAATAACCCAAATTTGGTTCCCATGTGTATGGTAACCACCCTCTTCTTTATCAATTTCACTATTCCCTCTAATGCCAACCATAATTCATTGTCAATAAATCCAACACAAAACCTCATGGTTGAAATAATTTTCTAGTGGTAATTCAGTGTGTGGTTGGGATGTAAATTATTCTCATTTTTTATACAATGAGTTAGGAATTATTCATTTTTAGGCCTTTTGAAATCTTGTTCCTCATTTGAGATTCAGAATTGGGTTTTCATAATGAGGGTTTTAGCACAATAATGCATCATTTAGAATTTTGGAAAGATTGGTTTTCATAAGTTTCTACCACATTATTTTTCTATGGAATTTGAGTCTTACAAGGGTGTTTCAAGACATTGAACCTCTTACTTCCTTGCCTCTATAGTGTTTTTTCTTGGTTTTCTTGGTGATTCCTCAAAATTAGCACCTTTATCTTTCCGCTTTCTCTTTTCTCCTTCATTATGTTCCATATTTATTCCCTAATTTGGGAATTGTGGGATGATTTCTTTATTATTGTTTAATATAAATTGAGGATTTTTATGTTTAGGGTGTGTGAAGGAATCCAATAACCTTGGTATATATATATTTATAGAAATCATGTTGTTTTTGTTAATCTAATGGGGATGGTTCTATCAATTTTTCATTTCTTTGGCATAAACATGGGTTTATAAGTGTTTTAAATGGATTTCCCACAAATTTAATTATTTTTTATAGTATCTATGTTGGTTTTGTGAAAGGTTTTAATTATATATTTTAAAATTATAAATGATTTCAATTTGTTTTAATTAATTATTTTTAGTTTTCTATTTAAATGTATTCTTAAAGATTTTAAATATATTGATAAAGGGTGATTGGATTTTATTATACCATATTTAGGTTCCATTATTTATTATGATAATTATTTATGGTTTTAAAAGTTTTTTCTAAGGTTTTAAAGATAATTTTAAAAGTCTTAGGCCCAGTTTGGTAATTTATAAGTCTGAAAATGTTTTATTATGCATTGTGTGAATTTCATAATCAATTATATGATTTATGATTAATTTTAAAAGTTTGGTTTCATGGGCTTAAAATATTTTTGCACATATAAAACCTTATTTGGATAATAATGAAAAGTGATATTATTTTTTTACACCCTCTTAGCATGTATTGGGTTAATATTGATTTTGAGGAGGACATTTCTATGAAGGGTGTATGAGAAATAAGGTGTGATATTTTTTAAATGCATTGATTTCTATTTTATGTTTGGATCTATAAAACTTTATAAGAATCCTTGAGTATCCAGGTGGGTATTTTTATAGATGAGTGTTATACTAGTGAGGTTGTGCACTACTATTACACCCTAATGAAGGATTCACATTGGAGAGTGGGATTTCCCTCTATATGAAGCCAAATGAGGGTAAGACGAATGTGTGATGATAGGATTGCTTCAATATGCTAGTGTGTTGTATCCATTAAAGTAAAGTCCAATATTGTCTCCTATGGAACTAGGTAATTATCCTATGATTCTTGATTTGAGATTATTTTTTACTTTCATATTGTTTGATGATTGATTATTTTTATGATTTTATCTATTTTATATTGATTTTATTTCTCCTTGGTAAAATTATCTTCTTTTTAATAATGTAGGTAAACATTTTAATTATCATTCTTACTCATCCTTATATATGTAAAAATACTTTACTAGAGTTTGTATTTTGATGATAAAATTGTATGAAGTCATTGGAGGCATCCTACTAGGTTAATACTCACTCCCTTCATATATGCCTTTTTTATTGTAGATTGTTATACTCTCTTTGTATTGTAGCTATGGTATGACATATATTTTTTATTATGAGAAAATCATGGGCTCTTTTTTATCACTATATAAGTGGTGAAATTAAATAATATCATGTATGTCACAAGGATATAGTTGGTATTTTATCTTATTTATGTTAGGTTATGTTAACTATATAGGCTGGAATTTTTATTTATTCTTTCTCTCATTATATTATGTAGGGACTCATGTATATTTTTATTTTTATAATTGGATATTCTTTTTATTTTATATTCCATTCTTTAATTTTATTTATTTTATGATGTGTATTTATATTTCATGACAAATCTAATATATGGATTTTCTGTTTGGGATTTTCAGATTGAATATATTATTTAGTTGTTATTGTTAATAATGGTAAATTGTTCCCACTATTTAAATTTGATATATTTGGTATGTGTGTCATCCTATGATGATTAGGAACACAACTCAAGTTTGTATCATGTCAGTTCTGGTATGGTTTTCAAATATTGGGGTCAATATGTTACAGGTAACATTTTTTAATAACATGATAATTCATTCTATAACATAAGAAATGCAATGATCAAGGTTATTGATTCTAAAATAACTTTCTTTTCATATAAAGAATAAATGTATTTTAAAATACCCATTATATATATTGTTATATCATTTTATTTTAAATCTTTCAATATTTGAAAAAAAAAATTATGAATAAAAATCCTTTTTGAGAAAATGAGGGATTATGCTAAATTTATTATTATAATTATTTATTCATTTAGTTTCTTAGTAAAAATATTAAGATACATTAATAATAATTATGTGGGAGTACTTTAAATAAACTAATTTCAAAAAAGTTTGAAATTTTTTCATACTTTAATTAATAAAGATCTTGTTATTTTGGAGTTATGTTTCACTAAACTAAAGTTTATCTAGAGAAATGTAAAATACACCATATGAGATATATATCAAGTTTGTCTTGTTTTGTATTTATAAAGATTTTTAATAGAGGATTAAATATACATTGTTTGTCTTATAATATAAATCTGGATATTTTATATATATTTTAGTTTCTCATGAATTAATGGGTTTTACTTGAATAATATATTAGAATATGAATTTTTTTTAATTCAGTGTATTCCTTGAGAATGAATTGATAATTTAAGGATTTTGTGGGAGTAAATTATGAAATTAGTGAATTTTATGAGCAAAAATTAGAAAATTCTTCAAAGATATAGAATGTGTCAATTTCATAAGTGTTGTGAAAATTAAAGTTAATTCATGTTACATAATGGGTACTGTAAATAAATGGTTTAGTGGGAGTATAGGTTTTATTTATGGTAAATTATGTGAAATTTTTAAAAAATAACCTAAGATAAATGATTCTTGATAAAAAAGATATTTTTTATATAGATCAAAGAAATTATACATAATATAAATATTATGAAGATTCATTTATAAACACACACACATGCTATATTCATTGTATTGATTAAAAATACCAATTAGTTTCTAGTTAAGGTTACTTGATTGTTTTCAATATAATTCTTCCATACTTGTGAAGAGATTAATAAATAATCTTAATTATATTGGTAAATTAAATTTCATTGTAAGTGTCACATCAATACTAGTTACCAAAGTTAATTACATGAGTTTTTTTTTTATTAGTGATTAATGTAAAAGTTCCATGAGGTGATAGTAAATGAACATGTACAATTCTAAGTATTAATTAAATCTAAAAAACTAATAACATTATAACATTGGATGTTATGGGAAAATGGATTAAATATGATGTTCAAATATTGAACATCAATATTAAGAATCTAAATCTTACTAATATCTAAACATATTTTCTTTATATATATTATCTAACATAATTGTTTAGTGAGAAAATTTTTCAAATGGTTTCATAGTGATGTAGTGGTTGTTACATAAGATGTAACATGTTTAACAAAATAACTAATGAAGAACACATGATATCACTGAGATACTTATCTATTAGAACATGGTACAACTAAATCTTATGTATTTTTTGTTGATATATTGCTAAAAATATTAATAATGTACAAATAAATCATATTATACAAAGTTATCTCATTTTAATCATTCATCCATGTGGGTTTCATATATTTCATGAGAATGGAATGATAATTAACCCCTTAGAGATTATTATCTAAGTTATTCCTAACTAATGGTCATCATCGAGAAATTTTTGTTTTCAAAACATGTTAAGATTAGAATAAATAGGGGATCATATGAGATACAATGTTCACTCATGATGCATCAAGTGTGACTTGTTGTCTAGATCTATCTACCTGAGTATACTGCATAAAATACTATATGTAATGTTTTGTGTATACTTAGGGTGAATTTCTCATAAAAGTCCCCATTATATAATGTTAATATGGTACCTTTCATATGAATATTCATACTCTGATACCATTCTTACACCATCCTTGAGGCTGAGATAAGCATGGGATAGTTTGATATGTTTTTGATCATGTGGTAGGGTTTTTTACCAATATATCATTGGTCCTTTTGTATGATTAGTAGGATATTTGATCACCCGGTAAAGTATGGCCTAGGAAGTGCATGGTCATACCTAGTTTGGTGATATATGATGTTCTTGTCTATTTAAATGAATGATATGTTATATATTCATCTATTTTAGTTAATATTTTCTTAGAGAATTGAAAATATATGAGTTGTATCTATGATATTAACATTCTTCATGTCTCGTAGATAGACTCAATTTCTTGGACAAAGGGATTAAATTATTATGGTGGAATTATTAGATATATTTGGTGTACATGGGAATAAAGAAACATTTATATGATAGATATCACATCATATCCGTTTATAAAT
Source organism: Viscum album (assembly GCA_963277665.1). Lineage (NCBI taxonomy): Eukaryota > Viridiplantae > Streptophyta > Magnoliopsida > Santalales > Viscaceae > Viscum > Viscum album. Next base: position 1,710,647,481 of record OY728137.1, on the reverse strand, counting down.
TGTATAGAAATGAAAATTTTATAGAGTTTTATCATTGCTTACAATCATATATTATGAATTCACATTCATTCTCAATGTTATAAATAGAGATTTGTAGATTAAACTAAACCAAAAAAAATAAAAAACCTGAACTTCTATAAACTACTATAATCTTATTTAATTTAATGAATATGTTAAAATATATTGGTGAAAATTGTATAATTTAGTTTTCGGTTTTGGTTTTGTTTTGGTAGTCATAACTATTATTAATTGAAGTTGATCGATTAAATAATGTATATAAATATTTATTGAATCTGGTATTGATGATTATTTTAATTTTATTGAAGTTAAACATAATATAAATCCTAATATTTTTTTATTGTAATGTAATGTGATGGATTGATACTTAATTTAAGTGAAAACAAGTCATTAAGTTTATTACAAAATAAAAACCCATGTTCAGTTTTTTTCGGCTTGTTTAAACTTGTAGTTTATTTTTATTTTTTTTGATTTTATAGTAAAAACTATTCTAATGAATGAATTTTTATTTTATAATCAATGGGTTTTCTTAAATATGTTAAACTTATTTATATATTTCTTTTTAATAATTTATTTTTCTACGATTGTAATTTTTTCTTTTTTATCAGATATTTTTTAGATTCCCAATAGATCTATGTAAACACATCTAAGAGGGGGGATGAATTAGGTGTGGTCTACTTTTTACTAAATTACAATTTTTTCTTTAAACCTTTCAACCCCTTTGGACTTTGAACATCTAATATTGGTTAAGAATATTGGATCTTTTATTGTTTATCCTAGAAATCACTTATATATAATGCTAGTAAAGTAGTAAATTAGAATATGTGTTTTTATAAGTAAAGTGAACAAAGTTGTTTGATTGTATTTATTTTCAATTATTTTTTTCAATGTAATAAATTAAAATAAGTGTTCGGTGATGAATTGAGTATCCACACACTAAATAAGAATATTTATTTCCCATACATTATGGTTAAATAAGAATAAAGAGCTAGCTTCTTGGAATACCTAGCTAGAAAGATTCCTAGTAGATCTATAAATCAGATGAATGAAATAGTTTATCTTCATGTAAATGACAAGTGATAAAGGTGAATATGCATTTTCATCAATAGGTTTAATGTAAGAGAATATTTCTGCTAAACTTATGGCTGGAATGCCTGTATGGATATAGAGAACATGTATAAATTGGGTTCAAATCATGGATGAGAGCTTTCTGAAAGAGGAGACCCATCAAAGGAGTATAAATAATGTTGGTTGTTGTAATTAATTTTTATCAATTTTTACACACTCCAAGATGACGGTTGAAGTGAACAGTGATGGTTCGGGATTTATTGAAGAATATTCACACCTAAGCTGGTAGATATATTAACTAAAATACTTTTATTCAATCATTTTATATATCGCTAAAGTTATTGAGAATTGTTTTGGAGTTTTGAGTAAGATTCATGAATTATTAAAGGTGTTTTGATGAATTTTTGAATAACTAATATTGGGTTGAGTCAAAGTGTAGGAGTCCTGGTTTGAAATGGATAGAAAATTGGAAATTTGTCTAAGACTAAATTCCACATAAAAAAATTTCAACATAGGTGAATTCCTACATAGTTGAAAGTCCCACGAATGAAAATATTTTCTTACTTGAATATCTATCTATGTGAATACAGTTACATAGAAAAATTTTCCATGTACACAAATTTATGTAGAAAAAATCAATTGTGTATCCAAATCTATAAACCACATACACTAATAAAGATTTTTGTATCCGAATGAAGTGACATATCTAAATTCATAAAATAAGGAATTTTCATGGAATATCTAGACTACACATAGCCATAGTCTATTGTGTATCTTAAATCAGATCAGGATACATGAATGAAGACTCACATAAGAAAAAATGGTATAGGAGCACTGCATAACCAAATTATGATATGTGAATAATATCATAAGGTAATTCTTTGCATAGATGAATTTATGTATGTGAAATTGAAATTCACGTAGCTGGATTTAATTTATGTATTGGGTGGAAAATATAGAGTTTTTAGAATTTATATTCTAGAGAGAAAATGATTTTGGATGATATAGGAGATATTCAATATGGGTATAAGCATTAAAAAAACCTAAAACAAGTTTTGATTGAAGTATGATAATCAAGAGGAGATGAACTTCATTGATGTAAATGGGTGATCGAGTCATGATGAAAAGTGAAGCTTCTATAATTATTTAATTCTAAGGAAATACAAATCAGTTGATGTTGATGTTGTGATTTCAATATCAAAACATCATGAATCTTAGAGAATCCATTATATGAGGTTGTTTTGAATAAAAATGAATGAGGATAACTAGTACATTTATTTATTATAGAATAAAATTAAGTTACCTAGTTTTCAAGAATAATAGCTTGTTGATTCATCAAGCAGACATTTATCAAGTAAGTTGGAAGAAACATAAAACTTAGAGATATTGTACATAAAGGACACTGTTATTTTTATCTAAGGATTCTCAAGAGTTTATGTGTAATTTAGATTTAATTTTGAGTATTTTCCTATGACTTGAGAAATGAGAATAATTGTTGAGTGTTACTAGCGATGAAGAAAAATTCCATGCTGAATCTGTTTGTTGTATATTTTAATAAAAAAAATTAAAATGATTGTGTGGATCTTTATGGAAATGTTTTAAGGAAGATAAAGTTATGAATATAGTAGATATTTTGTGAAGATATTTTTGGATGAGTTTTAAGAATATGAAGCAACAAATGTGGGTATTCTGGGAATACTTTTTGAGTTAAAAATCAACACACAAGAATACATGGAACCTAAACAGGGTATTTTATTATGGTGATTTTTGGTTAGGTGGATACTCTTGTTAATGGTTGTTCCATTTATGGAACATTGAAAATTAAATGTACTATAAATATAGTCTCCTAGACACATGAATTTTTTTGGATATCTAGGAGAAGAAATAGAAATATAATAAAGAGTCGTTGTTTTCAATGTGAACAAAAACTGAGAGAACTGAAAGTTGAGATATTGTGTGATATATAAATATATCTTGCAGATGAATAAAAGAATCTTCTTCATGCTATATTAAAGAATAAGGAGGATCCAATCATCATTCTGAGATCATATTTAAGTGTATCAAAGTTCTAAGAAGAAGAGGATCTTGTGACAGCCATTATTATAGAAGTTGAGAAGAAAGTTAGGAATTCACATGAGTTGTTTGTGAAGATATTTAAAGCTGATATGTGACTAGGAACTGAGCTTCATGCATTTTTATTGAATATATTATGGTATTAGAATATGTTGTATTAATAAAACTGAGAACTATTCTATTTATTTATAGATATCCTTATGTTAAACAAAGATTGAATTACTAGGAGGAGCTGTAAAGAAACCATTGTAAATACATGGTGTAAATCCATAGAAACTATGAGATTCATGGTATATAAGAAGATCGTTGTGTGAATCAGTAACAAAAGTGTGAATATATAATGATAATTTCAATTTGATTCTGGAAAAAAGAAATTCATGTGAGATAAAGGAAGTTATGGGTGTAGGAAGCATCAAACCCATTGTAATTTGTAACTGATTATAGTATAGAATACTTTATTGGGGAGAAAATCAATCAAGGAAAAGTGTATATCATATTAATAAACCTTGTAAAAATATTGTGTTATTATGTACTACTTTACTTGAAGGGATACAGTTGATTGATTTCCAATTTTAATGTTAATAGATCTAATTTCACTAATCAATAATAGAGGTTTAATTCCAAAGGGGTTGAATTAATCAAAGAATAATTTGGAATTGATGAAAAAATTTCCACACTATATTCAGCCCCCTAGGTGTCTGCACCTATGAAAGTGGTGTAATAATTTGTATAAAAGGTTATGTTCCCTCTGATTAGATCTATTTTAAAGGCCCGCTAAATTTCATATAAGTTTATGAAGTGAAAATTTTAGAAGAGTAACGAGCCTCAAATGGATATATTTGATTCCACTCCTATTGTTACACAAGTGTAAGTCTCTCCCAACACTATAGAGAATAAAAGAAAGAATAAATTCAAAAATATTATAAGGAAAGAGGAATCACCACTAACTAAAGGTAATTATAGTGTTTTTTGTTCCATAAAACCTTGTGGGAGATATTCATCAGATGAAGTTAGTTCAAGCTGTGTAGAATTTGAGAAGCTTGAAAATGATAAATCACTCAGTGATTTTTATTCTGAAATCAAGGAGTATAATGAAAAAGTCCACAATGAAGTTTTTATATATATACTAATGTATATAATGGGACTATAGAATGAGAAGTCACTATTGAACCAAGAGGATGATGCAATGGAAGATTCATTGGACAAACCGGTTGGAAAGACTAAAACTCTCTTGAGACTAGATAAAGAAAATAATTAATTGGATACACTTTTCAATGAAATATTCTCTCAAAATAATAAATAATTTCAAAGAGTCTTATATGATAAGTAATCTTGTAATTATGTTGTAAAGGAAGTAGTCTATGCATTATATAAGTTTCATAAAGTATCTATGGATGTAAAATCTACCCTTCTGGAAGTTAAATCAAAAAGGGTAAAAGAGTTGGGTAAATCTTTGGTAGAGATAATAAAAATATATTAGGATCAAATTTATAAGTTTAAGAGTGATTTCAAATATAGGTTGATATCTTCATAATATGAAAAGAACACTCTCAACCTAAAATATCAAGAGCTAAAAATTCAATTGAGAAATCTGGAAGAAGAAAAATTTGAAACTTCCCAACCTTAGAAAAATAATTGTGTTTCTACTAAAAATTTTTAAGTGATTAGTACATCAAAGAAGAATAACATTGGTGTTAAATAAATATAGAGATTATGTGAAGAATCATCTGCCTCTAATTATTTCAAAAAGGTACCCCACTATGCAGTTAAATCTATTTACATCAAATCTATAATTTCTAAAAGTGTAGAAAAAAATAGAAAACTATAAAAATATGGGAATATAAAAATGAATTTAAACCCACCAACATATTAAGAGTGTAAGTGTGTAAGTTCTTAAATGGAATTTTTACAAACTGATCCCAAAATAGATATGAAACTATTCAAAAACATCATGTACAACAACTTGGATAGATTTCCATTTGAGAAAAGATAAGGAGGCTTGTTGGGTAATGTTAGTACTTATAGATATTTGGGTATAGAGAAATAGACTAATAGTATAATATGTTAGTATGTAGAAATCATATAATTCTAATATCAAGGGGGATAAATACTAAAGAAAGAAAGAAACCTGCTAAAAATAATCAAACCTCGTAGAAAATGAAGAATTTTTCTTTGAAAATATATTTGAAAGTTTGATGAACTTATATGATTTGTACAATATTAGTGGTCATGGTTAAGATGAATGTCAGTACAATCCTACTAGGTATCATCCTTTTATTGAAGATAAAAAATAACCACCAAATTCTTGGAAGTAGTTGAACAAAGAAAGTAAGGTTTCCTTGGGAAGGAATATAACTCCTAGGAATTCATAGAAGGATGAGGAGAATGTTCAACCCTCTAGGAGAAAATCATAAAATACCACATCTAAAACTCCTAATAAGAAAAATATCTAGGGTATACTACCAACAATTTGAATATGCTTCTATTATGGAAATATATTCCACATCATGGATACTTACAAGAAATTGATGATGACTAAATAAAGTGGGAGTAATCTATAATCTACAAGAAAAGAATCTGTCTAAGAGAGAGATTATAGTATTAGATGTTGAGTCAAATGTTATCTTTTGACTTCTATATTTTGTTTTGGAAATCACAAATGTCTTTTTAATCGTATCGTACTGACTCTGTCAATCGTACCGTACTAACTCTGTCAATCATATCGTACTGACTCTGTCAATCGTACCATACTGACTTTGTCAATCGTATCGTACTGACTCTGTCAATCGTATCGTACTGAATCTGTCAAATGTATCGTACTGACTCTACTATTCATACGTTCATTACTTGTTTTGGTACTTAGTCAAAAACACTTGTTTCATATAAATCGTATCATTTTTTATCATCGACATATATCTTGTTTTAACCAATACGATGTTGTTGAGTTAGTTACAAACTAATCAAAACGATGTCATGCTTTCTGTTTCAATATGACTGTTATGATGCCAGGTGTCCAAGTCCCTCCGAGTTTTTCGGAGAAATATGACCGTTGGAGGCAACATGACCATTGGAACCCAAGGCCTATAAATAGTAGGTCATTTGAAGCTAAGAAAGATAACGAATGAGACGTTGTGGAAAAACTGTGATACTTTGCTTCAATCAAGATTCTAGAGAGAGATGTTGTGACTTCTCTCATCTGCTTTGTGCGTCTGATCATCGTATCGAGGGATTTCAAGTGATTGAAAGACAGAGGTGCCAATTACCTACAAAATCGAGGGCTGTCGGGGATAGGCAGACAGATGAACCGATCATCGTATCGAGGGTTGTCGGGGATAGGCAGACAGACAAATCGATCATCGTATCGAGGGCTGCCGGGGATAGGCAGACGGACGAACCGATCATCGTATCGAGGGCTGCTGGGGTTAGGCAGACGGACATACCGATCATCGTATCGAGGGCTCACCAAGGTGTTGGTGAGACAGACCTTTTATCCTAGGTGAAAGGATAACCCTTCTCTTTGGGTTAAAATAATTGTAATTCTTTTACATTTCCGCTATTACTTGTATTAGAAAGGAATTTGTATTGTTTCCTTTCTTCTTTACATATTCAATTGTAATTGTTTCAATTACAATCATTCTATTACATATTGTTTTGATTGATTCTATACGCTTTAAGGTAGAATCATTCATCTTTATATTACTCTGATTATTGTGTTCATCTTGAATACAATTTTTTTACATTTTATTAGTATTACATTACATCATACCTTTTATATTCAATACAATTGTGGGTGTTTGTATTTGTATTAGTTTAAGATCATTTAAACTAATCTCTTAGTTGCTAAAACTCAAAGGTTTTTAAACCTACAATTCACCCCCCCCCCCCCCCCTCTTGTATTTTTCCATCTAATAGAAAAACATATATACATATTCGATCCAACAATTGGTATCATAGGAGGTTTTCCACTGATTTATATTACTAGCTTTATTTCTTTCGTATTACTATCTTAAATACTTACTACACTAACGTGTGGAGTGGAAAAGTTTTTTTGTTGTATTAGATGGCAGGAATGAATATTGGGTCAATAGAAAATCTGAATCCTTCTAGACCACCGATCTTTGATGGAAATGATTATGAGTATTGGAGAGATCGTATAAAGACTTATGTCATTAATACTGGTGTAGACAATTTTATTATGCTTACTGGAGGTTATAAAATTCCTGACAAAGAAGTCAGTACTTTCACCAACCAAGAGAAGCAAGAATATCTGAAGTGCCCAAATCAGTGTGATCACTGAGAGGGGGAGGGGGTGAATCAGTGATCCTTTAAAACTTTTTACTAATTGATTCGTTATCAATTAAACCTCTATGGCTTGTTAAGGCCTCGATCCACTCTTCTTGTATCTCTCAGCCTTTCCTCGAGTGATGCAGTAAATGTAAAGGCACAAGACACAAGCATTTACAAGGTTCGGAACCAAAGGCCTATGTCCTTGCCATGTTGGTTAAACACCCCAACATGGTTTCTTCCATTATAATCTGTTATTATTACAATGGAAGATACAGAGTCCCACTGTATCTCACCTGAGTCCCACAGGAGGGTCTTTATACTGCGTCCCACAGTGTTACCAGAGTCCCACTGGCCTGCTCCAGAATCCCACTGAAGACTTCTTCCACCCTGAGTCTCACAGGGGGCTTCTCCTGGCTTCTCGAGTCACACGAGCAGCACTTCTTCACTTCATGTTCTTCAAGTATCTTCAGCAGCCTGGGATAAAGGTTGCTGGCCTTTCTCTCTTCCTCTGATCACTTGAGTTGATTAGGACTTCTCGTCTTGCTCAGAATTTATCTCATTTCTCTTAGTATAACCTGGCTTCTCTCTTCAAGAATCTTCAACAGCCTCTGATAAGGTCTGTTGGTCTTGCTCAAAACTTCTGATCACTTTTGTTGATCAGGGTCTTCTCAATTACTGAAAACTCAGGCAGCTGATGTCTTTAACTTCAGTCTGGCTTCAGTCTCACTTCACATCAACTTCATGCACTGAGTGCATGGAAACTCTTCTTCCTCATGCACTAACTGCATGGCTTCTCAAAAATCTTCAAGAACTTCTGGTCTTGGACAACTCAAATTGCACACAAGCAGATTCAACTTGTTCACGTGTCCACGTGCATGCATGCATGCATGCACTCCCCCTCTTCTCTTCCTTGGTGTGATAAACACTCAAAGAGTGTAATTTCTCCTTAAGCAGACACACCTTCTTCACTTCACACACTTTGTTCTTTTTGTCCACACACTTAAAAGTGTGTTATACTTTAGTGTGGATGTCCTCTTCCTTCTTCTTCTTAATGTGTACACTTTGCACACACCTAGGTTCGGCCTTCACTTGTTCTTGTTTGCCCACACACACTCAAAGTGTTCTTCTTTGTCTTTGGCCTTCTCTTCACTTCTTGCACACATACACAAGGTGTGATCTTCCACTTTGCACACACACTTGGTATGGTCTCCACTTGGTGCACACACAAGGTATAGTCTCGGCCTTCCTCTTTTGTTAAGCACACAACCTGTAGGTGTGTCTTTCCACTTAGCACACACACTGCCCGTGTGCTTCTCCTATTCTCCACTGCCGCGCAGGGTTCAATGGGTGCAAGGCGTGCAAGGTGCAAGTGGCCTTCTTCTCTTCTGTCGATCAAGCACTTGGGTGCACAAGGCAGCGCGCAAGTCCTCGGACAGCTGCGAGCGAGCAGGGTGTCAAGGACACCAACTGCCGCGCAAGTGCGGGCTTCAACCGTGGGCGCGCAAGGTGATGCGGCCCCGGGTTCTTCCTACCGTGCAAGGGGAAGGCGCGCAGGGGTCTTCTCCCCTTCTTCTTTTGCGCAAGTATGCGCAAAAGGGACTTCGCAAAGCCAAAAATGGATTCGGGCTTCTCTGCCGCGCAGGGGGCGCGCAGCTCAATTCTTCACGAGGCAAGGCACTCGCGGAACTCCACAAAGTTTCAGCAAGAATTCCAAGATGATTCAGACTCTCTTTTTATAGGCAAGGGATAGGCGGTTCATCCGCATGAGATACAACTCGAATCCCCGAGATTTTCGGGCGTTCAAGATTTTCCAAATCTTTATTTTTCTTCTCTCTGTTTCACGCGGGTTTCTTCCTTTATTTTTCCTCTACGTGCATGCGACTTAGAGCTCATGCATGGCCTTATTAAAATCCAATCCATGCAAAACACGAACACATGAAGCCTCGGTAACTTCGTTTGCCTCGGCATTCTTCGAAATCTTCCAAACTTTGCATGCATGCCCATTTTCTTGCATGATCGTGTTCGTTACGTCGAGACGAACCCAATGGATCCTTCAGCTCGAACAATGGTGGTCGGGAACTCGAAATTCATCTTCGGGAGGGCTCCTGGTTTGAAGGTGGCTCACGCGAAGGCCTCGGGTAGGGGATAACTTTCGGGTCGTTGGATCGGGCGATTAAAAAACTTTGGATGGCCGCGATCAGAAGATCTCGTGCGAGATCGATCGTGCGGTCGAGATCTGGCGCGCGATCGATCGAGCGGCCAGGATTCGCTCCGCGGAAAAATCCCACGTCCCACATCGAAACAAAGCGTGGTTTATCTGGGGCTTATCAACCTAGCACTCCCCGCCACTTCTCAATTGTATTTTCTCCCTCCACGGTGTCGCCCCGCACCGTGTTCTCTGCAGGCGCTCTCTTACGCCCACCCCTGCCACTCAGGCGCGCCACTAGCGCCCACTATGCATGCTCACGGGCGCGCTCCTGCACCTAGGCTGTGCAGGTCTGATCCCCTACGTGGCCTGGGGCTTATACACGGCCCCGGCCTCCTCTTGGGCTGGCCCTATGGGATCCCCATGGGCGTGGTGACCTTGAGTCCCACAAGAGCCTTGGGTTTGAACCCTTAAGGTTGTCCCTTGAGGTTGGCATATTTTTTTTCTTAAGTATAGTTAGGACTTTGTGTAAAAACAATGTTAACCAAATGTAATATGCCAAGTCACAAATCTTCTTCACTAAAAATCCTCCATTCTTCTTCAACCGAACTCTTGAATCAAACAAATTCTTCAAAGTTATTCATTGATCCAAACAGAGATCAAGTTGGATCTTCTTCATGTTCACATGCACTACGAAATAGTACATGCTCTCTTTCAATCCACTTCATCCACTTAAGGGTTGTGGATGGATCTCCTCATCTCCTCATGCATTGTGAAGACAATGCATGGTCTTCAAACATTGTTGTGACATTGTATCCAGTTGATACAAGTTCTTTGAACTTAAAGACCAGCTCATCAATCGTCTGATGTAATGATGCTCCATCATCATTCATTCTTCAAGTGTTTTCACTTAGTATCACCTTGATACAAGTATTGAAACATTAAGATCAGTTCTACAATCGTCTGATATCACTAGAGAATGTTTCAACCATCATCTCCTATGTCACTTAGTGAATCTCCTAAGTGACATTCCTCTATGGTCCATGGCCATTCTCCATTCATCACCATCACCATCACATCCTTTGACATTCACATCTTGACGCTCTTTGACATCCATCCATTCCATGTCACCTTTTGACAACAACATACATAATTGACAACAAATGAAACACAGTGCACTTCAATCTCCCCCTTTGTATTTGTTGTCAATACACTTCTTCAGGACATATGAATGGGTCAACATGTGTGCCAATCTTCTCTCCCCCTTATTGGCAGTCAAATGCAAAGATGTGATGTGGTTCACTTTCAAAAATCTCTTCCTCCCTTAGAAAAGCATTTTCTTCAAAATCACTAAGAGAGGGATGATGTCACATGTTCTCTTTAGCAAAGAACCTTTAGTAGATCAACTCTAAGTCTACGTGGGCTAACCCGGTGTAGAAAACAAGAGTGATGTAACCAAAAAACTCAATGCTGTCCAAAATTAACTGTACATGTGAGATCATGCTTCAAGGGGTTTGAAATTTTTCAGATATATCAATGAATTGCTAAATCCTGCACATACTTCATAAAACTCATTAGAAAGTTCAGGTGCAAAGATAAAGCTTCTCCTTTCAACCATTTGTCTTCAATCAATACTCCCCCTTAATTGTCATGATGAATACAATTAAGAAACAAGGGATGCAAGTATTATTGGAATACCTTCACTTTTCTCAAGATGGTATTAAATCTCAGAATCTCATCTTCTACAGATTGTCTCCCCCTCAAGGGGTGCACTCCATTCTGTCCAAACCACTCTTCAGATGAGAATGATCATCATCTTCAATTCCATGAAATGTTATCACATGTAAATACAAGTGGTTAGGGAATAAGATGGAACCTCCTTGGTTCATCAATGTAAACAACAAGGTTGAGAAGATTCTCTCAACCGAGATGTCCCATTTTCATCATTCTTCACACTTGCACATTTGATCTTCAATGATGTTTGTGCTGGTGTGGATCTCAATACATCTTCATGTGAAATCTTCTTCTTCCCTTTTTCCTTAGCAATTACCAGAACTTCATCTTCATCTCTTTGCAGATCTTTGGAAAGTTGCAACTGATTTGGCCATATGACTAGTAAGTCACTTGGAAGTGTGGCCTTAGTTATGGATATTCCACATGGTTCCTTTGATGCTTTCAAGCTACCTTTCTTAGGAAAATTTTTTTCAACCAATACCTTCTGCTTCATCTGGATTGATTGTCTATTTGAGTTCAGTCTGCCTCTATTGAATTTCATGGCTTGTTTACAAAGATCCATGATATGTCCTTTATTTCCACAGTAGAAGCATGTTTTCTTCTTGGTGGTCCTTCTGGATGCATCACCCTTCTTGGATTTCAAATCCAAGGACTTCTCTTCCTTTGAAAAAATCTTATTGGGAGCTTTTTCAGCTTTCTTCTGCTTGCTTCCCAAGGATTCTTTCTGAGCCAGGTTCTGTGATCTTTTCTTCTTTTGAGCTCTGGATACAGTTGGAGATTGACATGTATCTTTTTGACCACTTTTTCAAACATCCCAGATGTTATCAAGAAATCCAAATCTATTTGTAGTAAACAGATGTCTTTGGACCTGTGGATGTTGCCTCTTTTCCTCTGGCTTTCTCCCCCTTGGCATGGGCTTGCTTTGTGCTTTGATATTCAGTGGATTGTACCAACAATCCTTTACACAGTGCCCATACTTATTACAACACCAACACTGACCCGCAAATCTTGACCTCTTCAGTCCTTCTGATTGCTGGGCAGTTTTCTTGAACTGCTGTGTTGTTTCAGGAGAGCTCTGTTTCTGCATCTTCTTCATCCATACTTGATTGGAGTTGCTCTTCCATCCTTCACTTTTTGTGGAAACACAATTAGAAGCTTTAGTACAAGATGGTATGGATGGTACCTTCTTTTTAGAGGTTGTTTCCCTTTTATTAGAGGATGTCTTTCTTTTAGAATCATCCTGCTCAATGCATACTTGAGTGGCAACATTTCTTCTTTCAGCTGATTGGGAGGCTTCAGTTTTGGGTGATTGCTGATTTTTTAATATCACCTCTAGTTCTAAGCATTTCATGTTGAGGGAGTTCTTCTCATCCACAACAGTTCTTAGCCTTCCTTCCCATTTTTCTTCCATCTATTTCATCTGGTCTTCATGCACTTTCTTCATTTCTTGCAATGAATTGTCTAGCTCCTTCACCCTTTTGACTTTCTCTTCTAGTTGAGCATCTTTGACAACCATTGAAACTCTGTGCAATTTTTCCAGTGCATGGAAAACTTTTTTGACCATTGTCTTAAAGAATTCTTTCCCAGGAAGGCTTCTTTGCAATTATTCACAAGTATCTTCATATCTATCATTGCAAAGAGAAACTGTTTCATCCTTAGCCTTCACCAGCTTTCTGAGAGTGTTGGTTATGCCAACCCTTTTTGCCAATTGATCTTCCATAGAATTGGCTTCTTCTTCTAGCTGTAATTTTTCATCTTGAAGATCAAGGATTCCTGTAGTAATACACATTGCCACTTCCTTGGGGACTGTCTTCTAAAGATATTTGAGTGCATTTTGAAGATCATTCATTGTTCCAACTTCATCACAGCTAGGACAGGCTTTCTTCATCTTCTTTGCCTGTTTCTTCTTCCTGTTTTTCAGAGTCTTGGCAGATATCTCCATTTGAGGGTATTCACTCACTTCCTCAAATCTTCACTTCATGAAGACTCCCTTGGATCTTTTAGAGGTAACCTCCCTTTGATACCAATTGAAGTGCCCAAATCAGTGTGATCACTGAGAGGGGGAGGGGGTGAATCAGTGATCCTTTGAAACTTTTTACTAATTGATTCTTTATCAATTAAACCTCTATGGCTTGTTAAGGCCTCGATCCACTCTTCTTGTATCTCTCAGCCTTTCCTCAAGTGATGCAGTAAATGTAAAGGCACAAGACACAAGTATTTACAAGGTTCGGCACCAAAGGCCTACGTCCTTGCCATGCTGGTTAAACACCCCAACATGGTTTCTTCCATTATAACCTGTTAGTATTACAATGGACGATATAGAGTCCCACTATATCTCTCCTGAGTCCCACAGGAGGGTCTTTATACTGCGTCTCATAGTGTTACCAGAGTCCCACTGGCCTGCTCCAGAATCCCACTGAAGAATTCTTCCACCCTGAGTCTCACAGGGGGCTTCTCCTGGCTTCTCGAGTCACACGAGCAGCACTTCTTCACTTCAAGTTCTTCAAGTATCTTAAGCAGCCTAGGATAAAGGCTTCTGGCCTTTCTCTCTTCCTCTGATCACTTGAGTTGATCAAGACTTCTCGTCTTGATCGGGATTTATCTCCTTTCTCTTAGGATAACCTGGCTTCTCTCTTCAAGAATCTTCAACAGCCTCTGATAAGGTCTGTTGGTCTTGCTCAAAACTTCTGATCACTTCTGTTGATCAGGGTCTTCTCAATTACTAAAAACTCAGGCAGCTGATGTCTTTAACTTCAGTCTGGCTTCAGTCTCACTTCACATCAACTTCATGCACTGAGTGCATGGCAACTCTTCTTCCTCATGCACTAACTGCATGGATTCTCAAAAATCTTCAAGAACTTCTGGTCTTGGACAACTCAAATTGCACACAAGCAGATTCAACTTGTTCACATGTGCACGTGCATTCATTCATGCATGCACTCCCCTTCTTCTCTTCCTGGGTGTGATAAACACTCAAAGAGTGTAATTTCTCCTTAAGCACACACACCTTTGTCACTTCACACACTTTGTTCTTTTTGTCCACACACTTAAAAGTGTGTTATACTTTAGTGTGGATGTCCTCTTCCTTCTTCTTCTAAATGTGTACACTTTGCACACACCTAGGTTCGGCCTTCACTTGTTCTTGTTTGCCCACACACACTCAAAGTGTTCTTCTTTGTCTTTGGCATTCTATTCACTTCTTGCACACATACACAAGGTGTGCTCTTCCAGTTTGCACACACACTTGGTGTGGTCTCCACTTGGTGCACACACAATGTATAGTCTCGGCCTTCCTCTTTTGTTAAGCACACAACCTGTAGGTGTGTCTTTCCACTTAGCACACACACTGCCTGTGTGCTTCTCCTCTTCTCCACTGTCGCGCAGGGTTCAATGGGTGCAAGGCGTGCAAGGTGCAAGTGGCCTTCTTCTCTTCTGTCGAGCAAGCACTTGGGTGCACAAGACAGGACGCAAGTCCTCGGACAGCCGCGAGCGAGCAGGGTGTCAAGGACACCAACTGCCGCGCAAGTGCGGGCTTCAACCGTGGGCGCGCAAGGTGTTGCGGCCCGGGTTCTTCCTGTCGCGCAAGGGGAAGGCGCTCAGGGGTCTTCTCCCCTTCTTCTTTCGTGCAAGTATGCGCAAAAGGGACTTCGCGAATCCAAAAATGGATTCGGGCTTCTCTGCCGCGCAGGGGGCGCGCAGCTCAATTCTTCACGAGGCAAGGCACTCGCGGGACTCCACAAAGTTTCAGCAAGCATTCCAAGATGCTTCAGTCTCTCTTTTTATAGGCAAGGGAGAGGCGGTTCATCCGCATGAGATACAACTCGAATCCCCGAGATTTTAGGGCATTCAAGATTTTCCAAATCTTTATTTTTCTTCTCTCTGTTTCACGCGGGTTTCTTCCTTTATTTTTCCTCTACGTGCATGCGACTTAGAACGCATGCATGGCCTTATTAAAATCCAATCCATGAAAAACACGAACACATGAAGCCTCGGCAACTTTGTTTGCCTCGGCATTCTTCGAAATCTTCCAAACTTTGCATGCATGCCCATTTTCTTGCATGATCGTGTTCGTTACGTCGAGACGAACCCAATGGATCCTTCAGCTCGAACAACGGTGGTCGGGAACTCGAAATTCATCTTCGGGAGGGCTCCTGGTTCGAAGGTGGCTCACGCGAAGGCCTCGGGTGAGCTCGAGGTCGGGGATAACTTCCGGGCCGTTGGATCGGGCGATTAAAAAACTTTGGACGGCCGCGATCAGAATATCTCACGCGGGATCGATCGTGCGGTCGAGATCTGGCGCGCGATCGATCGAGCGGCCAGGATTCGCTCCACGGCAAAACCCCGCATCCCACATCGAAACGAAGCGCAGTTTATCCGGGGATTATCAACCTAGCGCTCCCCGCCACTTCTCAATTGTATTTTCTCCCTCCACGGTGCCGCCCCGCACCGTGTTCTCTGCGGGCGCGCTCTTACGCCCACCCCTGCCACTCGGGCGCACCACTAGCGCCCACTATGCATGCTCATGGGCGCGCTCCTGCGCCTAGGCTGCGCAGGTCTGATCCCTTGCGTGGCCCGGGGCTTATACACGGCCCCGGCCTCCTCTTGGGCTGGCCCCATGGGATCCCCATGGGCGTGGTGACCTTGAGTCCCACAAGAGCCTTGGGTTTGAACCCTTAAGGATGGCCCTTGAGGTTGGCATATTTTTTTTCTTAAGTATAGTTAGGACTTTGTGTAAAAACAATGTTAACCAAATGTAATATGACAAGCCACAAATCTTCTTCACTACAAATCCTTCATTCTTCTTCAACCGAACTCTTGAATCAAACAAATTCTTCAAAGTTCTTCATTGATCCAATCAGAGATCAAGTTGGATCTTCTTCATGTTCACATGCACTACAAAATAGTACATGGTCTCTTTAAATCCACTTCATCCACTTAAGGGTTGTGGATGGATCTCCTCATCTCCTCATGCATTGTGAAGACAATGCATGGTCTTCAAACATTGTTGTGACATTGTATCCAGTTGATACAAGTTCTTTGAACTTAAAGACCATCTCATCAATCATCTGATTTAATGATGCTCCATCATCATTCATTCTTCAAGTGTTGTCACTTAGTATCACCTTGATACAAGTATTGAAACATTAAGATCAGTTCTACAATCGTCTGATATCACTAGAGAATGTTTCAACCATCATCTCCTATGTCACTTTGTGAATCTCTTAAGTGACATTCCTCTATGGTCCATGGCCATTCTCCATTCATCACCATCACCATCACATCATTTGACATTCACATCTTGACGCTCCTTGACATCCATCCATTCCATGTCACCTTTTGACAACAACATACATAATTGACAACAAATGCAACACAGTGCACTTCAATATCAACTGAATTACAAGGTACACAATACTTTATTATGCTCTATGACCAGGAATATATACAGTCAGATATCTTCATGTGAATCAGCCAACTGTATTTGGAAGAAATTGGAAGTCACTCACTTTGGAACATCCAAGGTTATAGAAACAAGGAGAGCAATGCTTCGTGCAGAGTGTCATGGATTTATTTTTCCTTATGAAGAGCCAGTATGAAAAGTGCAACAAAGGTTTATGACAATTGTCAACAGCTTACAATCAATGGGTGAAAAAGTTCTTGATGATGAAGATCTTGTTGATAAGATTATAGATATAATTCCAAATGAATGGGAGTCAAAAAGAACAGCTATTGATGAAAATAGAAAAGTTTCCCAGATTACTCTTGATGAACTCTTTGGAACTCTTCTACAGCACGAAACAAGAATGAAGAGAGATACTGATTTCAACAAGAAGAATAATGGGAATGGAAGTGTAGCCTTTGCCTCTAAATCTAAAACACCTGAAAGGCTTACAAGGTCTAAATCCAAGAAAGTTGTTATATCTGATTCAAGTGATTGTAATCTTTCAGATAATGAGTTAGCCAATCTTTCTCAAAGAATGAACAAGATTGTGGGAAAGAAAGACTTTCAATATAGATTCAAAAAGAAAGATAGGAAGGATAAGAAAGATTCATAAGTAACTTGTTATGGATGTAAGAAAGAAGGACATATAAGGCCTGATTGTCCTTTACTGAAGAGGAAAGACAGAAAGGAGAAACACTTTGAAAGAAACAAGAAAAGGTTTTATAAGAAAAAGAAAGTCTTGAAGGAAAATGATACATGGAGTGCAAGTGGTAGTGATTCTTCAGATGATTCTTCATAATATGAGTCCTCAGGACAGAGGAATATTGGACTTCTAGCCAGACTACCAATTGAAGATCAATTTCTCATGGCTAAGGTACATAATGCTGAAGCTATTACGAATGTCTCTTTGAATTCAAGTTATATTGATAATAGATATTATGAATCTTCAAATGATGAACCTTCATCATCAGAAGATGATACTTTACCTTCTTTTGAAGAAGTATCTAGATTTGCTAAATTACTTGAAAACGAAAATTCTAAACTCAAGAAGAAGCTTGAGAAAGCAAATTCTAGAATTTCAATTTTGACTAAAGAAGTGTCAGATCTTTCTAAGGATCTTGATGTGAAAACTTATGATTTTAAAAATATTTTAAAAACCCTTGAGAAAGTAAAATCTGATAAGGATAAACTTTCTAAGGATCTTGAAACTGTGTTTTCAAAGAAAAACATTTTAGAGCCTAACTCTAGTTCAAATTCAAATGTTTTGGAAAATAAGAATTTAGTTTTAAAACTAAAGTCAGAAATTTCTTCCTTGAAAAATTTTTTGTCAAACTTTACTCATGGGAAGGAAAACTTTGACAGGATGTATTCTCAAATTAGACCTTTGAGAAATCGTTCTGGTCTTGGTTATACTTATTCCAAACCTGTTTTTAGTAACAACTATTTTGTTCCTCAAAAAACCTCTTTTTGTTCTAAGTGTCAATGTGGAGGACACTGGAGAAGAGATTGTTCTCTTAACAGAACTCAATATTTAGGATTTCATAAATCTCATTTTGCAAAACAAATGTGGATTCCTAAAATTCTTTTATCTAACCCTTCTGGATCCAAACAAGTTTGGATTCCGAAAAACTAATTGTTTCTTTTTAAGGAAAAAGAGAAGTGTACCAATAAGAACATTTGGTACATGGGTAGTGGTTGTTCTCTACACATGACTGGAAATAAAGATCTCTTTGAAAAGGTTATCAAAACAAAAGGTAGAAAAGTTACCTTCGGAGATAATGCTCAAGGAAAGATTGTTGGTATAGGTAATATCATTTTTCTTGGAAAATTTCTTATCTCAAATGTTTTTTTTTGTTAAAGGTCTTAGGCACAATCTCATCAGCATAAGTCAATTATGTGATGAATGTTACCTTGTGAATTTTAGAAATGATAAGTGTCTAGTTCACAATTCCAAGGATGAGTTCATTCTATCTGCCCATAGGCAAGAGAATGTTTACACTATTAACTTATAAGACCTTAGGAACCAAAACTTACCCTACTTAAGTGCAATAGAAGACCAATCATGGCTATGGCATAGGAGACTAGGACACTTTAATCTGAGAAACCTTAGTAAACTCTCAAAGAAAATACTTGTGAAGGGGTTACCGGACCTTAGATATGATTCTTCAAAAGTATGTGATCCTTGTCAATTTGGAAAGCAACATAAAACAAGCTTTAAATCAATTAATGAAGTTTCAACTTCTAATGAATTACAGCTAGTGCATATGGATCTTTTTGGTCCTACACAAACTGGAAGCATTGGAGGCAAATACTATGTATTTGTTTTAGTTGATGACTTTACTAGATTTACATGGGTCTACTTTCTCACAAAGAAATCTGAAGCCTTTTCCTATTTCAAAAATTTTAGAGGCCAAGTTAAAAATGAGAAAAACCTACCGTTGATAACTATTCATAGTGATCATGGTGGTGAATTTCAAAATTCAGATTTTGAAACTTTTTGTAGTAAGAAAGGTATTACTCACAATTTCTCAGCTCCAAGAACTCATCAGCAAAATGGTGTTGTTGAAAGAAGAAATTGTATTCTTCAGGAAATGACTCGAACCATGTTGAGTGAATACTCAATTGCTAAGCACTTTTGGGTTGAAGCTGTTAGTACTGCCTGTTATACTATAAATCGTGTTTTAACTAGACCATTTCTTAATAAAACTCCTTATGAGTTATGGACTGGCCGAAAACCTAAAGTTTCATACTTCAAAGTTTTTGGATGCAAAGTATTCATTCTGAATACAAAAGATAATCTACACAAATTTGCACCAAAATATGATGAAGGAATATTTCTAGGTTACTCCACAACTTCTAAGGCTTATAGAGTTTTCAATAAAAACACTTGTACTGTTGAGGAAACAGTACATGTGAAATTCGATGAAACTGATCCTTTTGTTTTCAATCAACCCAATCCTACATCCTCGGATGTGTTTTCTAAAAATTTTTATCAACCGTTATTAGAAGATCACTCTAATAAGGAAAATGTTCAAGAAAGTGTTCCTGAAACATTTACCACAGAAGATTTTCTACCATATGTTGATGAACAGGTTTTACAAAACCTAAATCAATTGTTTCTTAGGAATCATCCCAGTGATAACATCATTGGTGATGTAAATCAACCTGTAAGGACCAGAAATTCCTTAATAAATGAAATAGAACATCTTGCTTTTCTTTCCCAATTTGAACCTAAAAGTCCAAGTGAGGCCTTAAGTGATGATGATTGGATCAAAGCAATGCAAGATGAACTAAATGAATTTTAAAGGAATCAAGTCTGGACTTTAGTTGATAGACCTAAAGAAACAACTGTAATTGGTGTAAAATGGGTTTTCAGAAACAAATGTGATGAAAATGGAATCATTGTAATAAATAAAGCAATACTTTTTGCTAAAGGCTATAATCAACAAGAGGGAATAGACTATGAAGAAACATATGCTCCTGTATCTAGACTTGAATCTATTCATATTCTATTATCCTTCGCAGCATATTTCAATTTCAAACTATTTCAAATGGATGTAAAATGTGCTTTTCTAAATGGTTTTGTTCAAGAAGAAGTTTGTGTCGAACAACCTCCTGGTTTTCAAGACCCAAAACATCCTGATCATGTTTTTAAACTTACCAAGGCTCTATATGGTCTTAAGCACGCCCCTAGAGCATGGTATGATAGACTTAAAGGATTTCTTTTACAAAACAATTATACAAAAGGTACAGTAGATCCAACCCTTTTTATAAAAATGGAAAATAAAAATGTTTTGATTGTTCAAATCTATGTTGATGACATCATATTTGGATCAACTCAGAAATCTTTAACTGATTCTTTTGCAAATTTAATGAAATCTAAGTTTGAAATGAGCATGATGGGTGAGTTAACATTCTTTTTAGGTTTTCAAATTTCTCAAAAACTAGAAGGAACATATATATCTCAACATAAGTATATAAAAGATTTACTCAAAAAGTATGGATATGACAAAACTAAAAGTATTAGCACTCCAATTGGTACCTCAAATACACTTGATCTTGATGAAACTGGGAAACCAGTAGATCAAACAATCTTTAGAGGTATGATAGGAAGTTTGCTATACTTGACAGCTAGTCAACCAGACTTAATGTTTTCTGTATGCTTATGTGCGAGATATCAATCTAATCCAAAAGAGTCTCATTTAAAAGCTGTAAAGAGAATCTTTCGGTATTTAAAAGGCACTATGGATTTAGGCCTTTTTTACTCTTCTGGGAATGATTTTGTCTTAAAAAGTTTTTCAGATGCTGAATTTGGTGGTTGTAGAATTGATAGAAAAAGTACATCTGGAACATGTCATTTCTTAGGAGATTCTCTGGTTTCTTGGTCATGCAAGAAACAACACTCAGTAGCACTATCCACTGCTGAAGTTGAATATGTAGTAGTTGGAAGTTGTTGTGCTCAAGTATTGTGGATGCAACACACACTCACTGACTATGGTTTGAGTTTCTCCAAAACTCAAATTCTTTGTGATAATACTAGTGCCATAGCTCTTAGTAAGAACCCAGCAAACCACTCTCGTGAAAAACACATAGATGTTAGGCATCACTTTCTTAGAGATCACACACAAAAAGAAGATATTATTCTACAATTTATCGAAACACAAGAACAAATTGCTGACATTTTTACAAAGCCATTACCATCCGATAGATTTGAGTTTATAAAACAGAAGCTAGGAATGATTACATTAAAATAATCATTCATATCTACTTCATGTTTTACAATTCTCCTAACATTAAATAACTCCCTTTGAAAGGGGGAGGACATTTATTTCTATGTTTTTTATGTTTCTTTTTATCTTATGTTCTTTAACTATTTACTCTCCTGGTATGTGTTTTTGTTTTTCTGTTTATCGTATTGACAGTTTTATCGTATCATTTACTTTTCTATTTATCGTACTGACAGTCTTATTATATGATTTTCTTTTTTATCGTATCGACCGATGATAGTAATGATTTTCTTTTCCATTGTATCGACCGATGATGGTAATGATTTTCTTTTCCATCGTATCGACCGATGATGGTAATGATTTTCTTTTCCATCGTATCGACCGATGATGGTAATGATTTTCTTTTCCATCGTATCGATCGATGATGGTAATGATTTTCTTTTCCATCGTATCGACCGATGATGGTAATGATTTTCTTTTTTATCATATCGACCGATGATGGTAATGATTTTCTTTTCCATCGTATCAACCGATGATAGTAACGATTTTCTTTTCCATCGTATCGACCAATGATGGTAACGATTTTCTTTTCCATCGTATCGACCGATGATGGTAATGAATTTGTTTTACATCAGCTTGTCAGTTCATGGTAATGAATTTTTTTTCCATCGGTATGACGTTTGATAGTTTTATTTTATTTCGTACGGTTGTGTATTCGTCTTAGCTCTACTAAAACCAATAACTACCTTACGTTCTCCGGCAGGTACTTTCCATTTTTTTTATTTTTTTTATTTTCGTTTTTAATCCTAACCATTGATCTGTTTTCATTTAATCTTGACCGTAGAAGATCAACGGTCACCCCTTTATCGCCTATAAATAGCCCCCTCCCCTCACCAAACCCACATTGGTTTTTCAGGTTTTGAGGCGAAGCTCTACTCCACTGTCTTTAAATCATCGTACAATCTTTCATCGGCATCACCTTTATGTCTCAATCCTCTGATAACACTCCCGCTGAAATGTCTTCAAAGACTTTTATAGAGAAAGACTTTAACAGAGAAAGGTTAGTTTCTCGGGACTTTTTTGATTCATATGATTCCACAATCAGAAGAATCATTCTCTTTCAAGGATGGGAACATTTGTGTGTTGAAAGACCTGTTTCTCAAGATCCGGTTCTCTTTGATGAAGTCTGTCAGTTTTATAAAACCGTATCTTTCGACAAATACATGACTATAAATTTTGTTGTGTACGATAGAAAGCTATCCATGTCTGTAAAACAAGCGGCTCATTTTCTGAATGTCCCAATAGAAGGGGATTCTTTATGTCCATCTCATAAAATGTCAGAGGAAGTTGGTACGTTTAATAGAGAAAGTGCTGAAAAGTCTTTGTTTGTTATTAATGAAGAAAAGAGAAAAGTGTCTCGTCTTTCACCGGACAATCGGTTTGTGACTTTATGGATGAAAGGTTTTCTTATCCCAAGGAAAGGGGATAGAGAAACTCTTAAAATTTCTGATATTTTTATGCTTGACTATCTTGTAAATATGAGAAAAGTAAATCTCATGGGGTATGTTTTTGAAACCATTAAGAATGTCAAGACAGGAGGGATTAAGTCCCAAATGATTATGTATCCAGCCATCCTTATGAAGTTCATTCTCAAAAGTATGAAGTTTTGTAACATTCCTTTGAAAGGAAACCAGATAGATTTGAAGCCATCGTGGATTAGTAAGAGTACGATGAAAACGCTGAATGTTTGTTTTGATCCGAATTCAAAACTTTTTGTCAGAGATGTAGAAGCTGAATTGGATCAGAATCAATCAGCACCTATGCCAGCCAAAGACATTCAATCTATTGGTGTTACTCAAAAGTCTGATCCGCAAATCAGTTCAAACCCTAAGAAGAAGCCAAGGTACAGTAAGGAGGTTGTAGCCAAATGGAGAAAGAATAAGGAACAGAGAAAGGAAGGTGATCCAAAGTTCGGTCTTGACCCGACTGAGGCTTTTGCAGAAATAATAAGGGTAGAAGAAACCCTTAAAGCTGAAAAGAAAAAGAAAACTATTTTGAAAAGAAAGGCTCAAGACTTTGATATCTCTAAAGTTTTGAAAATGGTTGAGGATGCTAGTGCTCAACTGACGGAATAAGTGCACCAAGAGCCCATCGTACAGAGTCTCCCTGAGAAAGGAAAACGAAAACAAGTGATGGAAGAGATAGAAGAAGTGGAAGAAGAGGAAGGAGATTTTCTTTTATAATTTCTTCAAAGTTCTAAGAAGAGTAGGAAGGAATCGGTTCAAAAGCTGAGTGAAGGTGTTCAACAAACTCCTCATGCCGATCAAGCACGAACTCCGGACAGAATTTCATCTCAAGAAAAGAAAGGTGCTCAATCCTCTCACACTGATAAAGTTGTTGTTGTTAGTGATAAAGTGGAAGAAGAAAGAAAGCAGAAAGAAAAAGCAAAAGGAAAACAGCCAGTTGTAGATTCAAGCCGATCAAATGAACTGGCATCGTACGATGAAGATACTGATTCAGAACATACAATCTCTCTCAAAAAGAGTGATTACATTGTCCATGTTTTGAGAAGGGTTGAGAAGACTATTCCATATTTCCCGAGGTTGGAAGGGAAGATTGATTTTATTACTGACAATCAGAAGAAGAAGTTTGGATCTGTAAAAGAATTAAGAAAGAAAGTTTTGTCAGTTGACGCCGATTTGAAAGTTCTTTCAGAAAGTTCGGTTGCTCATAAAAAGGCCTACAACAAGATGACCAAGTGGTCATACAAAACAGAGAGCTCAATCAATGACCATGAGATAGCAATTGAAGATATAAGGATATTTTCAAATGAGCTTGCAATCGCTTTCAATAAGCTTTACAGAGAAATGGTTGAAAGGTTGAATCTTTTATCTTCCCAACGAGCCAATATTCCTTCAGTGAAAGATTTGCAAGAGAGAATGAATGCTTTTCAATCTGAATTCTCGAAGGTTTCATCTTTCAAGGATGAAATGGTTTTGTTGAAAAAACAAAATTCTGTGTTATCCAAAGATAACAAGAATCTGCAAGACAGAATTGATACCCTTGAAGAAGTAATCAGAGTTCAGGAGGAGACTATCAAGAATCAAGATCAGATTTTTGCGGACCAACAAGAGATTCTCAGGTCTCAGGGTGATGCTATTTCTGAAGACAAGAAGGAGATAAAAAAGATGAAGGCGGTTCTTCATGAGTTGATCAAAAAGGAGAAAGAAAGAGAAAACAAGTGACTTGTTTTTTGTTCTCATGTTTAGTATTGTTTGTTATCGTAATGAAATTTTTTTTATCCATTGTCTTGTGTTTATTTTATAACTCCTTCAGACAATTCAAGATTACCCCTTTCTTTTTGTAAATCACAAAGGGGGAGAATGTTTACAAAGGGGGGGAATGTTTTATAAAGGGGGAGAATGCTTTACAACACTCTTAAGGAAAATTTACGAATACAATCCTTAGGAAAGTCCATACCTAAGGGGGAGTTAGTTGTATTCAAATTCATATTCAGAATAGTTTCCAATAACTCATGGGGAGATAAGTTTTCTTTGTTATATTTACTTGGTGTGTTGTGATTTCCAAAAAGGGGAAGATTTTTGAGTCAAATGTTATCTTTTGACTTCTATATTTTGTTTTGGAAATCACAAATGTCTTTTTAATCGTATCGTACTGACTCTGTCAATCGTACCGTACTGACTCTGTTAATCGTATCGTACTGACTCTGTCAATCGTACCATACTGACTCTGTCAATCATATCGTACTGACTCTGTCAATCATATCGTACTGACTCTGTCAAATGTATCGTACTGACTCTGCTATTCATACGTTCATTACTTGTTTTGGTACTTAGTCAAAAACACTTGTTTCATATGAATCGTATCATTGTTTATCATCGACATATATCTTGTTTTAACCAATACGATGTTGTTGAGTTAGTTACAAACTAATCAAAACGATGTCGTGATTTCTGTTTCAATATGACCGTTATGATGCCAGGTGTCTAAGTACCTCTGAGTTTTTCAGAGAAATATGACCGTTGGAGGCAACATGACCGTTGGAACCCAAGGCCTATAAATAGGAGGTCATTTGAAGCTGAGAAAGATAACGAATGAGACG
This sequence comes from Viscum album, assembly GCA_963277665.1. NCBI lineage: Eukaryota > Viridiplantae > Streptophyta > Magnoliopsida > Santalales > Viscaceae > Viscum > Viscum album. Next base: position 1,710,621,862 of record OY728137.1, on the reverse strand, counting down.
TTGTGGAACAACTGTGATACTTTGCTTCAATCAAGATTATAGAGAGAGATGTTGTGACTTCTCTCATCTGCTTTGTGCGTCTGATTATCGTATCGAGGGCTTTCAAGTGATTGAAATACAGAGGTGCCAATTACCTACAAAATTGAGGGCTGCCGGGGATAGGCAGACAGACGAACCGATCATCGTATCGAGGGTTGTCGGGGATAGGCAGACAGACGAACCGATCATCGTATCGAGGGCTGCCGGGGATAGGCAGACGGACGAACCGATCATCATATCGAGGGCTGCTGGGGATAGGCAGACGGACATACCGATCATCGTATCGAGGGATCACCAAGGTGTTGGTGAGACAGACCTTTTATCCTAAGTGAAAGGATAACCCTTCTCTTTGGGTTAAAAGAATTGTAATTCTTTTACATTTCCGTTGTTACTTGTATTAGAAAGAAATTTGTATTGTTTCCTTTCTTATTTACATATTCAATTGTAATTGTTTCAATTACAATCATTCTATTACATATTTTTTTGATTGATTCTATACGCTTTAAGGTAGAATCATTCATCTTTATATTACTCTGATTATTGTGTTCATCTTGAATACAATTGTTTTACATTTTATTAGTATTACATTACATCATACCTTTTATATTCAATACAATTGTGGGTGTTTGTATTTGTATTAGTTTAAGATCATTTAAACTAATCTCTTAGTTTCTAAAACTCAAAGGTTTTTAAACCTACAATTCACCCCCCCCCCCCCCCCCCTCTTGTATTGTTCCATCTAATAGACATACATATATACATATTCGATCCAACATTAGATTAGTGGGAAAAAATACTAATGAAAACATATATATTTTTCTCGAAAAGGGAAGAGAAAAAAATGATAAATTGGTGTGTGGAAGGTGAAACAAGGTAGGTCATAGTGTTATCTTATGTACGACATGGTTGCCTCAACAATATGAATTCTTAGAGAATGAGGGGAAATAACCAGTGAGATTCTGTTAAAAATATGTTGGTTCACTGAATGTGTTCATTCTTAAGAAGAAAGTAGAGCATGTTCCCAAAGGTTGTATAACCATATGGTCAAATCAGTTAGAATTAGCTAAAAATCATGAGGTATCTGAAAATAAATTGTGTTCTCTATTTGAAAAGGTTGTGAATCCAATTCGATCTAAGAAATAAGATGGAATAGAAAAGAGGTTCATGCTACCTAAAGGTGAATAGACCTATAAATATAAAGGTTAAATCACAAACAAGTTTGAAGTTGAACCCTCCAACTCAAGCTAAGGGCATTTTGGAAGATCTGCTAATACCCCATATTTGTTTGATGGTTTTTAAATGATTTGTGGAAAAGATGATGAAATATAGAGAGTATACCCATGAGGGGGATATCTAAAATGAATAAATCTTCTAAAATTTATCAAATCTTCGTGAATATGGAAATCTTGATAGCCCCTTCAAAATCTCAAGAATGAGGTATTGTTTTCATTCTTCCACTTTTTTTAACATGTACATATTATGCTTATAAATGGGGTGTTTATTTAACCAATGGGGAATACCTAGAACTTTAAATATTTTGATGTATTTGTTCAATTGAATGAAGGTTCCTTTTTTTGAAAAAATCAATATGTGTTTCCCTAAAAAGTATGAAAGAAAAAAATCAGTATCACGTGTAATAATGTGGAAATATTTTTTTATAAAATTGTCACTCTTTTTTTCTATAAATGTTCAGTCCATATAGAATAATAGTTGATTAATTTATGGTACATTTCTAAGAGAAATGTGATGCCAAGTGAATTAAGATGATTCTATGATGATCTTTATTTCTGATAGTCACTTGAAAATGGTGATCTGTGACACAAGCTAAATTACTTATCCCATGGAATTGATTGTGATTGGATCATTTTAGGAGAGAATATATTGATAAAATCCTCTTGAATGAACATCATTAGAGGCGTGGGAATTTGAATAAGATCCTACCCATGATTTACAATAAGTGGTATCTATTAGAATCTAAAAATGTACTTAGAAATTATATTATATTAAAATTGGTATTATCTCTCCAGTGGTATCAAACATTTTTTAGGGAGAATAAGTTAAAATTTTAAAAAGTCCTCCTATACACCCATATTGATAATTAGGGGGAGAGGAAAGTGACCATTACATTTAGGGGGAGAATAATTTCTTTCCATTTTAATTTATCGTAAATTAGTGGGAGAGAAATTAAATTGATCGATAAAGACTATTAGTAAGTGATGGGAATTAAAAACAAACACAATGGGAGATATTTTAGGTTTGTCAATGTAATCTATGAAAAGAAGTATTTGATGATGAATTGAGTATCCACCCGCTAAAGAAGAAGTTTTTTTCCTCATAAACTATGGGTAAAGAATAATGAAGAGTTGGATTCATGGAATACCTAGTTAGATAGATTCCTAATAGCCCTATAAATCTGAAAATTGAAAGAATTGTTCTTCATGTCTATGAAAAGTGTTAAAGGTGAAGAATCATTATCTTCAGCAGGTTGAATGGAAGAATTTATAGCTACTGAACCTATAGATATAAATCCTTTATGTATATAGAGAACACATTTAAATTAGGTTCAAATCATAGAGTATATCTATCTGAAAGAGGAGACTCATTCGAGGAGTACAAGCATATTGGATGATGTAGTCAGTTTGTACACACTCTTGGATGATGGTTGAAGTGAATAGTGATATCTCAGAATTGATTGAAGAAGATACACACCTGAGATGACAGATATATTCACTAAAATACTTTTATTTAAGGATTTTATATGTTTCTAAAGTTATTAGGATTTTTTTAAGTGTCGAGTAAGATTCGTGAATTCCCAAAGGTGTTTTGATGAGTTTTTTAATGGATGAGATCTGGTAGAGTCAAAGTGGATGTGGTCTGGTTTGAAATAGATAAAAAACTAAAAAAATTTATGAGTTTGGATTCTAAATATATGAATTCTAGTGTATTTAAATCCCTGTGTAGTCGAATCCAAGTGGTAAAAGTCTTGTGTATGAAAATATTTTCTTACATGGAGTTTTTCATATGTGAATGCAGCAACGTAATCGAATGTACCACATGTGTAAATTTACATATACAAAATCAGTTGTGTATCCAAATACAAAAAACTATGTACAGGAATGAAGCTCAATGTATCTGAATTAAGTGATGTATCCAATTTTATCATATAAGGAATTTTCATCGCATATTTGAGCTACATGTAGACAAAGTATGTTGCATATCTAAAATCAGATCCACATACACAAATGAAGAATCACATAGGTGAATTGACTCAGGAGAACCATGCATCCAAATTTTGATATGTAAAGTATCGTGTGATGAAATTCTTCACATATTATAATCTTCATACACAAAATTGAAATTCATGTAGATGAATTTACCTTATGTACTGGGTGAAAAATATAGATTTTCTAGAATTTAAATTTGAAATAGAAAATGATTTGGGATGATAAAAGAGATGTTTGATCATGGTATAAAAATCATAAAAAACCTAAAAAGGTTTGTGATCCAATCATAAGAAGAAATATGGTCCAAGTTTCATTGATGGAAAAGGAATATTGATGCATAATGAAAATAGAAGCTTCCAAAATTATTTGATTCTGAGAAAATAAAAATTATTCAATGTTATTGTTGTTCTTTCAAGATAAAAACATCATGAAGCTTAAAGAAACCATGATCCAAGCTCCTCTTAAGGAATAATGAATGAGTAGAACCACTACATGTATTTTTTGAAGAACAAAATAAAGTTTTATTATTTTTAAAAATAATGCAGATGAAAAAACTTTGAAGTTTTTATATTTTTCAAATGTACATGTATGAAGAAAGCTAGAAAACAAGTCAAACCTAGAGCTATTGTATATCAAGTCAAATGTTATTTTTTATCTTAGGATTCTTGAGAGTTCATGAGTAATTGAGATTAAAGTCTAGTAATTTTTGAATGACTTGAGAAATGAGAAGAATTGTTGTGTGTTACCAGTAGTAAAGAAAAGTTCCATGCCACATCACATCAGTTTACTATATATTTTGATATAGATCTGGAAAATGATTGTGTGAATATCTGTGGAAATTTTTTTAGGAAGATGAAGTTATACCTGCAATAGAGATTTTGTGAAGATATTTTAGGATGAGTTTCAATAATTAAAAGCAATAAATGAGGGTATTTTGTGAATAACTTTTGAGTTGGAAAACAACACACAAGAATATATGGAACCATGAAAGGGTATTTTATTATGGTGTTTTTTAGATAGGTGGATACTTTTTTCAATAGGTGTTCCATTTATGCAACATTGAAAATGAAAGGTTAAATTAATATGGATACCTATGCACATGAGTTATTATGGAGATCAAGGAGAATAAATAGAAAAGGAATAAGTATCTATTACTACTAGTTTCCACAAAAACTTAGAGAACTGAGAGCTGATAGGCTATGTGATATTAGAAGATCTCTCAAATAAAAAGAGAGGAATATGTTGCATATTGTAGAAAAGAAAAAGAAGAAGGATTATTCTATAATTTTGAGATCTAATTGAAGTATTTCATAGTACTAAGAAAAAGAGGATCTTGTGACAACCATTATTATATAAGTTGAGAAGAAACTGAGGAATCCAGGTGAGTAGTTTGTGAAGATATGTGAAGTTGATTTGTAATTGGGAACCGAGTTTCGTGAATTTGTTTTGAAGATATTCTGGCATTTGAAAATCCAATGTTGAGAAAAGAGAAGTCTATTTTGTGGATACAGATATATCCTTATGTTGAATAGAGATCAACTTCCTATGAGGATCTAGAAATAAATTCTTTTGTATACATGGAGCAAAGACATAGAACCTATGAGACTCATGTATGCAAGAATACTATCATCAAACTTGGTGAAAATAGTGTGAATTTTTACATATAAGTCTAATGTGATTCTGTCAAAAATAATTCCTACGATACATAGGCAATTGTAGATGTGGAGAGAAATAAACCCATTGCAATATATGGATGATTATAGTGGATAATCCTTTATTGGGGAAAAAAACCAATCAAGGAAAGGATTATATATTAGTATTGAACCTTGTAAAAATACTATGTACTTATTTATTGCTTCACTTTCACACGTGTAGTTGATTGATTTCCAAGTTAAATGTTAATAAATCAAATTTCATTTAAGTAGTAAAATAGGTTTAATTACAATAGGAGTAAAAGAATCAAATAATAATTTCTAATTTATAAAAAAAAATCAACACTTGATTCACACCCCCAGGTATTTTCATCAGTCCAAGTGGCACAACAATAAGGTTTAACCCCTCTCGATAATCCTACTCCTTTCTACAACCAGTTATTATTATAGTCTATAGATTTTACACTATGAATATTATTATCAATAAAAGTGGATTGTGGGTAATTTTTATCATAACCCAATATCACCATATTATATAGGTGATAGTTCACAATATTATTCATATGAACTAATGTTGCATCCCATAACACCTCTCTTCAAGTTATCATCCCACCATCTATTCTTCTCAACTTTCCTCGTCCTCTCTAAAGTAGGTTACTATCTATCCTAGATGTCACAATATCCAAAATATGATATCCTTCCTCAAAAATAGATTATATTTGACTACCTTAAATTATTCATGGACTACTCATGAAACTCCACCTCTATTCTAGGAATAGCTCCTAGTTCTTTCAAAATATGATTGCTAACAAATCTCAATTGAAACTTCTCATGAGCACATCCCTATAAAATATTACCTACCATATGTACACTGAAATGAATAATTCCTAAAAACTCATGGGAATGAGAAAACTGAACCATTAATCTATACTTTCTCACTTTCTTCTTCTTCCTCAAACTACTTTGACACTCACCGGTTCTGCAACTCCTTTTGTTCTTCCTCGAGATAAATTTTGATCTCTTTTAATTCATTCATTCATTCTTCTTCTTATTCTTCTTCTTTGAGATATATCTAATTTTCAGCACACATAAATACATCACACTCTACATAACTTTCTCTAATATTTTATTCTTCTCTTCTTGATGACCTGATATATATATAGTTTTTTTGTGGGGTCTTCCTAATTTTTCGAAAAATGGAAATAACTCAGGAAATGCATGCACAAAAAACTACATGCACTAGTTAACCTTTCTCTCCTCCCTATAATCTTCATGATCTTTCTTTTTAAAATCAAAGAGTATTATAAAAAAATATTATTAATTTATTTATCTTATTTTCATTTTTAACCAAATAAATATTTATTTGAAACTATAGCAAGATCAGGTCTTCTTTTCAAAATATTTCACAAAAATCCACATTCAAATAATCTTCATATGTTGTATAAAATGCAGCTACAGCATCTAGAATAGAGAATCTCTCATTTTGGATTGATAGTTTCCAAGAAATATTATACAAAATTCATCTTGATTCTATGATTTTTAGATAGATGGTCATCCCTATTCTACTTCTCATGTAGTTTGAATCATAAAATATCTTATAATATATAAAACATTTGATAATAGTCCATTCATCACCATATTTATTTTTATATTTATAAATTTAATAAAATCTAGAATTTCAATTATTTCAGGCTAAATGATATTCTTTGAAGTACATACTGCCTTGATCTCATTCTCAATAATGTAGAGATCTTCTTCTCACCCATTCAACTCAGTTCATAATGATTTAAATATTGATGAACAGTATGATCATTGACTCAAATTTATCTTCATTATTCTTGAAAATTCATATAGTTTCTTTTCCTTTATCAAGGATATCACCCAGTTGATATTCATAAAACTATGTATTTTATCATGGATTAACAAATTTTCATGATTTTTAGAACATTTTAGTATAGTTTTTTCATCATCCTAATCTCATTTTCATTCAAATAATTAAATTATGAAAACTAAATTTTCAAACTTAAAAAAATCTCTCAAATTGTATTCTTATTTTGATCTTCTTCTCCAAGCATGAAGATTATCTCCTCAAAATTATTTGGCTTAAATTGCATACCTTTTTAAGTATTTATGATGTTTATAACATTAATGGTAGACTTTGTATCCATCATAGTCATTTATTCTTCAGAGTCTCAAATTCTGAAAAACTCATTTTTCATATAGTAGAATTCTAAAAAATTGGCTAAGTATTGTGCCTTACACTGCTCTATGTACTTTACAAAGCCTATTTGTATCAACCTTATGAATATAGACTTCAACCTTATAAATACATTTCTAAAACTTATGAGGGTTTTTTTAAACCTTATTCCATGGTTGTTCTAATCTTACGAGGTGTCTATATAGACCTTATGAACTATGGTTGTCCCAACCTTATGCATGTCTAACTAAACCTTATGAGATAACTTTTCCAAAACTTATGAACAACTTATTCCAACCTTACACGTGATAAAATGAATGTTATGATATATAAACATATACTTATCCATTATCTAACCTTCAAATAATTCTTAATATACCTTCATCCAAGGATGGTTCTGTAATGATTTTAGCAACTAAAGTTCTATATGATCCAAGGATGGTTCCTCTGATTTCTAGCTAGCTTCTCCTAATCTATTTGAAATTATTTTATGACTTTGAATAATAATTATACAAGTTGGATGATTCCATTTCAATGTCCAGTTTATCCATTCTCTTCTCTTCCATTCAAATTGTTGTAGATGGTACTTCTCGCACTCATATAACTTTTTTTAGAAATATACATCATCTCTAACAATCATCATATTTTATAGGCTACTCACCAAGTAGCCAGCTCCTCCAAGTTTCTTTTCCAATATAAAACAAGTAACCATTTTCATGTTCAGTGGAATCCACTCTTCACTTCATTCTTCTTTATCACACATTGACTTTCCACTATATTGATAACTAACTGACAATAAATACAACTTCATCTTCACAAATCCAAATGGAACTTTAATATCCCTGATGTGAACCTTTTCATGGGTCATGGAAAAACAATTTTATTTCCTAAGTGTAGCTTATTGGTAACCTTAAGTAGTCTCCTAGAGATGAGTGCCTATAAAACAGGTTGTCAATTTTTGAGTTTTTTTTAGGAAAAAATGATTTTGATTTAATTTGGTTTGAGAAATTGAGAATTTTATAAAGTAGTTAAAATTAATTTATTTTCAAACAATTAAATTGAATGGTGATCAGGTTGGGGTTGTCTAGACCTAGCACAATGTTTTCATGGTTTCCAATTTTACCAATTCTTCTTCTACTAGTTGGTAAGAGAGTGATTCCTCTATTGATTTCTCTCTATCCCTTATCGAGATGGTGATGATGAGGATATCCCTAATCTAATTCTCAAATTTGTCTACCCTCCTTCCCGTGTGCATGAAATTTTAGGGGTTCCTCTTGATAAATTATGAAAATCCTTAATTGGGTATTGTTATTCCCTAATTAACAATAGTTCTAATCAGAATTCTTTATATGTGTCAATGATCACTGACCACTCACCACCCAACCCTAATATGTTTCGTAGTAAACAAATAGTAATTGGGTAGAAGGAGATATGAATCGTCGACCAAGGAAATACAAATTAAAATAATCTAATCTTAATGTAGTTGCATTCATTATTAAAAACTGAATTGAGAATTAAAACTAGTTGGTAGAAAATAGAAAGTATTTTTATTTAATTAATCATAAAAACTCAAATATATAAATAGATCAAGCCTCCCTCTTTCCCGATCACTCACAAAAAACTACCCCTCTCCGTGGATAGGTTAATCGAGTTGATTTGGGAGAAGGGAGACATTGCAAAAATTGAATATAAAATAAAATAAAATAAAGTAGAAAAGTAACACAACAACATTACATCATACAGAGATTCCCCTCACTAATTGATCTTCTGAATTCTCCCTATGTTCATATATTTAAAGGCCTAAATGATTCTCATTCATCATTAATCATCCTCATAAATGTGTAAAAACTCATCATGGGTGGTAATGGGGTCTTCACACATAGTCTCAACATTAAATTCAGTCTTCTTTCATAACTCACGCAATTTATTGGGTCTATCCAGATGGGTTTAATATATGAATATACATTTCACTTCATAAATAGCATGGCTTCAGAAATCTTCTTCCTCTAAAATCTTATGTTGTAAGTTGTATTTTTACAATGTAAAGTTGTTTTTTGAGACCTTGAAACAAGCCATGAATCACATGGATTTTTCCTCTATCTCAAAAAACACATGACATAAATCAATTTTTATGGTGTTAATTCCTTTTGTAGCCTTAGATTTTGTCTTCCTAATTTCTGTAGTCTTTCTCCAGTTTAATCCGACTTTAGTCTTCTGGTGTCGCACCATATATATTCATCCCTTTTTGTTTTTTTACCTCTGAATTGATTTCTAATACATCTTATGGGACATCTCCTTCATCATGGGTTCTTCTCTATTTAATACCATTTTCACTCATTTATTAAATCCTTCCATAAAACAATAAAACAATCAAATTTTGGAAAGATTAATCAATTATTTAATAAAATCGATGCATTTTATATCTAAATATTCATGCATAAAATAGTTATGTCACCCCCCCCCTGGATTTTATTTTTAATTCCATATTTTCTTCCAATGTAAATGTATATTTTTCTCCCTAATTGAAAATAAATTCAAAGGAGGGAAAGTTTTTCCCCCTTATTAGCAATGTAAGGATGGATCTTCTAAGGGAAATATTACCTCCCTCTAACTCTTCTAAATTTAAGAAAACACATTTCTACCCTTTTGTTGTCTACTTTCAAAGTTATCCCCATTTCTTGAGAGTGTCGGTTAATTACATGAGAGAAATGTGGCCCCACATTTTCTCTTAGAAATGATCCATCAACTATTAAACTCTAAGTCTATGTAGGATAACCCTTTGTAAAAAACAAGAGTGAATAATTGAGACAAAAAAGTTTTTCATAATTGTCTATAATATGATACCACTTCTGACTTTCAAATCTTGGGGTTGTTTACATAGATTTTCATGAAGGTTTAAGGACATTCACTCACTTGAACACACACATCAAAAAAATCAAGTGAAATATATTTTCTTCCATCATTTTGGTTAGATAATCACTCACCCTTGATAAAATCAATGAATGTAATTCAAAATAGTGATAGGAGAATGAGAATCATACCAAAACCTTAATTATTATAAAGTCTCTCCAGAACTTTGAATTTAAAAAGAAATAATAAATCTATGGAAACTTCACCTATTTTTCAAGATCTCCCTCAATGGATTCTCTCTATTCTTCTTCTCCTTCAATTACCAACTTTGGAGCACAAACACAACATAATTGGTAATAAGGTGGTCCTTCTATCAGATCCTTAATGTGAGTCGCAGGGATGAGATAGATTTATCATCCCAGTATCTCCCTTAGTTAAATTTCTAAAGTGACTAGACCTCTTCATGCTTGATCCATTATTGACTTTACAAATATTTTACTCTTTTGGTAGTATGTATTTCTTATTATTTTCAACTTTCTTATTATTTGAAACAGGCTTCTTCACCTTGGAAATTAGAGCACTTTCATTCCTTTTAGATTGATCCAATTTCATAGCATCTTCGAACTAGTCAAGACACATGATAATGCACTCTATAGGAACATTATTTTTCTTCTTTATGTGTGAGGAATCCTTCTTTAAAGCAATAGCCTTGGTGATAGAAGTAATAGTATCTTTTCCTTTATTCTTCGTTTGACCATAAAAACAATCATACACTTTGTTGACTTATGTGTAATCTATTATCACCTTCCACACACTTATTTAACCGCCTTTTAGCTACCTATTTTTGATAACCTCTTAACATCTTCATAAGTAATGTCAACCAATAATCCAATCCTACTATCCCTCTCTTGGATGGATTCTCTTTTGGATTCCAACTTACTCCCTTTCACATTGATTTTCATAGCCATTTTTTAATAGTCCATGATGTGGCCTCTCTTTCCATAGTAGAATCATTTCTTTACTATTAGTGTGACACCCTGATTATATTTTTTTATTTACTTCTTGGGATTATCTTTTTTAAAAACCTTCTTCGCTGATTTATCTCCCAAGGCATACTTTCTTTTCTTCTGTTTCCTCACCTATTTTTGTGGACTTCTTCTTTCATCAACATAATAATTATATTATATTGGAACACATAAACATTCATAATAGTAATGAAAACTTCTATTAAAATACTCGCATAAGTTTTCCAAATATTCAAATTTTGTTCATAGATAACTTGCTCCTTTTTTGTGAAATTTGTTTGACACTAACTGGTTTTCTTTTAATTTCAACATTGCTCACCTTGACTTTAGGGATTCTTAAACTCATTCGTACTGATTTACTATAACATCAATCAATTTCTATATGCCCAAGATTCCAACAACATAAACATATCCAAATTAATCTTTCACTTTTTCTAGTGCATACAGTCTATCTAGATTTATATGCTTGTTATCTTTGGGTTGGGGCACTAAATATTTGGGATATATTTGGGGAATAAATATTCATGGAATTTCTCACATCAACCCTTAACTTATTGTTGGGTTTTTAGTATTTTTATCATTCCATATTTGTATATTTTTTTATTTTAAATATGCACATGAAACTATAGCAGATTTAGTACAAGATTATTCAAATGAGTCATGAGATACCTTTTTCCATAAGATTAAGGTGGGAGCTATTGGATTGGTGTAGCCCGATCTGGTTGGACCGAATGCTTGTGGCATGCAACTATCGCGGAGATGACCGACCGACACCGACAGGCACTGTAGCATCTCTGACCACTATAGCAGAGCTGACCGACCAACACCGACAGGCATTGTATCAGTGCGGACTTCAGATTCAACAGTCCTTTAGCACTTTTGACTTTCAGCTGGCAGCCACTGTAGCGCTTTTGACAAAGCTGGTCATCGTTCACTGTAGCGCCGTGGACTTACTTTACGAACAGTGATCATCTTCTCCATTTTTTATAGCCCATTTTCGGGCTAGGGTTACTAATGAAAAACCTCTGTAATTTTTTCTCCTGATATAGTGAAATTTCTGCCTCTCCCGTGGACGTAAGGATTATTCCCAAACCACATAAATCGTTGTGTTCTTGTTGCTTTCTTTCTTTCATTTTCTCATTTCTGTCATTGTGACTCCTGAAGATTCCGCAACAGGAGCTTCTCTAGATGATCTCAAGATATTTGAGCCACCATTTTTGAGTCTTATTAGAATAGATACTCATTTATGAAGTTTGTGTGGCATCACTCTTTTTCTTAAATTGTTGGGAAGTTCTAGATTGTGCAGTTTCTAGGTATTTCAATTTTACTTCCAACAGCCTCAACTAAACTCAAAATTTATTCCCGTTTTATTTTTATCCTTCTAACTTTATCCACGTGAACTTTATTTATTATTTATAATGAATTTTCAAAATATTTCACCCTCTTTTCCTTAGCTTCCAGTTGTATATCCTTGACATTCATAAACACTTGGTGTAACTTCTCCAATGCATGGATCACTTCTTTGATAGTATTATTAAGCAACTCTTTATCACAAAAAAAATCTTTGAAATTCTTCATCAACTTGAGAATATATTTAATTGAAAAGTAAAACTGATTCTTCATTTTCTTTTACTGGATTTGTGAGAGTGTTGCAACAAATCACTTTCTTTATTAATGCATCATACATAGCATCAGCTTCTCTTTCTAGTTGTGACTTATCATATTGTGTTCCCTTGATGTATGTAAATATGATATCAACTTCAATAGGGATCTTCTTCATATAATCCTTAAATTTAAAGATAAAAGTCACTAAGTGACTCATTGAAATCATATTCATCACAACTTGATCTTATATAAATAGAGGACTCAAGATCAACATATTTATCAATGTACTTATCACTATGAATACCTTTAGCTAGTTATTGTTCCTATTGACTTTTTGAGGATTTTCTTTGCCTTTTGGCCTACTTTTTCTTCCTATTTTTTAAGTCTTGGAAGAATCTTCTAAATTTTTTTTGATAGGTATGGAAACCAGATTCTTCATCTGAGACACTTAATTAAACAATTCAAATATACACTTCATGTATTCAGGTAAAAACAACTAGACAATAAAAAATCCAATTAGAGGGAATCTAGACTCTGATACTAATTCAGAGTCTCAATAAATTCATTCAAATACACCTAAGAGGGGGTGAATTAGGTATAGTCCAATTTTTACCAAATTCCAATTTATTCTTTAAACATTTCATCCCCTTTGGACTTTGAATCTTTGATTTTTTTTAATACTAATAGATCTTTTATTTTTTTACCTAGAATGTGCCTTTATGAAATGAAGATAAGGCAGAAAATTGGCATATGTATTTTTCTAAGGTTCATCCCCTCTCAAGAATCGTACTTCTTACTACAACTTGCTATTATCTCAATCCATAAATTTTCCACGATGAATCTTATTATCAATACAAGTGGATTGTAGGCTGTTTTTATCATAACCCACTCTCACCAAATTACACAAGTTAGGATTCACAATATTATACATGTGAACTGATGTCGCATCCCATAGCACCTCTCTTCAAGTTGGCATCCCACCAATTGTTATTCTCATCTTTCCTCCTCCTTTCTGAAGTAGATCACTATTTTTTCCAGATGTTATCACATTCAAAAGATGATCTCCTTTCTCAAACAAAAAGTGTCTTCGACTATCTTAAAGTCTTTAAGTACTGATCATGCAACATGGCTCTATTCTGTGCATAAATTCCTAGTTCTTTCACAATATGATTTCTGAAAATTCTCAATTAAAACTTATAAATGAGATAGACCCCAAAAAATATTACCTAGCATATATACACTCAAATACACAATTCTTGAATTTTTTTCCCAATGATGAGTACACTGAACCACTGGTTTGTTCTTCTTCACTTTCTTATTCTTCCTCAAACTTCCTCAACACTCACTGGTAATGCACAGGATGACCTAGTTAGATTCCTCTTATTCTTCTCTTTATTTAAAACCTAACTGGTTTTCTAATCAAAAATGGTTTGAAAACTCATTCTATTATTCCTCAAGAGAACTTATAGTCTCTCTCGGTTCCTCCTTCTCCTCTTTTTTCATCAAGAGCTCTTTATTTCTTGGTATATGAAAATACAGAAAACTAAACATCAATTTCTATCATATTTTATTTTTATCTTCTCGATGGCTAGTTATAAAGGTGACTTCTTATTTTTTTTGTGGTTTATTCTCAATTTTCTAAAAATGGAAATAACTTAGGAAATTTGTACACACAAAACTGCATGCACAAGTCAACTTCTCTTTCCTCTCAATGATATCCATGATCTTTCTTTCTCAACTCAAATAGTATTACAAAAATACCCTTAATTTATTTCTCCCCTTTTTTCTTTTCAATCGAATAATTCTTCATTTGAAACTACAACAGGCTCAGGTCTTCTTCTCAAAATCTTCCACAAAAAATCACATTCAAATAATATTCAAATGTTGTATAAAATATAGTAGCAGTGACATGGAATGAATCATATATTATTTTAGATTGAGAGCTTCCAAGAAATACTATACAAACTTAATATTAAGTTTATAATTTTCAAATAGCATCTTGGTCATAATATTCTTTTCATGAATCTTGAATCAAAAAAGATCTTGTAATATCTAAAACATTGAGAATAGTCCATGCATAACCTTTTTTTTCATTTCCAAATTTAATGAAATCTATAATTTCCTTTATTTCATGCTAAATAATTTTATATGAAGTACATTCTATCTTGATCTCCTTCTAAATAGCTCAGAGATATTGTTCTCACTCCTTCATCTTATATCATAATGATTTAAACTTGGATGACCAATGTGAGCATCGACTCATATTCATCAACATTATTCTTGAAAACTTATGAAGTTTCTTTTACTTTATCAAGGATCTCATCCACTTGATATTCTTCAAAATCAGTCTTGTATCATAGATTAATAAAGATTCATGATTTTTATAACATTGTAGATTATATATTGTATCATACCAATTCTCATTTTCATTAGTATAATTAAATTATGTATGTTCAAATTTTAGGCTTGAAAAAATCTCTCAAATTGTCTTCTTACATTGACCTTCTCCTCCAAGATTGAAGATCATCTTCTCAAAATTCTTTAGCTTTGGTCAAACACCTTTTTAGGCATTTGTGATGTTTATAACATTGAAGATCAACTTTGGAATCATTATAATAATTTATTCTTAAAAAACTCAAATTCTAGAAAACTCATTTTTCTTACAATAGAATTCTCAAAATCTGGCTAATTGTTGAACCTTACATTGCTCCTCATACCTTACAAAGTTGGGTTGCAACAACCTTATGAAGATAGACTTCAAACTTATGAAGACATGTCTGAACCTTATGAGGACATGTTTGAACCTTACGCCCTGGTTGTCCCAACCATATGAGTGTTTGTATGAACGTTGCAGTCTCTAGTTTTCCCAACCTTACATGTGTCTATATGAACCTTATGAGACATGTTTTCTGAACCTTGTGAAAAACTTATCCCAACCTTACACATGACAGACTCAACTTTATGAGATGCTAACCAATACTTATCTAATCTCTATCCTTCAACTCAGCTTTAATAGACCATTATCCAAGGATGCTTCTACACTGATTTCAATAACCAAAATTCTAGATAATCCAAGGATGGTTCCTCCAACTTCTAGCTAGATTCTCTTAATCACTTTTAACTTGTTTTAATCCTTTGAATGACATATATACAGGTTTTCCAGTTCTAGTTCAGCAGCTAGATTATTCATTCTCAACTCTTCCATTCAAACTATTATAGATAGTACATCTCACACTTATAGCACTTTTCCTTGCTATATATACCAACTCAAATTATCATTAGATTTTATAGGCTATTCACCTAGCATCCAAATCCTCCAAGTTTCTTTTTCCAACATAAAACAAGTACTCAATTTCATGTTCAATGGCATCCACTCTTTACTTCTTTCTTCTTTTTCACATAATGACTTTCCACTATATTGACAACCAAGTGACAACAAATACAAATTCAACTTCACACATCCAAAAGGCACTTCATTTTTTTTTATTTTTGTCCTTGTTTACATATTTTTTGGTACATATAGTGTTAAATTTTTTGACATATTTTTATTCACTTAAATACATGGTCTGGATTTATTTTTTATCCAATATTTATTTTCTTAACTGATTGAAACAAACTAGAACCGGTGTAATTTGATCAGTTCAGTTGAATACAAATTTGAGTTGATGATTAATCAATTTCAATTTTTATTTTAAGGTAATTAGTTTATAATTTCTTGATTCAAATTAGTGACTATAATTGGTTAAAATTGATTGTGCACACACCTAGATACAAAGTCCCACAGGGTTATGTAAAAAAGGTTGTGTGAATTGGGATGAGTTTTGTTAAAAATTATTTCTATAAAAATTTTAGATCTTAATGATAACTTCTTTAAAAGATTTTTGGTAGATATTCAAAAGAGTTTTGGATATTTTTTCACAAGTTGTTACATAAAATATGACATAAGGTGAAAGTCAACAAAGTCTTATAGGCTTAAGTGCAAGTGGGAGATTGAAAATATGCATGCACTTAAAGTTTGTAATGAAAGTAGTGATATGGGTATACCTCTTATCACATTATGTTGTAATATGAAATATTTCATTTCACCATATCACTAGAAGTGTTTTAGATATTTTTATTAGTAGGAAATATAGGATATTTTCTAACTCAATGTTGTAGTGTTTCTTCAATATAAATTATCAAATATTCAGTCATTACAACATTTTATGATGTAATCATAAATGTGTTTATAATGGTTGTATCAATCGTTTAAGTGTTAAATGATTTATTCATGGATAAATTGAGCATTAAAAAGTGTTGGTAATGTAAATCATAATATGAATTCTTGTAAAATGTTCAATATTATACTGGATACTATAAGGACCATCCTCAAGGCCTATAAAATGAAGGTTAAACCATGACAGTGAGTTGTGTGATTTGATCCATTACTATATCCCAAGGTGAAACTCTCATTTCATTATCTTTCCTTTAATAAATTTTCTAAGAAATAATGGAATTTGATAAGAATCGCACTTATAAGTGTTCTTGGTGGTTGACCTTTACATGCATGCCTTTAGAGGTGGAAGTCCATCTACTGCCACTTAGGAATCCCCCCCAACCATATATGAAGACAGTGCATGATTTCTTCAATCAATGATTTATGTTCATTATGTTTTATGCATTCAATTCAAATGTATAATGATTGGATCTTTTGATAATGATGATGTATTTTGTTCTTATTGTGTTTAGAGAAGTATTTTCCCCTCCAAACCCTTCATTGATGGTAAGGGCTTCGTCTTCTCTTCCTCCATCTTTGTGTGCCATTACGACGTTGGTTTCGTTGACAATGAATGATGTCAATAGATTTAGATCTAGGATAATAATCATTTGATGGTCTTGATTTTGGGAATTTATGGATAAAAAAACTAGTGGTCATTCTCTATTTGTCAAGAAAAATTATTTGGTTATTGATTTTCCAAAAAATCATTCTTCCCTTTTCTCATTAACTATAACCCATAATGGCAGTGACTTGTGGTTTGTGGTGGCTCAGTGATCCCTCAGTTACCTTTTTCAATGATGGTTCATGTCAAAATCAGTTGCACTACTGTAAGTTAAGAGATGGGTATGATATTTTAACATTCATATTCTACATTCAATTAATTTTATTTAATTTTTATTAAATTTAAATAAATTTAAATTATATTATATTCTTATTAAGACCTTATATTAATAATTCATAGAATTATAAAAATGTATAAATAAAATAGAAATTGAGTGGTTTTGTAATTCTACCACTGGAGGTTTGTCTTCGTTTATTCTAGTGCTTCAAGGACCACCACTACCTTGAAAATGTATAAATAAGAAAAAATAGAGTGATAATTAAAATTTATTAATTTGGATAGAGGGACATTTTAAGAAATTTAAATTGGAAATATATGAATTTCATCTCTGGATACAACAGATTACACTACCACAGATTTGGGTAAGGGATGTGTCGGGTTTTATCAGCGCTAAGCAGAATACGCTGATAAAAGGGGGGCCTTTATCAGTGCTAGCTAAAAGCACTGATAAATCTACCCTTTATCTGATTATATTTATTGATGGATTATTTGATCAACTTATAGGTTCTAAATTGTTCTCTAATATTGATTTGATATCAAGTTATCATAAGTTTATGGTGAGATATTTTGATATACTACGTACTATATTTAGGAGTATGTATGTATTATATGGGTATCTGGTGATGTCATTTAGTTTGAAAAATACAATGGTAGTGTTCATGGCTGAGATGAATCGGGTATTCCATCCTTATTTAGATAATTTTATAGTCATATTTTTCAATCATATCATCATGTATTCCCAGTTGAGGGAGGAACATGCTCGATATCTAGAGATCATTTTAAGAGAACTTAGAGAGCATCAATTATATGACATGATCTCAAAGTGTATGTTTTGGATTGATAATGTACACTTCATGGTGAAAATGATATTAGTGGATAGAATATTTTTAGAACCTGAGAAGTTCGATGTTATAGTTTATTTATAGAGACCAAAGAATGTTTTTGAGGTCCAAATCTTTTTGGGAATTTCCATTTATTACCAGAGGGTCAACCGGGATTCTTCCTGGTTGGAAGCGAGCACGATGTCTTAAACAAGAATGTGGTATGGTTCCTTTGATTAGTTGTTCATGAGATATCCTTCTAAGATCTTAATGGGAGATTGATGAAAATACCAATCTTAACCATAAATGAGCTAGGTAATGAGTATGGTTTATATTGTGATGTATTAGGAGTCAGGATTTGAACAGTTCCAGTCTATGATGGTCATACGGATGCTTATGGGTCTAGATAGTTAAGGAAACATAAGAGAAACTTACCAAATTCTTTCCTAGATTTGGAAATATTGGTTCTTTCCATGATGTGTTATTGGTATTATCTTTAGGGTGAGATATTTTTGGAATACACTAAAAAAATTTGAAATATATTTATTCACAAAGTGAAATGAAGCATTGATAACGGAGATGGTGTAAAGACCCGCAAATTTCAAGGAAATTTTTTTTCTTAATTTTCTTTGGAATTTTACAAGGGCGCAGCTTCAGACGGCACCTGATTCCGAGGCCCGGTGTGCCCGGAATCAATTTCCGAAGTTTGGCTCGGGTACGTTCAGTGAACGGACGAGCGGGTTTTTCTATCTTTTGAACCGGTGCCCGGAATCGAATTCTGAGGGCACCGATGAAATCGCAGCGCCGGTATTTGCTTAGAAACGCCTCTTCCGGAGTTGCGTTTGCTCAAGACGTGGTTTTTAAATTTTGCGGCTTTAAGTCAGAATAAAATAAAGTTGTGCGACAACTTTATTTTATTTCACTTAAACTGCTTGGAAGCCACTTAAAGTCACTTAAAGGCGGCTTGAACTGAGTTGAACTGGATAGGATGCTATCCAGAAATATCCTACCCCTTGGTAGGATATTTGTGCGGTGGGACCCGCACGAGCCCCGCCGTTTCTTTCGCTAAGTAACGCACCCGCGAAAACCCATCAAAGTAACTGAAAAGTCAACCGACGCGTTTTCTTTAATTCTTAACAGACCATTTAATTGGGCGGTTTATTTCGTAAATTAAATGGACTGTTTCTTCGTGAATTAAATGGGTCGTTTCTTTCGAATTGATGGATCGTTTCTTAACCGGTTTCGTGTTGGCATGTTTATAAAATAAGACCAACCTAAAAATCCTTGGAAAGGATTTGAGAGAATCTTCGTTCCTCCACCCTCTCCGCGAAGAACGCGAAGAACGCGAAGAACGCGAAGAACGCCGGAACCGGAATCCGACGACGCACGATCCGCGACGTCAACAGCTTTTCCGCGACCTTCTTCTTCTTCGGTGCCTCTTCTTCCGCGGCGAACCTGCGATCGGCGGTTAAAGGTGAGAATCGAAACTTCTAAATTCTCCCTTCTTAATTTCAATAACAACGGATTTAATTAATTAAATCCGTTTGTTCTTGATCCGGAGATTGGCGACGCGACGCCGGATACCGCGACGACGCGACGATCTCCTTCTTCCGCGACGAGCGATTCCGCGACGACCTCTCGTCCGACGACGACTTCGAGGTAGGGATTTATTTTGGAAAAGTTACCCCTTTTAAATTTTCTCGTGAACGTTCTTGAAAATTTAAAAAGCCGGTTTCAAGCGAACAATTTTATCTTTAAATAAAATTGTTGGATCATGTGTTGATCATCTTATTCTTTTCTCCCGTTGTTTATGATTAACGCGGAGGGAGCGGGTCTAACGAACAAGACCCGGCAACCCTCCGCCGATCTTCCTTTTTGTGCGGATTTGGCGGGCGACGGCAAAAGCACGACGCAAGGGCCATTTGTTGATTCCGCAGTGGAGGACGCGTCCCGGGAGGAACAATGGCGCAGACGGGAGGCAAAACGGGCCACCGGAGCAACTCCGGCGGCCCGCGGAAGGAGGCGGCGGCGCGGGTCGCCGGCGCGGCGGCGCCGGCGACCGGAGGCGGCGGCGCCCGGCGCGCCGCCGTGGAGATCTCCCGCCGCGGCTGAAGCCGCAGCGGCGGCGGCCGGTTCCGCGGCCGCGCGGAACCGGGAACGGACGCGGCGGCCCGGCCGCGTCCGCGTGACAGGCGGCCCCCCGCGGGGGCCGCGTTTCTCCAAATGCCGCGGGTCAAACCCGCGGCGGCGACCTGCTCGGCCGCTCGGCCGAAGCCGAGCCGGCCGGTCCGGTCGGCCGGGCCGCGCCCATGCCGGACCGGACCCGGCCGAGCCGGTTCGGGCCGGTTCGGGCCGACCCGGTTCGGCCGACCCAAGGGGGGGGTTCGGGCCGGGTCGCCCCGGGCCCAGAACCCCCGTTTCGGGCCTTCTTCGGTCTTTCGCCCATATCTTGGGCCAGGGACCTCCGATTGACGAACCGTCAGTGGCTACGCGATCCTTGGATCGAGACGGTCGTTTCGGTATATTACACTCAAGGTTTCGGAAGACTTTGGGTTCGGCCGGGTTGGTTCGTACACGAAACCAACCGGGCCCTCGGAGCAGAAACGCTCATAACTTGAGCTACGGACGTCCGATCGACGTACCGTCAGCTGTGGTAGTTTCCTCTAAGTGAGACGGAACTTTTGGCATACTCCGCCCGAGGATCGGACACAGGCGGAGTACGGTCGGGTTGGTTTTGCCCTAAAAACCAACCGGGCCCCTGGGACGAAAATGCCAATAACTCTCAGACCGGGCGTCCGATTGACGCGCCGTCTGTTGCGTTGAGATCCTGTTGTCGATACGGAACTTTTGGATACATCAACTTCGGACTACGTGTCAGTTGATGTATCAGCCTCTCGGCTCGTGGAGCGGACCCTCCTAACGAGCTCGCTATGTGCGGGAACCCTAGTGCTGGCTGTGACTTCGACGGCAGAGCAGAGATCCTCCGTGGACTGCGACGACGGCAGAGCAGAGATCCTCCGTGGACTGCGACGACGGCAGAGCAGAGATCCTCCGTGGACTGCGACGACGGCAGAGCAGAGATCCTTCGTGGACTGCGGCGACGACTGTGCAGAGATCCTCCGTGGACTGCGTCGACTACTGCACTCAGCGATCCTACGTGGAACAGTGCTACCGAACCTGTGTGAGCTGAATCTTCTTTTTACCTTGAGCGGTGGAGCGCTTGGGTGTAGCGGCGGACCCGTGGTACTTCACAGTGGTGGTGCGCTTGGATGCAGCAACAGACCCTTGGCGGTGGAGCGCTTGGTTGTAGCGGCAGACCCGCGATACTCTACGGAGTGTGTGCGCTTGGTTGTAGCGACAGACCCGCGACGGTGGAGACGTGCGTGCGGAGTACGGAGACCGTGTAGATGACTGAGACCTGACGACTGCTTGACCGACTCGACTTGGAGTGAGTCGACTAGCCCAGTGGACGGAGCGCCCAGTAGTTGGCAGCAGACCCACGGCGGACGGAGCGCCTGGTAGTTGGCGGCAAACCCGCGGTACTCGACAGGAGGAGTACCTCAGTAGGCTATCTGGGTGAGCGCTCGGTATTTGGCAGCAGACCCTCAGCGGACGGAGCGCCCGGTAGTTGGCAGCAGACCCGCGGTACTCGACAGGAGGAGTACTTCAGCAGTCTTAGGTTAGTGAGCAGTACCTCGGAGTCGTGACAGGACCACTGTACACTTCAGAGATGGGGCTCTTCAACATTTACGGTTTCGATAATGAAAATCCTGGTTGAGCTGAATCTTATGTTACTCTCCTTTGTGGATTGTGTTGAACTATCCTATGTGGATTTACTGTTACTCTCCTTTGTGGATTGTGTTGAACTATCCTATATGGATTTACTGTTACTCTCCTTTGTGGATTGTGTTGAACTATCCTATGTGGATTTACTGTTACTCTCCTTTGTGGATTGTGTTGAACTATCCTATGTGGATTTACTGTTACTCTCCTTTGTGGATTGTGTTGAACTATCCTATGTGGATTTACTGTTACTCTCCTTTGTGGATTGTGTTGAACTATCCTATGTGGATTTACTGTTACTCTCCTTGTGGATTTGAGTCTTGCTTCCTTTGTGGGTTGAGTTGTTCTTGAGCTCGTGAGCAGAGCTAGAATTGGGGACTTAGGTATATGTATGGGCATATACCTAAGTCGAGTCAGATGTTACTTCGTGATTGCATCTTTCTTTTGTGCTATATCCTTTGTGGATTTCGGGAGACCTTCGGGGGTCTCGGGGTCCTTACTGAGTAGCTTGTACTCACCCCTGCACGGGCTATGCCCGCACCTTGTTGTGTTGGTTGCAGACGACGGACAGCGCTGATCGCGGTTGGGGCGTGGAGCAGGACGGTACCTGGAGGTGGACCACTGGGCGGGACGTGCTCGGAGCGGACGTGGGACCCGAGGAGCCTGGAGGCTATCTGTACCCACCCTTCAGGTGGGATTGCCAGTGGACGACACGAGGCCGCCGTCTTTTCTTCAGTTGCTGTACTTTACTTTTCAGTTGTACTTTACAGTTGGGCTTGTATTTCCGGCCCCCTTTACTTTTCTGCACTTTACTTTCCGCTTGCTGACTCTGTGTGGTTGTTACTTATAAAGGCAATGCCTTCCCTGTTTACTGGGATTTTACGCCTTGGTGCTAGTCGCCAGCCCCTGGCCTATGGAAGGCGGGCTTGGGGTAGTCACGGCACGGGCCCCGAGGACGGGTCGTGACAAATTGGTATCAAAGGTGGTCGGTTCTACCGCGGACTCTGATCGTCCTTTCTTTCTATGTGAAGCAATAGTGTTTAGTGTATTGAGTGTGGTTATCAGTTCAGGGAGCCCAGTGTTGGTGCGGCGGCCGACGTATCCGTACACCAGGACCCTGACTTCTGATTTCCAACTTAATGCACGAAAACACTGATTGCGTGTGTGTTTCCCAAAAGGTTTAAAGTCAGCTCAAACCAGGTCAGCTCACCAGGTATAAATCGTTGACCGTGACACAACTGTTCAGGATGTCACCATGCAGATAGTTAGCTGGAGTTCCGAGAGAGTTCTCGATGATGGCCCACCGAGCAGCGAGACTCCGGTGCAGGGCCCTTTTTCAGTGTTGGCACCTTCGGGTGGTGTACCAGCAGCACCACCACCCGTTAGGCAGAGGATGCCACTAGCTGACAATGCACGCTAGCAGAGCGCGATGCACGAGTTCCAGCAGTAGAGGCCTCTGAGGATACGAGGCGAGACAGATTTCCCAGGCAGCAGTGGACTGGATGGAGGCGGTTGCTAGAGTTCTACGCCTAGCTTGGATACTAGTAGAGCGGATGATGATCTTAGCTTCTGTTGTTTCCAGTGAGTGACCATGAGGTTGGTTCTTATAGTAATGAGGCTTCGGTACGCGAACCGATACCTGGGATAGTACCTACGGGTAGTGCGCCAGCTATGTCACTATCTGTTGGTCAGTAGACACTACCGGCGGTACCGGTAGCAGAGAATCACAGGCTTAGTGCCTTACATATGTTTTAGCACCAGATATCCCTCAAGTTTCGAGGTGAGCCTGACTCGTAGGCGGCTGAGGACTGGCTTGAGGAGGTGGTTGTGAGTTTTCTGGAGCTAATACAGCTTCGACAGTATGACATGTCGGAAGCAGAGCACTCATCGTGGCTTACCAATCAATCGTAGTACTCGTTGGTTACGTTGTGATCAGTTCCTTAGACTCGAACTTCTGAGCGAAGTGTGTCTAAGGGAAATCCGAACCATTACTTTTCCTCTATGCATTTCTACCTATGCTAGGATGCTAGAGAGAACCTTTGTGGTTGTGAACGTTAGCAGTGAAAGGCAGGAAACTAGCGCCAGTCTCAGAGACTCGGGCGTGTAAAATGTTTCAGGAGGAGGAAGTGCTAAGGACAGATGAATCTGCAGGGTAGCAGACGTGGAAGCGGAGCTTAGAGAGCAGCATGTGGTGGTGTACATTTCGACATGTTACGACCACCCGACTTAGTAGTCCCCGCCAGGCTCAGGGAGCAGGAGGGCTGGGGAGGAGAGTAGCTGCATTGCGGTCAAGGAGTGTGACCCAGGAACTCTAAGAATGATTCGGGGTACGAATTATGTCTACTACGAGCTTCCATATCTATAGACATAGGAACCGATCATTCAACCCTTCCACGAATCATGTCCCAGACCTAGAGGTTCCGGGTAAGCCGTAGACTTGACCCTCACGTCTGGAGATACCTTTGGGAGGAGACTCGATAATCACACTTACGCCGACGGTGTGATTTGACCTCGAGGCGAGAGTTTCGGTTGGAATCTCTTGGTGGCAGCGTAGAGGCCTTACGACGTTGATCTGGGTATGATTCACAAATCATACCCCGGTTGACTGTTTTAGGCAAACGTCGGAATGGGTTTTCCTTGGTCGGCGAAAAGGAAACCCTGGGCAGCACATGTTAAACTCAGGCATAAGAGGGTGTGGCCGATCACTCTTGAGTTGGTCAACCCTACCCTTGTGGCAGCAGGAGTTTTGAGTTTCAGTTCTAACCTAAAAAGGGAAACCTCTTGAATTCGAGGGGGACGAACACGTTCTTATACGGTCTCAACCCGATGAGGTTTCGGAGATGTGGCCGAGGCGGCAGGTTATCTCCAAAGTTCGATGGGCCTTTCCAGGTCCTCAGCAGGATAGGAGAGGTGGTTTATCGCCTGGCTCTACCACCTCAGTTGCACCGGGTGCACGATGTCTTTCACGTGTCTCAGCTGAGGAGATACGTGCACGACCCGACGCACATCATCGACTTTGGGGAGTTGGACGTGGACGATGGGGCGACTTTTGCGGAGGTCCCAGTGGAGATCGAGGATCGACAGGAGCGGGTCCTACGTGGGCGGTCGATTCCTCTTGTGCGCGTCAGATGGCAGCACGGGAACCTCCAGGAGAGCACTTGGGAGCGGGAGGCTCAGATGCGTGCTCAGTACCCCCATTTGTTCCCCTAGTTTTTGATGTATCTTTACGGGGACGTAAAGCCCTGAGGTGGGAGTAATGTAAAGACCCGCAAATTTCAAGGAAATTTTTTTTCTTAATTTTCTTTGGAATTTTACAAGGGCGCAGCTTCAGACGGCACCTGATTCCGAGGCCCGGTGTGCCCGGAATCAATTTCCGAAGTTTGGCTCGGGTACGTTCAGTGAACGGACGAGCGGGTTTTTCTATCTTTTGAACCGGTGCCCGGAATCGAATTCTGAGGGCACCGATGAAATCGCAGCGCCGGTATTTGCTTAGAAACGCCTCTTCCGGAGTTGCGTTTGCTCAAGACGTGGTTTTTAAATTTTGCGGCTTTAAGTCAGAATAAAATAAAGTTGTGCGACAACTTTATTTTATTTCACTTAAACTGCTTGGAAGCCACTTAAAGTCACTTAAAGGCGGCTTGAACTGAGTTGAACTGGATAGGATGCTATCCAGAAATATCCTACCCCTTGGTAGGATATTTGTGCGGTGGGACCCGCACGAGCCCCGCCGTTTCTTTCGCTAAGTAACGCACCCGCGAAAACCCGTCAAAGTAACTGAAAAGTCAACCGACGCGTTTTCTTTAATTCTTAACAGACCATTTAATTGGGCGGTTTATTTCGTAAATTAAATGGACTGTTTCTTCGTGAATTAAATGGGTCGTTTCTTTCGAATTGATGGATCGTTTCTTAACCGGTTTCGTGTTGGCATGTTTATAAAATAAGACCAACCTAAAAATCCTTGGAAAGGATTTGAGAGAATCTTCGTTCCTCCACCCTCTCCGCGAAGAACGCGAAGAACGCGAAGAACGCGAAGAACGCCGGAACCGGAATCCGACGACGCACGATCCGCGACGTCAACAGCTTTTCCGCGACCTTCTTCTTCTTCGGTGCCTCTTCTTCCGCGGCGAACCTGCGATCGGCGGTTAAAGGTGAGAATCGAAACTTCTAAATTCTCCCTTCTTAATTTCAATAACAACGG
The DNA here is from genome assembly GCA_963277665.1 of Viscum album. Lineage (NCBI taxonomy): Eukaryota > Viridiplantae > Streptophyta > Magnoliopsida > Santalales > Viscaceae > Viscum > Viscum album. The sequence continues at coordinate 1,710,595,369 of OY728137.1, read as the reverse complement.
ATTTAATTAATTAAATCCGTTTGTTCTTGATCCGGAGATTGGCGACGCGACGCCGGATACCGCGACGACGCGACGATCTCCTTCTTCCGCGACGAGCGATTCCGCGACGACCTCTCGTCCGACGACGACTTCGAGGTAGGGATTTATTTTGGAAAAGTTACCCCTTTTAAATTTTCTCGTGAACGTTCTTGAAAATTTAAAAAGCCGGTTTCAAGCGAACAATTTTATCTTTAAATAAAATTGTTGGATCATGTGTTGATCATCTTATTCTTTTCTCCCGTTGTTTATGATTAACGCGGAGGGAGCGGGTCTAACGAACAAGACCCGGCAACCCTCCGCCGATCTTCCTTTTTGTGCGGATTTGGCGGGCGACGGCAAAAGCACGACGCAAGGGCCATTTGTTGATTCCGCAGTGGAGGACGCGTCCCGGGAGGAACAATGGCGCAGACGGGAGGCAAAACGGGCCACCGGAGCAACTCCGGCGGCCCGCGGAAGGAGGCGGCGGCGCGGGTCGCCGGCGCGGCGGCGCCGGCGACCGGAGGCGGCGGCGCCCGGCGCGCCGCCGTGGAGATCTCCCGCCGCGGCTGAAGCCGCGGCGGCGGCGGCCGGTTCCGCGGCCGCGCGGAACCGGGAACGGACGCGGCGGCCCGGCCGCGTCCGCGTGACAGGCGGCCCCCCGCGGGGGCCGCGTTTCTCCAAATGCCGCGGGTCAAACCCGCGGCGGCGGCCTGCTCGGCCGCTCGGCCGAAGCCGAGCCGGCCGGTCCGGTCGGCCGGGCCGCGCCCATGCCGGACCGGACCCGGCCGAGCCGGTTCGGGCCGGTTCGGGCCGACCCGGTTCGGCCGACCCAAGGGGGGGGGTTCGGGCCGGGTCGCCCCGGGCCCAGAACCCCCGTTTCGGGCCTTCTTCGGTCTTTCGCCCATATCTTGGGCCAGGGACCTCCGATTGACGAACCGTCAGCGGCTACGCGATCCTTGGATCGAGAAGGTCGTTTCGGTATATTACACTCAAGGTTTCGGAAGACTTTGGGTTCGGCCGGGTTGGTTCGTACACGAAACCAACCGGGCCCTCGGAGCGGAAACGCTCATAACTTGAGCTACGGACGTCCGATCGACGTACCGTCAGCTGTGGTAGTTTCCTCTAAGTGAGACGGAACTTTTGGCATACTCCGCCCGAGGATCGGACACAGGCGGAGTACGGTCGGGTTGGTTTTGCCCTAAAAACCAACCGGGCCCCTGGGACGAAAATGCCAATAACTCTCAGACCGGGCGTCCGATTGACGCGCCGTCTGTTGCGTTGAGATCCTGTTGTCGATACGGAACTTTTGGATACATCAACTTCGGACTACGTGTCAGTTGATGTATCAGCCTCTCGGCTCGTGGAGCGGACCCTCCTAACGAGCTCGCTATGTGCGGGAACCCTAGTGCTGGCTGTGACTTCGACGGCAGAGCAGAGATCCTCCGTGGACTGCGACGACGGCAGAGCAGAGATCCTCCGTGGACTGCGACGACGGCAGAGCAGAGATCCTCCGTGGACTGCGACGACGGCAGAGCAGAGATCCTTCGTGGACTGCGGCGACGACTGTGCAGAGATCCTCCGTGGACTGCGTCGACTACTGCACTCAGCGATCCTACGTGGAACAGTGCTACCGAACCTGTGTGAGCTGAATCTTCTTTTTACCTTGAGCGGTGGAGCGCTTGGGTGTAGCGGCGGACCCGTGGTACTTCACAGTGGTGGTGCGCTTGGATGCAGCAACAGACCCTTGGCGGTGGAGCGCTTGGTTGTAGCGGCAGACCCGCGATACTCTACGGAGTGTGTGCGCTTGGTTGTAGCGACAGACCCGTGACGGTGGAGACGTGCGTGCGGAGTACGGAGACCGTGTAGATGACTGAGACCTGACGACTGCTTGACCGACTCGACTTGGAGTGAGTCGACTAGCCCAGTGGACGGAGCGCCCAGTAGTTGGCAGCAGACCCACGGCGGACGGAGCGCCTGGTAGTTGGCGGCAAACCCGCGGTACTCGACAGGAGGAGTACCTCAGTAGGCTATCTGGGTGAGCGCTCGGTATTTGGCAGCAGACCCTCAGCGGACGGAGCGCCCGGTAGTTGGCAGCAGACCCGCGGTACTCGACAGGAGGAGTACTTCAGCAGTCTTAGGTTAGTGAGCAGTACCTCGGAGTCGTGACAGGACCACTGTACACTTCAGAGATGGGGCTCTTCAACATTTACGGTTTCGATAATGAAAATCCTGGTTGAGCTGAATCTTATGTTACTCTCCTTTGTGGATTGTGTTGAACTATCCTATGTGGATTTACTGTTACTCTCCTTTGTGGATTGTGTTGAACTATCCTATGTGGATTTACTGTTACTCTCCTTTGTGGATTGTGTTGAACTATCCTATGTGGATATACTGTTACTCTCCTTTGTGGATTGTGTTGAACTATCCTATGTGGATTTACTGTTACTCTCCTTTGTGGATTGTGTTGAACTATCCTATGTGGATTTACTGTTACTCTCCTTTGTGGATTGTGTTGAACTATCCTATGTGGATTTACTGTTACTCTCCTTTGTGGATTGTGTTGAACTATCCTATGTGGATTTACTGTTACTCTCCTTTGTGGATTGTGTTGAACTATCCTATGTGGATTTACTGTTACTCTCCTTGTGGATTTGAGTCTTGCTTCCTTTGTGGGTTGAGTTGTTCTTGAGCTCGTGAGCAGAGCTAGAATTGGGGACTTAGGTATATGTATGGGCATATACCTAAGTCGAGTCAGATGTTACTTCGTGATTGCATCTTTCTTTTGTGCTATATCCTTTGTGGATTTCGGGAGACCTTCGGGGGTCTCGGGGTCCTTACTGAGTAGCTTGTACTCACCCCTGCACGGGCTATGCCCGCACCTTGTTGTGTTGGTTGCAGACGACGGACAGCGCTGATCGCGGTTGGGGCGTGGAGCAGGACGGTACCTGGAGGTGGACCACTGGGCGGGACGTGCTCGGAGCGGACGTGGGACCCGAGGAGCCTGGAGGCTATCTGTACCCACCCTTCAGGTGGGATTGCCAGTGGACGACACGAGGCCGCCGTCTTTTCTTCAGTTGCTGTACTTTACTTTTCAGTTGTACTTTACAGTTGGGCTTGTATTTCCGGCCCCCTTTACTTTTCTGCACTTTACTTTCCGCTTGCTGACTCTGTGTGGTTGTTACTTATAAAGGCAATGCCTTCCCTGTTTACTGGGATTTTACGCCTTGGTGCTAGTCGCCAGCCCCTGGCCTATGGAAGGCGGGCTTGGGGTAGTCACGGCACGGGCCCCGAGGACGGGTCGTGACAGATGGTTTGAGTACCTATAGTCCTTTAACTTTGACCTAATGTATACCCTCAAGAAGGGGAACATTTTTTCTAATGTACCATATTGGAAGGATCAAGATTAGGTAGTACATGATTCAAGCATCAAGTGGAAGATGATTGCCCACTTTGAAGAGATGTGACTTTATGTTCAAAAGTATCATGGCCAAGTGACACTTATGTCTTTATCTATCACTTATTCACTTCTCAGTAGTATTACAGGAGTAGACTGTAGGATTCATACTATTTATTCATGAGAGACATGATAAACCTTTTATAGCTTTATATTTTATAAAATGATGGTTATTTTTTATTCATGTATTCTTTATAAAGTGTCTCTCTTAGGATTTATGTCTTTGTGAAAAAGCCTAAGCGGCTCTTTTAAAATGATTCAAGTGTTTTGAAATGTTTCTTAAAAAATTATATGTGTTCAACATACCCTTTTTTGGTTTTAAATAGCTTGAAAATGATTTAAACACTTAGCATGGAATTAGGTTGCATGTCAAGTGTTTGTCAACTCACCTGATTGACTTTCATAAAGGGATGTGAATGTTTTAAAAGCATATTTAATACTGATTTTATTTTTAAAAGTATGTGTTATCTTAAAGAGGAATTTGTGTAAATGGTTGGTTTTTTAATGGGATTTCAACGGTGATTTTATAAAGTTTTCAAAGGGATTTGGTGTTACTTTTTAAGGGGATGAGTCCTAGGCAACAAAATAAAATAATAACTATCATTTAAATGTTAAGTTCTAGTTATTTTAAAGACCCCATTTGTGTATTTATTTTGTTAAATATTAATATTACCGAATCAACCACACTTCAATCCGACGCACGGTGTGACCGGTATGACTAAAAGTGTCTATTATCAGTTTAAAATTGACATTTCAGTTCAAAACATGTCACTCACTGAAAACCAATAAAACACACTCTGATTGTATTGATAATTTAGGACAGCGATTTATAAGTCATTTGTGACATGTATGAAGCAGTCTCATATAAAACCGATGCATGATGCGACCGGTATGATTCATAATGTGTGTTTCCAGTTTGAAATGACATTTTAGTCAAAAAAACACAACCGGCGTGCTGAAAACTAAGAAAATGTTTTCGGATTATTTTGATACTTAAGGACAATGATCAATCAGTAATTTGTGATGGGTAGGAATCAGCCGCACCTCAATCCAACACACGGTGTGACCGGTATTACTCAAAGTATGTCTTTTTATTTAAAATTGACATCATTATAAGTAAAAAAGAACAAGTGACATACTGAAAACTAAGAAAACGCATTTGGATTGTTTTGATATTTTAGGACAATGATCCATGAGTAATTTTTTGTGTGTAAGAGTCAACCACACCTCAATATGACACATAGTGTGACCAATATGACTTCATGTGTGTCTTTTTATTTAAAATTGATATTAATTTAAGTAAAAACAAAAAGTGACATACTTAAAATCAAGAAAACACATTCGGATTGTTTTGATATTTTAGGAAAATGATATATTAGTCATTTTTTATATGTAGGAATCATCTACACCTCAACACTACGAACGGTGTGGCCGGTATAACTCAAAGTGTCTCTTTTTATTTAAAATTGACATTAATTTAAGTAAAAACAAGTGACATACTGAAAACTGAGAAACGCATTCGGATTGTTTTGATACTTTAGGATAACGATCCATGAATCATTTTTTATGTTTAGGAATCAAACACACCTCAATCCGACACACGGTGTGACCGGTATGACTAAAAGTGTTCGTTATTAGTTTAAAAATAACATTTTAGTTCAAAACGTGTCACTCACTGAAAACCAAAAAAATGCACTCTGATTGTCTTAATAATTTAGGACAGCGATTCATAAGTCATTCGTAACATGTATGAAGCAGTCTCACATCAAACCGATGCACGATACGACCGGTATGACTCATAATGCGTGTTTCCAGTTTGAAATGATATTTTAGTAAAAAAACACAATCGGTATACTAAAAACTGAGCAAATGTATTCGAATTGTTTTTGATTCTTTAGGAAAATGATCCATCGGTAATTTTTGATAAGTAGCAATCAACCACACCTCAATCTGACGCACGGTGTGACCGATATCACTCAAAATATGTCTTTTTATTTAAAATTGAGATCAATTTAAGTAAAAAAGAAAAAGAAAACATGACATACTAAAAATTGGGAAAATGTATTCGGATTGTTTTGATATCTTAGGATAACGATCCATGAGTCATTTGTGGCATGTAGAAGTCAATTGCGCCTCAATACGACGCACGGTGTGACCGGTATGACTCCAAGTGTGTCTTTTTATTTAAAATTGACATTAATTTAAATAAAAACAACAAATGACATACTGAAAAATGAGCAAATGCATTCAGATTATTTTGATATTTTTGGACAACAATCTATTAGTCATTTTTGAGATGTAGGAATCAGCCGCATCTCAATACAATGCATGGTGTGGCCGATATAACTCAATGTGTCTCTTTTTATTTAAAATTAATATTAATTTAAGTAAAAACAACAAGTGACATACTAAAAACTGAGAAAACGCATTCGGGTTGTTTTGGTAATTTAGGACAGCGATCCATGAGTTATTTGTGACATGTAGGAATCAATCATACCTCAATCTGATGTACGGTGTGACCGGTATGACTAAAAGTGTCCATTGTCAATTTAAAATTGGCATTTTAGTTCAAAACATGTCACTCATTGAAAACCAAGCAAACACGCTCCAATTATCTTGATAATTTAGGATAGAGGTTCATAAGTCATTGTGACGTGTATGAAGCAGTCTTACATCAAACTGACGCACAATGTGATTGGTGTGGCTCAAAATGCGTGTTTCCGGTTTAAAATGACATTTTAGTAAAAAAACACAACCGGCATACTGAAAACCGAGCAAACGTATTCGGATTGTTTTAATACTTTAGGAAAACGATATATCAGTAATTTGTGGTAGGTATGAATCAGTCGCACCTCAATTTGACACACGGTGTGACCGGTATGACTCAAAGTGTGTCTTTTTATTTAAAATTGACATCAATTTAAGTAAAAAGAACAAATAACATACTAAAAATCGAGCAAACACATTCAAATTGTTTTGATATTTTAAGACAACGATTCATAAGTCGTTTGTGATGTGTATGAAGCAGTATCATGTCAAAACGACGCACGATGCGACCGGTATGACTCATAATGCGTGTTTCCAGTTTGAAATGTCATTTTAGTTAAAAAAACACAACTGGCATACTGAAAACCGAACAAACATATTAGAATTGTTTTGATACTTTATGACAACGATCCATCGTTAATTTGTGATAGGTATGAATCAGTTGCACCTCAATCCGACGCACGGTGTGATCGGTATAACTCTAAGTGTGTCATTATTTAAAATTGACATTAATTTTAGTAAAAGAACAAATGACATACTCAAAACCGAGCAAACAAATTCACATTTTTTTGATATTTTAAAACAACGATCCATGACTCATTTATGACGTGTAGAAAATAACTTCACCTTAATGAGACACACAGTGTGACTGGTATAACTCTAAATGTGTCTTTTTTATTACATATTGACATTTTATTAATGAATTTTTTCATACTAATGTTTTATTTATTTCTTTATAGTATTTTTAACATAATATTTGTTTTGTTATATATGCATAATCTTTTTTACTCGGGTTGAGATGATTTGTTCGGCAACTGATACCGTGGGTGGACATTTTTTAGAGGGGATCACGAGCGTCGAAAGACGAAACATTATTGCTTTTAAATGAATGTTGGATAATTGTATATGTAATTATATAAAACATTGTTTGAAATGTATATAACAGTGTTTTTTTTGTATATAACATGGGTGAATATTTTTGTATTCTTGGTGTCACATTAAATGTATATAGCATTGTTTGAAATTACATGTTTTTGCAGGTTTTTGTTAGGTGTGTATTTATATTAACGACATATTGCAGCCAATTAGATGTTTATCAGTGCTAAAATAGAGCTGATAAAAGACCCTCTTTATCATCGTTGCGATTAACACCACCTTTTTAGCGTTGTTAAAAGCCATTTTGCGTGCTGTTAAAGGGCATACGTGCAGTAGTGTTACCTCAAACGATACTACATGGATGATTTTTTAATCTGAGCTCATGTTTGCATGATGTTTTGATTTTTCTTCTAGTGTCTTTTTTTCCAAAAAAAACAATTATTAAAATGAATTGTTTTTATTTATTTAAATTTCCATAATAAAATCTAAAAATACATTAATATCAAGAAATTTTAAAACATAAAAACGATAAATTCAAGAGATTAAACTGCAAAAAATAAAATCAAAAAATATTTTGAAACCTCAGGTCACTAAAGATTTTCTTTAAAGAAACATTTTACCAAACCCATTGAATATTATATAAAACATGAAATTGTTTATCTGTATGTTGGACAAATCTCAAAAATTTGTACACCGATTCAATCCATCCATCGGACCAAAGATAAGGTTGAAAATATCGACTTGATCTCATCTACTACGATTAAAATAACATAACAAAATCATATTTTAGACGATGAAAAATATTTAACTGTTCAAAAATGGTTGGAATCGTATGAACTTAAAGATTGATCCATTATAAAAATACTTAAAAAAATGGCTGGAATCGTATGAATTGTCCCATATAACTTAAAGATCGTCCCATTTTTCTTAAATGTTTTATTATTTTTATTGCTTAGGATTCCATCACCTCATGTCCACACTAAAAACTGTATATTTCTACGATAAAAAATATCATAAAAATCGGTGTATCAGATTTAATTATTTTTTATAAATAACATTCATCAATCATGAGATAACACGATCTAAACAGTGAATACAAGATTATTTTTTATTTATATTCAATTCCAAATGTAATATATCGACAGCGGCATTGCACAACAGATAGGTTAAAAACAACTTAAAATCAATTATATGACAAATTAAATTAATAATTAATTTAAACCCACCCAAAAAGAAAACCGTTTTAATGGGAATCCGGATCCGAATGATCCATATTCCCGGGTCAACCAATCACTATGCCCCGAACTCTTCATATATATATATATATACACGCATATATATATATATATATATATATATATATCTTCAATCTCCTGCTTTTATTCATGAACTGAAGTAGGCCACTGAACTCTGGCACTGATCGACCCTCCGGTGGGAAATTGAGAGACTGCAGCGGGCGGAGCTCCCCACGAATGGAGACCCTCCGCCGGATGCCGGAAGCTCACGGCGGCGGCACGCCGAGCAGCGTGTCCAGCTCCCCGGAGTTCGAGTTCTGGATGGTCGGAAACCCTTCGTTCCCGCCACCCAACCTCCTCTCCGCCGACGAGCTCTTCGCCGACGGCGTCCTCCTCCCGCTCCCCCAGCACCGCCCCCCTCCCGACGAGCCCCCGGGTACGGATCCCCGCCCTTCGGACCCGGATCACCCGGCCGGGGCCCACATCTCTGCTCCGTCGCCGCCGGACGCGCCGTCGTCGTCCAAGCGCTGGAGAGATATTTTCAAGAAAGGCGACAAGAAGGCCGGCGCGGAGGAGAAGGAGAAGGAGAAGGAGAAGAAGAGGGGGAAGAGCGGCGGGCCCACCTCTGCGGAGCTCAATATCAATCTATGGCCGTTCTCGCGGAGCAGATCCGCCGGCACCGGCGGCGTGCGGCCGAGGATGGCGGCCGCGGCGGCGGGGGCTCGGAAGGTGAGCAGCGCGCCGTGTTCCCGGAGCAACTCCGCCGGCGAGTCCAAGTCCCGGAAGTGGCCCGGCAGTCCGAGCCGAGCCGGCGTTCACCTCGGCCGGGCCAGCCCGGTCTGGCACCCCCGCCGCGGCGGCGGCGGGAAGCGATCCGACCCCCCGGCCCGGAACCCTACGGCGACCAAAGCGGCGACCAAAGATTCGCCGGCAGGCGGCGGCGGCGGTCCGGCGGGACCGAAGGCCAGGGTTCTGAATCTGAATGTTCCCATGTGTATTGGATACCGGCGCCATACGAGCTGCAGCAGGGGCGGCGATAATGGCGCTGTGGGGTCAGCCGGCGGCGGCGGGCGGAACAGAGGACAGATCGGCGGCGGCGGCGGCGGGCGCGGCGGTAACTTTCTCGGCCTCCGCGGGCTGTTTACTAAAAAAGTCTACTGAGTGCGGTCCGTGGGGCAACACGTGGCGTGGGCGTATTGTTTACTGATGTTTTAAAATTATATTTATTTCTGCCTTTGTTTATGTGTAAAATAATTTTATATAGAATTTTGATTGCGTGAATCTGAGTTGTGGATGGGTAGATATTAAAAAAATGGAAAGTGATTGTCTAAAAAGAAGCGAGATAATGTTTTAAAATTTTGGAAAATAAAATATTAAATGCGACGTCGACGGGTCATCGAAAAAGACGGGTAGCCTTGAAGGCTTGCTCTGCATTTTTTGGCGTGGCTTATTATATTAACAGAAATAACGAGGGAAATTTGTTTCAATAAATAAATAAATAAATAACGAGTGAAATTTTTTTCCAATGGAAAAGTATGAAGAAAAATCATGGAATCCTGGAAGAGTTTGCCGGACAAATAAAACACACCAACAAAAAAATTAATATGAAAAGAAAATATAATACATTAAATGAATAAAGAAAACACAATTTAAAATGGAAAATATTTATCTATTCTTACAATGTGGAAATGAGACACATGTTGGTGAATCTAGCAAGAAATATGTTTGGTTGACTTGTATTTATTATTTGTATTGACACAAATGATACAATCAAATATATGTTACTATTCACAAATTGAATAGTAGTAAAATGAGACGAATGCACATTAGAGAACACTGATATGAAACAATGGTTTTATATAATTCACACATATATTATAGATTTGTCATTGTAGTTTATAAAACAAATTGTATCATGTCATTGACATTTCATATTAAAGTTTATATTATAGATAGTGGGGATTGTTACATAGAGATTTCATATTATAAACAGTTTATTACATTACAATTTAGTGAAACACTGATTGAGATTACAAATGATAAACAGATTATATTGCACATTTCAAATGTCATTGATTTGTATTATTATGCACAGATTAGTACATTACAATTGCAATTTGGTAAGAATTGCATATTATAATAAACAGATTGATATACTTAGATTGTATATTGTAATACCTAGAGATTATTTAACACAAATTACTACATACATTGACACAAATTATAAACATAGATTCATAAAACCCAAATTGTTGTAATTTTTCACCTTTTACAAATATTATAAACAGACTGTCATATCATAAGATCAAACATACATGGGTGTGTTGACAAATTATTGATACTTCAAAAAATGATTATACGAAGACAGCGGGATAAAAAAATAAAATAAAACACTATTTATACAATGATTGAAAATTAAAAAATTGTTTATACACTGAATTTCAAACCACCCCTCACCATTGATCGAAACTGTAAGTGTTAGTGCCCCCAACATGCCATTAATGTAAATATCATGCATCATCCACAGATTCTTCATAGGAAAAGCCGCCAATCAAACTCCACTGCTATCGTATGCCGGCAAAGGTTTGATTTCTACAATAGTTTGATAAGATTTTAGAAATAGAATTCAAAATTATTCTTATAAATGAATGAATATTTCCTTACAGTTAACTTATAGGGGTGAAAGTGTTGAGATGGCATCAGAGCGCACAATTGATTCGCTCCACTGACTTATTTCCAACTTCATTGGCTCGGAACTACCACTTGATGTTCTTCCGCAGTGGCTCTGAAAAGCTACAAATGTCAAGTGGTGGTGTGGAGAATGGACACAAGCCTTACAACACAAAGCATTACTATAGGAGCATGCATACAACCGTTTTTTAAACAATATTAATGTACTGTATGCATCTAAAGGAATGTTTGATATGAAGAATCACTTTCAAGGGAAAATGAATAATATATGAAAATAGAAAAGGGAATTTGTAAGCTTACACCAAAGACGATACATGAGATGAATCTGCATATTGGAGTTTCACAACACCGCCTAGATTTATGTGCTTGTAAAGACCAATGATGTTCGTGTGAAAAAAAGGGTCACCGAATATGACCCATGCAACAGGTTAAACCACAACTAATTCTACCGGGCTAATAGGAAACCAATATTTAAATATCCACCATTCAAATCTTTTTAAGATAGTTCGATAAGAAAACAATTTAGATTATTGAAACAATAACAAAATGTTATGCTAAAGAATCATTTAAAATTAATAGAAGTAAAGAAAAAATGATAACAGATGACCACTTTCAAATAGAAAGTTGTGAGAGGAAAAGAATGCTTTGATGTAAAATGTTTTATTAGAAAGAAGCATGTAACCTAAAAACACAGACTATTGAAACAATAACAAAATTACGAGTACACTACAACCAACCTTAAAAAAGGTTTTATTTAGATTACTATAAACTATGGATTTAATCAAATAGAAAAATACAGGTTTACTGTAGTAAATCTATAGAATATTTTCAAACTACAAAAATTACTATAGTAAATGTATGAACTAAAAAAATAGCTTAGGTCATAGTTTTTTTAGACAACAGATTTCTGATATTTTTCAGTTTATAGATTTACTATAGTAAATCTAAAAAAATAGCTTTGGTCATAGATTTTTGTTATGCTTCATGTTTATAGTAAATCTGTATTTTTATGTCCCCAACCTGTTTAAGTAAATCTATATTTTTATAGTAATCCAACTAAAAAATACATATTTTTGTTATACTCATATACTCTAATTAAATTTGTATTTTTATAGTAATCCACATAAAAGAAAAACTTAAATGCATAGTTCACATTTGGGAATTCAAATGATGATATAAACCATAGAATCGGTAAAAGATATAATAAAAATGCATACCTTAATTGGTCTAGAATGGAAAAGTTCCACAAATTATAAAATTATAGATTTTTCATTGTATAAATGAGTAAGCATTTCAAAACAATTATGTCAAGACCCAACCGAACGGGGTTTGAGCCGTGATTCTCTAAGCTCGCCTCCAATAGGCCAGAGGTTGATGACTAGCGCCGAGTAGGCTATCACACACATGAGAGACATTAGCCTAAGACACCTGTATACACACACACCTCCATGCAACAATGCAAAGATATATAAAAATCGAAAAGAAATACATGCATACATCTATCCCAAACCAGAGTACAAAAAAAAAACACAAAAGAGCAAAATACACGCTCATCAAAAGAAAACCACAAAAGTGTCCAACCTGCTTAGATGAAGGGGATCACCGTCAAAACACCTGCCGGTAAGCTCCATGGCCAAGCTTCAGAAAAAACCTCGGTAAGTCCAGCTACTACGCTCTACCTGCTTCGGTTCATACTAGGACTCCGTCAAAGGACCTGTGATCAGCACATGACACAGTACGTGCGGACAAACCCTGTGCAGGGGCGAGTATAAGAATACTCAATAGGCGCCCAAAAAACTCAAACCAAAAAGGGAGTAACTGGTAGGCATCAATTAACTCGACCCAGTCAAAGGGAACCCAAATGAAAGAGAAACTTCATCTCAAGACCATCATCGGTTAAACTCAACTAGTCAACTCAACGCCCCTAGCATGTCAAAGAAACGACACATGCCACGAAGACTCCCAGAACATACCTAGATATACTCACAACAAACTCCCAAGTCTCATGGTCCTGACCATAAACTGTCCAAAACAACCAACTCAAGGTCTCAACGCAACACTCACAACGGTTTCACGAGGTGCCAACCTCATAGACAACAATAGGCTCCTACTCAAGGCCCGAAGGTAGAATCCTACCTCGAAGCACACACACTAAGAACCTAGCCATCCCTTATGGCACACATAATGGGAGGGGACACACATCGACGACTCGTAGTCGATGAGCCAACCTCGCTATCCCAGATGACACTCAATCGAGTGATGTGACTCTATCGAGAAAATGAACTAACAACACAACTTGACCAACCCTCGTGGTATCTATCCACGAGGGCACGCTTGACAGACAATGCCACAGACAAAGTCACCCAGTGACTAAACCAACTCCAACTACTCAAGTGGAGGATCCCACCCAGGGTCTGTTGGGGAACACTAAAAACCCCACCTAGAACATCGAACACAAACAACTCGCCCAACAGAGGATCAACGCCCATGTAGAGTTGGTCACGCCAATTTTAAGAACTCTGCCTGGGAAAAATGTCACGGTAGATCGCAGAAGGAAGAATCACATCTCGATACTCAAATAGGGGGTATGCGCCCAGAGCTCACTGGGGGCTCCGTCCCATACTAGACCAACATCCTGAGTAGAGGATCGATGCCCAAGTAAATATTGGTCACACCGATTCCAAGAACCCTACCAAGGGAAACACGAAAGGACGTGAGGATCACGCTGGGCCTCTCGGGGTGACACATGCTCCAAATCTGTTGAGTCTGTAGTCGAAGCAGATTTAGACAACTCACTCCAGAAAGTGGAAACACATCCACACTACGCGTATGAAAGGCAACCGAAGTGGGGTCACAATCCTGTGAAGAGGACGTGATATCGAAACCCTCATAGCGAAAGGACCAAGGAGACCCACTCAACCCTTCTAGTCTAAACGTCACTAATAAGGATCAGAGGGACCCACTCAACCTTGTCGGTCAAGGCATCGCTAAACCAAATGACCCACACAATAACGCCTTCACACCACATCTCCTAGGCCCAAACCGTGGCTATCATCACGTTCTATGTGAAAAAATACTCAAGATAGGCTACTCGTAGGCCTGAATCTGAGCTTCGAAGGAGAAGATACACAAGACACAAGATCTCAAGAAGATCCTCAAGGAGTACATGACGTGCAAAAGGGGTACACACAACGTGTGAGCCCACCCAAGAACCTGGTCATGTATCCTTTCCACACGGTTTGCCAACCCATGTAGAAGTACACGGTGTGTAAAGAATGTACACGCAGTGTCCCACTTCACCTGGCCCCTGGTTGTGTTTCTCCTTCACATGGCCTGGCCAACTGTGTCCTTCACACACCATAAATCCCATACTACAAGGCATGTTTAGGTTATATGGCCACCTGGCCGTGTGGTTTACCCGTGCTCGTGTACCGAACCCCATGTCTGTGTACTTTGACCATGTTCTTTTACACGACCATGTCCTGTTACACGGTTACCCTGGCTGTTTCCCCTGGCCACACGACAAGGGGTCCCTACACGGCGTGTAACCCCTGGTACACGGTGTGTAGACCCCAAAACTTCATCTTCCCCAAACGGGAAGAACACATGCCGTGTAAGACTGGTTTACACGCCATGTATGACTGGTTTACACACCGTGTAAACAGGAAAATCCATCGAGAAATCCCTACAAACAGCCCGAAGCACCCCCATTCACCTTTAAACACTCAGATCGACCCTCGAGGGGTCCCTAGAAATTGTCTATGGGATCTAAAACCTCAAAACAACACATTGAAGGGGGATCAAGACTTAAAACTCAAACTTTCTATCTTGTGGGCGACACACCGAAGCTTCAGGTGCAAAACGACGCCCAAGATGTGCTGATTCTCAATATAGCGACGATCGACGTCAAAAACGGGATCTGGAGGCACCTCCTTGCCTTGGTTTGTCTGTTGGTTAAAGGGAGAGGAAGAAGAGTAGAGGGCTTCGTCTCCTCCCATTGAGTGCACCAAAGGGAGAAGGGGGAGAGTGGATATTTGTTTTAATTTTATTAAAACAATATCCACGTAACACTCCAACCTCAACTCAATTCCGACCCGACACTCGGTGCCGACAAAGTTTATGTCATGCCTAGGGTAAACGTGATGTTCTGAACTCAACCGTAGTCTCAAAAATCTGATTTGAAACTCTACTCGAAAGTTATTCACGTTTCAAACAAAATTGCGCACACATGATAAAATATATTTAATATTTTTAATATCACAACATTGAGGCTCTCTGGGCCTCGGATTCCTGTGCCAATTCAGTGTCTGACTTTAGAAATATTCTTAGAAATATTCCAAAGTATTACATGTCAAAACCCAAGTCACTACATCCTCCCCACCTTAAGGCTTTTCGTCCCCAAAAAGCAAAATCCCAGGGAAAGGACCCGAGCTCTCAACTGGGACTCCCACACTAGCGAGCTCTCCATAGGTTCCTGCTCTGTAACAAACACACACCAAAAGGAGCCAAAACACTGGAAGACCACCATAAATTCCACCAAGGGTTCCCGTGCTTCCCACAAGCACGCACTCAAGGGAACCTTAAAGCGCAACCACACGTCGTCCAGCTCCCACCAGGTCAACATCATGCAACAAGCGTCATATATTTCCTCGACCGTGACATATGGAAAACACCAGACTCCAACCACTCGATTACCAGAGGTCCGAGCAACACAACACCTCACCAACCCACATTAGTAACAAAAGATAGGGTTTATGAACCTTAAAGATAGCATGTCACCCCAACTAAAGCTACGAACCTTTGACGAGGTCCAACCAAACACAAAACCTCACCGTCGAACACCCATGACCACCTTCATCGGTCTACAACTACCCTGAACAAGCCCCAACAAACCTCAACTAGCTCCAAATGGTCTGTTCCAACACCAACACAATGCCAAGGGAAAGAGACCACCTCATCACCCCATCTCACCACGTGACTGGTGCCAACACCAATCCTCAGAAGGTTGACACACTTCCCCCCTTAAGGAAAATACATCGAGCACACTTCCACTGGATATCTCGTCATGTGAGACCTGTCAACAAACAGGGTTGCCCAGGTGTACACACCGGGTCTTACAATCCCTTATGAAACTACTAAAAACACACAAAACCGACCTCGAACTCATAGGTTGAAGAAACCAATCCACCACACCTCAATACTCTCTGCTTTGGGCGGCACTGACTAACCACACGGTTTTGCATCACATCTCAAGGATGCATATTAGTGGGAGAAAAGTCCATCCTTCATGCGAATTCAAAGCCACGATGAGCCACACCATAACCTCCTTGAGCGTCCAGCATACAAGCTGACACCGAACGTGTGAGAGTATTAGCGAACAACAAAGGCCTTCCTAGGTGCTCACACTAAGTCTTACCGAGCCCTCAAACTACCAACCACCCTCACACAAACAATCCGAACACATGAGTCTAAGGGACTCATCCACCACACCTCGATACTATCTTATTTGAGTGACATTGACTCAACCACACAGTTTTCATCACGTCATAAAACCATATATCAGTAGGGGGAGGATCCCTCTTACTCATACATCCAAAGCGAAAAAGAACAAAAATGACATAGGGTTCTACTGGCACCTTGTGTCTTCCCAAACAAAAAACCATAAGCAAGCAACAAAAAGAAAAGAGTACCTCGCAATAGTGTCTAACAATCCTACTGTAGAAAGTAGAAAGGACATAGAGCATACCTCTATTCATCTGGAGCCTTTGGGTTAACACCCTCCAGTGCCTGTAACCGCCCAAGTCCCTATCCACAATCTGCCTGAGCATATCCTAGAACACCTGGGGGTGGTGGTGGCGACAATGGATCAAAGCGCCAACCACCTATTGATGTTTCAACTCTGTAGTCTCATTCGCTGCTCAGCAAACCTCGTTGAAACTACTGCTATTTCCAAGATGGTCCATCGACTGACTCTCACTCAGCAACACAGTGGGTCGAAAAATCTCTTGCAAGATGTCCCTAGCTGTCACAAGTGTAGAAACACCTCTTCTACTGTTGACAAAAACCCTAGCACGACTCTTGTGTCTGTGTATGGGTATGCCTCCAAAAATGACGGTGCCTCTTGCGTTGTACGCGTGCTGTCTGTGGGTCTTGTTTAACTTGGACTTCAAAGCGAACTCTATCTCTGAAGCCAGTGGTATGCACGCAACCCCAACACATCGTCATCCAACACCAACAGAGCCATCCACAACTCATTCTGACAGGCCACATCCACCTGAACCCTTAGAGGTGGGTCTACGCACTGCTTGATGGGTGGTGGGTCCACCAGCTGTACAACCAAAGGAGAACCTTCCTCATGACCAGGACCCTATAGGGAGACCTCATCACTCATCGGGGCATACTCTAAACCCGTATGTGGAAACCTCGAAGGTTTTCATCATGGAAAAATCCTAAAACACATTCAAGATGCACCACGATCAAGAGTATATCTGGAGAGATGACTCAAGAAGGATAGGGAAAACCCAAAACCTAGTTCTATATGATGCTTGTGCCATTATTTCCCTCCGATGAGTGTCCTAATGTACCAAGTTGAAATCCAGGTTATTAGAGTCCTAGTGAATGGATATGTCAGTCGCCCGCACCAACACTGGAGTCCTTGGCCTGAAAGTTGAACTCAAAATATCCTAACACTGTCGCTATGCAACCCAAACCAAGCTCACGACTGCAGTCCCAAAGTGGAATCCGCTATGATACCACTCTGTCACGACCCGAACTAATGGGACTCGATCCACAACTCCCCAAGCCTTCCTCCAATAGGCCAGAGGTTGACAACTAGTGCTGAGTAGGATATCACACACATGGGGGGCCTTAGTCTAAGGTACCTGTATGCATGCACCCACATACACCTCTATACAATAGTGCAGAGATATATAAAAATTGAAAAGAAATGAATGTATACATCTATCCCAAACCAGAGTACCTCAAAAGTACAAAAAGAAAAAAATACACACCCACCAAAAGAAAACTACAAAAGCATCCAACCTACTCAGTGTTGGAGTTGGTGGCCTAGAACCAACTACTTTGTACTTTATTCATTAATAAATTCCTTATCACATCTTGATTGTTCTTCTGCGTGACAATGCATGTGATAATGTCCTAAAAACAGCTGTTGCATTAATGGGTCATAGTGGATCCCTACTATGATGAGAACCCGGAAGTGCCATAACACTGTTCTTGAATATATGTTCTATGGTCGGATGATGTTATTTGAGGGACACAAATAATACAGGCCATTAGGGGTGAGGACTCATAAAACTTTGAGGCACCTTCTCATGATGTGCACCCTTGGTAATATCCAGGAGGGTATTATGAGAACGAGACCCGCCAGTAGGAAATCCACATTTCATAGTGTCATTGGATGTTCCTATCTGCGGACGTGTGTATTGGTCCTTAGACTTTAAGATTATTATTAATGGGTATTGCAACTCACACACTTAGATGTATTGACAAAAACTGTGACGACACACTGTTCGCAGCAAGGTAGGATACATTGGGTGCGTCACGAGTAATACTGCATTAATAGATAATGCAAGAAAGGATTTGTCCTTTCTGTTCCATAACGAAAGTAGATATCTCAGGCCCTTTGATGGAATTGATATAGCCTAAATAAATCCATGGCCATGGTAAGGTATGGACGAGTTCAATTCCAGGAAGTCAAAGAAAGAATAATCGAGCACATGGGTTGATGGCACTAGCATGCAACCCGCTTGATTAGAGATATCGAGACAAAGAGATTATATTACACGATAAGCGTTCGTAGGAGGTGCCACATCATTGCGGCGTTAACTTCTTTCTCTATGGGTGCCTTGGTGTGTTGCTAGATGCTAACCTTGGACTTTGGGTAGGCTCTGCCTAATGCCACTGAGAAAGAGGCCTAGAGGGTCACACACTAAGTGTGTCCATGTATCTCAGTTAAATATTAATTTAACAAGTTGAATAAAAATTATTCCCGATTGTGGTTTAATAATTATTCAAGGATATCTGATCGCATTTATTTTGACACTAGTTATTCGAGAGAATATATTATGGGAGAAATAATATATATTTATTAGCGAGTAATGCAGTTACATTTATTTAAGAAATAAATATCCATTACTCAAGGTTTAATAAATATGGTGGAGGAAAATAAATAAAACTGAAAAAATAAAAGTACACGCCGTGTATATTTATATATACACGCCGTGTAGTTTATTTTTTGGGATTCCTGAGAAAATATTGTTTATTTAATTAAATGATATTAAATGTAATACGTTGGACGCATGTAAAGTAATAATAATGGTCAACTGTCATTATTAAGACATGGGGTATTACTAAGAATTAAATGAAATGATTAAATTCTTGTGAGCAATTAATTTATTTTATTATTCTAGGTATTATAAATCCTAATTACATTATTCTCAAAGGGGTTAGCCATTTTTGGTTGTACACAACGGATTGGAAATACTCTCAAGCCAAGAGATAATTCCCTTTCTACCAAGAACGCTTTCAAGTTACGAAAGCAAGATTCTCCACCGGATCAATGCGATCGAAGATGGACATCGCAAGCGAAGGATCTTTCGCGCTAGCACCCGGAGTTCCCTTCGGTGATGTCCAGAGATACGTGGCACACGTGTGGATCACCGCTAGAGGAATCCTACACTTGGATTCTCCGACGCAACGACGGATCACGAGATCGTGACTGGAGACACCAACGAAGAAAGAATTCAATCGAGGTAATTCTTATGAATTAATTAAATTAATTATAACCAACATATGAAGATCCTATCTCAAGGGTTCCAGGACTCTTCTTTTCTTTTTTTTTCTTCGTTCTATTCTGAAGATCTGGCATTTTATATCATGACGGATCTCGGATTGAACGTCGTTTAACGCTAAAATTAAAGTTGGGCAAACCCACCAACGCGCTTCTGCTGCGCCCGGAACCTTCAAGTGGTATCAGAGCGGTCATATCGTTGATTATAATTATTTAGTTTTTCGTTGGTGATTTACGCATTTAATAATTTAGTTATTTCAATTCATTTTTAATCGTTCTGGAAATCTGAATATCGAGATCCGTTCCTCCTTCCCCGTTTCTCGTTCACCTCACAGAAACAAATTTTTCTTTTAATTTTGATTAAAATAAAATAGAGGAACTCATCTGGAGGATCCAAATGTTTCTGGCCGTACAACACCAGAATACACGACGTGTATTCGGAAGTACACGCCATGTAGTCTTGAGGTCATTTATGACACCGTGTGTTGACCAGAAACAGGTGGCACACAGTTTCCGGATTACACGTCGTGTGGTCCAACTGAACACGGCGTGTAGTCCCTTTGGGTTTGGGTTGGGCCGTGTACCCCGTACACGGCTTGACCGGCTTGAAACCGTGTAACGCAGAAACTACACGGCGTGTGTCCAAAAGAACACGCCGTGTACTCCGAAAATTTCCGAAGTACATTTACACGCCATGTCCCCGGGCGTGTACTTCAGATGGACGGTAAAGAAAAGTACACGCCGTGTAGTCGGAACTACACGCCGTGTACTCGCCCAAATTACGCAGATTTATTAAAATTTAATTATTATATTATACAAACCCTTAAGACGTGTACCATAGTGCAGACGTAAAGCTGAGGTACAACACATGATAGGTGTTTTATATATGTGTGTTTAATTTAACATCTGCGTAATGAAAGAGAACTCACCGGGTTGCCTCCAAGGTACAAATTACGTACAAGGATAATTTTAAATGAATTTATTTGTTTAAAATTATGATGGATGAGAATCTCAAGGAAGTTCAGAAAAAAGGTTTAAGATAAAAGGATTGATTAATTAAAGATAATTAATTAATTCGAGCATGATTTATCTTAAACAAGAATGATTAAAGAATTGAATGCTAGTTTTATTTATGCGTAAATATCATTGCATGTGTGGATGATCATGAGTTAGACCGAGACCTTTGTATGTGAATGGTTTCTTTTAATTTATTTATTTAAATTAAATTTGTTGGCCTGCGAGCCATCTCCTCATTAATATGTAGGGCCTGCGTTATGTAAAACCGCCTTTTTACCCCTCACCTACGTGTGAGATAAATGCATATGTAATGGATGGAGCTCCCAAGCTAGTGGAGGCGGCTCAAGTCAGGAGTCGAGGTGAAACCAATCCTAGGAGATACAAAGGTGGACAGGTGGAAAGCTGTAAACACGAACCCGCAAGGTTCAAGGTGTTTCTCCCCTAGGTCTTGGGTTAGTTTATCAACCGCTAGATAAACTAACCAATAGAACAAGCTCATGATCATACCATTTATTTTATTTCTGTCAGTTGCATGGTTTATTTATTGTGGGTGTGTTGTCACGATCACACAATTAATGAATATAACAAGCATGCAAGATGGAACTAAAATAAAAACCAGTTTATATGTAAATATTATCTTAGACATGGTTAATCACTTAAGTATATCCCACTTAATATTAACAAGCATGTAATCAAAGATAATAAAATGGCAATTTACGTATAATGAAAAAAATCCCTCAAAAGAAATATTAAGTCGGTATAGCCTTCCATAATCTTGGTTAGAATCGAACCACAGTTCAAAGTGCTTAACCAACCCTAGTTGGGGTGCTTTCAATTATCGGGGAATTCTAATTCAAGGTTTTGGGTTGACTTGACTTGGTTTGCATCAAGGGTTGACTGCCATAGCAGGACTTGGTGTGACCAAGAGGCAAAGGTTGAGAAAATCCAAAATAAAAGGATTTCAGGATTGGGGAGTCCACTCAGCGGATCAAGGAGCTGCAGGTTAATGCCGTTGGAATTTGGAATGCCTACCTAAAACCCTTCAAGTTTCTTGACCAACCCTAGTTGGGGTAATGCGAAGGGCAATATGGATCCTTGCCACTAGAATATTCAGGCAACAGAATATTCCAAAGTCATTGGTGAGGGCTATTGGATTTCGATAAAATAGTGGGAGACTAATAAGTATTAATTTATTTATTTGTCTCAATTTTTGTAATAAAGTACTAAACCTTTACTCATCTTAATTTGTAGAAACGACAACAAAATGACGTCAAAAATATCATTGCGCACCATACTCTAGAAGGAAAACCTTCTCACCGGCCCCAATTTCCAAGAGTGGCAGAGGCGTTTACGCATCGTCCTTCGCCACGAAAGGAAATTGTATGTGTTGGAAGAGCCTATTCCAATTGCGTCTGGGAAAGAGGCCAGTGATGAGGAATTGTCTCTCTATATGAAACACATGGATGATGCCACATATGTCTAGTGTTTCATGCTATCATCCATGTCTAATGAGCTCTTGAAGCAACATGAAAATATGGACGCGTATAACATGATGTCTCACCTTAAGGATCTCTACCAAGAGAAGGCGAGATAAGAGAGGTATGAGATCTCCAATGCTTTATTCACCACGAAGCTTGGAGAGTCTGCGCTAGCTGGGCCTCATGTAGTCAAGCTTATTGGCTACATTGAACGCCTGAACATCTTAGGGATTAAATTCCCGGATGAGTTGCATACAGATCTCATCCTATCATCACTGCCCAAGACCTTCTCTAGCTTCATTGTCAACAATAATATGAGCGGAAATGAGAAGAGTCTATCGAAGCTTCTGACCTAGATTCTCTAGGTAGATAAGGACATGGGGCGTGACAAACCCGCGGTCCTTATGGTGAACAAGAAAAGGAAGGACAAGGCAAAGGGGCCAAAGACTTATAAATGGTCTGAAGCCCCCGAGCACTGTCCCTCCAAGAAGGGGAAGATCCAGAGGCAGGGCAAGGAACGGGAGGTAGTGTGTTTTTCATGTGGCAAACAGGGCTACTGGAAGAGGAACTGCACCCAGAAGCGTGGGGACGCTAAAGGTGCGTTTGTTATCGAGTGAAATCTTTCTATTTATACACATTGGGTATTAGATACAACTTGTGGGGCTCACACATGTATTCAAATACAGGAACCAAGTAGATTTAGAAAGATTGCCAGAGGAGAGGTGGATCTTCGATGTAGAGACCCGTATCCTGACGTACATGGACATTACATTACATTTGCGGAATACTTAGTACATAACAAAAACACACACTAAAGGATCGTAATAGTTTAGTGTCTTTGGAAACTCGGAACATAATCTTCTAATCCTGGTGAAAGATCTTCAATATCTCCCGTAAAGATCTTCCATTTTTTTTACCTAAAACCTTTCTTTATATCCTGGGGAAAAGAAAACATAAAAGGGTGAGCTCAAATTCTCAGTAAGGGTATACAAAAGAAATAAAAATCATATCATATCTTTTTGAAAATCACAACCTGCAAAAGAGATCATAATATCTTAACATGGAACAAATCATAGAAGTGAAAATTAGATCCCCATAATCATAACATGAAACTTGAAACTTTGTGGCATGCACACATAATCATGGAAAATCATTTCTTGTTAGTCATGACTCATTGCCAAGACTATCTTAGTGGACAAAGTCCCTTTCTGAACCGAGTTCACTCCTCGTTTCAGTCCTGTATCACTGAACCGAAATAACCTTCCGTTCCAGCCATGTCTATCTCATGAGATATAAAATCTTTACCCAATGCATTGGAGGGAGATATAGGTCCCACCCATCTCTTAATGAATCCTTTCTTATGTGTGCCACATAATCATAAAACATACATCATCGCATAACACATGTAACAAAAATGGGATTCTTGAAACATCATGACATCATAAATCAATTCATATAAGATAAAGGAATTCATAAAAATAATTCCATCACAACATGATCAAATCAATGTAATAATAGGGATAAAAACAGAACCCTTTATTATCTTAGATGGAAAATAATTTTGATAAAACACTTGAACTCCATTCTTGAGGAAAATATCCTTTCTTCTTCAAATTTTTTTTTTCCTTTCATAACATGTCATATAACTTTAAAATAAAAGAAGTTGATTAAAAATAAACTTGAGAACTTGTAAAGGAAGCTTCTTGGAAATAATGTTTTAAAAATCTATTCATGCCGTATAAGTTAAAAAAAACATTCTTCGTACTTTTGTCGGAAAAGTCAAAAAGTACCTCGTACGGAAAAACGACAAAAGATTCCTTTCATATTCTTTACTAAAAACTCACCTAAGGGTAAAATTGGATTTAAACTATTGCAAGTGGATGGAAACAATATTTCATATTGAGGGAACATGGATGTGGATGATAAAATACACCCCAGTAAATACTTACGAATAAACAATCTCGGATAAAAATGAGATTGTGATATTTCCCTTACCTTAGGTCCGATTTGCTTTGTTCATGTCCGAAGCTCCTGTATAATGGTTTAAATAATGTTATTGACTTATTCCAGAATCATACATATTGATATGAGATCATATATGGTCATATTATTAGCTTCTTGTTAGTAATATTTCATTGTTACTTGTTACTCGGGTCTTTATAACTTTTTGTTCTTATGCGTGTTTTGTCGAATAAATTCTTATTCTTATCTTTAGGTTATAGATAATTCATTTCCAGAATGGTATTAGTGTAGTATATACCATATTCATTCATTCAATTCATTTATATAATCATTATGAAATGAAGATCATGTAGAACGAGTCGCATCACATCGTGGAGACGGTATTCCGTACGTACGCACGAGTGATGATATCGTTCCTATGATCGTGGAATTGTATTGGAGTATATATATATATTATTTCAGTATCAATATTACTTAATAATAATCATATATAGTTACTGATTACACCATTATACCCATCCTTGTAAGGTGATGGTGGAAAATAGATTACACCACGGCGTGGAGACGGTATTCCGTACGTACGCACGCGCGGTGATTTCATTTTTCCGTAGGATGGATAGAAGGTGAATTAGGGTTGTTTCATATTTATAATAACATATCATTATGTAAGTAATACTGATGTTATTACTTTATCATGAAACAACTAAAGAAGAAGAAGAAGTTGAAGAAGAAAGAAATTGAAAAGATCGGTAATGGATATTACCTCTTCTTTGGAACGCCTTTTTGAATCCTCCACTTAAGGAACTAAGATTGGTCTTTGGAGAAGACCATGACCTCTAGGATTATTCTAGGTAAGTGGAGAAGGGAAAATGGTAGGGGTTGGCCGAGCTTGAGTGCTCAAATTGGTGTGAGGAGGAGGGGGAGGAGGTGCCCTTTTATAAGGGAGGAGAGGGGCACCTTAGGAATTTAAAAATATTAATTTATAATAAATCTAACCCCACTTAAAAACCTCCAAAAATGACTCATATTCTAAGATTAGATGAGATAGGGTTGTAATATCATCAACCAATCAAATTTAGACATGTTTGGATATTATTTTAAACCTTATCAATTAGATTTAACTCTAAGTTAAATAATTTAACTTTTACCGTGTCTTTTTGTTTTCTTTCACTATATGGTTAATAAACTTACTATAACATGCCAAACGAACCACAAATTGTTTATTATTAATATATATATCCTTATCTAAGTCATTTGGCAGAACCTTAGATTTTTAGGAATAAAATAACAATTAATAATATAATATTTGATTTAAAAACTATTTTGTGTCAATTTTGACACTATTTGATATATGATTTTTTTGAAAGTCATAACAGAATTATATGTTCGAACCAAGTTCATTAAATCAACATTAATATATCATAGTAACCTATAAAATTAGTGGAATTCATAAAAAATCTCAAATTACATTTATTTTGGTGTTTATAACATCAATTATGTCAATATTTCATTAATAAGATAATTACTGCATCATCGTTGTGTCATAAATAAATTAAATTATCTGATGTCTAAAAATTACAAATAAAATACCATCATGTAGGAAATCTTTTTAGCTTTCTAATGAATATTTACAATCGAATTTATCTTATGTATAACCCCATATTAAAAATGATTTACTTATTAAACTTTGATTTTAACTATTTTAACCCTTCTTTAAATAAATTCATAATAAATGTCCTAATCTAATCCAAGTGGGCCTAAATGGTCATATTTTATTCCTAAGTTTGTTTTTGGTCGAATTACACTTGTCCAATAGAATTAGGACATGTGTTAGGGTAATAGTAATATCATATTTACCCTTAGTTACCCTATTTACTATTAACCGCGGTAAAAAAAAAGTAAAAAGTTACTATTCACCAAAAATTATTTTCATCTCATTGAACCAAATTTTAGTCCTTGATATTAACCGTGTCTCTCGGATTTTCGAAATTCCATTCACAGAAGTGGTAAAATTAAGTTTTATGCAAAATTCAGTTTTTAACCTACCACTTAGTGGTTTCACTATTCATCAAAAATTGAAAGTTTTCAGAAAAATGCCAAAATTTCATCCTAAGCTATATTTCATATTCCGAATTCAAAAATGAAGTCTATTTTACCAAATTCATAACATAGAAGTTGAATTAATTAATTTTATAATTAAATCCCGCTATTAAAACAAATAGCGTGTTTTTACGAAACAATATCTATCAAAAGATTGACACTTGTTTATGTCAGGTTTAAATGTGAAATTACGTCCAATGACCAAAATTGTATTAAATTGTAAAAATATATTCTAAATATACTTTAAAACCACTCAAATTAATAATTTATCACTATTAATTATTTCGATTAAAAAAGTTGTTTTTAATTATAATTTAGTAATTTTCACTATTCATCAGAATATGAAAGTTATCCGAAATGTACCAAAATTTCACCTTAGGCTAAATTCGATACTCCGAATCCAAAAATGAAATCCATTTTTAAAAATAAAATTTACAAAATTTCAAAAAGTGGTTATTACTATTCATAACGGCTAGTTTTAATAGCATATCGCTGTTTAGTGAAACTCGTTATTGCGTACTACACACACTATCGAGGAAGGTTGCGATTGCGTGTAATGCAAGGCAAGTCAAGGATGCGTGTTGTGTAAGCTCCTTTTGGTGTAGCGTACAACACAAGACATTAATAAAATTAAAAAGAATATTTTTCATAAAATCTTGGGCTGTTACATTCTACCCCCCTTAAAATGAATTTCGCCCTCGAAATTCGTCGGGGTTATAAATGGTTTTCTATTCGAAAGTTTCCCACATCGTAAAAAGGAATACCAAAACTTGGCTTTAAAAACTAAAGTATGAAATGTAACGATTACCCAAATAAACTAATTGTTGGGTTTCCACATAGGTAAAAATATGGATATGGAAGAAAAATCTAACCATCATGTTCTTATGGAGAGTGGTAGAGAACATGGCTATGGAAAAGCCAAAAATCACAAATCCATAAATTTGTGATGATATAAGGTACCATCTGATTCCTCAGGTATAAGATCACTAGGACAACATTTTTGGTTTTCAAGATCATTTCCCTAAAGTTGAAAATTTGAATTAGAATAAATACTTACTTTATTTTGGTACAATCTCACTGTTGTTCGTGCCTTGAACAATTTCCACTTCATCTCTTAAATAAATGAAGTTGAATTTGTTATTCGTGAAGTGTTAGCAGATAATGTGATAGAATGACGGGTCATTCCATCTGTCTCAAACAAAAGGTTAGCAAAAATTATATGCATAAATCGATCTATAGTGAGATTAATCATATATGGTTCCTAAAATGGACTTATACTTCATATATCATACTGCTTAATATAATAAAACTAGTTTCTACTAAATAGGGACTTCCTGTAGGTCAGTGGTAGGCGATAAAGGCCAGTCGCACTTCGGTTGTGGGTTCGATTCCTACAGCCTTGTCCGAAGCGATGGGCTGTCGCCCGTCCTGCAAGTTGTCCTTTTTCTAAAACTATATTACTATAACATCCCATCAATAATATCGAGAAAACTTCGATCCTTAAACAATACTCACTTATGTCCAACATAATCCATTTCAATCTTTAGGCTTATCCATAATACTGCAGTCCACTCTCATAATATAGTGACAACGATTACCAGAGATTTAATACTGTCATTGATCCCCACATATCATAAGATATGTTTTGTTGGTCACATTCTAAACATTCAAAGTCCTTAATCATGTATTCTCTTGAATACCTTAGTGAAAACATGAATGCAGTTAAAAGTTAACACTTTCCACATACCAAAATCCTCAAAATTCTTTATACTCAATCCATGATATCACTTAGTCCTTATATCAATCATGAGCTCATGAATATTGTTAAACATTTCATTTTCTTATTTTCCCTTCATTATGCGCATATCATCTTATTTCCAAAAATATCTCAATCACTTTGAATACCACATTAAACCAATACATAAATATTCCAATACTCCATGATACAACATTATTTTGGAATCCCATTACATAAACACTTAATCATTCCACCACATCGTTATCATATTCAACATTGCCAATAGTGATCGCATGTGATTTCCCTTTGTCCTTTGCCTTCAGTGGTTGCTCATGTTGATCATCACTAACCCTTGGATTAGGGTAATTATTAGCATAATGCCCCATTTCCTTGCACTTGAAGCATTGAAGTGTTGGCGGTGCGTTCTCTGCAGTGTTTGCTTTATTCACATCATTAGAAACCCTTTTTCCATTACTTCGACACTCAGCTGCTCGATGACCTTCTTTTCCACACTTAAAACATTTTCTAGTTCCTTTAAGACAATATCCACCATGCTTCTTTCCACACTTTGTGCATAAGGAAACATTCATCTTCTTTTCACCATTATTATGAGATTTCTCCTTGAACTCCATCTTTCGTTTCTTGTCAAAACCATGAGATGGATATGTAACACCAACTTCCATTTCTACCTTGATAGCACAACGCACAATTTCTTCATAGCTACTGAAGTCTCTTATAGCTAATTCCCTTCGAAGACTTGGTTTTAAGCCACTGAAAAATCGATCAACTTTACTTTCAGGTTGGATGATAATGCCAGATGCATACCTTGCAAGTCTTGTAAAATTCGCTTCATATATACCAACAGATTCATCATCCTTCTGCTTCAGCTCAATAAACTCCTTTTCCATCTTTGTTCGAAGAATACGAGGGAAGTACTTACTGAAAAACAAGTTCTTGAACTCGTCCCATTCCATGGACTCAATTTCATCCCTTGGCCTCGTATTCTTGATAAGATTCCACCATTGATCAGCTTCACCTTCCAAACGATATACTGCTACGATGACTTTATCATGTTCAGAACATTGAAGAACTGAAAATATCTTTTCAGTGGTACTGATCCATTGTTCAGCAACAAGTGGATCGGAAGTCCCACTGAAAGAAGGTGGACGTTGCCTCATGAAGGACTCAATAGAATATTGTTCCCTTCTCTGCTCATTTGGAAGTCCAAAATGATTCATAGCTTGTGTAAGTATAGCAATAAGATTTTGCACTCCATCTCCCATAACATTTGTTTGTTCAGGAGGGCAATCATTGCATTGTCCATTGCATTGATCAACACGGTTCTTTCGGGTTCCAGCCATCGTCTAAAACCCAAAAAGAATAGTGTGAGAGGCAAAAATCATGCCAGGGAAAACAACATAATAAAGGGGGAGTACCTTCAATATCCAACATCTTAGGTTTAATTCTATGATCGTTAGCGTAATTCTATTACTATAACCTATACGTATACTTATCCCTAGGGACATCCCTAGACATACCTTAGAAATATCTCTAGGGATCTCACTAACGTTTTCGCATCCTAGTTTCCAAAGGTTGACTAAACCTTTCCTCTGATACCAACTGTAGCGGTCTGGAATTACTTCCAGTGGACTATAATTGATACCTATCAGGGCACTCCATGGGCGGCTACACCCCCTGGGCGGGACACACCACCATCCCCAGTGGCAGCCATTTCCTCATGAAGCCCTTGGGCGGAGAGCCATGCTTCGTCCAACGCTCACATGTGAGAGTTCCCAAGGATTGGATACATTCCTACCTCCTTTGCCTCTGATACCAACTGTAGAGACCCGTATCCTGACGTACATGGACATTACATTACATTTGCGGAATACTTAGTACATAACAAAAACACACACTAAAGGATCGTAATAGTTTAGTGTCTTTGGAAACTCGGAACATAATCTTCTAATCCTGGTGAAAGATCTTCAATATCTCCCGTAAAGATCTTCCATTTTTTTTACCTAAAACCTTTCTTTATATCCTGGGGAAAAGAAAACATAAAAGGGTGAGCTCAAATTCTCAGTAAGGGTATACAAAAGAAATAAAAATCATATCATATCTTTTTGAAAATCACAACCTGCAAAAGAGATCATAATATCTTAACATGGAACAAATCATAGAAGTGAAAATTAGATCCCCATAATCATAACATGAAACTTGAAACTTTGTGGCATGCACACATAATCATGGAAAATCATTTCTTGTTAGTCATGACTCATTGCCAAGACTATCTTAGTGGACAAAGTCCCTTTCTGAACCGAGTTCACTCCTCGTTTCAGTCCTGTATCACTGAACCGAAATAACCTTCCGTTCCAGCCATGTCTATCTCATGAGATATAAAATCTTTACCCAATGCATTGGAGGGAGATATAGGTCCCACCCATCTCTTAATGAATCCTTTCTTATGTGTGCCACATAATCATAAAACATACATCATCGCATAACACATGTAACAAAAATGGGATTCTTGAAACATCATGACATCATAAATCAATTCATATAAGATAAAGGAATTCATAAAAATAATTCCATCACAACATGATCAAATCAATGTAATAATAGGGATAAAAACAGAACCCTTTATTATCTTAGATGGAAAATAATTTTGATAAAACACTTGAACTCCATTCTTGAGGAAAATATCCTTTCTTCTTCAAATTTTTTTTTTCCTTTCATAACATGTCATATAACTTTAAAATAAAAGAAGTTGATTAAAAATAAACTTGAGAACTTGTAAAGGAATCTTCTTGGAAATAATGTTTTAAAAATCTATTCATGCCGTATAAGTTAAAAAAAACATTCTTCGTACTTTTGTCGGAAAAGTCAAAAAGTACCTCGTACGGAAAAACGACAAAAGATTCCTTTCATATTCTTTACTAAAAACTCACCTAAGGGTAAAATTGGATTTAAACTATTGCAAGTGGATGGAAACAATATTTCATATTGAGGGAACATGGATGTGGATGATAAAATACACCCCAGTAAATACTTACGAATAAACAATCTCGGATAAAAATGAGATTGTGATATTTCCCTTACCTTAGGTCCGATTTGCTTTGTTCATGTCCGAAGCTCCTGTATAATGGTTTAAATAATGTTATTGACTTATTCCAGAATCATACATATTGATATGAGATCATATATGGTCATATTATTAGCTTCTTGTTAGTAATATTTCATTGTTACTTGTTACTCGGGTCTTTATAACTTTTTGTTCTTATGCGTGTTTTGTCGAATAAATTCTTATTCTTATCTTTAGGTTATAGATAATTCATTTCCAGAATGGTATTAGTGTAGTATATACCATATTCATTCATTCAATTCATTTATATAATCATTATGAAATGAAGATCATGTAGAACGAGTCGCATCACATCGTGGAGACGGTATTCCGTACGTACGCACGAGTGATGATATCGTTCCTATGATCGTGGAATTGTATTGGAGTATATATATATATTATTTCAGTATCAATATTACTTAATAATAATCATATATAGTTACTGATTACACCATTATACCCATCCTTGTAAGGTGATGGTGGAAAATAGATTACACCACGGCGTGGAGACGGTATTCCGTACGTACGCACGCGCGGTGATTTCATTTTTCCGTAGGATGGATAGAAGGTGAATTAGGGTTGTTTCATATTTATAATAACATATCAGTATGTAAGTAATACTGATGTTATTACTTTATCATGAAACAACTAAAGAAGAAGAAGAAGTTGAAGAAGAAAGAAATTGAAAAGATCGGTAATGGATATTACCTCTTCTTTGGAACGCCTTTTTGAATCCTCCACTTAAGGAACTAAGATTGGTCTTTGGAGAAGACCAGGACCTCTAGGATTATTCTAGGTAAGTGGAGAAGGGAAAATGGTAGGGGTTGGCCGAGCTTGAGTGCTCAAATTGGTGTGAGGAGGAGGGGGAGGAGGTGCCCTTTTATAAGGGAGGAGAGGGGCACCTTAGGAATTTAAAAATATTAATTTATAATAAATCTAAAACCACTTAAAAACCTCCAAAAATGACTCATATTCTAAGATTAGATGAGATAGGGTTGTAATCTCATCAACCAATCAAATTTAGACATGTTTGGATATTATTTTAAACCTTATCAATTAGATTTAACTCTAAGTTAAATAATTTAACTTTTACCGTGTCTTTTTGTTTTCTTTCACTATATGGTTAATAAACTTACTATAACATGCCAAACGAACCACAAATTGTTTATTATTAATATATATATCCTTATCTAAGTCATTTGGAAGAACCTTAGATTTTTAGGAATAAAATAACAATTAATAATATAATATTTGATTTAAAAACTATTTTGTGTCAATTTTGACACTATTTGATATATGATTTTTTTGAAAGTCATAACAGAATTATATGTTCGAACCAAGTTGATTAAATCAACATTAATATATCATAGTAACCTAGAAAATTAGTGGAATTCATAAAAAATCTCAAATTACATTTATTTTGGTGTTTATAACATCAATTATGTCAATATTTCATTAATAAGATAATTACTGCATCATCGTTGTGTCATAAATAAATTAAATTATCTGATGTCTAAAAATTACAAATAAAATACCATCATGTAGGAAATCTTTTTAGCTTTCTAATGAATATTTACAATCGAATTTATCTTATGTATAACCCCATATTAAAAATGATTTACTTATTAAACTTTGATTTTAACTATTTTAACCCTTCTTTAAATAAATTCATAATAAATGTCTTAATCTAATCCAAGTGGGCCTAAATGGTCATATTTTATTCCTAAGTTTGTTTTTGGTCGAATTACACTTGTCCAATAGAATTAGGACATGTGTTAGGGTAATAGTAATATCATATTTACCCTTAGTTACCCTATTTACTATTAACCGCGGTAAAAAAAAAGTAAAAAGTTACTATTCACCAAAAATTATTTTCATCTCATTGAACCACATTTTAGTCCTTGATATTAACCGTGTCTCTCGGATTTTCGAAATTCCATTCACAGAAGTGGTAAAATTAAGTTTTATGCAAAATTCAGTTTTTAACCTACCACTTAGTGGTTTCACTATTCATCAAAAATTGAAAGTTTTCAGAAAAATGCCAAAATTTCATCCTAAGCTATATTTCATATTCCGAATTCAAAAATGAAGTCTATTTTACCAAATTCATAACATAGAAGTTGAATTAATTAATTTTATAATTAAATCCCGCTATTAAAACAAATAGCGTGTTTTTACGAAACAATATCTATCAAAAGATTGACACTTGTTTATGTCAGGTTTAAATGTGAAATTACGTCCAATGACCAAAATTGTATTAAATTGTAAAAATATATTCTAAATATACTTTAAAACCACTCAAATTAATAATTTATCACTATTAATTATTTCGATTAAAAAAGTTGTTTTTAATTATAATTTAGTAATTTTCACTATTCATCAGAATATGAAAGTTATCCGAAATGTACCAAAATTTCACCTTAGGCTAAATTCGATACTCCGAATCCAAAAATGAAATCCATTTTTAAAAATAAAATTTACAAAATTTCAAAAAGTGGTTATTACTATTCATAACGGCTAGTTTTAATAGCATATCGCTGTTTAGTGAAACTCGTTATTGCGTACTACACACACTATCGAGGAAGGTTGCGATTGCGTGTAATGCAAGGCAAGTCAAGGATGCGTGTTGTGTAAGCTCCTTTTGGTGTAGCGTACAACACAAGACATTAATAAAATTAAAAAGAATATTTTTCATAAAATCTTGGGCTGTTACATTCGAGCTGCCAATGGAGCAAGGCTGGCTGCGTTGGCTATTGGCGACTACCACCTCTCATTGCCAACTGGGATGATTTTGGTTTTACATAACTGTTATTTTGTGCCTAGTGTTACCAATAACATAATTTCTGTATCTAGTTTGGATATGGATGGATTTGTTTTCAAGTTCGGAAATAAGGGTTGTCTCTTTTATAAGAACAACGTATGTTATGGTATGACACATTTGAATAATGGTTTGTATGTATTAAATTACAAAAACCAAGTGTTGACAATCGATAACGAAACAAACTCACATGACTCATACATCACCCAGTTGTGGCATCACCGCCTTGGTCATGTAAACGAGAAGCGGTTGACAAAGCACTGTAAAGATGGCTATTTAGACTCTACTGAGCTAAAACCACTTGATAGATGTCACACTTGTTTACAAGGTAAAATGACCAAGCCGCCTTTTGGTGGACAGGGTGAAAGGGCCACAAAGATTCTAGGATTGGTACACACGGATGTATGTGGACCATTTTCAGTAGAAGCTAGAGGTGGATATTCTTACTTCATTACTTTTACTGATGATTTGAGTAGATATGGATTTGTCTACTTAATGAGGTATAAGTCATAAGCCTTAGAGAAATTTAAGGAATTCAAGAATGAAGTAGAGAATCATCTTGGTAAGAAGATAAAGAATCTTTGATCGGATCGAGGTGGAGAATATCTGAACTAGGAGTTCATCGATCTTATACGGGAGTCTGGGATTCTATCTCAGCTCACTCCTCCTTATACACCACAGTGGAATGGTGTTAGTGAAAGGAGTAACCACACCTTGTTAGACATGGTGAGGTCGATGATGAGTCATGCATATCTTCCATTATCCTTTTGGGGATATGCATTACAAACTGTAGCATACACATTAAACCGAGTACCAACTAAGGTGAAAAATGGAATTCCCTCCGAGTTATGGAATGGAAATAAACCCATTTTGTCACATACACGTGTATGGGGATGCGAGGCATTTTTTAAGGCCTTTTCAGGAAAAAAACTAGCACCCCGGGGCACGAAGTGTATCTTTATAGGATATCCTAAAAAAACGAAAGGATATTACCTATATAACCCTCAAGACAAGAAAGTGACTGTCGCCAGACAAGCCGTCTTTCTTGAGAGGGAGCACATCCTCAAGAAGGATAGTGGGAGCAAGATTGACTTCGATGAAGTTGATGCTCAAGATACACAGGAGTTGGTATAGGAACAAGTTCCACATGTCCCCATGGAAGAGGTTCCAGAAACACAAGTACTGTGTAAGAGCTCAAGAGAGGTAAGGTAACTAGAGAGATTTGGTTTCCTAGTCACCGAGGATGGTGAATCATTATTATTGGACAATGATGAACCTATCTCCTACAAGGAAGCAGTAGAAATCTCATAAGCTGCAAGATGGCTAGAAGCTATGAATTATGATATGGATTCCATGTATCAGAACCAAGTTTGGGTTCTGGTCGATGAGCCAGTTGATGTAAAGCCTGTTGGATGCAAATGGGTATTCAAGAGAAAGCTGGACATGGAAGGTCAAGTTAGCACCTATAACGCAAGGCTAGTGGCTAAAGAATTCAGACAACGTCAAGGAATTGACTATGATGAAACCTTCTCGCCAGTTGCCATGTTTAAATCCATAAGAATCATACTTGCCATAGTAGCTTACCATGACTATGAGATTTGGCAGATGGATGTCAAAACAACATTCCTTAACGGGAACCTTCAGGAAGATGTCTATATGACACAACTGGAAGGGTTTATGACACCAGGTGAAGCCAAATGGGTTTGCAAGTTGCAGAAATCCACTTATGGATGAAAGAAAGCATCCAGGTCATAGAACATTCGATTTGATGAAGCCATAAAGGAATTTGGTTTCATTAAGAACGAATGTGAGCCATGTGTTTATAAGCGGTTTAATGGGAATGCGATTGTTATCCTAGTAGTATATGTTGATGACATATTGCTTATTGGAAACGATGTACCAGCCTTACAATCAGTTAAGGACTGGTTGAACAAATGCTTCTCCATGAAAGATTTAGGTGAAACAGCCTACATTCTAGGGATCAAGATCATTCGTGATAGATCCAAGCGGCTGCTTGGACTAAGTCAGGGTACATACATTGACCAGATACTAAAGAGATTTAGTATGGAACAATCCAAGATAGGATTGGTTCCAGTGTCACATGGCTTACATCTTTCTAAGAAAATGTGCCCGCAGACACAACAAGAGAAAGATAGGATGAGAAAGATCCCATACGCCTCGGCTATAGGGTCCATCATGTATGCCATGTTATGTACCAGGATTGATGTTGCCTATGCACTGAGCATGGTAGGCAGATATCAAGCAGATCTAGGGGAACAACATTGGACTGCTGTTAAGACTATCCTTAAGTATCTGAGAAGAACTAAGGATATGTTCCTGGTGTATGGAGGAGATGAGGATCTTGTCATCAGAGGGTATGCTGATGCTAGTTTTCAGACAGATCATAATGATCTGAAGTTACAATCTGGATATGTTTTCTGTCTTAATGGAGGAGCTGTGAGCTGGAAGATTTCAAAGCAGCCAGTTGTCGCCGATTCTACAGCGGAGTCTGAGTATATAGCGGCTTATGATGCAGCCAAGAAAGCGATCTGGATTCGTAACTTTGTCCAGGAGCTTGATGTGGTGCCTAGCAGTAAATATCCCATTACATTGTATTGTGATAATACTACAATGGTGAATATTGCAAAAGAACCAAGGTCACATCAACAGACAAAGCAATACTCTAGAAGTATCACCTCTTGAGGGATTTCTATCAGAGGGGTGAAGTTGCTGTGAGCAGAGTGTCCACAGAAGAGAACGTGGCAGACCCCATGACTAAAGGCCTATCTCAGCAGAAGCATGAATATCATGTGAGAGCTAGCGGGTTAAAGGTTGTTAGCAGTTGGATCTAGTCCAAGTGGGAGTTTGTTGGATTTGGTGGCCTAGAACCAACTACTTTGTACTTTATTCATTAATAAATTCCTTATCACATATTGATTGTTCTTCTGCGTGACAATGCATGTGATAATGTCCTAAAAACAGCTCTTGCATTAATGGTTCATAGTGGATCCCTGCTATGATGAGAACCCGGAAGTGCCATAAAACTGTTCTTGAATATATTCTCTATGGCCGGATGATGTTATTTGAGGGACACAAATAATACAAGACATTAGGGGTGAGGACTCATAAAACTTTGAGGCACCTTCTCATGGTGTGCGACCTTGGTAATATCCAGGAGGATAGTATGAGAACGAGACCCGTCAGTAGGAAATCCACATTTCATAGTGTCATTGGATGTTCCTATCTACGGACGTGTGTATTGGTCCTTAGACTTTAAGATTATTATTAATGGGTATTGCAACTCACGCACTTAGATGTATTGACGAAAACTATGACGACACACTGTTCGCAGCGAGGTAGGATACGTTGGGTGCGTTACGAGTAATATTGCATTAATAGATAATGCGAGAAAGGATTTGTCCCTTCTGTTCCATAAGGGAAGTAGATATCTCAGGCCCTTTGATGGAATTGATATAGACTAAATAAATCCATGGCCATGGTAAGGTATGGACAAGGTCAATTCCGGGAAGTCAAAGAAAGAATAATCGAGCACATGAGTTGATGGTACTAGCATGCAACCCGCTTGATTAGAGATATCGAGACAAAGGAATTATATTACACGGTAAGCGTTCGTAGGAGGTGACACGTCATTACGGCATTAACTTCTTTCTCTATGGGTGCCTTGGCGTGTTACTAGATGCTAACCTTGGACTTTGGGCAGGCTCTGCCTAATGGCACTGAGAAAGAGGCCTAGAGGGTCACACACTAAGTGTTTCCATGTATCTTAGTTAAATATTAATTTAACAAGTTGAATAAAGATTATTCCCGATTGCGGTTTAATAATTATTCAAGGATGTCTGATCGCATTTATTTCAACACTAGTTATTCGAGAGAATATATTGTGGGTGAAATAATATATATTTATTAGCGAGTAATGCAGTTACATTTATTTAAGAAATAAATATCCATTACTCAAGGTCTAACAAATATGGTGGAGGAAAATAAATAAAACTAAAAAAATAAAAGTAAACACCGTGTATATTTATATTTACATGCCGTGTAGTTTATTTTTCGGGATTCGTGAGAAAATATTTTTTATTTAATTAAATGATATTAAATGTAATACGTTGGACGCATGTCAAGTAATAATGATGGTCAACTGTCATTATTAAGACATGGGGTATTACTAATAATTAAATGAAATGATTAAATGCTTATGAGCAATTAATTTATTTTATTATTTTAGGTATTATAAATCCTAATTACATTATTCTCAAAGGGGTTAGCCATTTTTGGTTGTACACAACGGATTAGAAATACTCTCAATCCAAGAGAGAATTCCCTTTCTACTAAGAACGCTTTCAATTTACGAAAGCAAGATCCTCCACCGGATCAAGGAGATCGAAGACGGACATCACAAGCGAAGGATCTTCCGTGCTAGCACCCGGAGTTCCCTTCAGCGATGTCCAGAGATACGTGGCACACGTGTGGATCATCGCTAGTGGAATCCTACACTTCGATTCTCCGACGCAATGACGGATCACAAGATCGTGACCGGAGACACCAACGAAGAAAGAATTCCATCGAGGTAATTCTTATGAATTAATTAAATTAATTATAACCAAAATATGAAGATCCTATATCAAGGGTTCCAGGACCCTTCTTTTCTTTTTCGTTCTTCATTCTATTCCGAAGATCTGGCGTTTTATATCGTGACGGATCTCGGATTGAACGTCGTTTATGTAACGCTCTGACCCCAGTTACCCAGAGTCGGTGCATTATTTTAATACATTGGCATGATTACAAGGAATCAAGTCCCAAATTACCGATTAGTTTAGCAGTCTTGGAAAATAGATTACATACATGAATGTTACATTACACTTCATAACATACAAAACAACATAAATAATCCTTTATGAATGGCATTATTCCCTTGTCTTAACCCTTCTTATCAATGACAATATACTTCTAGGAATTCTGGGAAAAAATAAAGCATAGAAAAGGGGTGAGCTCAAATGATCCGTAAGGGTAAGCAATACAACAGAAACTTAAAAATAAGCATAAACATTTAAGGCAATGTATAACTAAAACAAAAGCCTTTTAAACTTGAACTTCAACATAGTATGAAAAAAATAAAATGAAATAATGCCATTTACTTATTCACATGGATATTCTACTAATCGAATAATCACATGCAATATCAATAACCACTTTCATAACGATGGAATGCATAATGCCAGACTATCATAACCACATAGCCAAGGCCTCGTACCAAGACTACAAATAAGATTTTTCCAAGGCCTTGTGCCAAGACACTAGTTTGTCTCATGAGACCTACCGATGCATCGAGGAGCTATAGTGGGCTCCACCCGTCACTTACTAAGTCCAATGCATTCCCATATGAAAAGGTTTAAACATAACATAAACATTCATATTGAAACTAGCATACGAAATGTCAATAATTTCTCCATAAACCATGAATGGTATAAAAATAACACATCCACAGTAAAACATATCACAAAACCTTCAATACAATACAAAACTTTTGTATCATAATAAATCAACTTCAAATAAGCTTAAAATCCATCAAAGAATGTTGACATATATGAAATCAAAACTATTTGAGAGAAATATATCTTTTCTCAAAATCATTGAAAAGTCACACATTTATAAAGGAAGTGATTTAAAAGAGATTTTTGAATTAAAGTGTCCCATACCACGTTGAATATTTTGAAAAGAGATATAATTTCAAAACATTCATGTCCATGTAAATAAATCCATAAAATCATTTTGAAAACATGGACATTAATTAAAAATATTTATAAAGATAAATCTTTAAAACATTTAAAATTATGATCTTGATAAAGAGTACCTTTCACAAATTCTTAAAATATTCATTTTGAAATCATTTAAAAGTAAAATAATTATAAAATAAAACATTTATTTTGAAAATATTCTTATAAGCTTGTAAGGGAAGCTTTGACAATTTATAACGGCGGTAAATAGCCGCACCCACCATATAAGTTAAAAAAAACATTCTTACCTTAAATTTGTCGAAAGGTTAAAAGTGCCTTGTTTGGAAAACGACGGAAAGATTCCTTTAAAAACACATAAGGGTATAAATGACTTTAACCCATATTCTTTGTAAATAGTAAAATTGTTTTGAAATACATTTCGAAGAAACATGGATGTGGACGATAAAGAAATCCCAGTAGATTATTACGTATAAACAACCTCGGATAATGAAGAGATTGAGAAATAAACCCTTACCTTGTACTTTTCCTTGGTTGGGGGTAGGTTAACCTCCTGTATAATGGTGAAATAATTGTTATTAAATTATTAAATAATCATATACATTAATATGATATCATATATTATCTTTTAACATTGCTTTGTTAATAATATCTTAGAATTATCGTCGTTTCGGGTGTTAACTTACTCGTTTTCTTTTATATGTTTTGTTATGTAAGCCATGTTTGTCATGGATAGGTTGTATATTATTCATATCCAGAATGATATCAAGTCCTTAAACATTATTTTTAAATCATCAAATGATAATTATACTTGAATGGATACGATAGAGAATGAATCTCATTGCGTTCGTGGAGACGGTAGTCCGTACGTACGCACGAGCAACAATATCATTCTTTTGATATTAAAATAATATATAATTGGATGATATATCATATATACATAATAATTATCATGTTATATTTATTATTTACATGAATTACACATCATTATTATACCCATCCAAATAATAATTTATTGAATAACAATTACACCACGACGTGGAGACGGTAAGCCGTACGTACGCACGTATGGTGACATGTTATTAAAAGGGTAAATAGAATACTGAATATGTTTGTACCATATTTATAATAATATTACAGTATATAGGAGATAATGGATTCATTATTTTATAATGGAAAAAACAAAGAAAGAAGAAGTTGAAGAAGAAATGAATTTGAAAAAGGGTGGTGAAAACATTACCTCTTCTTCGGGTTCTTCCTTTTGATTTGATCAAAAGGGATCCTTAGGTTGGATTTATGATCAAACTAAGGCCTCTAGGTTGTAGTGAGGGAAGTTGAGAGAGTATTTGGGTAGAGTTTAGCCGAACCAAAAGGCTATGAATGTGTGAAGTAATGAGAAGGGGGAGTGCCCTTTTATAAGAGAGGTGAGGGGCACCTTTGGAAAAACTAGAAATATTAATTTATAATAAATTCATATTCGGTTTCTAATGGCTCAAAATTTGATTATTCACAGGTCAAGGTGGGGATAGGTCGAAAAACATTCAACCAATAGAATTTAGACAGGTTTGGGTTACTATATTAACCTTATCTTTTAGTTTTAACTCTTAGTTAATTAGTTTGACATTTACCATGTCACTTTGTATTTTTATATTATATAGTTAATAAACTTACTATATACATCCAAGAGACCTCCAATTGGTTCATTAATAATACACCTATCATGATATAAGTCTCTTGGCCGAACCTTATATTTTTAGAAATTTAATATCAATTAATAATATAATATTTGTTTTAAAAACTCTTTTATGTCAATTTTGACACTATTCAATAGTTGATTTTTGTGAAACTCATAACAGAATGATTACTTCGAACAAAGTCAATTAAATCAATACTAATATGTCATATTAACCTAGAAAATTAGTGTAATTCAATAAAAGTATCCAATTATATTTATTTGGGTATTTATAATATCAATTAATTTAATTTTTCTCTATTATGGTAATTACTGCATCATCAATGTGTCATAAATAAATTAAATGTTTTAATGTCTAAAAATTATAAATAAAATATCATTATGTATTAAATCTTTTTATCTTTCTAATGAATATTTAAAATCGAATTTATCTTATGCATAACCCTATATTAAAAATGTTTTAGTAAATAAACTTTGATTTTAACTCTTTTAACTCTTCTTTGAATTAAATAATAATAAATGTCCTAATCTCATCCAAATGGACCTAAATGATAAGATTTTATTCCTAAGGTTGTTTTTGGTCGAGATAAACTTGTCCAATAGAATTAGAACATGTGTTAGGGTAATATTAATATCATTTTTACCCTTAATTACCCTATTTACTTTTAAACGTGGTAAATAAAAGTAAAAAGTTACTATTCACCAAAAATTATTTTCATCTCATTGAACCAAATTTTACTTCTTGATATTAACCGCGACTCTCGAATTTTCTAAATTCCATTCACATAAGCGGTATAATTAAGTTTTATGAAAAATTCAGTTTTTTTAACTACCACTTAGTAGTTTCACTATTCATCAAAAATTGAAGTTTTTCAGAACAACGCCAAAATTTCACCCTAAGATATAATTGATATTCCAAATTCAAAAATGATATATATTTTAAAAAATTCCAAACATATAAGTTTCATTAATTAATTTTATAATTAATTCCCGCTGTCACAACAAATAACGTGTTTTTAAGAAACAATATATATCAAAAGATTGACAATTGTTTAGATCCAATTTCGAAGTGAAATTAATTCTAATGAACACAATTGGATAAAATGGTAAAAATATATTCTAATTATACTTTAAAACCACTCAAATTCATAATTTATCACCATTAATTATTTTGATTAAAAAAGTTGTTTTTAATTAAAATTTAGTAATTTTCACTATTCATCAAAATATTAAAGTTACCCGAAAAGTACCAAAATTTCACCATAGGCTAATTTTGATATTCTGAATCCAATAATGAAGTACATTTTGAGATATAGAATTTATAAAATTTTAAAAAGTAGGTATTACTATTCATAACGGCTAGTTTGGTAAGTCATGGTGCGCTTTAACTCGGTGTTGCGTGTAGTGCAAGTTATTGAATTATTTTGAAGAAATAACACACTATGTAATCTTGGGGTGTTACATTCTCCCCTCCTTCAATAAATTGTGTCCTCGCAATTTGAAATTGTTCTTCGAAAATAAAAGGTTGAAAATAAAAAATATCTTTATGGGAAAACCCACATCGGAAATTGGGTTACTAAAATTTAGTCTTAATATGAGGAAAAGAGAAATGAAAGGGTTACCACCAAATTATGATCTCGATTAGGAGAACATTGGTGGAAATTAGAGAAATATAATTGGAGGAAAAACGTAAATATTTATAGGTAGTGATTGAGGTCATCAATCACAAACAAGTTTAAAATTGAGGTCCTTAAATTAATCAATCTATGATGATTTAAAATACCATCGATTCAACAAAACATAAGGTATTAGGATAACACATTTTTGACGTTTCAAAATATCTTAGTTGAAATTCCACATCGAAAAATGAATTAATGAGGCCTCTTTTTAAAATAAAGAGGGGAAAGTATGAATATTACCGAAAATAACACATACTAGGGTTCCATATAGGAAAAAATGGATATGGAAGAGAAATCTAACCATAAATTATCTGATGGAGAGTGGTAGAGAAC
This sequence comes from Viscum album, assembly GCA_963277665.1. NCBI lineage: Eukaryota > Viridiplantae > Streptophyta > Magnoliopsida > Santalales > Viscaceae > Viscum > Viscum album. Next base: position 1,710,551,828 of record OY728137.1, on the reverse strand, counting down.
ATGGCTATGAAAAGGCCAACAATCCCAAAGCCATAAATTAGTGATGATTTAAGGTACCATCTAGGACAACATTTTTGTTCTAAGTTCATTTTCTTAATGTTGAGGAATTTATTTGTGAGATTGGCTAAGATCATAAGGAGATATACTTACTTTATAATTAGAGTTTTATCCATTAATAAATTTCTACCACAAACTCATCTTTCACTCTAAAAGATAATAGAACGTAAAAAAAAATTCTATTTATACTATTCGTACAGGGTTCCAAAATAAACGAATTTATAATTCATCTACTAGATCTTTTAAAAAAAACTACATTATTTAATCCAGGAAATCTCATGGGCCAGTGGTAGGTGATACACCCTTGTCGCCCTTCGGTTGCGGGTTCAAGTCTCGCGGCCTTGCTGGTCGCGACGGGTTACCGCCCGACCTCCGGGTTGTCCTTTTATGGCAATCCAAAATTAATCTCAAACTAGAATTTATCCAAAATACTTCTGTCCAAACTCACAGTCCAACATTTATAAGGAAGTTAAACATAATGTAGATCATTTTTACCCCGTAATAGCATATGAATACCTTCATCACGTATTCTTTTAAAACACTGAAACATCCTGAATTACCATAATCCTTATTGATTACATTCATGCTCCCTTATTCCATATAGAATGCTGGATATACTTCATCAATCCAAAAATGTTTTAAACCCCAACAATGATGGAATATACAAATCATTAATCAGCTTCAAGGTATTCAAGAATATCCAATATAATTTATCCAAAACAATCATGTATTATTCTAAAATCACTACCTCGGTATCAGAACCATATTATGGTTTATCTTTCTCTCAACCATATATTTTCCAAAAATTTAACCTGCTATTGAGTCACTTTTCTTTGTTCCACACAATCTCAAGTCCTTAATGAAATAGTAATGCAGTACAATCCTTATATACTCCATAATTATTATAACAAGTACATTGTTGATACAACACTCAAATGACATAATCAACATAGAACTCTAATCATTCCTCTTCATCTGTGGTAGTATCATAACTTGATTATTATCCAATAGCATCATTTGCGGCATAGTCTGATGACTGGGACATAGGTTCGCGTAGTGTCCAAACTCCTTGAAAATGAAGCATTGTACATTTGAAACCATTTTCTTACCCTTGCAGTCACGTACTTTGTTCCCTTTTCCTCCACACTTATAACAAACTTCCATTCCTTTCAGGAAAGTTCCAGGGTGTTTCTTCCCACAGTTATCACATATGGGAAAATTCTTCTTTTCCCTCTTCCCTTTATCCATCTTTCTCTCTTCCATCATTTTCTTCTCTTGCTTCCCTTCAAAGCCATAGGACTCAGTAATCTCTTTACATATCTTATCAACACATGATATTATTTCTTCATATGATGATAATACATGGGAGACTATTTCTCTTCTAAATGATGTCTTAGTACCATGAAAGATACGATCCTTCTTACTCTTTGGATCATACGTATTACTGGAGTTCACATTCCTTCTACTGGGCGCCATTTCTATACAATAGCATAAACTATGTCAGTTTATGAATGGAAATAAATGATTCCTAATGAAAATTGAACAGTTTATGGATATAATCCATAATCATAAAAAATGTTTTCTTTGAGTAAGTATATACTCATCATCCCTTCATAATGGTTTGTAAATAAAATGAGAATTATCCTAAGCATATCCCCCGGGAGTGTCGTAACCAAGAGTGCATCAAGGCCCGTTGTCGTGCACCAGTTCCCGTTCGAGTCTAGCTCAAAGTGGTGTTTTCGGGTTTTACACCTAGGTACATTTGTGCCAGAGCCGCCTCTACCTGCTCGTATCCAGACAGGGATGTATTGCTCAGAAAACTCACAAAATCTCTACAATACCAAAATTCTAGGAAGTTCTTCTATACTAATCCTCAAAGTCTATCTTAGGGCTATGTGCTCTAATCAGAGTTTATCTAAATCTAGTTTCCAAGGTTATTGCTAAACTTCCTCTGATACCAACTGTAACGCCCCGACCCCAGTTACCCAGAGTCGGTGCATTATTTTAATACATTGGCATGATTACAAGGAATCAAGTCCCAAAGGACCGATTAGTTTAACAGTCTTGGAAAATAGATTACATACATGAATGTTACATTACACTTCATAACATACAAAACAACATAAATAATCCTTTATGAATGCCATTATTCCCTTGTCTTAACCCTTCTTATCAATGAAAATATACTTCTTGGAATCCTGGGAAAAAATAAAACATAGAAAAGGGGTGAGCTCAAACGCTCTGTAAGGGTAAGCAATACAGCGGAAACTTAAAAATAAGCATAAATATTTAAGGCAATGTATAACTAAAACAAAAGCCTTTTAAACTTGAACTTCAACATAGTATGAAAAAAATAAAATGAAATAATGCCATTTACTTATTCACATGGATATTCTACTAATTGAATAATCACATGCAATATCAATAACCACTTTCATAATGATGGAATGCATAATGCCAGACTATCATAACCACATAGCCAAGGCCTCGTGCCAAGACTACAAATAAGATTTTGCCAAGGCCTTGTGACAAGACACTAGTTTGTCTCATGAGACCTACCGATGCATCGAGGAGCTATAGCGGGCTCCACCCGTTACTTACTAAGTCCAATGCATTCCCATATGAAAAGGTTTAAACATAACATAAACATTCGTATTAAAACTAGCATACGAAATGTCAATAATTTCTCCATAAACCATGAATGGTATAAAAATAACACATCCACAGTAAAACATATCACAAAACCTTCAATACAATACAAAAGTTTTGTATCATAATAAATCAACTTCAAATAAGCTTAAAATCCATCAAAGGATGTTGACATAGATGAAATCAAAACCATTTGAGAGAAATATATCTTTTCTCGAAATCATTGAAAAGTCACACATTTATAAAGGAAGTGATTTAAAAGATATTTTTGAATCAAAGTGTCCCATACCACTTTGAAACTTTTGAAAAGAGATATCATTTCAAAACATTCATGTCCATGTAAATAAATCCTTAAAATCATTTTTAAAACATGGAAATTAATTAAAAATATTTATAAAGATAAGTCTTTAAAACATTTAAAATTATGATCTTGATAAAGAGTACCTTTCAAAAATTCTTAAAATATTAATTTGGAAATAATTTAAAAGTAAAATAATTATAAAATAAAACATTTATTTTGAAAATATTCTTATAAGCTTGTAAGGGAAGCTTTGATGATTTATAACGGCGGTAAATAGCCGCACCCGCCGTATAAGTTAAAAAAAAATATTCTTACCTTAAATTTGTCGAAAGGTTAAAAGTGCCTTGTTTGGAAAACGACGGAAATATTCCTTTAAAAATACATAAGGGTATAAATTACTTTAACCCATATTATTTTTAAATACATTTCGAAGAAACATGGATGTGGATGATAAAGAAATCCCAGTAGATTATTACATATAAACAACCCCAGATAATGAAGAGATTGAGAAATAAACCCTTACCTTGTACTTTTACTTGGTTGGGGGTAGGTTAACCTCCTGTATAATTGTGAAATAAATGTTATTAAATTATTCAATAATCATATACATTAATATGATATCATATATGATCTTTTAACATTGCTTTGTTAATAATATCTTAGAATTATCTTCGTTTTGGGTGTTAACTTACTCGTTTTATTTTATATGTTTTGTTATGTAAGACATGTTTGTCATGGATAGGTTGTATATTATTAATATCCAGAATGATATAAATTCCTTAAACATTATTTTTAAATCATAAAATGATAATTATACTTGAATGGATACGATAGAGAATGAATCTCATCGCGTTCGTGGAGACGGTAGTCCGTACGTACGCACGAGCGACAATATCATTCTTTTGATATTAAAATAATATATAATTGGATGGTATATCATATATACATAATAATTATCATGTTATATTTATTATTTACATGAATTACACATCATTATTATACCCATCCAAATAATAATTTATTGAATAACAATTACACCACGACGTGGAGACGGTAAGCCGTACGTACGCACGTATGGTGACATGTTATTCAAAGGGTGGATAGAATACTGAATATGGTTGTACCATATTTATAATAATATTCCAGTATATAGGAGATACTGGATTAATTATTTTATAATGGAAAAAACAAAGAAAGAAGAAGTTGAAGAAGAAATGAATTTGAAAAAGGGTGGTGAAAACATTACCTCTTCTTCGGGTTCTTCCTTTTGATTTGATCAAAAGGGCTCCTTAGGTTGAATTTCTGATCAAAATAAGGCCTCTAGGTTGTAGTTAGTGAAGTTGAGAGAGTATTTGGGCAGGGGTTAGCCGAACCAAAAGGCTATGAATGTGTGAAGTAATGAGAAGGGGGAGTGCCCTTTTATAAGAGAGGTGAGGGGCACCTTTGGAAAAGCTAGAAATATTAATTTATAATAAATTCATATTCGGTTTCTAATGGATCCAAAGTTGATTATTAAAAGTTCAATGTGGGGATAGGTCGAAAAACATTCAACCAATATAATTTAGACAGGTTTGAGTTACTATATTAACCTTATCTTTTAGTTTTAACTCATAGTTAATTAGTTTGACATTTACCATGTCACTTTGTATTTTTATATTATATAGTTAATAAACTTACTATATACATCCAAGCGACCTCCAAGTGGTTAATTAATGATACACCTATCATTATATAAGTCTCTTGGATGAACCTTATATTTTTAGAAATTTAATATCAATTAATAATATAATATTTGTTTTAAAAACTCTTTTATGTCAATTTTGACACTATTCAATAGTTGATTTTTGTGAAACTCATAACAGAATGATTACTTCGAACAAAGTCAATTAAATCAATCCTAATATGTCATATTAACCTAGAAAATTAGTGTAATTCAATAAAAGTCTCCAATTATATTTATTTGGGTATTTATAATATCAATTATTTTAATTTTTCTCTATTATGGTAATTACTGCATCATCAATGTGTCATAAATAAATTAAATGTTTTAATGTCTAAAAATTATAAATAAAATATCATTATGTAGTAAATCTTTTTATCTTTCTAATGAATATTTACAATCGAATTTATCTTATGCATAAACCTATATTAAAAATGTTTTAGTAAATAAACTTTGATTTTAACTCTTTTAACTCTTCTTTGAATTAAATAATAATAAATGTCCTAATCTAATCCAAGTGGACCTAAATGAGAATATTTTATTCCTAAGGTTGTTTTTGGTTGAGATAAACTTGTCCAATAGAATTAGGACATGTGTTAGGATAATATTAATATCATTTTTACCCTTAATTACCCTATTTACTTTTAACCGTGGTAAATAAAAGTAAAAAGTTACTATTCACCAAAAATTATTTTCATCTCATTGAACCACATTTTACTTCTTGATATTAACCGTGTCTCTCGGATTTTCGAAATTCCATTCACAGAAGCAGTAAAATTAAGTTTTATGAAAAATTCAGTTTTTTTAACTACCACTTAGTAGTTTCACTATTCATCAAAAATTGAAGTTTTTCAGAACAATGCCAAAATTTCACCCTAAGCTATAATTGATATTCCAAATTCAAAAATGATATCTATTTTAAAAAATTCCAAACATATAAGTTTCATTAATTAATTTTATAATTAATTCCCGCTGTCACAACAAATAGCGTGTTTTTAAGAAATAATATATATCAAAAGATTGACAATTGTTTAGGTCCAATTTCGAAGTGAAATTAATTCTAATGAACACAATTGGATAAAATGGTAAAAATATATTATAATTATACTTTAAAACCACTCAAATTCATAATTTATCACCATTAATTATTTTGATTAAATTTTTTTTTAATTAAAATTTAGTAATTTTCACTATTCATCAAAATATTAAAGTTATCCGAAAAGTACCAAAATTTCACCCTAGGATAATTTTGATATTCTGAATCCAATAATGAAGTACATTTTGAGAGATATAATTTATAAAATTTTAAAAAGTAGGTATTACTATTCATAACGGCTAGTTTGGTAAGTCATGGTGCGCTTTAACTCGGTGTTGCGTGTAGTGCAAGTTATTGAATTATTTTAAAGAAATAACACACTATGTAATCTTGGGGTGTTACAGTTTAACGCTAAAATTAAAGTTGGTAAAACCCACCAACACGCTTCCACTGCGCCCGGAACCTTCACTCAGATAGAGGGGATCACTGTCAAAATGCCTACCGGTAAGCTCCGTGACCAAGTTCTGGTAGAAACCCTGGTAAGTCCAACTACTGTGATCTGCCTACTTCGAGTCCTACTAGGACTCCGTCAAAGGACCCGTGGTCTGCACAATGCACAACATGTGTGGGAAAATCCAGTGTAGGGGTGAGTATAAGAATACTCAGTAGACACCCCAACAACCCAAACAAAAAAGGGAGTAACTAATATGCATTAGTTAACTCAACCAAGCCATAGGGAAACCAAATGAGAGAGAAAATATATCTTGAGACCACTAGTCAACTCAATGCCCCTAGCATGTCAAAGAAATGACACATACCATGAGGACTCCCATAATATAACTAGATATACTCACAAAAAACTCCCAAGTCTCATGGTCCTGACCATAGACTGTCCACAACAACCAACTCAAGGTCTCAACGAGGCGCTCACAACAGTCTCATGAGGTACCAACCTCATAGACAGTAACATGCTCATACTCAAGGCCCAAAGGTAGAATCCTACCTTGGAGCACATGCAACAAGATCCTAGCTATCCCTGATGGCATGCAGAATGAGAGGGGACAAGCATCGACAACTCATAGTTGATAAACCAACCTCACCATCCCAGATGGCACTCAATCTAGAGATGTAACTTCATCAGAAAAATGAACTAACAACACAACCTGAACAATCCTCATGGTATCTATCCACGAGGGCACGCTTGATGGAAAACACAATGGACGAAGTCACTCAATGAATAAACCAACTCCAACTCCTCAAGTGGGGGATCCCACCCAGGGTCCGATGGGGGACACTAGAAACCCTAGTGGGAACATTGAACACAAGAAAATCGCCTATCAGAGGATCAATGCCCAAATAGAGTTGGTCATGCGGATTCCAAGAACTCTGCCCGGTAAAAACGTCATGGTAAATCATAGATGTAAGAATCAGATCTCAATACTCAGATAGGGGGTCTACGCCCAAAGCTCACTATGGGCTTCTTCCCCTATTTGAATAAAATACTGGGCATAGGATTGATGCTCGGGTAAATATTTGTCACACCGATTCCAAGAAACCTACTAGTGGAAACACGGAAGGATGTGAGGATTGCGTCGGGCCTCTCAGGGCGACACATTCTCCAAATTCACCGAGTCTATAGTTGAAGCAAATTGAGGCAACCTAGTTCAAAAAGTGGAAACAAATCCATACTATACATATGAAAGGCAGCCAAAGAGGGGTCACAATCCTATGAATATGGTGTGATACTGAAACCCTCATAGAGAAAGAACTAGGGTACCCACTCAACCCTATTAGTCTAAACGTCACTAACAAGGACCTAGGGGACCCACTAAACCCTGCCGATCAAGGAGTCACTAACCCAAACGACCCACAAAACAACACCTTTACACCGCATCTTCTAGGCCCAAACTGTGGCCACCATCGCGTTCTACGCAAAAAAATATGTAGGATAGGCTACTCATAGGTCAGAATCCGAGCTCTAAAGGAGGAGATACAGAAGGCAAGAGATCTCAAGAATATCCTCAAGGAGTACACAACATGAAAAAAGGGTTCACATGGTGTGTGAGACCACCCGAGCATCTGTTTGTGTATCCTTTATGCATAGGTTTTCAACCCATGCAGAAGTACACAACATGTAAATAAAGTACAAGTCATGACCCACTTCACCCGGCCCCTGTCTGTGTTTCTCCTTCACACGGCTCGACCAGCCGCGTCCCTTACACACTGTGCATCCCATACTACATAGAGTGTTCAGGTTTTATGACCATATGGACGTTCGGTTTACATGTTCCTATGTATCGGACCTCGTTTCCACGTACTTTGGCCAAGTTCTTTTGCATGGTCATGTATTGTTACATGACTACCTTGGACGTTTCCCCTGGCCACATGACAAGGGATCCCTACACAACATGTAACCCTCGATACATGGTGTGTAGACCCCAAAACTTCATCTTCCACAAAAGGGAAGAACACAAGATGTGTAGGAACGGTTTACACACTATGTAGATTGGAAAATTTGTTGGGAAATCCCTACAAATAGCCCAAAACACCCCCGTTCACCCGAAACACTTAGATTGACCCTCGAGGGGGGCCTAAAAATTTTCTATGGGATTTAAAACCTTAAAAGAACACATAAAAATGGGGATCAAGAATTAAAAATCAAACCAACTACCTTGTAGGTAAAACACCAAAGATTTGGGTAAAGAACGATGCCTAAGGCGTGCTGATTCTCGATCTGGAGACGATCGACGTTAAGAATGGGATCTGGAGGCACCTCCTCGCCTTGGTTCACCCGTCGGTAAAAGGGAGAGGAAGAGGGGGAGAATGATTTGAATCCTCCTATCAAGAACAATAAAGGGAGAAGGGGGAGAGGGGATATTTGTTTTAATTTTATTAAAACAATATCCACTCAACACCCAGGCCCCAACTCACCTCCAACCCAACACCCGATGCCGACAAAGTTTATGTTTCATATAGGGTAAATGCGACATTCTAAACTCAACAACGGTCTTAGAAATCCGATCCGAGACTCCACTCAAGAGTTATTCACATTTCAAAAAAAAAATTGTGCATGAATGATAAAATATATTTAATATTTTTAATATCACCACGTCGAGGCTCTTCGGGCCTCAGATTCCTATGCCGACTCAGCGTATGGATTCAAAAATATTTTTAGAAATATTCCAAAATCTTATAAGTTAAAACGTGAGTCGCTACAAATTCAATGAATGAATTTTCCATACCTATAATCTTGAATTTCACTGGTTCTTGATTGTATAAGTATACAATAGGAAATGGAAGAAGATACCAGAAGTGAATAATGTAATTAGTTGCGTGCTAAAATATTACAGAAGAAAGGCAACATCAAGAACATTCCGTTACAACATTTTCAATTGCTCATAACTTTAAAATTCATGGAATTCAAGTACATACCTATATGTATAGCAGTGAGAGATCATTCATGATGCTTCCCACTTGATAAAAGTCAAGATACTAGAAACATACCAGGTATGATAATCTTAATTGAAATAAAAACACTATTTGGATCATTCATCCCTATGAAAACCATGAAACTGGCACATGAATACTGAGTATATAATAATATGAAATAATCTAAGACTTTAAATGAGTCCATACTTTAACCATTTAAGAGAATATAATAAAAATATTTAAATAATTTTTTAAAGATCATTATAAACTGAAAAAATCAGCTTCATATCCATAGTGTTTTGAAAAACATATGAGTAAATTAGGAAAAGAAAATTAAAATAGATAAAAAAATAAATAACCATAATTTGTGATTTAAAATACCCTGATAAAGTTCTTTTAGCCCTCCCTCAGATAACTTTCATGTCACTTCTTGATTATGCTTTAATTTACTAAAACATAATAATCTTCAAGAGAAAAACATATGAAGTAAAAACATAAAAGGCATAAAGAATTTTAATTTCCTTGACTAGATGGTATAATCTAAGACTTGAAATGATCTTCAGCTTCAACTTTTTAAGAGAAGATAATAAAAATATTTAAATATTAAAGAAAATTAATATGAAATAAAATCATAAAAGGCATAAATAATTTTAATTACTTCGACTCTATGGAATAATCTAAAACTTGAAATGAGCTCCAACTTTGAAAAAATAAACTTTGCATATCCATATTTAGCCTTTTGAAACACATATGAATAAATTAAGAAAAAGAAAACAAAATAGATAGAAAATAAATAACTATATATGGTGATTGAAAATACTGAGATATGGTTCCTTTGGGTAACTCCCTTAGATGACTTTCAAGCCCCTTCCTGATTATGCTTTAATTTAGAACAACCTAAAAACCTATAAGATAAAAAAATATTCTCCCTAAAATAAGAAATAGAAATTGGTACTTGAAACACAAGGATTACCTGATGCACTGATAAAAAAACATCAATAATAAGAATAACATATCTAATGTATTGATGAAGAAGAAATGTAATTAGTACCTAAAACGCAGGGATTACCTAATGCAGGGGATCCCAGTTGATATTATCAAGAGAATTATTTGATAAAATTAGAAATTAGTTGAACAAAAATACAATAAATTAATTAAAAATAAATATCACATGATATACTTGATTTAATGAGGATAATAACATATCTAGGTCTAAAATTAATTTTACCTCATATATAGACCACCCCATGAATATAGAGGATTTGAATTGGAATCAATTTTTCAAAATTAGAAGAGGGAACCAATCCAGTTCAATTCTTAGGAAGGAGGTAGGTGGATGAGATTTTAAAGAAAATATTATGTGAAATGAAATGAAAAGAAAAAAATGGAAGATGAATTATCATAATAAACTACATGAATAAGTTGAAAATTACCAGAGGTGTTTGATTGCTGAGAAACATATGGACTCAACTAGATATTTCTTCTACTTTGGTAAATCAAAAAATGGATGGCCTTGATTAGTGATGGATGATAACCAAGGGTTTCAGTATGAGGATTAAGAGAACAAAAATAACATCGATTGGAAATGGAGGAAATCATTCATGCTAAAGGGAATGATTTTAGATGAATTAGTTTCATGGATAAATAGGTAGATTCACATTGAGAATGGATTTATTGTAGATTAGAGAGTGTTCATTTATACATACCTAAGCTATTTGAATGGAAATCCATTCCAAAAAAATGTAGAAATAGAAATTAGAAAATATAAGAATTAAAACCAAAGAAAAAAAAATCCATTAATTTGTAGGGAATAATATTTTGAAAAAATATAATGTTTTCTAATAAGTGGGAAATTAAAATTAGAGAAAATCATGAATATAGAAAATAATATTTAATAATATAGAAGAGGCATTGGAGGAATACTAAACTATATGTAGACGTGTCATGCATATTGTAATTGCATAATAAATATCAATACCATGTATATGTGTTTTCTAATATTGTTGAATTATTTTCCATATTATAATTTCTTATAGTATACAGTATATTCATACTGTAAGAGACAAACATTATTCAATGTATGCATACTATAATTTCATAAAGTATGAATCTAGAAGAGGCATGGAAGGAAAAAGTGTATGGAAATATAGTCGTTATAAAATATATATATTGTATGTGTACATGTGTGTGGTTACTAAAACCAACTGTATGCAAAAAACTAAACAATGTGAATGTGATTTGAGTTTGTTATGGTTTAATATGAAGAGAGACCATATAGACATGACATTTTCTTTATTTCTAAATTGGAAAAGTAATGGTAACATGTTAAATATAATTATAATGATTAAATAACACGAGATATATTACTGGAACATGAATTATAACAAATAAATTATATATAAATAAATGGAAAAGAAGTGAGATATAATGATTTATTATATTTGTGTGAACATTGTTTCAGTGGAAATCAAGAAAAATTGAGTCTCTACTATGTAGTGCTACAAATTTCTAAATATTTATAAATAAGTATCTATATCAGAGAGTGAGCACCCAAAATCATTATCACTTTCAACTCACTCTATGATCAACATAAAAAAGACACATTTACTACACCAGTAATCATGTATTCCATTTTCCATCTTCCAAGGGAGTCCTAATTCAGAACCAAATAAAGAATGTGATGTGAAGAAAAAAATATCATCAAGCTGATAATTTATACACTGAAACTCATCAAAGTACCTCCAATACAAATTATCTAGTAGGAATATACAATGAAATAAATTAGCCTAGTTCACAAGAAACTAACTACGTGCACATACAAAACCTATATCTCTACACCCTAAATTAAATCATCCAACCACTACTGGAAATATGACTTTTACCAACGGTTTTGGCCAAACCGTTGGTATAGTTCATTAATTTGGACCTATACCAACGGTTTGGCCAAAACCGTTGGTATAAGTCACTTATATGGACCTATACCAACGGTTTTGGACAAACCGTTGGTATAGGGGGGACCTATACCAACAGTTTTGGCCAAACCGTTGGTATAGGTCCCTTATAGACACCCTATTCCAACGGTTTGGCCAAAACCATTGGTATAGGTCCCAAAATCCAAGGACCTATACCAACGACTATCAAAACCGTTGGTATAGGTCAATACCAACGGTTTTGAGAACCGTTAGTATAGGTCCTTCGATTTTTTAACGAATCTTCTTACTGAGAACATTATATAAATCAAACTTTAAAATAATTTTAACAATACATATATATATTTATGAAATTATGTTCACAAAAGTCATATTAGATTAGTGGTTAAGTCATTCAATTATAAACTAGAGGTTCTGGGATCAAATCCCACCGAATGTTTTTTTTGAAATACATATACCAACAGTTCTCAAAACCATTGGTATAGATTTTCATATTACTTATACCAAAGGTTTTTCCAAAACTGTTGGTATAGAACTATTGTCACGACTTACTTAGAAACGGTCCTCCAAACCGTTGGTATAGCCTATACCAACGGTTTTGGGGCCTATACCAACAGTTCCAAACCGTTGGTATAATGTATTTTTCTAGTAGTGAACATCCTGAATTAAATTAGTTACTACTTGAATTAAATTATGAATAACCTACATCTCCACAAATTGAATTAAATAAACCAAGTACACCTCTATAACCTATATCTAAAACCATAAAAGTGAAAAAATATTCAAGCATTTAAAATAAATAAATAAATTATTTCAGCATAGGACAAGCAATGAAAATATTTCAGAACATAGAAAAATATGATAGAACCTAAAGAAAAATAATTTATTCTATTATAATAATGATAAAGATTACTGGTGATAATGAAAATTGTATCGATGAAGCATGCATCAAAACAAATAAACTGTATATAAATAAATGAAAAAAGTGAGATATGGTGATTTATTGTATTTCTCTGAACATTGTTTCAGTGGAAATCAAGAAAAATTGAGTCACTACTTTGTAATGCTACAAATTTCTATATATATATAAATAATTATCTATATTAGAGAGCGATCTCCCAAAATCATTTTCAATTTCAACTCTCTTCATGGAAGAAACATAATAGAAATAGATCTACCATACCGTAATCATGTCTTCCATTAACAATATTCCAAGGGAAGCCTAGTTTAGAACCAAATAAAGAAGGTGATGTGAAGAAAAAAAATATAACCAAGATGGTAATTTATATAGTGAAACCTATCAAAATAACTCCAATACAAATCATCTAGTAGGAATATAAAATTAAATAAATTATCCTAGTGCACCAGAAACCAACTAAGTGAACCTCCATAACCCGTATCTCCACACCATAAATTAAATTTGCTAATAAGCTGAATTAAATCACCCACAACTTGAATCAAATAAGGAATAACCTAAATCTACACAACATAAATTAAATCATCCAAGTAAACCTCTACAACCTACATCGAAAACCATCCAAGTGCACAATGATTCAATCATTTAAAAGAAATAAATAAATTATTCTAGCACAAGACAGATGATGAAAATATTCCAAAACATAGGACAATATGCTAACATCCCATGAAGACTCATTGATTCCATTATAAAAATGCTAAATAGGACCAATGGAAATGAACATCATTAATCATTTTAATTAACATCGTGAATGAGTGACCTTATAATCAAGTAGTACTGAACATAAAAATTAAATTGATAGGAATGTATATCAGTAAGAGGTACAAAAATAACCTCCCACTACAACTTTTTACTCTTTGTTTCCCATAACGAAACACATAATACATATAATATAGAATAATATGGAAATCATAAATATCCTAATAAACATGCACTGAGGATTTAAGTGTATCATACCAAAGGGACACATACTTTGATGTTATGAGCATATATGAAGGAAAAATGCATGAGGTTAATATATTTTAGAATTGAAAACATTTATAAAATTCAATAATTAGCTATAACTAAAATAAGATGGAGATGACCATTTTATTGGTAAAATAATTTTTTTTATAAATTGAACAATTGAATGATGAAAAAAGTGAAGGTTAGGGGATATATTATATTGGCTAGTAAAATAAGGTTAAAAAAATAATACATATAGCCTATGAAAAATTAATCGAACACCACCACTAACAAAAAAAATAATATATATATTTAAATCATCCAAGATATTATAATTTATAATCACATTAAAATTATGTAGGGATATTTTTACTTTTATGTCATCCCTCTTCCATTGAAGAGAGCACCGAACAACATGTTGGATAAAAATGATCCTTAACCTTCATCTCTTTAGAGAAACCCACACATGAATACTATTAATTAATTCTCAAAACTATCAAGCCAATTAAAGGATATTAAAAACCATAAGGTTTAATGATTACTAATTGAAAATTCAAGAATAGATATAAACTAATCACAAATATATAAAGAATTCACTATTGTTTAAATTTATTCATTCTAGTTTACCTTGATAACATGATCCATTATGATATTCCCAATATTAGGCTTATACCAACAACCAGTTGTAGTGAGGTAAAAATAAATTTAATAATTATGTGAAATCAGAAATCTAAAATAGAAAGAAAGATTTCTTGAAATGTGAAAAGGGTGAAGATACAAAATATATACAACCAGATCATAGTAGATGAGCATCCAACTAAAAAGACGATTCAAAGTTATAAAGATATAGAAGAAAAACTATAAAAAATATGAATCAAACTTATTCATATTGAATGTGAATGTAGTGAAGATCAAGGTTTATATACCAAATGAATTCTGGATAAGTGATCGAAGCTCATGCATCATTCAAAATTTTAAAATAAAAAAAAAACAGAACATAAAGGTTCAATTGACTATGAATAGAAAATGCATAAGGAATATACGAAATACACAAAGTAAATGGTATAGTATGATCATTGTATATTAATTATACAATAAATGAATAAGGTTTATAAAAATTTAAAGGGGAAAATTACCAGTAGGTAAAACACATAGTAATGTTGTAATTGTTAGATGAACTAATTAACAAAAACTTCAGGATGAAATGAAAGTTTAAAATACATCATTTTTTAGATAAAATAAAAGTACAATAAATTGAAAGTGAAGTATACATTAAGTAACCAATGTATGAGAGTTGATACAGTAAAGAATAATATTTTTATAATAAAGATGCAACAAAGAGTGAATACATATAACAACCCTGCTCTTTATTACACATTAATTCATGATTTATTACATAACATAACACATAATACAACTTGGAAGATCAATAAGTATAATGTATTTGGGAATTAGGAAGATTAAATAACGAGTTTAAACATGGGATGCAACAAAATTATTAAAAACTTTCTTGACATGATCATATTACTCCATCATACTTAAAACTGCATGGGATAACCTAGGGATATACATAAGAAAGGGATGATTCATAAATCCCAGTAAGGGAATAAACATGGAATAACATGATAAAATTAGTACATGTTAGACAATAGGCATATCAATTGAGAATAAAAGGAGTGATAATCATAAATATGAACAATGAGGTATGATATAACTTGATAACATAAAAGCAACATTGGAAATGTGGTAACAACTTAAAACACTGCATCATAAACATAAGAAAACATTAACAGTCAAGACATCATGATGGAAAAAGTCTCATGATAGATTGTGTTCACTCCCTAATCCCTTTCATGACGTCTCATGAGACTAAAAAATTACCCAATGCATTGGAGTGCTATATAATTCCAAGCACACCTATCACTTTCATTTCATTCTCATGCTTAAGTTCACTACATATATCATAAAACATGGAATAATTTATCATCACATTTTATTCCTGATCAAGGAGTGTTGAATAAATATATTTAAGTCCTCAATAAAAGATCTATATGTGTATAAAGGTGAAAAAACTTGATAGAAAATGGGTACAGGTATTCACTTCACAATTGTTTGGCATGGAAAATCCTGGAGAAATTTCAATAGCAAAGCGGGGGTGTATAAGTGTTCATGTAAGGGATTAATGAGAGTGAAAGGGGTCTCTCATCATTTATTCATAATATGGTAAGTAATAGGGATATGGGAGAACATATACCAACATTATGAAATGGTGATAAAAGGCATAAGAAAATGGAGATGCTTGAATAAAGAGGATAAGGATAGGATCCCTTACTAAATTTCGACATGGTAATGGGTGTACATAAAGGTTAATAGTTGAGACTAATGAGAGTAAAACAAGTATCCCATAATTTATACATAAAATGGATAGTAAGGGGGATATGGAAGAATATATCCCAACAAGAAAAAATTTAAATTAATAGTTTTAACATAAAAGAGGTGCATGGATAAAAAGGATAGAGGGAGATCCCTTACCTTCAGAGGGTGATTCTAAATGCTTAGGAGGGGCTTATTGAGAGTTTTTGGGAACCTTAGGAGGAATATAAAGAGGGTAGGGCAGATTAAATAATTTATATATGGTTTTTAGTGAAGATAAATGAGATCTTAGGTGGGTTTATATAGGAAAATGAGTGTAGAATTCTTTATTATTTCTCAAACATAGGTTTTGGACTCTATATAATAAAGTAATAAAAAAAAACCTACCCTTTGAATTTTCTCATGGTTTATACCAAATAGGGGTGGTTTTAATTATTTTTTAAGACCAATGGAAGAAATTATTAAAATAATACCCTTACTGATGTGGAAGTGAGTCATGCCCTTAAAGAAATGATTTTAAAACCTTAAAATATAATATAGGTTTTGGAGGATTCATAAAGGATTTATAAAATTAGTAAAATAAACTTAAAATCACATAATTTTAAAGGGTAAACATATATTTGGTCATGTATATCATTTATAGTATTTATTACTTTATTTTTTGGTTATTATGATGTCATAATACATACTGTATATTTATACCGTATTTAATTTTTACCCGAAAAATCGAGCATCTCAAAAAATTATGAAAAATTCACTGTTGGATAATTTCAAAATTATGATTCCAAAAATAATATTTAATTTATTCAAATAATTTTCTAAATATATGAATTATTACTTTAAAAATAGAATCAACATTTATTGAGAATTGAAGGATTTTTTAACAATAACGGTTTTCGAACCCGTATAAAAATTAAAGTTGAATTTATAAAAATTATATGGTTATTTAAATTTAACAATAATAATTTAATAATAATATTTTATTAAAATATCATTTATTTAAAAAATCTATTAATTCATCAAAAGAAATGACTTAATTGAAATTTCAGATTACTTAAAAATACAATTTGTGTTTTATCTTATCAAAACATATTTTGTATCAAACTAATTATTTAGTCATTTATGTTGGGACCACTTTGTGTATAAAGATTGTATTTGTTGTCAACAGTTGTCAATACTAGTCAAAATGAAGAAGGAGAGGAAGAAGGACTAAAAATTCAATGGAGATTGGATGATCCTAAGTTCAAAGAACTTGTATCAATTCAGATGATTGTTGAACTGATCCTAAGTTCAAAGAACTTGTGTCAAAGGTGACACATTGTTTACAACAAGGATGAATGGTGAAGTATCATCCTTCTAAGGACGATTGAAGAAGAATGAGTATTTGAAGAAGACCATGCAATGCTTCACGATTACATGAGAACCATGCAAGAGCTTATTTGAAGAAAATAATCATATGATTTGCATGAAGTAGAGAATGATGGTTGAAGAAGAAGAGAGAGTGTGGAATGGATTGACATTCTAAGATGGTCATGCATTATACATTTCCTTAAAATCAGACGACTGTTTCACTGTTCTTAAAGTTAAAAAAACATATATCAAAGGTGATACATTGTCTACAACATTGAAGGTGTTTGAAGAAGCCTAATGCCTCCACTTTTGGATGAAGAGAGATGATTGGAGTTCTTTGGAATTAACACTCCAAAAGGAATTGAGGATTTGAAGTGAGGATGAAGAAGTACTTTGGAATTCATATTCCAAAAAGAATGGCCAAAAATATGATGATGCTTTTCTGATTTGTATTTCACAAATATCATAAGTTTGGAAAAATTGTGATGCAAGACTTATGAAGGATAGGGGGAGTAAAAAAGTATTTTTGGCAAAGGAAAGAAAGTGGCGCACATGTATAAAGTGGCACGCAAGTGTGGCGCACAATTATATGTGGCGCGCAAGTCATATTTTAAGATCATCACATCAAAATATGACAAAGAAAATAAAGTGGAGTGAAAGTTAAATATTGGTGCGCAAGTCAAAAAGTGGCATGCAAGTATAAGTGGCGTGCAAGTGTATGTTGAACGCAAGTCATATTTCAATATAATATTATCAAAATATGAAAAAGGAAATAATGTGGTGTTCTAGTGATAGAGCGGCGCGCAAGTGATGGAGCAGCCTGCAAGTGATGGAGCGGCGTGCAAGTAGGAATGTTGTGCCAGTGTATGTGACACGCAAGTCACCAAAATGCCTATAAATAGACAGTTACCCTCCTCATTTTTGTAAGCACAATACTTAATAGAAAATTTGAGCTCTGATCATGCAAGTAAGTAGAAATTGGCATGCAATCTGAAGTGGCGCACAAGTTGAGGGTTATTTATAAGGCGTGTAAGTAGGGAGGCACGCAAGCAGAGTGGCGCGCAAGCAGAGTGGCATGCAAGCAGAGTGGTGCGCAAGCAGAAGTGGCGTGTAATTTGTAAGAGGCACACAAGTTGTGAGTTGTGCACAATTGTGGTGCACAAGTATTTGGTGGTGCACAAGTAGGGAGGCGCGCAAGCAGGGTGGCACACAAGTAAGGATTGGCGCACAAGCTATGAGTTGTTCTAGAAGTTCTTACCAGCTTCTGATCAACTGTGATGATGCTAAGTTGAGCTATACTTTATTGTTTTAACAATCACAAATAGAACTTGTGATTATAGCAAGAAAAAGAATAAGAGATAAATGCATATTTTTTTGCACTAAAAGAGAATGTGTGAAGAATAAAAGGTTTCAGTGCAACTAGTTTTTCATTGAAGAATTAGAAGAAGAAGAGTGTACAGCTTACAGGTTTACTTCATAGAAAGAAGCGAAGAAGAAGAATAACAAAGTATGCCCAACTAAAGCCTACAATTATTTAGGGAAGTTTAATTCAAATTATTCTATGTGAGCTGATCCTCAGTGTCTGAATAATCACATTGGTATATGTGATTCTGGCCAAGAAAAGAGAAAAATATTTAGTGAAGTTGGTTATTAAACTAAGAAGAAGAAAGAATAAGTCTAGTGCAGTTGGTGTTGCACTAGAGAAGAAGAGAAAGAAAGAAGGAAGAATTTCTTGCCCATTTCTTTGCAAGTAATCAAGTGAAGATCACTAAAGAAGACCAAGAGTAGAACCTACCTTATCAAGAAGAAAGAAGACTGTCTCTATAGGTAGTATAAAGAACCAGCTAGAGGTTGCAAGTTAGACTAGGATATCACCAGTCTAGGGAAGAGGATTGTTTCCCACCCCCTCCAAAGTGTAAGGACTTACACTGGATAGAGGATTGTTTTCTTAGCCACTCCATTATAACAACATATTACATTATAGTGGAGAATCCATGCACTGGTCATTCCCATGCATATCAAGGACGTAGCTACTCTTATTTAGTGGTGAACCTTGTAAAAATATTGTGTGCATATTTTTACTGCTTTCTATTATTTCATGCAATATGTAAAAGAGAATAAGATAATCAAGATCCTAATAGGTCAAGAGATTTAGGGATAAAAAGTAAGAATTGGTTTAACAAGTCCTCAACACTGATTCACCCCCTCTCAGTGTTAGGTATATCCCAAACTGGTCCTTTCAATTTATAAAGTAAAAAAAATAAGTAATAAATATAATAATATTTTAAATTAAAATGAAATATGAATAATCCTACTATTAGGGTTATTTTTTTATAGTCTTTGTTAAATTATTTTTACCCTCAATTAACCTATTTTCCTTTTACCGTGGTAATAAATATTTACTACAGTTACTATTCACATTGTTCAAAAATAAAGTTGACCTTATTGCCTAATATTAATTATGATGATTCTAAATATGGAATCCATTTTATCAAAATAAATTCATGAAGGTGGAATAATTTAATTTAATATAAAACCTGCAAGCATGATGGAAAGTGGTTTTCCGAAAAATACATTTTAAGGAAAATATGATTTTACATTAACTCTATAACTAATAATCTTCATTATATGAATTTAAATTCATAAATATAGATATTTACTCTAAAAATTTCATTTTTATCATTTCTCATTAGGGTTTATTTTAATTAATTAAAATGGATAAACATTATGCATTTTAAAACAATTTTAAGAAAAATTTGTTTTAACCCTAAAAATAAATTTATACTAAAATCCGCTATAAAGATGATTTGAATATAATTAATTTAATAAAATATAACCAATAAATAAATATGTTACCTTGAAATAAAATTAAAATAATATCAACACTTTTATATTACTTAATTTATCAAAAGAAATTACAAAACAATATTTTTCACTATTCACTGAAAAATCTATATTTTTAAAAAATCCCAAATTTCACTATATGTTAATATTAACATGATGATATAAAAAATGGAGATAATTTTATCAAATATATTTTCTAAGTGTTCTAGATAATAATTATAATATTTTTTATAAAAAAAATAAAAAAAGTTTTTGAAGAAAAAATATTTTGAAGAACAAAAAGACATTACCAAAATTGATTTATTATTTTCTAAGAATTTATCAATATATTTAGAATATATATATATATATATATATATTTCATAAATTATTTAATCCTACTCATATTTGAAAATTTAATAGAAAGGTTAAAATGGTCATATTTAAATAATCGATGTTTGTTTGTGTTCATTGTTGCATATTGCATACACTAGCAAACATAGTTTTCTCTTTTAAAAAACCTGGGGCATTACATTATTCTCACCTTTAATAAATTACATCCTTTAAAATTAAACTTGAACTCAGTAAGAAATGTTTTGAAACTTAAAAATATATTTATTGAAAACCCACATTGTAAAAAGGGATAATAAAGCATCCACATAAAAGGAGATAAAGGGAAGTATGAAGGTTATCACATAAATATGATTACAATTATTAGAACATTAGTGGGAAGTGAAAACATAAACATGGAATAGATAACTAACACCAAATAACCAATATAGTGTGACAGAGAACACATTCAAGAGAAAATCAACGACTACACAACCATAAATATATGATGGGTGATAAGAACCTAAATTCATCAAAAACGACCATAAAAGGATAACTTATAAATGAATTTTATTCCTTAACTTATGAATTTATAGGCTTCAATCTATGTTATCCATGATCTATTCTCTAACATAGACACTTATGGTTATTTTTCCCTTAATAATGTTTCGTAATGAGCTTGTGAATTTACCAATGCATATCCCCTGGTAGTGTCAAACTAGGTGTGCAACAAGACCCAATAGTGTGCACTAATTCCCGATCAAGTCTAGCTTAATGCGGTGTTTTTGGGTTTTACCCCTATGTACATCCATGCCAGAGCCACATCCACTTATAGTATCCAGACATGGATATATTTTATTGATAAATAACTTACTCTACACTTTACCAAATTTAGGGATTTTTTCTTATGTTTAGTCTCATCCCTAAGGCCTATGCTAGATTAATTTAATCCTAATACCAAAAATAACTAAACTTTCCTTTAATACCAACCATGAAATCCCTGATCTTAATTATATATTAATTAATGATTTATTACATAAGATTACATATAACACAACCCAAAATATCAATAAGTATGGTTTCTTTGGTAATTAGGTACATTAAACAACAATTTAAAACATGGGATACAACAACATTATTGAAAACTTCATTTACAGGCTCATATTATTCCATCGTACTTAAAACTACATGGGATAACCTGAGGAAATACATAAGAAAGGGGTGATCTATAAAGACTAGTAAGGAAATAAACATTGTATAACCTAAAGAAAGTAATACATGTTAGACAATAGGCATATCAATGGGAAATAAAAGGAGTGAGAATCATAAACTTGAATAATGAGGCATGATATAACATGATAACATAAAGACAACATGGGAAATGTGGAAACAACTTAAAAAACTGCATAATAAACATAGTTCAAGGATAATTTCTAATAAATCACGATGGAAAAATTCCCATGATGGATTAGGTTCACTCTCTAATCCCTTGCATGACATCTCATGAGACCTAAACATTACCCAATAAATTGGAGCACTATATAATTCTGGGCACACCCGTCACTTTCATTTCATTCTCATGCTTAAGTATGCCACATAGATCATAAAACATGGAATAATTTATCATCACATTTTATTCCGCGATCAAAGAGTGTGGAATATATACATGTAAGTCCCAAATCAAAGAAGTATAAGTGCATAAAGGTGAACACCCATGATAGGAAATGGGTACGGGCAGACTCTACAAGGAATAATCTCCAGATGAAGATTCAGAGAAGGTGTATTCACCAGAGCAGAGCTAATAGATTTGGAAGAATGATAGGGTATGTAAATTTACATCAGGACCAGTATGTGCATGCACGATAAGCCTAATCGAACAACCATGCGAAGGTGGAGAGTTGACATCATGATATAGACACTAGGTAGGGGTGGTTTCAAGTAGTTATAGTCTGGATTAATTCCTTTAAGACCTTCAAGTCATGTAATGTCATGAAGCCTACAGGCCATGTAAGGGTTCCCCTTAAACCCTTAAAATGGGTATGATAAAAAATGAATAAAAATAATGCCTTTGGGCCATTCGGGCTAAGAGGCATAACATAAAAGAGGTTCTTGAATAAAAAGGAGAGAGGAAGATCCCTTACCTTGATAGGGTGATTCCAAATGCTTGGGGGAGGCTTATTGAGAGCTTGGGGGAATTTTGGGAGAACTATAGAGAGGATAGTGTAGAGTAAGGATGTTCTCAATGGTTTTTGAATAAAGATAAATGGGATCTTGGGTGATTTTATATAGAAAATGAGTGGATAATTCTTTATTGTTTCTCAAACATAGGTTTTAGACTCTATATAATAAAATAAAAAAAACATTACCATGTTTTTGACCATGTTTTATTCCAAATAGGGATGGTTTTAATTATTTTATAAGACTAAGGGTATAACTTATTAGAATAATACCCTTGATGACGTGGAAGTGAGTCATGTCCTTAAAGAAACGATTTAAAACCTTAAAATATAATATAGGTTTTGGAGGATTCATAAAGGATTTATAAAATTAATAAAATAAACTTAAAATCAAATTATTTTTTAGGTTAAAAATATATTTGGTTTTTTATACCCTTTATATTATTTATTATATCATTTTTGGGTCATTATGATGTCATAATACACACTATATATTTATATCATATTTAATTTTTACACAAATATTCAACTATCTCAGAAAATTATAAAAAAATTCACCATTGTATATTTTAAATGTTTGGATTTCAAAAATAATATTTATTTTATCCAAAAAATTTTCTAAATATATGAATTTTTTATTTTAAAATAGAATCAAAATTTATTGAGAAATGCTGGTTTTTTGACAATAACAGTTTTCGAACCCTTATAAAAATTACATTTTACTTCATAAAAATTATACAATTATTTAAATTTAGAAATAATAATTCAATAATAATATTTTATTAAAATATAATTTATTTCAAAAATCCACTAATTAATCAAAAGGAATGTCTTAATTAAAATTTCATATTACTTAAAAATACAATTTGTGTCTTATCGTATCAAAATATAATTTTTATCAAACTGATTACCAAGTCATTTATAAAGTTAAAAAAAAGAAATAAATATAATCATAATTTAAATGAAATTTAAATATAAATATTCATACTATTAGGGTCACTTTGTTTCTAGTCTTTTTTAAATTATTTTTACTCTTAATTAACTTATTTTTCTTTTACTGTGGTAATAAACATTTACTACAGTTACTATTCATATTGTTCAAAAATTAAGTTGAACTTATTACCTAATTTTATTTTTTATGATTGTAAATATTTAATGAATTTTATCAAAATAAATTCATAGAAGTTTAATAATTTAATTTAATATAAAACCTGCAAGCATGATGGAAAGCAATTTTCTGAAATATATATATTTTTTGAAGGAAAAATGATTTTACTTCAACTTTATAACTAGTAATATTCCTTATATGAATTTAAATTCATAAATATATATATATAATCAAAAAATTTCATTTTTATAATTTCTAATTAGGGGTTATTTTAATTAATTAAAATGGATAAACATTGTGCATTTTAAAATAGTTTTAAGAAAAATGCGTTTTAATCCTAAAAATAAACTTATACTAAAATATAATATAAAGATTATTTAAATATAATTAATTTAATTAAATACAAATAAGGAATAACTATTTTACCTTTAAATTAAATTAAAATAACATTGGGACTTTTATGTTACTTAATTTATCATAAAAACGACAGAACAATATTTTTTACTATTCAATGTAAAATCTATATTTTAGAAAAATCCCAAAATTTTACCCTATGTTAATCTTGATATGATGATATAAAAAATGGATCTCATTCTATCAAATACATTTTATAAGTGTTCTAGAGAATAATTATAATATTTTTTTTATAAAAATAAATAAAAATCAATTTTAAAGAAAAAATATTTTGAAGAACAAAAAAGACATTACCAAAATTGATTGATTATTTACTAAGAATTTATCAATATATTTAGAACATATATATACATATTTCATAAATTATTTAATCTTAACCATATCTAAAAATTTAATATAAAGGTTAAAATGGTCATATTTAAATAATAATTTTTTAGGGTTTAGTGTTACGTATCACGTACACTATCGAACATAATTTTATCTTTTAAAAAAACCTAGGGCATTACAATACAAATGATTGTAAAATTAAATCATGGATATGGTAAATACAGTTATGTCTAAATAAATAAATACAATTTACAATATAAATATGGAAGAGGTATATATGTCAAGGGAAATTCAGCATGCAATATGAATCTGAAAGTGGCATGGGAGGAAATAGAAATTCTTTATTCATAATATTTGTGTATAGGTGTATGTGAAAATATATATTCTATAAATTTTGTATCCACACTATAAATTATGTATGCATATAATAAATTCTGTTTGTATATAATGAACATTTTAAACTCTTTATGCATACAATGTTGACAAAAATATAATAAATTATCTAAGCATCTTGTAAATTAAATAAGTATATTGTATATAAACTGAAAATTATTTAAAAAAATTACATTAAATTGAAATTACATATATAATATTCTTATATAAAATTCATATAGGAAATTCACACTAAATTGAATTAATGTAATGCATAAAAACTTTGCATTAAAGTAATACATAAACAATATTTGATAGGCTAATGAGCGAAAATGATTTTATCGTAAATGCATAATGGATATGGAAAATAAATATGATTATATATCATCATAACTGTGTATATAATAATATTACACAAGGAAGTCATAAAGATTATGCACAATGTAAATGAAACTTTATGCTCGGTTTGTATACAATATGATTTTATAGGAAATGCATAAATATTATAAAAAAAATAAAGGGGAAAGTTATTAGTAGACCAAATAATTAGTATAGTTTACATTGTTTAAATATTTAGTGTCAGAAAATTCAGGATAAACTAAAATCTAAAAAGACATAAATTTTTGGAAAAACTAAAACAGCAGTAAACTAAAAATGCAATATACAATTATAGAAGATGGAATTAGTTTAAAATGAAAGTATACTCCATTATAAATAAATTACATATAAAATCCATAAAGAATACAAAGGGAATCAACCTTAGTAATCCAAAGGAAAATAACATATATTTTTGTGTATTGGGTTCAGTGAATTCTGAAAACATTGAAGAATCAATTGGAGAGACTATAACATATACACTGTAAAAGTATGAAACCAATTTCAGGGGTGTATGAAACAAAGAATCACATCTCATTAAAGGAAAAATTGGTTAGGAAAAGAGGAAAATAGTGAAGGCTATGTTTTACGATCGTCGAAATAAAATGGAAATGAAAAAAAGTACACCTTTTTGGGTGAGAAAGAGATGGTATTTGGAGAGGAGTCGAATTTTGAATCACGTATTTATAGCACTAAAAGGTGACCATGATGGGATGAATCAATCTTCAGGATGGAGCTATACATAGTGAAATAAATCAAAGGACGGTGGCAGTGATAGAAGAAAATTGGAACCATATTTGAGGAAGAAGCTAGGGTTTTGATGTAGAATCAGGAGGTGGGAGGTTAGGCGAGATGATTTGGTGTGGTAGATAGTGGCTATCATGAAATAGAGTGGAGGATGATGGTGATGGATGAAGAGGATCAAAGTGATTAGAAGAAGGGAGCTGCTAGGGTTGTAAGTAAGGATAGGGCAAGAGTAGTCGAGTGTGATGGAATGGAAATAAAAGTAGAAGAGATGAAAGGTTTAGCTACAGAAGAGGTGAAATTATAGTGAACATGTTATGAATGATCCACGTGAATAAGGAGGCATGAGATTTAGTATAGAAAATGGTGTTGGAATTGATTTAAAATTTTAAATAGTTTATCCCTTACAGATATGGTGGTTGTATTTATGCACTATTCTATGAAAGACATCATGTCATGGGTGGTGGTTTCATGTGGTATACATTAACACATCATGGTGTATGAAGAGAATGATATATTATACCATCCATTTATCCATAATAAATTAATTGTCATATCTATTTTAGTTTGTAGACACATCATAAGATTTATGTTGATAAAATATTGATTGTTAATGGAGTTTAGTAACCAGTTTAATGAATGAGGTGGAATAAAAAAGGGTTTTTCCCATTTCTTAATGATTGAAACATTATAAATCAAATAGGTTCCTTCATTTTATGAAGGTATCCAATAAAAGGATTATATTTTACCTCATTAGATATACTGAATATTATTCTCAACTAGTATAAACTCTCTCAAACTCTTAATTCGACATTTTCTTAAAGGAGTTTCTAGCACACCATTTGGGGAAAAGAGATATCACCCAAGAATTCAGGGATTTCAGTGGCTGGTGAATACCATCAGAGGAAAGATACCATTAGTTTTTGTTGAGACAACTCGATCAAACTCATTGTCAATGAAGATTTAAATCTTTTATAGTGAGGTATGCATGAATTATAATTTTATCTCAATAGAATCTTGGGTTTAGAATTCATGTTTTCTTCCATTCCAAAATGAGCATTTAGATGTACCAAAAATCACATCAGTGATATCAGAGTAACTACCAGTGATCAATTGACATGATATATACTATCATGTAAGATCTAAATGGATTATTCTTAGGAACCATGATGTTGCCCCTTTAAAATGACTATTTATGTTCTTATTTTTTCTTACCACGACACATATAGCTTAAAAATGGGTTTGGTATGATAAGACTACACTATAGTTCAAGTGAAACGAGTATAGTGAAGATTCCTAAAAAAAAGCATCATATTTGATGCCTCAATGTCATAGTCTAGATATTTCTATTCCCTGATAACCTCCACCATGAGGAGAAACCACAACATAATCAAAATTGCCATTCCATTTTGTACTTTTGAAGTATTACCCAAAACTCCTTGAAAATATGAATCATCTTGGCCAAAACCACATGTCCAAAACAACATATAAACAAAAAACACTTACCAAAATGATCACAGTCTATGGTGTGACCATAAGACCAAAAAGTCTTGGGATTATGGATAATAGTTATAATGCTTCCCGTTACAAGAGTTGTAAATAGTAAAAAACACATAATACTACAGAATAATATTTAGTCAATGCTACCCTTTATCAACACTAATAAAAATTTCTTGTTGGATTAATTCAATAACTCCTTATTTTAATGCTCACAAATTATGTTTCTTAGTTATTAACAAGTTTTATATTTTATGATAGTAAAATGTTTGTTTAGAAAAACTATTAGAAATGGATAAGTCTTTAAGTTACCACATAAAACCACTATATAAAGACATTTAACTAACCATAAAGGTCAAGTGTCAGTATAAAAGTTACTGTATAAACAAACAAGTAATTGTGTGTCAGATGAGAAAATTTTCTTCAAGTCTTGAATTGACTGCATGGAGTGTTCAAGTGAATACAAGGTAAAGTGAGAATAATCTCAAGTGATAGTAAGCTCAAGTAACCATAAGAAAGTGACTAAAATATTAGGTGACTACATGATTAAGTGACCATAAGATCAAGTGATCACAAGGTCAAGTAACCATAACTCAAGTAACCACAAGTTGAAGTGAGCAAAATCTAGAGTGACTATGATAAAGTAAAGTCTAATTGACCATGTATAACTTAAAAAGCGAGGAATATTTAAAAACTCTAATAACTATATTTTGAAGAATTTTTTAAAGATTCATAGCATTTAAGGATGCCGGATCAGAATAATGAGTACAAGGATTAATTTGTAAATATTCTTCAATGGCTAATTAGAGAAAGTGATCTCTTTAAAAAGAATATCCATTCATGAACAAAATATATAGGTCTTATGCTGAAATAATGATTAGGATGACTACTTGAATGCAAAATTCCACAACACTCTATTGTTACCTCTCAGTGTGATAACCATTCAAAGGCTTTTTAGGGACAGATTTAAAGACAATTGATCAAATGAAGCTGATCAGATTTAGTTGATTCAAACTCTCTTCCAACCTATTATTTTTCTCCCTATTATTTTGATTACATTCAAGTTTCATTTACATTAATCTATATATTCTTTTTCACAGGCACTTACACTATATTTAAGATCACTAGATACCCTCTCTTATTGTTTTTTCACCTTCCATCCCATGAATAAATATAGAATAGGTTGTGTGTATCCTTGAAAATTTTGTGTGTAGTTGTAACTATAAAACCCAATCTAGGTTGTGGATCTGTTTATTCTTTAATAAACATGTTTTTCAATGGGTGATTTTCTAGTGGAGAGGATTAGGTCTTGAATTTATATTGAACCTCTTGTATTTATTTCAGTAGTGTGTTAATTTTTTTTCTCACTTTGTTTTTGAAAATATATTAATTCATTCAAAAAAAAAAATTAAAAATCAATACTCTTATAGTTATATTTAATAATTTATTTATATATAGTGTTTTATGTAATTAGATTTGTTTAAAAATTTAAAGCAGTTTTAATTTTATTAACTAGGTTTTGATCTAGCCTTTGAGAAATATTTTTAAAACATAAAATTGTATATTTATACAATTTTAGTTGAGTGGGATATTTTTATAAACTAGGGTATTTAGTTTTAAATTGTTTTTAAAGATATTTTTATTGAAAACTTCATTCATACCCCCTCTTGAGTTTTCCACTCTGACCAACATTTGGTATTAGAGGGCTTATTTTTATTTATCTCTACATGTATTTAACCTTGACCAAGTTTTTTGAAAGATATTTTTTAATTTATTTTTATTATATAATTTGTTTGTATGGATGATAAGTATGAAGGTTATAATACAAATAGACATCCTTATTTTAATGGTAAAAATTATTCTTAGTGAAAAAATAAAAATAAAAATTCATCTTGAGAGAACAAGTTTCTACATTTATATATCTATTGAAGATAAACATGAAAAACCTATTTTTTTAGAAAATAATGAGATTCTATAACTAAATATACATATGATTCAAATTTAAAATCCATGAATGATTTATTTTTTGATTTAGGAGGGGATGAATTTAATAGAATATATTCTTTTGATATTTCTTATCAAATTTGGGATACCCTTTTTGTGTCTCATGAATGCACATATAATGTTAAGGAAATGAGACT
Source organism: Viscum album (assembly GCA_963277665.1). Lineage (NCBI taxonomy): Eukaryota > Viridiplantae > Streptophyta > Magnoliopsida > Santalales > Viscaceae > Viscum > Viscum album. The sequence continues at coordinate 1,710,521,754 of OY728137.1, read as the reverse complement.
AAATACATATACTATTAAGTATGATACTTTCAAAATGAAGCCTAATGAATCTATCTTTAACACATATATTAGGTTCAATGAGATCATAAATGCAATGATTACACTTGGACAAAAGATAGATGATAAAGATCAAGTAATAAGGATCTTGGGATGTTTTACAGATCATTATAGAGGCACTATAATTATTATTTGAGAGTCACATGACATCATTAAACTACCAATCAATGAGCTAATTGGAAATTTTATAATTTGTGAAGAAGAGTTAAAAGAAAAAAATGAAGATGATGAACCAAAAAAAATATGTTTCCCTTAAATAATCACATTCAAAAGCCAATAATGTTTTCAAACCCAACTGTACAAGTGTAAGTGAAGATGATACATACAGTGATGAAGAAATGGATCAAATATCCATAGATTTAATAAGTTTTATAATAAGAATAATTTTTTTGTAAGTAAAATTATAAAAGAAACCATGATAAAATTGGAAATTGGAGAAATGATTAGAAAAAAGACGATTCCTCTAATGAGATTACCTATTATAAATGTAAAATTAAAGGACATATAAAATGCTACTATACGAATCTTAATTATAATAAGAGGTATGATAAAAAAGATAAAAGATTTAAGAATGTAATGAAGGGCAATTAGACTACATATGAAGATAGCTCCAGGGACTCAAAGTTCAGTCAAGAAGATAAAAATGAAAAAGAAAATTTATTCTTTATGGATACTAATTCAGAGGAATCCTCTATTTCTTCTTCTCATATATCTGATGACTCTAAAATTCCAAATTAAGTATTAAAATAATATTGTTCTATGCTATAAGATATCATAAATGAGTTAAAAGATAAATATAAAAATATGAAAAAGGTTCATGTTTTATGTGCTATAGATAAATCGAATCTTCATATATTAAAGGAAAATAATTCCAATCTATTAAAGAAAAATAATAATATAAAACCATTAAATGAACAGGTTAAAAAGTTTTTAGAAAAAATTATTAATATCATAAAAACCTCGTATATTATACTGGGTAAACAAAAAAAATCCAAAATCTAAATCTAGAATTTGGTATGGATCTAGAGAGAAAGGGAAGCTATATAAAAATTATTTTATTCCTAGTTCAAAAAACAAGACTTTAGTTCAAAGGGAAACTATTTTTTTTGGAAATAGTTCTAAAAATTTTGGAACTAAAAATGATTTTTCTATCTAAATCTATTATTTATATTTTAAGTATGTGAAATAAACATGGATTCCAAATAATTGATTTTCTAACTTTTTTAGACTCAATAAAATTTCGGTACCAAAGTAATTTCTTATTAGATTGTACTTAAGAAAAATGTTTAAAAATACCTAGTAAAAAACTACGATATATAGATAGGGGATGTTCTAAAAATATGACCGAATACTATTCAAGATTCAAGAATATTGTAAAAGTATATGATGGACATGCTACTTTTAGTGAAAATTAAAAATGAAAGATTATTTAAATTAGACAATTTGGTAACTCCGAATCTATCCTTATTTCTAAAGTATTATTTATTTATGATTTAAAATACAATGTGCATTGTATTTCTTAGTTGTGTGATTATGGTTTTAATGTTAAATTTTAAAATAATTTTTGCATGATTTATTATTCTAATCATGATTTAGTATTTATTTCTTTAAGAAATAATAATGTTTATACCACTAATTTAAATCCCTTATTCTCTCAAAATGTTTATTATTTAAGTGATTTCCATATAGAATCTTGGATATGGAATAGGATACTTGGACACTACAATATATACTCACTTAAAAAGATAAATAAGAAGGGTTTACTCAAGGATCTACCCAAGATATAATTCCTTAAAGACATATTGTGCAATCCTTGTTAAAAGGGAAAGAAACAAAAAATATCTTTCAAACCAAGGAAATAGGTATCTACCTATCAACCACTAGAATCAGTTCATATAGATTTTTTTAGACTATACATAGTTTCTATTTTAGTAGGAAAACACTTTGCCTATTTTATTTTTAATGATTATTCAATATATACATGGAATTTTTTTTCTTGGTCACAAAAGTAAATCTTCTTGTTTTGAAAAATATGAGAAATCAGTAAAGAAACTTAGTGGACTCACCATAAAAACCTTGAGAAGTGATCATGAAAAAGAGTTTGAGAATTAATACTTTAAATCTATCTACTTACAACATGTATTTACTCATAATTTTCCTACACCTCCATCACCTTAAAAAATGGGGTTGCTGAAAGGAGAAATAGGACTCTTCAAGAAATTACCCAAACTATGCTCAGTGAATATGAATTCTATATTCTTGGGATGAGGTTATTAATGAATATTGTTATTTAATTAATAGAGTTATCATAAGATCTATCTTGAAAATGACTTTATATGAATTATGGAATAGTATGAAACACAATGTAAATTACTTTTAAGTTTTTGGATGTAAATTCTACATTCTAAATACAAAAGAGTATCTAGAAAAATTTACACCAAAAGGATATGGAGGAATTTTTCTTGGTTATTCAACCACTAGTAATTCTTATAGAGTCTTTAACAAGAAATATTAATTTGTATAAGAAACTATTCATGTCACTTTTGATGATACAAATCCACATGAACTCAAACCTTATATAAAAAATCTTGAGGATGATATGTCAAATTTGAATATAAATAATAACTCTAAATATTATGATATTTATACTGATTTACCTGATAATTATTCTATAAGATACAATAAAGTCTTTCTTGACCTATAATAATACTTACAAAACCAAGTACTTCATTCCCTAGAACCATTATAACCCTAAAAAACCATCCCTTGGATGCTATTGTAAGATAATTAGGTAAAGGTGCTCAAACCCAAGCACCACTAAGAAACTAGTTTGAACATCAATACTTGTTATCAAAACTTGAAAATAATAACATCAACGAAGAAATAAACTATGAGCAATAGGTAAAGGCTATACAAGAATAATTGAATCAATTTGAAAGAAATAAAGTCTGGGAATTAGTATATAGACCTAAAGACCACCTAAACATTGGCCCCAATTGGGTATATAGAAAAATGGTTGATGAATATAGCATAAATTTTAGAAATAAATCCAGATTAGATGCACAAGGATATATTCAATAATAATATATTGACTATGAAGAAACATTTTCACTGATAGATAAACCTGAAGCCATTAGAAAACTACTTTTATATGAAACATATATTAATTTCAAAATATTTCAAATAGATTTCAAGAGTTTATTTCTAAATGATATTGAGGATGTTTTTTGATAAACCTATTACATTTCAAAATCCTCATTTTAAAAACCACATTTTTTAAGATTTCTAAAGCTTTATATGGTTAAAACAGGATCCTAGAGATTGGTATGATAGCTTCAAAACTTTTCTTATTTATAACGGTTTAAAAATATGTGTTTTTTTCCCTACTATATTTATAAAAATAACATCAAAGTATGTTTTATTAGTTCAAATATATGTTTATGATAGTATTTTGGGATCATCTAAACACTCCTTTCATGATGAATTTTCTAAAATGATGAAAAATAAATTTGAAATGAGTTTAATGGGTGAGTTAAAATTATTTCTTAATTTTCAATTTTTTTTAAAACAAATATGGAAGTGTTTTAAATCAAAGTAAATAAATAGAGGATCTTTTAAAACATTTTGATATGGATAAAAAAGGTAGTTACAATCCTACGAGTACAAGTTGTAAGTTAGGTCTGGATGAAATTGGAAAGTCTATTGACCAAACTACTTATAGAGGTATGATTGGAAGCTTACTATACTTAACTACTGTCAACCCAATATTATGTTTAATGTATGTATGTGTTCCCATTTTCAAGAAAAACCAAAGTAATCTCATTTTGATGGTGTTAAAATAATTTTCAAATACCTCAAAAAAACAACTAATTTTGGATTGCTCTATTATAAAGGAAATGCATTTAAATTAGTTAGTTATTATGATTCTGATTTTGGTGGTTGTAAATTAGATAAAAAAATAACCTCTCAAACATGTCATATTTTGGGAAATTCTCTATTTTCATAGTGTAATAATAAGTAGAATTATATTTCATTATCTACTGCTAAAGTTGATTACATAGACGTAGACATTTTTTGTGTAGAAATTTTGTGGGTAAAACACACTTTACTAGACTGTGGTTATCAATTTCAATACGCCCCTATAAATTGTAGCAAAAAAAGTACTATTAATATTTCAAAATATCCCATGTATCATTCTAGGATAAAAAATATTGATATATGATATCTATTTTTGAGAGATCATTTTCAAAAAGAAGATATTACTCTTGAGTTTATTAACACAGAGAAACAACTTGATTATATTTTTACAAAGACTCTTAATATAAAGATATTAAATTATATCAGACATGAGTTAGGAATGATTAATTACTCCTAAATCCTTTATTTTCTTCTAAAAACCTTGTATTTATTTGATTATTATTCTTAAATATTACTTATTTACTAATTATATTATAGTTCCTAACATATGTGTTTATTAATACTCTTAATTTAAGTTTTATCTAATGTTTCCTCTACTTTGATAACAATTATTAGTTAAAATTGTTCATACATTCAATTAAAGTAACTGTGAAATTCATACGGTTAGTCATCCAACCATGATCCCTATAAGTTACCATAAGGCATGTCATATAGTATATATACTAATTGTGACTTATTTAAATTAACACAAGTATATTTTTATAACTAGTTAACCTACTATGACTATTTGATTTTGAAATTTTAATTAAATATTTTGGTGGTATTTTTTTCGATTTATTATTATTTTATTCCCTAAATTATTGAATAAAATTGAAATTGGAATTTTAATCATCACGTATCTATTATACCTTTATCTTTTTCTAAGCCATAAATGTTATCTCTCTAGAATATCTCTTTTCCAATCCCCTTTCTCTCTCAAAATTGAACTCAAGCCTCTAAATATTAAAATCACAGTGAAAGTATGGTTAGAATGAAAGATCCCATGAAGTCACATCTCCCATTACTTCACCTTCTTTAAAGAGATCTAAAAAGGACCAAGCTAGGTCAAGTGCTATGGTCAAGCCTTAAAACCCCAATCTACTAGATCTACCTATTTTTTTTATAAAAATAAGTGAATGTAAAATGGATACAATTGAGTAAGTCCTTGGTTTGGAAGTTGATTCAAAATAAAGGGTGGAGTGATTGGTTTAAGGATAATAGTATTCCAATTTATCCTTATTTGGTCAAATATTTTTATATGAATATAGAATTTAATTTTTGTGATTCAAGAGATATCATTCAGATGGTTGTAAATGTAGAAAATCTAGTATTCTCTTTGAAGTTATGGGATAAATATTTTAGTGTTCCTTATATAGAAGAATATAAGGATCGTCTAAATTAATATACTATTAATCATTCTAATTTTGTGTTTTTAAATTTCCTTGAAAAATTCATGGGGAACAAGACTCCCATAAGACCAACCACTATGAAATTAAATAGGGAGTATAAATTGTTGGTGATTTTTTTCTAATATTTGATTAGTCAAAGGAAGGGGACTTCAGTATTTTTAGGCATCAATATTTTTTCCTATATTTTATGAATAATGGAGTTCAAATAAGTTTATCGATATATATCATGAGTTGAGGGCCTCCACCAAAAGATATGAAACACTTTAACCATTCCAACAATCATTGAATGGTAAATCATATGCAGAAAGAACCCAATAAACTTCACCAAATATATCTCAACCCCCTTGAATTTCAAAGGGTTAGTTCCCAAGGGGGCGGAAAAAGTTATTTCCTCTATTTTTTTTGAATAAGAAAATATGTAATCATATGATGGTTAATTGGAACCCATTAAAAAAGGATTGGGTGGATGAAAATGAGAAACCTTATGATAAGTTCAATATTATTAAGGATCATGTTAGAAAAAAAAGAAAAAAAATCATAGTTTAGAACCTGACGAGGTAGTTGAGTATTTAGATAATTAAAATAAAGTTGCCTTAGAAATTGAAGAGGAATAAGAAGTATAAGTGGATGATTTTAGTGTAGAAACTGTGGTACTAATTGAGTATGTTTGGGATCTCTCTTATTCTGTATATCTTGGATCTCCTGATCCTCCCCTACCTCTACCATATTACAAATAAGAATTAAAAGAAAATAACTTGATGATATTAAGGTATTAGTTAATAATTATGTTGAAGAAATAGCATGGGAGGATAGTGACTCTGGTGAAACTGAAGGAATAGAAAAAAGTTCTGAAAAATATTCTACTTTGATCCCTTTAGAAGTATTACTAGACCAAGTGAAAGAGAAGTAACTCCTTAGGGGAAGAAATATGATGATAGTGATGATCATGGGGGTTGTCCACATGGGAATGGTGAAACTTCTCTCTCTTCTACTTAGAGAGTACTTAAGGGGTATATAATTGATGATATTTATTTTTAAGAAAGAGTTGAAGTATCTCCTCCCAAGACAACAGTTGAAAAAGTGCTTAAAGATGTGTTTGAAAAAACTCATACTAAAGATGTTGAGGAATCGATTGAAAATAATATGACAAATCCTCTTGGATCTACCCATATATATATTTTTGAAGTTTATGAGATAGAAGATAGTTCATGATCATAAGTTTAGTCCTTGAGACCAAATCATGTGGTGATTGAAGGTGAGATTGATGGTGGGTAATTTGATTCTGAACCATCTACACCTATACCTTCTTCTGGTCCTTCTACATCCTTTGTGACTAAAAAATATTTAAATATATTAAAATCTAACTTGATGGGTGTTTTTAAAGAGTTATTATTTGTTTTGGGAACATAGTGGGACCCTTTAGATAAGAGTACATATCTTGGATAATCTCTATTGCTATCTCTCATTTTAAACCAATGATTCATCTCAAGATGGATCTTATGAAAAATTATATTTAATAACTTAGAGATCAAGTTGTATCCTTGGAAACCAATCTTCAAGACATGATGTTAAAGTTAGACCAGAGATTTATAAATACAAATTTTCAATCTTCTATATCATATTCTCCTCATATAGCCTCCTCAGTTTCACTACCCACTCCTGTGAAAGGTGATGTTAATGAAGATAAAATCAAACATCTTATGATAGATGAGTTCAGAGTGTTCTTGAATGAGTTTCATAAGAACATGTAAATAGTTTTTGAGATATTTCAAACACATGTTACAAATACTTTGCAACTAATTATAAGGGATTCAAAATAATATGTCATAGACAGAAAAAATTTGAAGGGCTATTGATTTTTATCTCAATAGGATCTTTAATAATTCCGATCTAAATACCATGTTCAGATCCTTAGCTAGTGATATCAGGATTCCCCCTCCGACTCAAGTCATCAAAATTCATATGGAGAAGTTAAATGTTATTAATCATATTATTAAATAATTTTTGGAGAACAAGGAAGTCTATTTTTAGGATACAGATCATATTTACTAATCTATGAAGTACTTCATTGACTTCTTGAACCATAACTTTATACTGCACATATTGTCATTCCAAAACCTCCTACCTTAAAAATTTCTTTAGCTTATACTTATACTAATTATTATGCTAACCCTTTTGAGTTGTATCCTAGACTAGCTATTCAGTATCTTCACCCTATTTCTATGTGTGTTGTTATTCAAGAAACTTCTTGTAACAACCCAAGTATTTATAAAATAATTTGTTTTCATTATAGAATTAAATAGTTAAATTCATTATAAATGTACAATGAAATAAGTGGTATTTATTGAAATTAAGGAATATATACTAATTGAATATAAATATCATCTCTGAAATTATAAATTTAATTTATGAAAATATGATATATTTATATCATCGATTAAGTTAATAAATGTTTTAAAAATGATAAATTAAGTAGTGGTATTTTTGTGAAACAGAAATGTTTGTTTACAATTTTATAATTAATAAAATGATTTTAAATATAACTTATATTCATAATATATATTCATAAATTAATATTTTTGTTGTATTAGGGTCATAATATAATTTTATGATACTTTGATGAATTTTTCAAAGTGATATAAAACCAGTTATAATTTTAAAATTGGTATTTTTTGAATAAATGATGATTTTAATTAAAAATTAAATTTATCATATTTAAAAAATTATCTTCATAAAATTGATTTATTTTTTTAATTCTACACATCAAAAAATGGTTAGTGTGATTTTTTGATATTTTTATGAAATAGTTGAATTTTTGGTGAATAGTGAAATATGATAATTTATGATATAAGCTAAATACATGAATTATTGAATCATATGTTGGAGTTGGTGGTCTAGAACCAACTACTTTGTACTTTATTCATTAAATAAAAGCCTTATCACATCTTGATTGTTCTTCTGCGTGACATGTCATGTGATAGTGTCCTAAGGACAACTGTTGCATTAAAGGGTCGTAGCGGATCCCTGCTATGATGAGAACCCAAAAGTGCCATAACACTGTTCTTGAATGTATGTTCTATGTCCGGATGATATTATTTGAGGGATACAAATAATACAGGTCATTAGGGGTGAGGAATCATAAAACTTTGAGGCACCATCTCATGGTGTGCGCCCTTGGTAATATTCAGGAGGATATTATGAGAACGAGACCCGCCAGTAGGAAATCCACATTTCATAGTGTCATTGGATGTTCCTATCTACAGACGTGTGTATTGATCCTTAGATTTTGAGATTATTATTAATGGGTATTACAACTCGCACACTTAGATGTATTGATGAAAACTGTGATGACACACTGTTCGCAGCGAGGTAGGATACGTTGGGTGTGTCACGAGTAATACCGCATTAATAGATAATGCGAGAAAGGATTTGTCCCTTCCATTCCATAATGGAAGTAGATATCTCATGCCCTTTGATGGAATTGACATAGCCTAAATAAATCCATGGCCATGGTAAGGTATGGTCAAGTTCAATTTCGGGAAGTCAAAGAAAGAATAATCAAGCACATGAGTTGATGTCACTAGCATGCAACCCGCTTGATTGGAGATATCGAGACAAAGGGATTATATTACACGGTAAGCGTTCGTAGGAGGTGACACGTCATTGCGGCATTAACTTCTTTCTCTATGGGTGCCTTGGCGTGTTGCTAGACGCTAACCTTGGACTTTAGGCAGGCTCAGCCTAATGCCACTGAGAAAGAGGCCTAGAGGGTCACACACTAAGTGTGTCCATGTATCTTAGTTAAATATTAATTTAACAAGTTAAATAAATATTATTCCCGACTGGGGTTTAATAATTATTTAAGGATGTCTGATCACATTTATTTTGACACTAGTTATTCGAGAGAATATACTGTGGATAAAATAATATATTTATTAGCGAGTAATGCAGTTACATTTATTTAAGAAATAAATAGTCATTACTCAAGGTCTAATAAATGTGGTGGAGAAAAATGGAAAATAAAAGTACACGTCGTGTATATTAAATATACACGCTTTGTAGTTTTATGGAAAACAAGTACACGCCATGTATTAATTATTACATGCCGTGTAGTTTTTCCAATTGGGATTTTGAGGATTTAATATTGTTTTATTAAATGATATTTATTATAATCAGTGTGGGCGCATGTCAAGGAATTAATAATTCAACATGGGGGTTTTCAATAAGAGTTAATGAAATAAATAAAACGCGTAACGCGTTTATTTATTGTCATAACTCTATTAACCTCAAACCTGATTATAAATATCCTCACAACCCCAACATTTTCTGTGAGCCATTGTTGTGCACAACGGATTTGGAAATACTCTCAAGCCAAGAGAGAATTCCCTTTCCACCAAGAATGCCCTCAAGTTACGAGAGCAAGATCCTCCACCGGATCAAGGCGGTCGAAGGCGGACATCGCAAGCGAAGGTTCTTCCGCGCTAGCACCTGGAGATCTCTTCGGCGATGTCCGGAGATACGTGACACACGTGTGGATCACCACTAGAGGAATCCTACACTTGGATTCTATGATGCAACGACGGATCACCGAATCGTGACCGGACACATCAACGAAGAAAGAATTCCAACGAGGTAATTCTTATTCATTAATTAAATTAATTATAATCAACATATGATGATCCTCCTCAAGGGTTCCGGGACTCATCTTTTCTTTTCATTCTATTCCGAAGATTCGACGTTTTATATCGTGACAGATCTCAGATTGAACATTGTTTAACGAAAAATTAAGTTGGGCAAACCCACCAACGCACTTCCGCTGCACCCGAAACCTACAAGCGGTATCCAAGGGAGGTTATATCATTGGTTATAATTATTTAGTTTTTTGTTGGTGATTTACGCATTTAATAATTTAGTTATTTCAATTCATGTTTAATCATTTTGGAAATCTGAATATCGAGATCTGTTCCTCCTCTCTCGTTTCTCGTTCACCTCACAGAAACAGATTTTTTTTTTAATTTTGATTAAAATAAAATAGAGGAACTCATCCGGAGGAGCCAAATGTTTCTGGCTGTATAACACCAGAATACACGGAGTGTATTCGGAAGTACTCACCGTATAGTCTAGGTTCAATGCATTTACTGATTCTCCAAATTAGGCTGTGTATTGGATTCTTTCTAAGAATTTAAGACACCGTGTGTTGACCAGAAACAGGTGGCACACAGTTTCCGGAATACTTGCCGTGTGGTCCAATGAACACGGCGTGTAGTCCCTTCGGGTTAGGGTTGGGTCGTGTACTCCGTACATAGCCTGCCCGGCTGGAAACCGTGTAACGCGGAAACTACACGGCGTGTGTCCCACTGTACACGCCGTGTACTCCAAAAATTTACGAAGTACATTAACACGCCCTATCCCCGGGCGTGTACTTCAGATGGACAGTGAAGAAAAAGTACACGCCGTGTAGTCGGAACTACACGCCGTGTACTCACCCAAATTACGCAGATTTATTAAAATTTATTATTATATTATACAAACCCTTGAGACGTGTACCATGGTGCATGCGTAAAGCTGAGGCACAAAACGTGATAGGTGTTTTATATATATGTGTTTAATTTAACATCTGCGTAATAAATGGGAATTCGCCGGGTTGACTCCAAGGTACAAGTTGTGTACAAGGATAATTTTAAATGAATTTATTTGTTTAAAATTATGATGGATGAGAATCTCATGGAAATTCAGAAAAGGGATTTAAGATAAAAGGATTGATTAATTAAAGATAATTAATTGATTCGAGCGTGATTTATCTTAAACAAGAACGATTAAAGAATTGAATACTAGTTTTATTTATGCGTAAATATCGTTGCATGTATGGATGATCATGATCTAGACCGAGACCTTTGTATGTGAATGGTTTCTTTTAATTTATTTATTTAAATTAAATTTGTTGGCCTGTGAGCCATCTCCTCATTAATATGTAGGGCCTGCGCGCCCAAGGATTCTTTTATGTAAAAACCCCTTTTTTCCACTCACCTTCATGTGAGATAAATGCATATGTAATTAATGGAGCTCCCAAGCTAGTGGAGGCGGCTCAAGTCAGGAGCCAAGATGAAACCAATCCAAGGAGATACAAAGGTGGACAGGTGGACAGCTGTAAACACGAACCCGAAAGGTTCAAGGTGTTTCTCCCCTAGGTCTTGGGTTAGTTTATCAACCGCTAGATAAACTAACCAATAGAAAAGCTCATGATCATACCATTTATTTTATTTCTGTCAGTTTCATGGTTTATTTATTGTGGGTGTGTTGTCACGATCACACAATTAATGAATTAAACAATCATGCAAGATGGAACTAAAATAAAATTGGCTTACACGTAAATATTATCTTAGACATGGTTAATAACTTAAGTATATACCACTTAATATTAACAAGCATGTAATCAAAGATAATAAAATGAAATTTACGTATAAGGATAAAATCCCTGAAAATAAATATTAAGTCGGCATAGCCTTCCAGAATCTTGGTTAGAATCGAACCATAGTTCAAAGTGCTTGACCAACCCTAGTTGGGGTGCTTTCAATTATCGGGGAACTCTAATTCAAGGTTTTGGGTTGAATTGACTTGGTTCACATCAAGGGTTGACTACCACAGCAGGACTTGGTGTGACCAAGAGGCAAAGGTTGAGGAAATCCAAAAAAGGATTTCAGGATTGGGGAGTCCACTCAGCGGATCACGGAACTGCGAGTTAATGCAGTTGGAATTTGGAATGCCTACCTAAAACCCTTCAAGTTTCTTGACCAACCCTAGTTGGGGTAATGCGAAGGGAAATATGGATCCTTGCCACTAGAATATTCATGCAATAGAATATTCCAAAGTCAATGGTGAGGGCTATTGGATTTCGATAAAATAGTGGGAGACTAATAAGTATTAATTTATTTATTTGTCTCAATTTTTATAATCAAGTAATAAACCTTTGATCATCTTAAATTGTAGAAACGACAAGAAAATGACTTCAAACATATCATTGCGCACCATACTCGAAAAAGAAAACCTTCTCACCAGCACCAATTTCCAAGAGTGGCAGAGGCGTTTACGCGTCGTCCTTCGCCACGAAAGGAAATTATATGTGCTGGAAGAGCCTATTCCAGTTGCGCCTGGGAAAGAGGCTAGTAATGAGGAATTATCTCTCTACATGAAACACATGGACGATGCCACAAATGTCCAGTGTTTCATGCTATCGGCCATGTGTAATGAGATCTTGAAGCAACATGAAAACATGGATGCGTATAGCATGATGTCTCACCTTAAAGATCTCTACCAAGAGAAGGATAGACAAGAGAGGTATGAGATCTCCAATGCTTTGTTTACCACGAAGCTTGGAGAGTCTGCGCCAGCTAGGCCTCATGTGGTCAAGCTTATTGTCTACATTGAACGCTTGGACATCTTAGGGATTAAATTCCCAGATGAGTTGCGTACAGATCTCATCCTATCATCATTTCCCAAGACCTTCTCTAGCTTCATTGTCAACTATAACATGAGCGGCAATGAGAAGAGTCTATCGGAGCTTCTGACCTTGATTCGCCAGGTAGATAAGGACATGGGGCGTGACAAACCCACGGTCCTTATGGTGAACAAGAAAAGGAAGGACAAGGCAAAGGGGCCAAAGACTTATAAACGGTCTGAAGCCCCCGAGCACCTTCCCTCCAAGAAGGGGAAGATCCAGAGGCAGGGCAAGGAACGGGAAGTAGTGTGTTTTTCATGTGGAAAGTAGGGCCACTGGAAGAGGAACTGCACCCAGAAGCGTGGGGACGCTAAAGGTGCATTCGTTATCGAGTGCAATCTTTCTATTTCTACACATTGGGTATTAGATACAGCTTGTGGTGCTCACATCTGTATTCAAATGCAGGAACCAAGTAGATTTAGAAAGATCGTCAGAGGAGAGGTGGATCTTCGAGCTGCCAATGGCGCAAGGCTGGCTGCCTTGGCTATTGGTGACTATCACCTCTCATTGCCAACTGGCATGATTTTGGTTTTACAAAACTGTTATTTTGTGCCTAGTGTTACCAAGAACATAATTTCTGTATCTTGTTTGGATATGGATGGATTTATTTTCAAGTTTGGAAATAAGGGTTGTCTCTTTTATAAGAACAACGTATGTTATGGTATGACACATTTGAATAATGGTTTGTATGTATTAAATTACGAAACCAAGTGTTGGAAATCGATAACGAAACAAACTCACATGACTCATACATCACCCAGTTATGGCATCACCTCCTTGGTCATGTGAACGAGAAGCGCTTGACAAAGCTCTGCCAAGATGGCTATTTAGACTCTACTGAGCTAAAACCACTTGATAGATGTCACGATTGTTTACAAGGAAAAATGACCAAGCTGCCTTTTGGTGGACAAGATGAAAGGGCCATAGAGCTTCTAGGATTGGTACACACAGATGTGTGTGGACCATTTCCAGTAGAAGCTAGAGGTGGATATTCTTACTTTATTACTTTTACTGATGATTTGAGTAGATATGGCTATGTCTACTTAATGAGGTATAAGTCAGAGTCCTTAGATAAATTTAAGGAATTCAAGAATGAAGTAGAGAATCAACTTGGTAAGAAGATAAAGAAGCTTAGATCGGATCGAGGTGGAGAATATCTGAACCAAGAGTTCATCGATCTTCTACGGGAGTCTGGGATTCTATCTCAGATCACTCCTCCTTATACACCACAGTGGAATGGTGTTAGTGAAAGGAGGAACCACACCTTGTTGGACATGGTGAGGTCGATGATGAGTCATGCGGATCTTCCATTATCCTTTTGGGGATATTCATTACAAACTGCAGCATACACATTAAACCGAGTACCAACTAAGGCGGAAAATGGAATTCCATCCGAGTTATGGAATGGAAGGAAACCCACTTTGTCGCACACACGTGTATGGGGATGCGAGGCGTTTGTTAAGGCCTTCTCAGGCAACAAACTAGCACCCCGGGGCATAAAGTGTATCTTTATAGGATATCCCAAGGAAACAAAAGGATATTACCTATATAACCCCCAAGACAAGAAAGTGACTGTCGCCAGACAAGCCGTCTTTCTTGAGAGGGAGCACATCCTCAAGAAGGATAGTGGGAGCAAGATTGACTTTGATGAAGTTGATGCTCAAGATACACAGGAGTTGGTACAGGAACAAGTTCCACTGGTCCCCGTGGAAGAGGTTCTAAAAACACAAGTACTGTGTAGGAGCTCAAGAGAGGTAAGGGAACCAGATAGATTTGGTTTCCTAGTCACCGAGGATGGTGAATCATTATTGTTGGACAATGATGAACCTCTCTCCTACAAGGAAGCAGTAGAAAGCTCAGAAGCTGCAAGATGGCTAGAAGCTATGAATTCTGAGATAGATTCCATGTATCAGAAGCAAGTTTGGGTTCTGGTCGATGAGCCAGTTGATGTAAAGCCTGTTGGATGCAAATGGGTATTCAAAAGAAAGCTGGACATGGAAGGTCAAGTTAGAACCTATAAAGCAAGGCTAGTGGCTAAAGGATTCAGACAGCGTCAAGGAATTGACTATGATGAAACCTTCTCGCCAGTTGCCATGTTTAAATCCATAAGAATCATACTTTCCATAGCAGCTTACCATGACTACGAGATTTGGAAGATGGATGTCAAAACATCATTCCTTAACGGGAACCTTCAGGAAGATGTCTATATGACACAACCAGAAGGGTTTGTGACACCAGGTGAAGCCAAACGAGTTTGCAAGTTGCAGAAATCCATTTATGGATTAAAGAAAGCATCCAGGTCATGGAACATTCGATTTGATGAAGCCATAAAGGAATTTGGTTTCATTAAGAACGAATGTGAGCCATGTGTTTATAAGCGGTTTAATGGGAATGCGGTCGTCATACTAGTGGTATATGTTGATGACATATTGCTTATTGGAAACGACGTACCAGCCTTACGGTCAGTTAAGGACTTGTTGAACAAGTGTTTCTCCATGAAGGACTTAGGAGAAGGAGCCTACATTCTAGGGATCAATATCATTCGTGATAGATCCAAGAGGCTGCTTGGAATAAGTCAGGGTACATACATTGACCAGATACTAAAGAGATTTAGTATGGAAAAATCCAAGAGGGGATTGGTTCCAGTGTCACATGGCTTACATCTTTCTAAGAAAATGTGTCCCCAGACACAACAGGATAAAGATAGGATGAGCAAGATCCCATACGCTTTGGCTATAGGATCCATCATGTATGCCATGTTATGTACCAGGCTTGATGTTGCCTATGCACTGAGCATGGTAGGCAGATATCAAGCAGATCCAGGAGAACAGCATTGGACTGCTGTTAAGACTATCCTTAAGTATCTGAGAAGAACTAAGGATATATTCCTGGTGTATGGAGGAGACGAGGAGCTTGTCATCAGAGGGTATGCTGATGCTGGTTTTCAAACAGATCAGAATGATCTGAAGTTGCAATCTAGATATGTTTTCTGTCTCAATGGAGGAGCTGTGAGCTGGAAGAGTTCAAAGCAGCCAGTTGTTGCCGATTCTACAGCGGAGTCCGAGTATATAGCGGCTTCTGATGTAGCCAAAGAAGCCGTTTGGATTCAGAACTTTGTCCAGGAGCTTGATGTGGTGCCTAGCAGTAAAGATCCCATTACATTGTATTGTGATAATACTGCAGCGGTGGCTCTTCCAAAAGAACCAAGGTCACATCAACGGACAAAGCACATACTCTGGAAGTATCACCTCTTGAGGGATTTCTATCAAAGGGGTGAAGTTGCAGTGAGCAGAGTGTCCACGGAAGAGAAAGTGGCAGACCCCATGACTAAAGGCCTATCTCAGCAGAAGCATGAATATCATGTGAGAGCTAGTGGGTTAAAGGTTGTTAGTAGTTGGCTCTAGTCCAAGTGGGAGTCTGTTGGAGTTGGTGGTCTAGAACCAACTACTTTGTACTTTATTCAATTAATAAAAGCCTTATCACATCTTGATTGTTCTTCTGCTTGACATGTCATGTGATAATTTCCTAAGGACAGCTGTTGCATTAAAGGGTCGTAGCGGATCCCTGCTTTGATGAGAACCCGAAAGTGCCATAACATTGTTCTTGAATGTATGTTCTATGGCCGGATGATATTATTTGAGGGACACAAATAATATAGGTCATTAGGGGTGAGGACTCATAAAACTTTGAGGCACCTTCTCATGGTGTGCGCCCTTGGTAATATCCAGGAGGATATTATGAGAACGAGACCTGCTAGTAGGAAATCCACATTTCATAGTGTCATTGAATGTTCCTATCTACGGACGTGTGTATTGATCCTTAGACTTTAAGATTATTATTAATGGGTATTACAACTCGCGCACTTAGATGTATTGACGAAAACTGTGACGACACACTGTTCGCAGCGAGGTAGGATACGTTGGGTGTGTCATGAGTAATACCGCATTAATAGATAATGCGAGAAAGGATTTGTCCCTTCCGTTCCATAATGGAAGTAGATATCTCAGGCCCTTTGATGGAATTGATATAGCCTAAATAAATCCATGGCCATGGTAAGGTATGGGAAAGTTCAATTCCGGGAAGTCAAAGAAAGAATAATCAAGCACATGGGTTGATGGCACTAGCATGCAACCCGCTTGATTGGAGATATTGAGACAAAGGGATTATATTACACGGTAAGCGTTCATAGGAGGTGACACGTCATTGAGACGTTAACTTCTTTCTATATGGGTGCCTTGGCGTGTTGCTAGACGCTAACCTTGGACTTTAGGCAGGATCAACCTAATGCCACTGAGAAAGAGGCCTAGAGGGTCACACACTAAGTGTGTCCATGTATCTCAGTTAAATATTAATTTAACAAGTTAAATAAATATTATTCCCGACCATGGTTTAATAATTATTTAAGGATGTCTGATCGCATTTATTTTGACACTAGTTATTTGAGAGAATATACAGTGGATAAAATAATATATTTATTAGCGAGTAATGCAGTTACATTTATTTAAGAAATAAATAGTCATTACTCAAGGTCTAATAAATGTGGTGGAGAAAAATGGAAAATAAAAGTACACGCCGTGTATATTAAATATACACGCTGTGTAGTTTTATGGAAAATAAGTACACGCCGTGTAGTTTTTCCAATTGGGATTTTGAGGATTTAATATTGTTTTATTAAATGATATTTATTATAATCAGCATGGGCACATGTCAAGGAATTAATAATTCGACATGGGGGTTTTCAATAAGAGTTAATGAAATAAATAAAACACGTAACGCGTTTATTTATTGTCATAACTCTATTAACCTCAAACCTGATTATAAATATCCTCGCAACCCCAACATTTTTTGTGAGCCATTGTTGTGCACAACGGATTTGGAAATACTCTCAAGCCAAGAGATAATTCCCTTTCCACCAAGAACGCCCTCAAGTTACGAGAGCAAGATCCTCCACCGGATCAAGGCGGTTGAAGGCGGACATCGCAAGCGAAGGTTCTTCCGCGCTAGCACCCGGAGATCTCTTCGGCGACGTCCGGAGATACGTGACACACGTCTGGATCACCGCTAGAGGAATCCTACACTTTGATTCTATGATGCAATGACGGATCACCGAATCGTGACCGGACACATCAACAAAGAAAGAATTCCAACGAGGTAATTCTTATGCATTAATTAAATTAATTATAATCAACATATGATGATCCTCCTCAAGGGTTCCAGGACTCATCTTTTCTTTTTGTTCTTCGTTCTATTCTGAAGATTCGGCGTTTTATATCGTGACGGATATCGGATTGAACATTGTTTAACGAAAAATTAAGTTGGTCAAACCCACCAACGCGCTTCCGCTGCGCCCGGAACCTACATCATAGATGATGTATGGATGATGTAGGACAATAATATTGAACTCTTATTCCTTATTTTAACATATTTATTAATAATTCTCAAACTATTCATAGTCTTGAGTCAAAATAATAAACTAATGAATAAAATAGTAAAAAAAAAACCCCTCTCCTCCATGATAAATAACACAGATCGCCACTTCTTATCCTTACACATCAAAGCCTTGCATATTTTTTTAATTTCTACCCAATTACCTTCCCAATCCTATTCCCTACGTTCAATACCCACTTGTCTCACCAAAAGGCCAAAATAAAGTGCCTTAAGGAGGTTCTCAAGGAGAAGAATTCAAAAGGTAAAATCCTCTTTAATTTTCTTTTCTTTTATTTTCTTTATTTTATTTTCTTATTCTATCATCACATAAAATCATACAAGTGAAATGATATATACATCATCTTACATATACTTTAATTTAATTATGTTAATGGAATATCGACAATGTAGCGACCCCAAAAACCAGGGTGCCTCATGAGACATGATATACTTATCATTACATGATTACAAAATAAATATCATGTCCCATGACTACAGAAGACCGCGAGGCTCAGGATTCTGGGAAACCAGCTGCTCTGATTAACTTCATCAGTACATACCATGCCTTAAATTTTTTAAACAAAACGTAGGGTGAGCAAAAATGCCCAGTAAGGGTTTTAAAAACATTTTAAGAAAATCCTTTCTCAAAGAAGACCTTTTTGAAGAAAATAAAACACTTTGATAAAACTAAAACATTATCTTTTCTTAAAACATGAGATCTATTTTTCTTTGAAAACCACTTGCACAAAGAAGCACGTACTTGAAATGAGATTTAATTTAAACATGATCAGAGTGCGCAATATAAGAAGAATAAATAATGCATAATGTTAAAAACAAAGTTACTTTACTTCTAAAAGAATTCTATGACTAAGCAGGGAAGACATGCATATCATGGATCATGAGTAAAATGCATATCATCTAACAGTTTACCATATGAAAACAGTTCTTGTTGCATAAAGTACATTTTCATGATCTTGGGAGCTTTCAACTAGGGGTTGTCCTGTTAGTTGAACTAACCCCTGGTTAACCTTTATCATTACATGCAGAGGGGATGCATAATACTGGACTTTGTCAAGACCTCGCGTCATGACCTTAAAACATATCATTAGTACGGGTCAAGGACAAACTCCAATCCCGTTTCCCATGGTAGCACGAGCCAAGGCTATTCGCCAAGACCGTTGCACATGATAGCACAAGCCAAGGCTATTCGCCAAGACCGTTGCACATAACGTCTCATGAGACTCTTGCTTTACCCAATGCATTGGAGCGCTGTATACTTCCGGGCGCACCCGTCCATAAACATTTAAGTCCTATACATCCCTCACATATCTTGACATGGTCATTCATTCATGGGGTTCCATACATTCATAATTAAACCCCATTTTCACATACATATTCATAACATGTGAACAGTTCTATCATTAAAAACATTATGACATGCATGCTAAGGCTTCGTGCACATAAGAAGTTAACATCTAAAATCTTGGGATTTTAAGAAAAAAAAGGGCATAACACTTTAACATTCCATACATCATGATACCCAATTAAAGCATGGTCGTTCACATATGATGATAATTAGATGTCATGGGTGTTTTATATAGGCAGTTGAAGTTACAATGTGCATATTCAAGTCCACCTTTGAAAAAAAAACATATGTTTATAATTGTGCAAGTTCTTTTGATAAACTTAATCATGCTATAAAGTAATAAATTACAAAACATGGGAACCAAATTCATATTAATGTAAATGTGACTCGGTGTTTCAATTAATTAAATAACACTCAAATTAGACTTGGTCTCCCACCATTTTATTTCAGAGCCTAAAAGTAGAAGAGGGATTCTCCATGACATTCGGGTGTGATTACACATGATGCATACATACACATGGTTATATATATATATAACCAAGTCCTGATAGTTCACGCCACACCTTTTTACAAAAAGTGCAAGAACTGTCAAAACGCTGATAAATGAAAATTTTCAAATTAGAAAAGTCATTTTGATATTAAACCAATCATGAGACTTCACCATATATATATATAACCATGTATATAATTAGTCTTGGCATCGCCCTTGGATTAATAGTTTTAAGGGCATATATAATTTTAGTAACTCATCACGTTATACCAAAAGTACTAAAACATAATAATCATACTCATTCATCATATATTCTGAAAAAAGGGTGTATGCATTCAAAGGTATTTATATACATTTAGGTACACATACCTACCAAAAATAATATATATATATATATATATTTAAATTATACCTGAAACTAAAACAAGTAAAAATGTTAATATCTTTTTACTTATATAAAGAAAAGAACCGGTTAGAAATTTTCAGAATATTCCTTATCAATAAAAAAAAGAATTATATAATGGTATAGTATATGGAATTATACATATATATATATATATAAACCGTATATATGTACATATAACCATCAAAGTGAAAAGATAAAATCTTTTTCCTTCCCCAAAGAAGTTAGTAGACACGGGGAGGGCCTAATACATGGATCATGATGTATGCAAGCCCCATACACATGCATAAGTTTAAGTATATAAGTATATATATGTATATATATATATTCCGTATATGTATACATACATGAAAACCGATGATTAAAACAAACTTTAAAAAACCGACTTCGACCCTTACAGAACGGAGAGGATGTGAAGAGGAGACAACGAAGAGTGAAATCAGGTGCATAACTGTATGGTAAACACACACATATATATATATCAAACATGTATTAGCGTATATATATATAAAACGAAACTCAAACAGAAAACCACAGCAAAACCTCTCCCTTACCTTGCTCGATGAGGAGGAGGAGGAGAGAACGAGGCAGCAACAAGGTCCAGAAGCCGAAGAGGGAGCCGGTCCTTCGGCCTTCGGTGCAGTAGGGAGTCTTAAAAAAACGAAGAAGAAGAAGAGGAAGTCTTCGGGCGAGGAGAGGCGATGATGGAACCGAGGCTGGGTCTTAAGAGGTGGTGCCGACCTGTTGACAAGAGGTAACCGCTGTCGGCTTTGGCGGAGGAAACAAGGGCATACCCCACTGGTTCAGCGGCGCGACGAGGAGGAAGAAGAAAAAAAAAGAAACAACGGCGTGAGGAGGAAGATGGTTGGAAAAATGACAGACGACTGGGATTAAAAGAGGGAGAGATCGGACGGCCCGCCGTCGACGCGGGGTTTTAAAAAAAAAAGCACGTGATTTTGTTTTTCTTTTTAACGTAATACATATTATATTTAATTATTTTATTTCAACGTTTTTTAAAAAAAAGTCATTTTATTGTTTTATTAAACCTATTATAAAAATCATTATTATAACCTTATTAATAAACTAATGTTAATCTAAGTCAAGGGTCATTAAAACACCTATACATTAAACTATTAAACCCCTATTTGAAACATAAATTATATATATATATATATATATATATATTTTTCATTTTCCTCTATTTCCTTTATCAAAACATATAAATACACATATATAAATTTTATACATACAATAAAAAAAGTGAATTCAAGTATAATAAAATACATACTTATGATTTCATAAATCATAAAATAAATTAAAAAAAATTACATTCGGATTATTTTGAAACAAAAAAAAAGTGTTTAATATTAATAAGTTTATATCTAAATACGTAGAATGTCAACATTAAAGCAACAAAATTATTAGATTTTAATAAGAACATAAGTGTGTAGTTTTATTTATTTATTATTATTATATAAAGAAAATCATAAATTAATTTTGTAAATGGGTAAATATACGTCATTAACAATTTTATGAGAAGTTAACCGTAACTATAATTTATAAAAACATTAGTTTTATTGATAATTTTATAACAATTTAACTTTAATCAAATTTTATGATAATAAACCAAAACCATATATACATATATATATAACAATCACAACTATATATATAAAAATATATATATAACTTATCAATTATTTCAAAACTATATTTAATAAGTCTTAACACATCGGAAAAAAAAACTGAATTAAACTTTATCTGGATAACGGTCAAAAAACAAAACATTGGATACTTTGGGAAAACAACGGTCGAAAAAAATGGCCGTTTGAGGTCCAACGGTCCGATTGGGGAGCTTATAAAAAAGGGTCTAGTCTCGGGGTGTCCCTTACCCCAGGTGACTGAAGGAGAAGCAAAGATGGTTCCTGTGATCCCCTTGGTGCTGAGCACGGTCGCGGTGGCTTCAGCCATCCTCATGTTTCTTATGATGGATGCTCGAAATCCCTACCGCATTCTCGGGCTCTTAGTAGTTTTAAGCAGTCTACCCATTATTGTAATCGGGTTCTTAGTTGGGATATTTGGTTAGTGAGCTTTTCTAGTAACCTGAAAATTGTAAGACCCTACAGTGTTGAGTTCATAAATAAAAGTTACGTGTTTTTTTTATATTTTGCATTCTGATTGTTTTAAAGAGATTACTTCAAAAGCACAAAATGCCCAAATTTCATTTATGAGGTTTGAAAACTTCGGGGTGTTACATTATCTCCCCCTTCAAAGAATTGCGTCCCCGCAATTCTATCATAAAAAAAAAGAGAAACTGAAACTCCAAATGTAAAACTCTACCGAAACAGTGGATCTGGCTCGGTAAATGGGACACCAAAGTTGGCACACAGCTCTTCAGTTTCCCTAGTCCAGATACACCTCGAACAGTGCTCCTTGAACTCCTGGTCGTGTGTACTGCACACGGGCTTCCAAAGGGAGGCTCGTGCGATGCAAATCTCGGATATGTCTGAGTAGATAAACTCCTTGATGACTCTTCTGGCCACATCCTTCTCGATGTAGTCGAGAGGGATGATGTGGTTGAGGAGACTGATGTTCAAAACTTGGAACATATAAGCTGCACTGAGCTGGCCATCCTGGGCGGCAACGAGGAAACACGCTCTGGCAGAAAAGTTCTGTGCCAGAGTGAAACATTGGAACAGGCCCTCAAAGTACATTCCCCTTCGCCTATAGCAGGGGAGTTGAGCAGCAGTGATGAGCTGAAAGACGCGATTATTCTCTTGACATAGCCGAAGAATCTCTGGACCGTTTGCTAGATCGTGCAAACGCTGGCAGGACCCTCGCAGGTGGAGAAAGGACGGGTAATCCACCATGCATGCCTTGATCAAAATGACTTCTACTAGCTCATCGGGTAGGGATGAGAAGTTCGTTTGTCCAGCCATCTGAAAACAAACATCGAGGGGAAACTCTTAACAATATAGATACGGTGAAGACATGAAAATAAACAAGAAACTTCCATTTATGAAAAAGTTTACACGGCAAAGTCTGAGTTCACAAGACGTACGCCACAAAGAGTGGAAAAACTTCCTAACTCTTCAAACCACACACAAGATGAACATACATGACTAAACTCATGGGAACATTTATAACGCCTCCTGAGTTTAGCGTGAGGGGTGTGGAGTTGGGAAACATCGGTGTACACTGCTTGCCTAAGAGACACACAGGTGGACTCATTTTCCAACGCTCCAAAGTCCATTAACTGGCCCCAGAAGCTGTAGTGCAGGACCTGGCACAGATAAGCCGCTCAGAGGTCTCCAGAAGCAGCAGCTTCTTGAAAAGGGTTATCAAGCATTGTGCCAAATTCCTCACCAGTTGTGAACACTCGGAAGAGTCCTTCGTGATACCTTCCCCGACGTGCATACGAGGGAAACTGGGTCATCATCATTAAGAGATAATCCATCCCCATTCCCCGGTTGAGACTAAGCACCCTAGATGAGTTTGACGCATCGTACAAGTGCTTACACGTCATGCGAATTTGGGCATAGTTTAGAAAGTTCTCGCGACTAGCTAGAGATATAATGTTCTCTAGAGCCTCAGTTGGAAGTGGCAAAATGTCGGTAGGTACATCAGCCATCTGAAAGTTATGACATTTTTACTTAGTCTTAGCAATATATTTATATCACCTGGTTTTCCAGAGTTGCCTGAACCTATCCTCTGATACCAACTGTAGAGACCCCAAAACCCAGGGTGCCTCATGAGACATGATATACTTATCATTACATCATTACAAAATAAATATCATGTCCCATGACTACAGAAGACTGCGAGGCTCAGGATTCTGGGAAACCAGCTGCTCTGATTAACTTCATCAGTACATACCATGCCTGTAAATTTTTAAACAAAACGTAGGGTGAGAAAAAATGCCCAGTAAGGGTTTTAAAAACATTTTAAGAAAATCCTTTCTCAAAGAAGACCTTTTTGAAGAAAATAAAACACTTTGATAAAACTAAAACATTATCTTTTCTTAAAACATGAGATCCATTTTTCTTTGAAAACCACTTGCACAAAGAAGCACGTACTTGAAATGAGATTTAATTTAAACATGATCAGAGTGCGCAATATAAGAAGAATAAATAATGCATAATGTTAAAAACAAAGTTACTTTACTTCTAAAAGAATTCTATGACTAAGCAGTGAAGACATGCATATCATGGATCATGAGTAAAATGCAGATCATCTAACAATTTACCATATGAAAACAGTTCTTGTTTCATAAAGTACATTTTCATGATCTTGGGAGCTTTCAACTAGGGGTTGTCCTGTTAGTTGAACTAACCCCTGGTTAACCTTTATCATTACATGCAGAGGGGATGCATAATACTAGACTTTGTCAAGACCTCGCGTCATGACCTTAAAACATATCATTAGTACGGGTCAAGGCCAAACTCCAATCCCGTTTCCCATGGTAGCACGAGCCAAGGCTATTCGCCAAGGCCGTTGCACATGATAGCACGAGCCAAGGCTATTCGCCAAGACCGTTGCACATAACGTCTCATGAGACTCTTGCTTTACCCAATGCATTGGAGCGCTGTATAATTCCGGGCGCACCCGTCCATAAACATTTAAGTCCTATACATCCCTCACATATCTTGACATGGTCATTCATTCATGGGGTTCCATACATTCATAATTAAACCCCATTTTCACATACATATTCATAACATGTGAACAGTTCTATCATTAAAAACATTATGACATGCATGCTAAGGCTTCGTGCACATAAGAAGTTAACATCTGAAATCTTGGGTTTTAAGAAAAAAAGGGCATAACACTTTAACATTCCATACATCATGATACCCAATTAAAGCATGGTCGTTCACATATGATGATAATTGGATGTCATGGGTGTTTTATACAGGCAGTGGAAGTTACAATGTGCATATTCAAGTCCACCTTTGAAAAAAAAAACATATGTTTATAATTGTGCAAGTTCTTTTGATAAACTTCATCATGCTATAAAGTAATAAATTACAAAACATGGGAACCAAATTCATATTAATGTAAATGTGACTCAGTGTTTCAATTAATTAAATAACACTCAAATTAGACTTGGTCTCCCACCATTTTATTTCAGAGACTAAAAGTAGAAGAGGGATTCTCCATGACATTCAGGTGTGATTACACATGATGCATACATACACATGGTTATATATATATATATATAACCAAGTCCTGATAGTTCACGCCACACCTTTTTACAAAAAGTGCAAGAATTGTCAAAACACTGATAAATGAAAATTTTCAAATTAGAAAAGTCATTTTGATATTAAACCAATCCTGAAACTTCACCATATATATATAACCATGTATATAATTAGTCTTGGCATCACCCTTGGATTAATAGTTTTAAGGGCGTATATAATTTTAGTAACTCATCACGTTATACCAAAAGTACTAAAACATAATAATCATACTCATTCATCATATATTCTGAAAAAAAGGGTGTATGCATTCAAAGGTATTTATATACATTTAGGTACACATACCTACCAAAAATAATATATATATATATATTTAAATTCTACCTGAAACTAAAGCAAGTAAAAATGTTAATATCTTTTTACTTATATAAAGAAAAGAACCGGTTAGAAATTTTCAGAATATTCCTTATCAATAAAAAAAAGAATTATAGAATGGTATAGTATATGGAATTATACATACATATATATATATATATATATATATAAACCGTATATACGTACATATAACCATCGAAGTGAAAAGATAAAATCTTTTTCCTGCCCCAAAGAAGTTAGTAGACACGGGGAGGGCCTAATACATGGATCATGATGTATGCGAGCCCCATACACATGAATAAGTTTAAGTATATAAGTATATATATGTATATATATATATATCCCATATATGTATACATACATGAAAACCGAAGATTAAAACAAACTTTAAAAAACCGACTTTGACCCTTACAGAACGAAGAGGAGGTGAAGAGGAGACAACAGAGAGTGAAATCAGGTGCATAACCGTATGATAAACACACACATATATATATATCACACATGTATAAGCGTGTATATATATAAAATTAAACTCAAACAGAAAACCACAGCAAAACCTCTCCCTTACCTTGCTCGACGAGGAGGAGGAGGAGAGAACGAGGCAGCAACAAGGTCCAGAAGCCGAAGAGGGAGCCGGTCCTTCGGCCTTCGGTGCAACAGGGAGTCTTAAAAAAATGAAGAAGAAGAAGAGGAAGTCTTCGGGCGAGGAGAGGCGACGATGGAACTAAGGCTGGGTCTTAAGAGGTGGTGCCGACCTGTTGACAAGAGGTAACCGCTGTCGGCTTTGGCGGAGGAAACAAGGGCATACCCCACTGGTTCAGCGGCGTGACGAGGAGGAAGAAGAAAAAAAAGAAACAGCGGCTCGAGGAGGAAGATGGTGGGAAAAACGACGGACGACTGGGATTAAAAGAGGGAGAGATCAGACGGCCCGCCGTCGACGCAGGGTTTTAAAAAAAAAGCACGCGGTTTTGTTTTTCTTTTTAACGTAATACATATTATATTTAATTATTTTATTTCAACATTTAAAAAAAAAGTCATTTTATTGTTTTATTAAACCTATTATAAAAATCATTATTATAACCTTATTAATAAACTAATGTTATTCTAAGTCAAGGGTCATTAAAACACCGATACATTAAACTATTAAACCCCTATTTAAAACATAAATTATATATATATATATATATATATATATATATATATTTTTCATTTTCCTCTATTTCCTTTATCAAAACATATAAATACACATATATAAATTTTATACATACAATAAAAAAAGTGAATTCAAGTATAATAAAATACATACTTATGATTTCATAAATCATAAACTAAAAAAAAAAAATTACATTCGGATTATTTTGAAACAAAAAGAAAAAGTGTTTAATATTAATAAGTTTATATCTAAATACGTAGAATGTCAACATTAAAGCAACAAAATTATTAGATTTTAATAAGAACATAAGTGTGTAGTTTTATTTATTTATTATTATTATATAAAGAAAATCATAAATTAATTTTGTAAATGGGTAAATATACGTCATTAACAATTTTATGAGAAGCTAACCGTAAATATAATTTATAAAAACATTAGTTTTATTGATAATTTTATAACAATTTAAATTTAATCAAATTTTATGATAATAAACCAAAACCATATATACATATATATATAACAATCACAACTATATATATAAAAATATATATATAACTTATCAATTATTTCAAAACTATATTTAATAAGTCTTAACACATCGGAAAAAAAAACTGAATTAAACTTTATCTGGATAACGGTCAAAAAACAAAACATTGGATACTTTGGGAAAACAACGGTCGAAAAAAATGGCCGTTTGAGGTCCAACGGTCCGATTGGGGAGCTTATAAAAAAGGGTCTGGTCTCAGGGTGTCCCTTACCCCAGGTGACTGAAGGAGAAGCAAAGATGGTTCGTGTGATCCCCTTGGTGCTGAGCAGGGTCATGGTGGCTTCAGCCATCCTCATGTTTCTTATGATGGATGCTCGAAATCCCTACCGCATTCTAGTGCTCTTAGTAGTTTTAAGCAGTATACCCATTATTGTAATCGGGTTCTTAGTTGGTATATTTGGTTAGTGAGCTTTTCTTGTAACCCGAAAATTGTAAGACCCTACAGTGTTGAGTTCATAAATAAATGTTACGTGTTTTTTTTATATTTTGCATTCTGATTGTTTTAAAGAGATAACTTCAAAAGCACAAGATGCCCAAATTTCATTTATGAGGTTTGAAAACTTTGGGGTGTTACATTATCTCCCCCTTCAAAGAATTGCGTCCCCGCAATTCTATCATAAAAAAAAGAGAAAATGAAACTCCAAACATAAAACTCTACCGAAACAGTGGATTTGGCTCGGTAAACGGGACACCAAAGTTGGCACACAACTCTTCAGTTTCCCTAGTCCATATGCACCTCGAACAGTGCTCCTTGAACTCCTGGTCATGTGTACTGCACACGGGCTTCCAAAGGGAGGCTCGTGTGATGCAAAGCTCGGATATGTCCGAGTAGATAAACTCCTTGATGACTCTTCTGGCCAAGTCCTGCTCGATGTAGTCGAGAGGGATGATGCGGTTGAGGATACTGATGTTCAAGACTTGGAACATATAAGCTGCTCTGAGCTGGCCATCCTGGGTGGCCACGAGGAAACACGCTCTGGCAGAAAAGTTCTGTGCCAGAGTGAAACATTGGAACAGGCCCTCAAAGTAAATTCCCCTTCGCCTATAGCAGGGGAGTTGAGCAGCAGCGATGAGCTGAAAGATGCGATTATTCTCTTGACATAGCCGAAGAATCTCTGGACCGTTTGCTAGATCGAGCAAATGCTGGCAGGACCCTCGCAGGTGGAGATAGGACGGGTAATCCACCATGCGTGCCTTGATCAAGATGACTTCTACTAGCTCATCGGGTAGGGATGAGAAGTTCATTTGTCCAGCCATCTGAAAACAAACATCGAGGGGAAACTCTTAACAACATAGATACGGTGAAGACATGAAAAGAAACAAGAAACTTCCATTTATGAAAAAGTTTACACGGCAAAGTCTGAGTTCACAAGACGTACGCTACAAAGAGTGGCAAAACTTCCTAACTCTTCAAACCACACATAAGATGAACATACAGGACTAAACTCATGGGAACATTTATAATGCCTCCTGAGTTTAGAGTGAGGGGTGTGGAGTTGGGAAACATCGGTGCACACTGCTTGCCTAAGAGACACACAGGTGGACTCATTTTCCAATGCTCCGAAGTCCATTAACTGGCCCCAGAAGCCGTAGTGCAGGACCTGGCATGGATAAGCCACTCGGAGGTCTCCAGCAGCAGCAGCTTCTTGAAAAGGGTTATCAAGCATTGTGCCAAATTCCTCGCCAGTTGTGAACACTCGGAAGAGTCCTTCGTGATACCTTCCCCGACGTGCATACGAGGGAAACTGGGTCATCATCATTCAGAGATAATCCATCCCCATTCCCCGGTGGAGACTAAGCACCCTAGATGAGTTTGACGCATCGTACAAGTGCTTACACGTCATGCGAATTTGGGCATAGTTTAGAAAGTTCTCGCGACTAGCTAGAGATATAATGTTCTCTAGAGCCTCAGTTGGAAGTGGCAAAAGGTCGGTAGGTACATCAGCCATCTGAAAGTTATGACATTTTTACTTAGTCTTAGCAATATATTTATATCACCTGGTTTTCCAGAGTTGCCTGAACCTATCCTCTGATACCAACTGTAGCGACCCCAAAACCCAGGGTGCCTCATGAGACATGATATACTTATCATTACATCATTACAAAATAAATATCATGTCCCATGACTACAGAAGACTGCGAGGCTCAGGATTCTGGGAAACCAGCTGCTCTGATTAACTTCATCAGTACATACCATGCCTGTAAATTTTTAACAAAACGTAGGGTGAGAAAAAATGCCCAGTAAGGGTTTTAAAAACATTTTAAGAAAATCCTTTCTCAAAGAAGACCTTTTTGAATAAAATAAAACACTTTGATAAAACTAAAACATTATCTTTTCTTAAAACATGAGATCCATTTTTCTTTGAAAACCACTTGCACAAAGAAGCACGTACTTGAAATGAGATTTAATTTAAACATGATCAGAGTGCACAATATAAGAAGAATAAATAATGCATAATGTTAAAAACAAAGTTACTTTACTTCTAAAAGAATTCTATGACTATGCAGGGAAGACATGCATATCATGGATCATGAGTAAAATGCAGATCTTCTAACAATTTACCATATGAAAACAGTGATTGTTTCATAAAGTACATTTTCATGATCTTGGGAGCTTTCAACTAGGGGTTGTCCTGTTAGTTGAACTAACCCCTGGTTAACCTTTATCATTACATGCAGAGGGGATGCATAATACTAGACTTTGTCAAGACCTCGCGTCATGAACTTAAAAGATATCATTAGTACGGGTCAAGGCCAAACGCCAATCCCGTTTCCCATGGTAGCACGATCCATGGCTATTCGCCAAGACCGTTGCACATGATAGCACGAGCCAAGGCTATTCGCCAAGACCGTTGCACATAACGTCTCATGAGACTCTTGCTTTACCCAATGCATTGGAGCGCTATATAATTCCGGGCGCACCCGTCCATAAACATTTAAGTCCTATACATCCCTCACATATCTTGACATGGTCATTCATTCATGGGGTTCCATACATTCATAATTAAACCCCATTTTCACATACATATTCATAACATGTGAATAGTTCTATCATTAAAAACATTATGACATGCATGATAAGGCTTCGTGCACATAAGAAGTTAACATCTGAAATCTTGGGTTTTAAGAAAAAAAAGGGCATAACACTTTAACATTCCATACATCATGATACCCAATTAAAACATGGTCGTTCACATATGATGATAATTGGATGTCATGGGTGTTTTATACAGGCAGTTGAAGTTACGATGTGCATATTCAAGTCCACATTTGAAAAAAAACATATATTTATAATTGTGCAAGTTCTTTTGATAAACTTCATCATGCTATAAAGTAATAAATTACAAAACATGGGAACCAAATTCATATTAATGTAAATGTTACTCAGTGTTTCAATTAATTAAATAACACTAAAATTAGACTTGGTCTCCCACCATTTTATTTCAGAGCCTAAAAGTAGAAGAGGGATCCTCCATGACATTCGGGTGTGATTACACATGATGCATACATACACATGGTTATATATATATATATAACCAAGTCCTGATAGTTCACGCCACACCTTTTTACAAAAAGTGCAAGAATTGTCAAAACGCTGATAAATGAAAATTTTCAAATTAGAAAAGTCATTTTGATATTAAACCAATCCTGAAACTTCACCATATATATATATAACCATGTATATAATTAGTCTTGGCATCGCCCTTGGATTAATAGTTTTAAGGGCATATATAATTTTAGTAACTCATCACGTTATACCAAAAGTACTAAAACATAATAATCATACTCATTCATCATATATTCTGAAAAAAAGGGTGTATGCATTCAAAGGTATTTATATACATTTAGGTACACATACCTACCAAAAATAATATATATATATATATATATATATTTAAATTCTACCTGAAACTAAAACAAGTAAAAATGTTAATATCTTTTTACTTATATAAAGAAAAGAACCGGTTAGAAATTTTCAGAATATTCCTTATCAATAAAAAAAAGAATTATAGAATGGTATAGTATATGGAATTATACATATATATATATATATATAAACCGTATATACGTACATATAACCATCGAAGTGAAAAGATAAAATCTTTTTCCTTCCCCAAAGAAGTTAGTAGACACGAGGAGGGCCTAATACATGGATCATGATGTATGCAAGCCCCATACACATGCATAAGTTTAAGTATATAAGTATATATATGTATATATATATATATCCCATATATGTTTACATACATGAAAACCGAAGATTAAAACAAACTTTAAAAAACCGACTTCGACCCTTACAGAACAGAGAGGAGGTGAAGAGGAGACAACGAAGAGTGAAATCAGGTGCATAACCGTATGATAAACACACACACACACATATATATATATCACACATGTATAAGCGTGTATATATATAAAACGAAACTCAAACAGAAAACCATAGCAAAACCTCTCCCTTACCTTGCTCGACGAGGAGGAGGAGGAGAGAACGAAGCAGCAACAAGGTGCAGAAGCCGAAGAGGGAGCCGATCCTTCGGCCTTCGGTGCAACAGGGAGTCTTAAAAAAACGAAGAAGAAGAAGAGGAAGTCTTCGGGTGAGGAGAGGCGACAATGGAACTGAGGCTGGGTCTTAAGAGGCGGTGCCGACCTGTTGACAAGAGGTAACCGCTGTCGGTTTTGGCGGAGGAAACAAGGGCATACCCCACTGGTTCAGCGGCGCGACGAGGAGGAAGAAGAAAAAAAAAATAAACAGCGGCGTGAGGAGGAATATGGTTGGAAAAACGACGGACGGCTGGGATTAAAAGAGGGAGAGATCGGACGGCCCGCCGTCGACGCGAGGTTTAAAAAAAAAAGCACGCGGTTTTGTTTTTCTTTTTAACATAATACATATTATATTTAATTATTTTATTTCAACGTTTAAAAAAAAGTCATTTTATTGTTTTATTAAACCTATTATGAAAATCATTATTATAACCTTATTAATAAACTAATGTTATTCTAAGTCAAGGGTCATTAAAACACCTATACATTAAACTATTAAACCCCTATTTAAAACATAAATTATATATATATATATATATATATATATATTTCATTTTCATCTATTTCCTTTATCAAAACATATAAATACACACATATATATTTTATACATACAATAAAAAAAGTGAATTCAAGTATAATAAAATACATACTTATGATTTCATAAATCATAAACTAAAAAAAAAAATTACATTCGGATTATTTTGAAACAAAAAGAAAAAGATTTTAATATTAATAAGTTTATATCTAAATACGTAGAATGTCAACATTAAAGTAACAAAATTATTAGATTTTAATAAGAACATAAGTGTGTAGTTTTATTTATTTATTATTATTATATAAAGAAAATCATAAATTAATTTTGTAAATGGGTAAATATACGTCATTAACAATTTTATGAGAAGCTAACCGTAAATATAATTTATAAAAACATTAGTTTTATGGATAATTTTATAACAATTTAACTTTAATAAAATTTTATGATAATAAACAAAAACCATATATACATATATATATAACAATCACAACTATATATATAAAAATATATATATAACTTATCAATTATTTCAAAACTATATTTAATAAGTCTTAAAACATCGGAAAAAAAAACTGAATTAAACTTTATCTGGATAACGGTCAAAAAACAAAACATTGGATACTTTGGGAAAATAACGGTCGAAAAAATGGCCGTTTTAGGTCCAACAGTCCGATTGGGGAGCTTATAAAAAAGGGTCTGGTCTCGGGGTGTCCCTTACCCCAGGTGATTGAAGGAGAAGCAAAGATGGTTCGTGTGATCCCCTTGGTGCTGAGCACGGTCGCGGTGGCTTCATCCATCCTCATGTTTCTTATGATGGATGATCGAAATCCCTACCGCATTCTCGAGCTCTTAGTAGTTTTAAGCAGTCTACCCATTATTGTAATCGGGTTCTTAGTTGGGATATTTGGTTAGTGAGCTTTTCTTGTAACCCGAAAATTGTAAGACCCTACAGTGTGGAGTTCATAAATAAAAGTTACGTGTTTTTTTTATATTTTGCATTCTGATTGTTTTAAAGAGAGAACTTCAAAAGCAAAAAATTCCCAAATTTCATTTATGAGGTTTGAAAACTTCAGGGTGTTACAGACAATCAAACCTATCCTCTTCTCCTCTCATCTAAAAAATGAAAACATCATCCATGATGTGTCAATTTACCATCATCATGGACGCTGTGTTTTCATTATCCTTTACCACCTTAAAGGCTGGTCATAAAACCATTATTATGGTTAAATCATACTGTTCTATACATATTAAAATTTATATAACATTTTGGAACCAATATATAAGCATGATATGAGTTCGTGATGGTCGTAAAAACCTCCAAAATAGATTAAATCATTTTTGTTAATGTTTTATTTAATAAATCATCCTAATATCAGAAAACACAATGATATATGATATCATTTAAAATTATGGAAACATATTAATACCATTTATTTTCACTTTTGGAGTTTTTATTCCATTCAAAAAAAAATCTACAATGAACCAACCTTGGAAACCATGAAATAAATTCACCCAAAACAATGAAAATAACAAAATATTATTAATAAATAGGTGGAAAGATAAAATAATAAGAAAATATAAGGTATTATAAATATTAATATAGTTTTTAATACATTAATAACACTATTTAAACCATTATAAAGGAGGTTTGAACATGTTTGAAGTAAGAGGAACCTGAGGTAAGGGATTTTTCTTTAAAAATCATCCTTTAAATTTATATTTTTACAAAATTCAAAAGGAATGGTTTTATGATGCCAGTATTCTTGTTTTATGAATATATTATGGTTCTTGGGATTTTTTATGATGAAGGGTGGACCTATAAATCCCTCCAATTCATTGGGTATGTTTATGTTGGAAGTTGAACATAATGGTTATTCCAAGTGTAACTGCGATGGTTACACCATAAGGTAGCCATGAGGGTTACAAATAATATGGTAGCTGTTAGGGTCACAATATTAAGTAAGTGATTCCCCAAGTTACCTATTGGGTTTTATTTATGTTTTCTATGTTATATGGAAGTCTCTTGTTTTCACAAGTTAAGTATATGACACTTTATGGGTGAGAAGAATGTCTTTGTGAAAATGATTTCATTTGTTTATATGTATTAATAGACTAACTCATTCCTTTATTTTATGTTATTTAATGATCTTTTTGTGATCATCCCAAGTTTTAATTTTCTTTCATAGTGTTTAAGGATTATTGTAACACCCCAACCCCAGTTACCCATAGTCGGTGCATTATTACATAACATTGGAATGACTACAAGAGATCAAGTCCCAAAAGACTGATCATTTTAGTAGCCTCAGAAGTAATAGATATAGACATAAGTTTTACATTATATTATGAAATGAAAATAACAACATTCTGTCTCCTTAAAACACACTCATATCCCTTAGACTATCCCTGCAGGCCATTCATAATATACTTCTTCACATCTTGGAAAAAATAAAACATAGGAAAGGGGTGAGCTCAGATGCTCAGTACGGATAACAATATAGCAAAAACTATCATAAATAAGCATAATAATTTAATGAAATGTATAAGACTAAAACAAAATCATTTTAAACATAAAATTCAGCATAATATAGAAAAGATAGATCAAATAATTCCATTTACTTATTCACATGGATATTATAATAGTCGAATAATCACATGTAATATCAATAACAAATCTCATAATGATGGAATGCATAATGCTGGACATCTTAACCACAAAGTAAAGGCCTAGTGCCAAGACCCTGAATATAAAATTTTTCAAGGCCTTTTTCCAATACACTAGTTTGTCTCATGAGATCTACTGATACATCGAGGGGCTATAGCAGGCCTCACCCATCACTTACTACTTCCAATGCATTCCCCATATGAAAAAGGTGAAATGTAACATAAACATTCGTATTAAACTAACACACAAAATGTTAATAATTTAACCATAAACTGTGAATGGTATAAAAATATCACATCCACAGTCAAACATTTCATAAAACTATCAATAAAACATGGAATATTGTATCATAATAAATCAACTTCAATTAAACATAAAATCCAACAATAGTTATTGACATAGATGAGATCAATCCAAAAAACTATTTGAGAGAAATATCTATTTCTACATTGAAATCATTTAAAAGTCACATAATTATAAAAGAAAACATTTATTTTGAAAATATTTATATAATCTTTTAAGGGAAGCTTTGAAGGTGTTGTAATGGCGGAAAATAGCCACACCTGCCGTATAAG
Organism: Viscum album; assembly: GCA_963277665.1. Taxonomy (NCBI): domain Eukaryota; kingdom Viridiplantae; phylum Streptophyta; class Magnoliopsida; order Santalales; family Viscaceae; genus Viscum; species Viscum album. Next base: position 1,710,485,563 of record OY728137.1, on the reverse strand, counting down.
TTAAAAAAAATTCTTTCCATAATTTTGTCGAAAAGGTCTTAAAGGACATTGTTTGGAAAACAAAGAAAATATTCCTTTCAATTTTTTTTATAAAAAGTAAAAAAAGGGTATAAATGAATTTAACCCATAGTCTAGGAAATAGTAAAAAATGTTTTTAAATACATTTTTAAGAAACACAGATGTGGATGATAAAGAGGTCCTAGTAGATACTTACGTATAAAAAAACTCAGATAATAAAGAGATTGTAAAATTAACCCTTAACTTGTGATTTTACTTAGATAAGGGTAAGTTAAACTCCTTTATAATGGTTAAATAATTTTTATTAAATTATAAAATAACCACAAACATAAATATTATATCATATACGATCCTCTAATATTGCTTTGTTAATAATATTTCAGTAGTATCATTGTTCGAGTGTTAACTGATTCATCTTCCTTTATATGTTTTGTTAAGTAAGTCATGTTTTTTTTATAGGATGTATTTTATTAATATACATAATGAAATTAAGTTCTTAAACATTATTTTTAATCATAAAATAAAAATTATTCATGAATGGTTACGATGTGGAATGAAATCTCATCACGTCATGGAGACGGTAAGCCGTACGTACGCACGAGCGAAAATATAATTCTATTGATGATGAAATCATATGTAATTGGATAGTATATTATATACACCAAATAATTAATATGTTATATTTATTATTTACATCAATTATAATCATTATTATACCCATCCAAAAAATGAAGTGTTGAATAACAAACTACACCGCGACGTGGAGATGGTAAACCGTATGTACGGACGTGTGGTGACTTTTTCATTCATAGGATGGATATAATAATGAATATTGTTGTACCATATTTATAATAACATCTAAGTATGTATAAAGTACTGGAGATATTATTATTTTAATGGGAAAAACAAATAAAGAGGAAGTGGAAGAATAAAATTACTTTGAAAGAAGTGATGAAATAATTACCTCTTCTTTGGGTTCTTACTTTTGATTTGAACAATGGGGATCCTTAGGTTGGCTTTCTGATCAAAGTAATGCCTCTAGGTTTAAGTGAGGGTAGTTGGGAGGATATTTGAGTAGGGGTTGGGTGAGCCAAATGGCTTTGGATGTGTGAATTTGAGAAAAGGGAAGTACCCTTTTTATAAGAGAGGTGAGGGGCACTTTAGGAAGAGCTTGAAATATTATTTTATTATAAAATTATTTTTAGTTTCTAATAGAGAAATGGATTTATTTAGAGGCTAATATGGTTATGGTAAAAATAATCTCAACCAATAGGTTTTAGACATGTATAGATCCCCATATTAACCTTATATTTTAGATTTAACGCTTAGTTAAATAGTTTAGTATTTAACATGCCTTATTGTATTTTTATATTAAATGGATAATAAACTTAATATAAAATGGAAAGAGAACCTAAAGTGGTTCATTAATGACATATATAACCTTATATAAGTCCTTTTTATGAATATTAGAATTTTAGGAGTATTATATCTTTTAGAAAAATAGTATTTGTTTTAAAAACTCATTTATGTCAATTTTGACACTATTTAGTATTTTGTTTTTGTGAAAGTCATAACAACTTGATTACTTCGAACAAAATACATTTAATCAAACCTAACATGTCATATTAACCTAGAAAATTCGTTTATGGAATCAAAAGTGTCAATTTACATTTATTTTAATATTTATAACTTCAATTATTTTAATTTTCATTAATAAGGTAATTAATGCATTATAATTGTGTCATAAATAAATTTAACTATTTAATGTCTAAAAATTATAAATAAAATATAATGATGTAGGAAATGTTTTGAGATTTATAATTAATATGTATAGTTGAATTTATATTATGTATAAATCTATATCAAAAATGGTTTAGTTAATAAAACTCAAATTTAACACTTTTAAATCTTCTTTAAATAAAATATAATTAATGTCCTAATCTAATCCAAGTGGATCAAAAGGATCATATTTTAATCCTAAGGTTGATTTTGGTCGAAATACACTTATCGAATATAATTAGGACATGTGTTGGGGTAATTGTAATATCATATTTACCTTTAATTACCCCATTTACTTTTAATCGTGGTTAATAAAATTCAAAAGTTACTATTCACCAAAAATTATTTTCTTCCTATTGAACCAAATTTTACTTACTGATGAAAACCGTGTCTGTTAAATTTTTTAAATTCAATCCACAAAAGTGGTAAAATTATGTTTTATGAAAATTTGCTAATGTGCCTAGAAGGTAGGTAAAAGACGTTAAAAGGTTCAATAAAATTTTATATGTCTAATATTATTATAAAACAACTACAATGAATTACATTGAACTAATATAGGTATTATGTATCTATTTTGACTTTAAAATAAATTTTAATTTAAAATAATTATTTAAATGAAAAATCCAGTTTTAAACAATAATGCAATGTTTTTCACAATTCATCAAAAATTGAAAATTTTCAGAAAAATACAAAAAACACTACCTAATCTAATTTTGATATTCTGAACCCAAAAATGAAGTCCATTTTGAAAAATAAAAGTAATAAAATTTCAAAAAGTGTGCATTACTATTCAAATTTTCTTTTTAAATGGATAGTTTGATTAGTCATAGTGTGCTAGAACTCAAAGTCACATACAACACAAGCTATTGTATTATTCAAAGAGAAGCGTATCATGGAATCTTGGGGTGTTACATTCTTCCCTCCTTCAAATAAATTTTTACTTGAAATTTATAGAATAATATTGCATAAAAATATTTGGGTGTTTCATCATAAGTTCCTCAGGTTACCATGCCGCCTCTTCCATTTTATGGGTTATCCAAAGAACTTTTACCAGACGAGTTGTCTGGTTTCTCAACACTTGTTCTCTGGTATCAAGAATCTTGATAGGCTCTTCACAATAAGAAATATCAGGTTCCAATTCTATTTATTCATAGGTGAGTACATGCGTTGGGTCTGACATGTATTTTCTCAATAGCGATATGTGGAACACATCATGAACTTTGGAGTGACTTGGCGGAATTTCCAAACGGTAAGCTAAAACTCTAATTTATTCCAGGATTTTGAAAGGTCTGATGTACTTGGGACTTAATTTTCCCTTCTTACCGAATTGTATAACACCCTTCCATGGAGATACCTTCAAGAAAACTTGATCACCTACTTGAAATTCCAAATCCTTCCTTTGGTTATCAGCGTAGCTCTTTTGCCTACTTTGAGTTGCTTTGATGTGGGTTTGGATAATCTTAACCTTTTCCATTGTTTCCTTAAGAAGTTCTGGGCCTATGAGTTTTCTTTCACCAACATCATTCCAACAAGTTGGTGTGTGACATATCCTTCCATATAAAGCTTCATATGGTGCCATCTGAATACTTGAATGAAAGCTATTTTTATAGGAAAATTCTACCAGAGGTAAATATTGATCCCACATACCTTGAAAGTAAAGTGAGGAAGATATCAACATATATTATAAGGTTTTAATAGTATGTTCTGATTGTCCATCAGTTTGAGGGCGGTAGGTAGTGCTCAATTGAAGTTCAATATCTAGGACTTTCTAAAGACTTTTCTAGAATCTTGATGTAAAATGGGGATCACAATCAGAAACAATCGATAAGGGTACACCATGAAGTCTTAAAAATTTATTAATATATAGTATTGCTAAACGTTTAAGTGGTAAATATTATCTCATAGTAAGAAAATTTTCTGACTTGGTTAGGCAATCAACAATCACCCATATTGCATCATTCCTTTTAGGAGTATTTGGTATCCCCATGACAAAGTCCATCATAATATCATCCCATTTCCACTTAGGTATGGGAATAGATTTCATGACTCCTCTAGGATGTTGTATTCTAGCCTTCACCTATTGACAAACCATACATATTGACACATAATCAACAATCTCCCTCTTTATGTTGTTCCACAAAAAATGTTCCTTCAAATATCTATACATCTTAGTACTACCAGGGTGTATAGATAAATTAGAGTTACGAGCATCATCCAACAATTCCCTTTTTAGATTAGTTATATCAGGAACACAAAGCCTTCCCCTAAATTTCAAAATTCCATCTTCATATATGAATTCAATCAATCTTCCATCATTCATAACTTTAATTTTCTTTTGAAATTCCTCATCATCAGTCTGAGAACTTTTTATCCTTTCTAGTAAAGATGGTTTGGAAACCATTTGAAAAATTATCAATGTTGAACCTTCCATAGTTATTCTCATATCCATCTTTAATAGATCCATGAACATATTATCCCTTTCAACTCTAATCTTGTTTATAACTCCATGATCCTTTCTGCTCAAAGAATCTTGCTCCTTATTTGACTTCCCTGGGTGGTAGTGTATAATGCAATAATAATCCTTAAGTAGTTTGATCCATCACCATTGTCTCATGTTGAGTTCTTTCTATGAGAAAATATACTTCAAACTCTTGTGATGAGTATATATCGAACATTTTTGATCATAGATATATTGTCTACATATCTTTAAAGAAAATATTAAAAATGCTAACTAAATATAATGAGTGGTATAGTTTTGTTCATGAATTTTTAGCTACCATGACACATAGGCAATAAATCTATCATTCTGCATAAGGAAACAACCAAGTCCTTTCTTTGATGCATCACTATAAATAACAAACCCATCATTCCCTAATGGTAGAGTCAATATAGGATCATTGAATAATCTTCTCTTCAATTCTTTAAAACATTATTCAAAATCTTTTTTCCAAACAAATTTAACCCCTTTACATGTGAGCTTGGTTAATGGGTTAGCCAATCGGGAAAATTTTTGGATGAAACTACGATAGTAAACTGCTAAACCAATAAAACCACACACCTCAGTTATACTCATCAATACTAGCCATTCTTGGATTTCCCTTGTCTTTAAAGGATAAATAGAGATTCCATCCTTAGAGACAATATGACCAAGAAAAGAAATCTTCTAAAGCCAAAATTCACACTTTCTAAACTTCCCATATAATTCATTTCTTCTAAGAGTCTTTAGAATACTGTGAAAATTATTTTTATTATCTTCATAGATTTTGGAGTATACCAAGATATCATCAATAAATACCACTAAAAAGTCAACAAGATATTCCTCGAAAGCTCTATTCATTAGATCCATGAAAACAGAGGGTGCATTAGTCAGTCCAAAAGGCATTACTGTAAACTCATAATGTCCATACCTAATTTGAAATGCTATCTTCGGAATTTATTCCTTCTTCACCCACAACTAATGGTATCTAGATAGAAGGTCAATATTTGAAAAATATTGAGCTCCATGAAGTTGATCAAATAAATCATCAGTGAAAGGTAGGGGATACTTGCTCTTTATTGTTATAACATTGATCTATATATAGTCAATGCACAACCTCATAGATCCATATTTCTTCTTAACAAAAAAATAGGGGCTCCCCATGGAGAAACACTAGGGAGAATAAATCTTTTATTACTCAATTACTCTAGTTATTTATTTAGTTTCACTAATTCCATAGTGTCCATTCTATAAGGGGTCCTTGATATGGGCCTTGAACCAGGAATTAAGTCAATGGAAAATTCAATTTATTATTATAGAGGATGTCCAGGTAAATCCTTTAAAAACACATCAAAATATTCTTGCACAATAGGTACATCCTCTATTTGAACATTCCTTTCCTCACCCATAGTTATTTCACACCCTTCCTCCCCAATAATTTAATTTAGTAGAGCTACTGGGGGTGGATCTAGATGAGAATTAGATGGTAATGTTTATACTCTAAAGAAAAAGGATTCCTTATCATCATAAAAAATTGTAACCTCCTTCTTCTTACAATAAATTTTTTCATCATGGTATGAAATCCAATCAATACCGAGGATTATATCAAATTCAATCATGGGTATGATAATGATATCAGAAGATAAAGCACGTTTATATGCCATAATGGAAACTGAATAACAAATTTTTTTTGCTATGATACTTCCCTAAAGATTTTTTACTAAAAACTCCCTTAATAAGTCAAATTGAAAATATCTAATTTTCTTGGAAAACTGGGAAGATATGAAAGAATGCGATGATCTAGAATCAAATAAAGCATTGGCTAATTTTGAGGAAATGATTAAAGTACCAGCCACCATGTCATTAGGAACTTCAACCTCATCAGTTGTGATCACATAAGCTTGGTCTTTCTCCCTTGGAATTTTTTGAGGTAATTTTCCTTGATTATTAGGACATTCAATTTCATAATTCCCCATTTATTTATATTTGTAGCATTGAACATCGACAACTTCTTTCTTCCCCTTGAAATCATGAGTTTGGTGGCCTTTTTCTCCATACTTATAACAAACTACCATGACATTTAAGAATGTACTAGGGTGTTTCTTCCCACAATTAATGCAGTATAGAAACTCAAATTTTCACTTATTCTCTTATTTCCTTTTCCAGAGTGTTCATCAGATCTATTATTCTCTTACTTCACTTTAAAGTCATAAGACTTAGAGAATTCCTTTTCTGTTTTGATAGCACATGATACTATATCTTAGAACGATGAGAATGATTGTAAAACTAATGCACAATGAATAAATGGTTTTAACCCATAAAATAATCGATCAATATTACTTCGTGGTATACATATATAATCTAAAAAATTCCTTTATAACCTTGTAAAGTTAGCCTCATACTTTGCAACATTCTTATCCTCCTTTTCCCTAAGATGCAAAAATTTCCTTTTTATATATTCTAGATGTTTATGAGGAAAGTATTTTTCTAAGAAAATCTCTTTAAACTCCCTCCATTCCATATTTGATACTTCTTCATCCTCCTTTGTGTTTTGAACTAATGAACACCATTGATCTACATCTCCTGTGAGGTGATGAACTGCCATGACAACTTTTTCCACTTCGCTACTCCCCAAAGCATGAAATATTTTCTCTAAGGAACTTATCCATTGATCAGATACAAATGGATATGTATTCCCATTGAATGTTGTTGGTTTATTCCTCATAAATTAGTCTAACATTTATCCTCTAAGTTTTGAATCATGGTGCTCTATACAGGTAATGTTATTATTCATAACTTGAGTGAGTTGTCCTAGTATAGTTATAAGTTGTTCAACACCAATTGCATAACTAGATCCACTATAATTATCTTGAGTAGGAGGGAAATCCATACGTGGATTACATGCATTTATAAAGTTTCCATTCCTTCTACTAGACTTCATCTCTAAACAATGACATACACTAGATTAGTTTGTGAATCACAATGAATAATTACAAACTTGTAAAATACTAAACATAAATTGAGAAATTTATGCATATAATCCATAAAATTTTTTTCTTTAGGGAAATATTTACTCATAAATCCTTTATAATGGTTTTTGGAGAAAATGTGAATTATCCTAAGCATATCTCCCAGGAGTGTCAAACCAGGTGCGCAGTAAGGCCCATTGTCGTGTACCAGGATACCTCGGGTTAAGCCTAAAACTCCTTGTTGGAGTTTTTATTCCTAGGTACATCTATGCTAGAACCACGTCCACTTGTAGTATCTAGACAGGGATGTATTTCTTAGAAAACCCACATAATATCTACATTACCAAAATATTTGGTTGTTCTTCTATACTAATCCTCAAAGTCTATCTTAGGGTAATGTTCTCTAATCATATTTTTTCTAAATATAGTTTCCATGGTTTTTACTAAACATCCTCTGATACCAACTGTAATGCCCTGACCCCAGTTACCCAGAGTAAGTGCATTGTTACATAACATTGGAATGATCACTAGAGATCAAGTCCCAAAAGTCCGATCAGTTTAGTAGCCTCAAAAGTACTAGATACATACATAAGTTTTACATTACATCATGAAATTAAAAGAACAACATTGTTTCTCCTTAGAACACAATCATATCCATTAGGCTATCCCTATAGGTCAATCATAATATACTTATTCACGTCCTAGTAAAAATAAAACATAGGAAAGGGGTGAGATCAGATGCTCAGTAAGGATAACAATATAGGAGAAACTATCATAAATAAGCATAAACATTTAAGGCAATGTATAAGACTAAAAAACAAGCTTTTTAAACATAAACTTCAGCATATATGGAAAAGATAAATCAAATAATTCCATTTACTTATTCACATAGATATTCTACTAGTCAAATAATCACATGTAATATCAATAGATAATCTCATAATGATGGAATGCATAATGCCGAACATCTTAACTACAAAGTCATGGCCTCGTGCCAATACCCTAAATATAAATTTTGTAAGGGCCTTATTCCAAGACACTAGTTTGTCTCATGAGATCTACCGATTCATTGAGGGTCTATAATGGGCCCCTCCTATCACTTACTATGTCCAATCCATTCCTCATATGAAAAGGGTGAAACATAACATAAACATTCGTATTAAACTAACATACGAAATGTTAATACTTTAACCATAAATCGTGAATGACATAAAAATATCATATCCATAGTAAAAAATATCATAAAACTATCAATACAATATAGAATATTGTATCATAATAAATCAACTTCAATTAAACATAAAATCCAATAATATATGTTGACATAGATGAAATCAATCCAAAAAATATTTAAGAGAAATATCTCTTTCTACTTTGAAATCATTTAAAAGTCGCATAATTATAAAAGAAAACATTTATTTTGAAAATATTCATATAATCTTGTAAGGGAATCTTCGAAGGTGTTATAATGGTGGAAAATATCCGCACCCTCTGTATAAGTTAAAAAAAATTATTTCCTTAATTTTGTCAAAAAGGTTTTAAAGGACCATGTTTGGAAAACGACGGAAAGGTTCCTTTAAAAACATTTTATAAAAATTCAAACAAGGGTATAAATTATTTTAACCCATAGTCTAGTAAATGGTAAAAAATGTTTTGAAATATATTTTTAAGAAACACAGATGTGGATTATAAAGAGGTCCCAGTAGATACTTACATATAAACAACCTCTAATAATAAAGAGATTGTAAAATTAACCCTTAACTTGTAATTTTCCTTAGAAGAGGGTATGTTAACCTCCTGTATAATGGTTAAATAATTGTTATTAAATTATAAAAGAACCACATACATAAATATGATATCATATATGATCCTCTAATATTTATTTGTTAATAATATTTCAGTAGTATCATTGTTCGAGTGTTAACTGATTCATTTTCCTTTATATGTTTTGTTTTTTAAGTCATGTTTTTTATGGATATGATGTATTTGATTCATATCCAGAATGATATTAAGTTCTTAAACATTATTTTTAATCATAAAATGAAAATTATTCTTGAATGGTTACAATGGGGAATGAAATCTCATCGTGTCGTGGAGACGGTAAGCCGTACGTACGCACGAGCAAGAATATCATTCTATTGATGGTGAAATCATATTTAATTGGATCATATATTATATAAACAGAATAATTAACATTTTATGTTTATTATTTACATCAATTATACTCATTATTATACCCATCCAAAAAAATTAAGTGTTGAATAACAAACTACACCACGACGTGGAGACAGAAAGCCATATGTATGCACCTATGGTGACTTTGTCATTAATAGGATGGATAGAATAATGAATATGGTCATAAAATATTTATAATAACATTTAAGTATGTAGAAGTTACTGGAGATATTATTTTTTATGGAAACAATAAATAAATAGGAAGTGGAAGAAGAAAAGAACTTTGAAAGAGGTGATGAAATAATTACCTCTTCTTCGGGTGCTTCCTTTTGATTTGAACAAAAATAATCCTTATGTTGGATTTATAATCAAATTAATGCCTATAGGTTAAATTGAAGGTATTTGGGAGGTGATTTGAGCATGTTTTGGGTGATCCAAATGGTTTTGGAGGTGTGAATTTGAGAGAAGGGAAGTACCCTTTTTATAATAGAGGTGAGGGTCACTTTAGGAAGAGCTTGAAATATTATTTTATTATAAAATCATTTTTGGTTTATAATAGCTCCAAATGGATTAATTTATAGGATAAGGTGGGTATAGTCAAAATACTATCAACTAATAGGTTTTAGATAGGTTTAGATCACCATATTAACCTTATCTTTTAGATTTAACTCATAGTTAAATAGTTTAATATTTAACATGTCTTCTTGTATTTTTATATTACATTGTTAATAACCTTAATATAAAATGAAAATAGAACCTAAAGTGGTTCATTAATGAAATATATAACCTTATATAAGTAATTTCCCAGAATATTATATTTTTAGGAGTATTATATCATTTAATAAAATAGTATTTTTTTTAAAAACTCATTTATGTCAATTTTGACACTATTTAGTATTTGGTTTTTGTGAAAGTAATAACAACTTGATTACTTAGAAAAAAATACACTAAATCAAACCTAACATGTCATATTCACCTATAAAATTTGTGTATGGCATCAGAAGTTTCAATTTACATTTATTTTAATATTTATAACATCGATTATTTAAATCTTTCATTAATATGGTAATTATTGCATCATCATTGTGTCATAAATAGATTTAATTATTTAATGTACAAAAATTATAAATAAAATACCATATTGTATAATTTTTTTTAGATTTATAATGAATATGTATAGTTGAATTTATCTTATTTATAACTCTATATTAAAAATTGTTTAGTTAATAAAACTTGAATTTAACACTTTTAACTCTTCTTTAAATAAAATAAAATAAATGTCCTAATCTAATACAAGTGGATAAAAAGGATCATATTTTATTCCTAAGGTTTATTTTGGTTGAAATACACTTATCCAATAGAATTAGGACATGTGTTGGGGTAATTGTAATATCATTTTTACCTTTAATTACCCCATTTACTTTTAACCGTTGTAAATAAAATTCAAAAAGTTACTATTCACAAAAAATTATTTCCATCCTATTGAACCAAATTTTTCTTACTAATGACAATAGTGTCTGTTGGATTTTTTAAATTCAATTCACAGAAGCGGTAAAATTACGTTTTATGCAAATTTGCTAGTTTTTCTAGAAGGTAGGTAAAAGACGTTAAAAAGTTCAATAAAATTTTATATGTCTAATATTATTATAAAAAAACTCCAATGAATTAAATTGGAATAATATAGATATTATGTATCTATTTTTATTTTAAAATAAATTTTAATATAAAATATTTATTTAAATGAAAAATCTAGTTTTAAACAGTAACGCTGTGTTTTTCACTATTTATCAAAAATTGAAAGTTTTCAGAAAAATACCAAAAATTTAAACTAAGATAATTTTGATATTATGAACCCAAAAATGAAGTCTATTTTTAAATATAAAATTAATAAAATTTCAAAAAGTGGGTATTACTATTCATAACTTCTTTTTAAAGGGCTAGTTTGATTAGTCGTGGTGTGTTAGAACTCAAAGTTGTGTATAATGCAAGATATTGTATTATTCAAAGAGAATCTTACCATATAAGCTTGGGTTGTTATAATTATTAAGATAAAATAAGAAACTAATCTTAATTTTTTGAAAATATTTCATGAAAAGATTTCTTGTTTTATTAAAAACTTTTGTATTATGGAATAAATGGATACTGTTTTAGTTGTACCCAATTTGTATGATTGCAGATTTATATGTATTAATTATGTACTAATTTTCTAAAACTATAAACCAAAATGATATTTGGGAATGTAAAAAAGTGAATTCTAAAATAATTTACTAGTTTATGTAATGTTTAATGCTGGGTCCTTATAGTTGGTATCATAGAATGGTTTAGATAACTTTAGGCGTCATGATGATGTTAATAGAATACCATAAATGATTTTTACATTATGATTATTTTGAAATGATATGGAATTTAAGGATTACCATGTTGCTTCATCTAATATATGTCTGTTCAGAATGGTTTTCCATAGAAGAAACAGAGAAGATAAAGTAGGAAGGCATAGAGAGGATGATATATTTTTGAATCTAGAACCTAGAATGGTGGGAATTGGAACCGAGCATTTTGTGTCATCAATGGATCAATTGACGTAGGCTATAAATGGTGGTGTCATCCATGAAATATAACAACCAGATCTATGAAAAAGGAAGATGATAATAGTAGAACATTTTATGAGGAAACACCATGCTATTTTCTGTGGATCTTCCGACCATGTGCTGGCTGAAGGGTGGATTAAATCCCTTGAAAAGATATTCAATGTCATGGGGTGTATAGAGACCCTGATTTTTTCTTACATTACTATTACACCATTTTAAATATAAACAACATAAATTCATTACACATCGAGGATACAAAGTTTTAGTGTCTTGTAAAAACTATGAATATACACAACTTTTACAAAATAAAACATAAACATTTATTTAATTCCTTATTCTCTAGCTTCTTATTGGCCCATGAATTCTCCTTAGTACAAGTAGTCACCTGAGGATATACATAAAAATTGGGTGAGATAAAATCCCAGTAATATGATAGATAATAATATGAAATAATATAATATAGGTCTAGAATAATCATTATCATCATAACATAGGCATAGGATAATAATCATTAGATGAAACATTAATAAAAGACTTGGAATACAACAATTCATAAAAATTAAACATCATGTCTTAGTCGTAAACTACCAAACATAGTTTTGAACAAATATAGCATCATGTTCATGCATATTTCAATTTACTCATGAGGTTATTCACATTACCCAATTCATTGGAGCACTATATAATTTTAGGTGCACCTATCACATCATAACATTTACATTGCGCTATATAATTTCAGGCGCACCCGTCATATCACAACATTTACTTTATCATGAATGCCACATAGAACATATAATAACCCATGGAAAGGAATTGGTTTCATGTAATATGCATACATTCATAATAATTAGGTTCCCAAATGAATGAGGGAATACCATACTTAATATAAGAATCATCAACCTTGAGTGATTGAAACAATCTTGAGAAGTAAAAGGTGTGTTTTTTTTTGAAAGAAGAGTTCTTTTGGAAAAAAATTTTTTTGTAATAAAATCCAGTAGAAAAAATTTATATCCCATAAAATTTAAGATAATTATGAATAAATTATTTTTAAGGAATAAACGTACTGAAAATGGAGTGAAATAGGGAAAACCCAAAGAAAGAGAGTTGGGTTCAAGAATTCTCCTTACATTTTGCTTGAAAGCTTCCTTCACATTAATATCCTATATAATCACATTATATTAATTAATTAAAAATTAAATAAACTTTTATGCATGAATATGATTCATTATGGTGTTATTATGTTCTTTAATGGGCCTTTTGATGAGTTATAGAGTTTAATTTCATCGTTTGGGAGCATTTATTTTCATGGTTTCCATGGTCAGTTCACTTTGTATTCATGAATGGAAGTTCATTTATATTGAGGATAAACATCCAGAAATGTTATTATATGTTATTAATGATATTAAATAAGTTTAAATGATCTTACAAAGTATTTGGTTATATACCATGAGAACGATTCATCAGATAAAAGTTAATGATGATCGTTTCAGGTTAATTTTGGCCGTTTTTTCGAACGTTACGAACTCATTTTGTTTTTTCATTTAGTATTATGAGTATAGGTAATTTACCGAACATAAATAGTTTTATAAAATAAAATATAAAATATATTTTTAATAATTTAATGTTCTTATTAATATCCTTGAATATTTTCAAGGAAAATTAAAGTACATCACCCATGATGTCTGTAAATTGACACATCGCGAACAATAATTTCATTTTTAAGATAAAAGAGAGAGAGGGAGGAGTTTAATGTTGGATATTCCATTAAAATTATATAATTACAGTATATATGAGTTAATAGAGTTTTCATACCATTTTTATGAAGGGATGTGAGGAAATAATAAGAAAATAAATTGAAATTGAAAGGAAATTAAAAGAAAAGAGAGAGGATTTACCTCTTGAATTCTCCTCTTGAGATCCCCCTCAAGGCACCTAGGATTAGTATTTTGATGATACCAAGAGATCCTGGATGTAGGTTAGGGACTAGGTATAAGTATTGGGTGTATTATAGGCAATTATCAAATCTTGAGTGGTGTGAGGAGAAGAGGGTGTGAGAGGTGGTATTTATAGTGGGGGAGAGGGGGTTTTCTTATTATTTTAATCATTAGTTTATTATTTTGCTCAAGACAAGAAATAATGGGGATTATTGTGACTAAATATAGTAATTATTGCATGTTAGTTTTAACCAATTTCCATTTACATCATCCATGATGCAAGCATGATTCCAAAATTCATTTATTTAGCATATTTCATAAATTATCAAATTTCACTATTCACAAAAATTAAAGTATTTCAGAAAAATCCCAAAAATCCACTCTAACCATTTTTCAATGCGTAGAACTAAAAAATGGACTCCATTTTATCAAAATAATTTTCTAAATATGTAAAATTTAATTTTTAAATAAAATCATTATTTACCTGAAAAATACAGATTTTAAATTTAAAACTGCTTTTATAATACTTTCAAAAAATAACTGAGGCCTTATAAAATTATCCTAAAATCACAGGACAAAAAATAATTTATTTAGGAATACATTTTATGAAAATTAATTTTATTTTAAATAAATCTATTAATTTAGAACCGTAATTAAATATTTATTACTCACAAAAATACTAACACTTAATTATTAATTTTTAAAACATTCCCTCTCATTTATAAGGTACCTAAATTTTATTTATAATTTCATGGGTGGGGTTACTATAAATTTGGGAAATTTACTATTCATAAGGTTCATATTAATATTTATAAGGGTAACATTACTATTCATATGGGTAAGTTATTATTCACCAAAATTTAAGTTTATCCTATCAGACTCTAAATATCTTACTGATTACAATTGTGTATATCAGATTTTTGAAATTCAAATCACAGAAGTGGAAAAATCATGTTTAATGGCTAGGATATAAAGGTCACATAGTGTTTAGTAGTTCATTTAAGCATTATGTGGCACTGTGTTTCCTAATGTGATTTTCTGGGACATAACTATAATAGGAGAACTTCCATTGATAAAACATCGGGTTGTTACCCCCTTATGAAATTTCACCCTTGAATTTTAATTTTACATTATTGGATGAAAAATGGTGTGGGTTTTTCTCCTTCATCTCTTCCTATTGTTCCCATGTTTCCTCTTCATACTTATGGTTCCTCCATAGCACATTGACCAGGCAAGTAGTCTTGTTGCGTAGAACTTTATCTCTACGATCCAAAATCTTCACTGGCTACTGCTTGTAAGAAAGATCATTCTCTAACTGTACCACCTCTAAAGATAGTACATGTGAAGGATCTTGTATTTAATTCCTTCATAGGGATACGTGGAATACATCATGTACTTTAGACATGGTAGGTGGAAGTGCTAGTCGATAGGCCACAACTTTGACACGATCAAGAATCTTGAAGGGGCCGATGTACTTGGGACTTAGCTTTCTTTTCTTTCCAAATATCATGACCTTCTTACATAGAGATATTCAGAGAAATATAGTGTCCCCAAACTTAAAATCAAGGCCCCATCAATGATTTTCTACACAACTATTTTTTCGACTTTGTGATACCTTGATTTGCTGATGAATGATTTTCACCTTTTCCACCATTTCTTCAATAATTTCAGGTCTTTGTAGCTTACGTTCACTGAATTCATCCCAACATGTCGATGCTATTCACCTTTTCCCACAAAGGGCCTCATATGGATTTGTTTGGATTTTGGAGTGGAAACTATTATTGTAAGAGAACTCAACTAGAGGTAGATGTTGGTCCCATCCTCCTTTGAAGTCCATATAACATGATCTCTGTCTTCCAATATCTGAATAGTTTACTTAGATTGTTCATCAGTTTGAGGATGATAGGCCGTACTGATGTTCAACTCAGTTCTTAAAGCATGTTGCATAATTTTCCCGAACTTCTAGGTGAATCTTAGATCTCAATAAAATACAATCGATATTGGTGATCCATGCATCCTTACCACCTCTTTGATATATATTCATGCAAGTTGATCCAATTATAATTCCTCTCAAATTGAGATAAAGTGAGCTGTCTTTGTGAGACAATCCATAATGACCCATATAGCATTGTTTCCTTTGGATTTCCTTGGATGTATAGTGAAAAAGTCCATGGTAATGTTATCCCACTTCCATGTTGGTATAGGTAGTGGTCGCATCATCCCCTTATACTTTTGTAATTCAACCTTCACTTGTTGAAATATCAGGAACTTTGATGTATATTCAACAATCACTTTCTTCATATTGTCCCACCAGTAGTTCTCTTGGATATCTCAATAAATCTTTGTGCTCCCTGGGTGAATAGATAAGGTTGAGCTATGTGTGTCATTTAGAAGCTCCTTCTTTATCTCTGGATCAGATGGTACACAAAGCCTCGCTCTAAACCGAATTGCACCATCATCATCGATATAGAACTCTTACAAATTACCTTACTTTACTTCATTCACCTTCTTTTTCAACTCCGGATCAACCCTTTGGACCTACTTAATCTTATCTTAGATAGATGGTTGGGTAATCATTTGTGCAAGGTAGGATGTATTCCCTACCATTATGATTTTCAAATCCATCCTTTGTATATCCATGAAGATAGGTTCTTTCTCATTTTGCAACATGGATAGAGTACTTGGTTCTTTTATGATTAGATCATCAACTACCTTGTTTTCCTTGGCAGGATGATAATGAATAGATAAATCATTATATTTGATTAGATCTATCCATATCCTTTTACACATGTTGAGTTCCTTTTGTGTGAATATATACATTAGGCTCTTATGATCGGTATATATATCACACTTCTCACCATATAGGCAGTGCAACTATATTTTCAAGGCAAAAATTACAATTTCTAGCTTCAGATCATGCGTCGGTTAGTTTTGATCATGGATCTTCAACAACTGTGAGGTATAGGCTATCACATTATCATTTTTCATGAGTACACATCCCAAGACTTTATTATAAGAATCACTGTATATCAAAAAACTTTCTCCACTTTTCCGTAATGTGAATACAAGTGTAGTGATCAGCCTTCTCCTTATCTCCTTGAAGCTTTCCTCACATTCTTTTTTCCAGACATACTTTACCCCTTTCCTTGTTAATTCAGTTGGAGGGCTTGAAAATCATGAGAAATTTATCACAAAATGTTGATAGTACCCTAATAATCCAAGAAAACTACATATTTTTGTGACAATAGAGGGACTCAGCCATTCCTCAATTGCCTTTTTTTGAATGGTCCATATAAATTCTCTCACTTGTGATCACATGTCCCAAGAATATGACTTGCTACATCTATAAGTCACACTATTTGAACTTGGAGTACAACTTCTCCTTCCTCAATGTCTCCAATACAAGTCTTAGATGTTCTTCATGTTCCTCCTTTCTCTTGAAGTAGATGAGAATATCATCGATAAACACTACCACAAATTTATCGATGTAGTGTTTAAAGACTCTATTCATTAAATACATAAATATTGTGGGGAAATTAGTAAGTTTGAAGGACATCACCAAAAACTCATAGTTCCCATACCTTTTACAGAAGGAAATATTTTGAATATATTTCTTCTTTACCTTTAGCTGATGATAACCATAATGAAGATCTACTTTTTAGAACTACCAAGCTCCTCTCAACTAATCAAACAAGTCTTCAATACTCTAAAGAGGATACTTGTTCTTTATGGTGAACTTGTTTAGTTTTTGATAATCGATACACAGCTGCATTGCACATCCTTCTTCTTGAAAAAGAGAATTGGTGCACCCCAAGGTGATGCACTAGGGAATATTAACCATTTGTATAAATGCTCTTGCATCCGCTTATTTAATTCCTCCAGTTTGATAGAAGATATTCTATAGGGATACTTTGAGATAAGAGTAGCTCTAGGTATGAGTTATATTGAGAACTCTACATCACGATATGAGGGTAGTCTGGGTAACTCTTAAAAAAATACATCACTATATTCCCTCAGGATGGGAATTTCTCCTTGGTGGATAACTTCCTTCGACTCAACCATTTGAGTGAGGTATGCCTCTTCACAGGGAATCAACATCCACACCGTTGAAGGATTTTTCAAAGGATATTTATGATCTTCCTTGAATTTGTAGAGGAGTATGGGATGGTTTGGAATATCAAATGATATTTCCTTTTCTCGATAGTTTATATGTGCTCTATATAAAGAGAGCCAATCCATCCCTAGTATAGTATAGAATTCCACCAAGGTAAGTATCATGAGATTCGTTGGAATAATCTTCTCACATATGAAAATAAAAGAAGATTCCAACACCTGGGTTCTAATTATTTCACTACTTAGTGTTTTTATAGATATCTCTACTTCAAGGTTTTGAGTCATCGATTCAATAGTTCTAGAAAACTTGCATGATATAAAGAATGCGTAGAACCATAATCAAATAAGACCTTTTCCATTCTTGAGTGAATAGGAAGTGTACCTTGTACGACTCCATTCTCTTTCTCCATTTCCATAGTAGTGATGGCATAAGACTTCCCTTTCTCCTTTGATTTTTATGGATAATGACACCAATTACCCTTGATGAATTGAGGTTTAGTGCACTATCTTGAATAGTTCCCTTGCTCCCTATAGTTATAGCATTGGAACAAGAGTGGGTCTCTTCTTTCCTCCACCACATTATCCTACCTTTTCACTTCTTTTTGACATTCATGAGTTTGGTGGTCTTATATACCACACTTGAAGCATTTACCTATACCTTTTAGGCAGTTCTCATGGTGGTTTTTTTTCACATTTTTGTCATGTGGGTGGTTGAGTTTTCTTTCCACCTTTCTCATTAGATCCTTCGGCTTGAAACTCCATATTTTGTTTCTTATCACCATAGCCATGGGACCATTATCTAAACTCTATTTCCACTCTGAGAGAACATCGAACAACTTATTCATAACTCATAAAGTTTAGAATTTAAATAGCCTTTTCAAGGTGTGGTTTTAAACCACTAATGAATCTATAATTTTTCTACCATTGTTGATAAAAAAACCCAAAGCGTACCTTGTAGGCCTTGTGAAATTTTCTTTGTAGGATGTGACATATTATATTTCCTTTTGCTTCATATATATGAATTATATATTTATCTTTGTATCAATATTTATAGGGGAATTATTATTAAGAAACATCATATTAAAGTCTTCCCACTCAATCTCTTCAATTTCATACCTCATCTTGGTGTTCTTAATCAATGCCCACCATTGGTTGACCTCTCTATCTAGATGATAAATGTCCAGAGTCACATTCTCTGTCTCAAAAAAGTAAATCACATAAAAGATATTATCCATTGAGTTGACCCACTATTCCATAACTATTGGATAAGAAGATCCACTAAATGTTAGTGGTCATTGTTGTATAAAACACTCGATATCCAGTTGTTTCCTCTGATTAAGGAGGAAATTCCACATCATTCTAGTTATTGTTCATAACCTGAGATATATGGGTAAGAATCAACATGAATTTTTGAACTAAACCTCTCAAAGCATTGGGGATATAATTCGGAAAATCACTACATTGTCCCTCACATGGGTTGTTGGCCTAGTTTCTCCTGGTTCCCACTATTTTCTAAAATAGAAAAGGTTAGAACAAAATATAGGTTGACAAGTCAAGAATAAATAATTTATTACTTTGTGAATTTAAGTCTAAAGTAATATCTTGTGGGATTATTATATTTATCATTTAAAAAAACAATTATTCTTGGGTGATCACTTATACTTAGTCTCATACTAATGGTTTTCACTAAGGTTCTCTAATTCTAATTCCCAAATTAACTTAACCTCCCTATGATACCAAATATAATGACCCAACTTTTTCTTACATTACAATTACATCATTTTAAAGATAAAAAACATAAAGTAATTAAACATTTGGGATCCAAAGGTTTATTTTCTTAGGAAAACTAGGACCCTACAAAACTTTTAAAAAATAAATCATAAACATTTATTTAATTTCTTATTCTCTTGCTTCGTATTGGTCCCTGAATTCTCCTTAGTACAAGTAGTCACGTGAGGATATACATCAAAAAGGGGCGAGCTAAAAGCCCAATAAGAGGATAGATAATAACATGAAACAATATAACATAGGGTGAGAATAATTATTATCATCATAACATAGGCATACGATCATAATCATGAGAGGAAGCATTAAGAAAATACCTAGAATGGGGCAATGCATAAAATTGAAACATCATGTCTTAGTAGTCAACTACCACATATAGTTGTGAAAAGATATAACATCATGTTCATGCATATTTCAATTTAATCATGAGTTTATTCATATTACCTAATTAATTGGAGTGATATATAATTTTGGGCTCACCCATCACATCATAACATTTACACTGTGCTATATAAATCCAGGCGCACCCATCACATCACAACATTTACCTTATCATGCATGACACATAGAACATATATCAATCTTGAACAAATAATAAACCATGTAAAGGAATGAGAATAATTTCATAAGAATACAATCATAAACTTTAGGTTCCCAAATGAAATAGGGAATAACACACTTGATATAAGAATCATAAACCTTGAGTGATGGAAATAATCTTGAGAAGTAAAAGGTGTGTTTTTTTAAAAGAAGAGTTATTTTAGAAAACAATATGTTTGTAATAAACTAAAGTAGAAAACTTTTATATCCTAGAAAATGTAAGACAATTATGAATAAATTATTTTTAAGGAATAACTATACTGAAAATGGAGTGAAAGAGGGAAAACCTAAAGAAAGAGACTTGGGTTCAAGAATTCCCCTAACCTTTTGTTCAAAATATTCCTTCATGTTAATATCCTATATAACCACATTAGATTTATTAATTAAAAATTAAAGAAAATTTTATACATGAATATGATTAATTATGGGGTTATTATGTTCTTTAATTTGAATTTGGACGATTTATATAGTTTAATTTCATCATTTGGGAGCATTCATTTTCATGGTTTCTAGGATCGGTTCACTTTGTATTCATGAATGGAAGTTCATTTATAATGAGGTTGAAAATCCCAAATTGTTATTATATGTTATTAATGATATTAAATAATTTTAAATAATCTTAAAAATGATTTGTTTACATACCATGAGGATGATTCATTTGATAAAAGTTAATGATGATCATTTTAGGTTAATTTTGGCAATTTTTCGAACTCTACGAACTCATTTTGTTTTATCATTTAGTATTATGAGTATAAGTAATTTACAGAACATAAAAAGGGTTATAACATTAAATTTAAAGTTTTTAACCATTTTATGGTCTTATTAATAGCCTTTAATATTTTTAAGGAAAATGAAAGTACATAGCCCATGATGTCGGTAAATTGACACATCACGGGTGACAATTTCATTTTTAAGATGAAAGAGAGGGAGAGAGGAAGGATTTTAATGTTGGATATTCCATTAACTTGATATAATTCTTGTATATGTAAGGTAATAGAGTTATCATACCATTTTTATAAAGGGAGGTGATGAATGAATAATAAAATAAATTGAAATTGAAAGGAAATTAAAAGAAAAGAGAGAGGATTCACCTCTTGAATTCTCCTCTTGAGATCCTCCTCAAGGCACTTAGGATTGGTCTTTTGATGATAGAGAGAGAACCTAGAAGTGGTGAAGGGACTAGGGAATAGTATTGTACATAATATAGTCAAGGATCAATGGTTGAGAGGTGTGAGGAGAAGAGGGTGTGAGGGGTGGTATTTATAGTGGAGGGGAGGGGCATTTCCTTATTATTTTAATCATTAGTTTATTATTTTCCTCAAGACAAGAAACAGTGAGGATTATTGTGACTAGATACTGTAATTAGTGCATGTTATTTCAAACCAATAGACATTTACATTAGACATGACCCAATCATGATGCAAAAATTCATTTATTTAGCATATTTCGTAAATTACTGAATTTCAGTATTCACCAAAAATTAAAGTATATCAGAAAAATCCCAAAAATTCACCCTAACCGTTTTAAATGTATATAATTTAAAAATGGACTCCATTTTATCAAAATAATTTTCTAAATATGTGAAATTTAATTTTTAAATAAAATCATTATTTACCTAAAAAATACAGATTTTAAATTTAAAACTGATTTTATAATACTTTTCAAAAATTAACTGAGGCCTTATAAAATTATCCTAAAATAATAGAAAAAAATATTTATTTAGGAGTAGATTTTATGAAAATGAATTTTATTTTAAATAAATTTTTTAATTTGAAATTTTAATTAAATATTTATTACTCACAAAAATACCAACACTTAATTATTAAATTTTAAAACATTCCCTCTCATTTATAAGGTGCCTAAATTTTATTTATAGTTTCATGGGTGAGGTTAATATTCATTTGGCCAGTTTACTATTTATAAGGGTTATATTACTATTCATAAGGGTAACATTACTATTCACAAGGGTAAGTTACTATTCACCAAAAATTAAGTATGTCCCATTAGACTCTAAATGTCTTACTGATCGCAACCATATATGTCGAATTTTCAAAATTAAAATCATAGAAGTAGAAAAATTATGTTCAAAGACTAGGCTATAAAGGTCACATAGTATTTAGTAGTTCATTTAAGCATAATATGGCATTGTGTTTCCTAACATGATTTTATATGACATAACTATAAGAAGATAATTTCCATTGATAAAACATTAGGTAATTACAGGGTGTTCAGATAATCAAAAGGTTATTCTTTCAATTTATCATTTTAAAGGTGAAGTTGAACAGTGGTGGTCAGTGGTTAAGAATATCTGGGATAATGAGGAGATTGATGCCTTGGAATGAGATGAATTTAAGAATGTGTTCCTTGAAAAATATTTTCCTAAGGCAGGTCAACTTAGGATGGAAAAGAAATTCCTAGAATTGAAACAAAAGGAGGAAGATTTAGTGGTCATTTATGAAGAAAACTACACCTATTTGGAAAGGTATGCTCCAAATATTATTCAGTATCTTGATAGTAAAATAAATAATTTTTACTTAGGATTAAAGACAAGATATCAAAGGGCATTGGTCTCCTGTGAATTCAAAAATTATGAGAAACTTTTCTGATATGATGATAGGGTAGAAGTGGAGTTTTCTGATGATCTAATGTAATTTGAAAACAAATAGAATAAAAGGTATAGATGGTATGAAATGGGTAAGAATCAATCAAATAAATCCAAAGGTAAGAAAATCTAGTTTATAGTTTGTGAAAAGTGTGGTAAAAAGTACCCTGGGGAATATCTTAACAAAAAACGGGAAGTGTTTTCGATGTGGTAAGTTTAGACATAAGAACCGAGATTGAAATGAAAATGATCTTAAGATTAATTCTGATAAAAAAACTGTAAAGTGTTTTAAATGTTATGATATGGGGCATTATGAAAATACTTACCCAAAAAAATATCTGAATGATGGAAAACAACCAAATTATAAGTATAAAGGTGTAGTGAATTTCGTTATGACTAAGTCAATAGATATTGGACCATCCAATGAAGTGGTATCAGACACTTTGTTTGTTTACTCATATTTTTCTAATGTCTTGTATGATATATGGTCTACAAATTCCTTTATTTATTAGATTTTTTTTGGTAAATTGGAAATTTCACCTTGAAAAATGAAATTAGAACTTACGGTAAAAACACTAGGGGAAATATTAAGGCAAAACTGAATTATAAGAATATTCCTATTATTATCTATGGAAATAAATTACTTGTTAACCTTATTTTTATTCCCTTAATAGATTTTGATGTTATTTTGGGAATGGAATTAATTTCTATTTATCATGCTAATATTGATCATAGATCTAAAGAAGTTGTTTCTAAGAAAGAGTATTAGTTTGTATACAATAATGAACCCATACCATTAATAACATATTAGGGAGATAAGAAACTATTAAAAGATGGAAATGAAAGTTATCTTGCACATATTATTGAAAATAAGGGAAATATTTATATTAATGATGTGCTAGTGGTAAATGAATACATGGATGTTTTTTCTGATGAGTTTCCCAGTGTTATACCAGATCAATAAGTTGAATTTACCATTGAATTTGTTCCTGATGCTGAGCTAATTTCAAAACCCCCTTAACTAGTGGCTCAAGTTGAACTTCTTAAATTGAAAAATAAGTTTCCAAAGTTGTTTGTTAAAGGATTCATTCATCCTAGAACTTCACCATGAGGTACTTTTATTTTGTTTGTTAAAAATAAAGATGGTTCCATGAGACTTTGGATAGATTATAGATATTTAAATAACATTACTGTTAAGAGTAAGTATCCACTGCCTCATATCAATGACTTGTTTGACTATCTCTATGAAGCTCAGTATTTTTCCAAGATTGAATTGAGATCGGGGTACCATCAGCTGAAGGAAAATGAGGACAACATTCCAAAAATAACATTCCATACAAGATATGGGCATTATTATTTTCTTGTTATTCTCATTGGTTTGAAAAATTATCCTGGTGTATTTATGGATCTTATGAATATAATATTTTGTGAATATTTGGATATGTTTTTTGTTGTTTTTATTGATGATATTTTGGAATTTTCAAAAAGTTATGAGGATCATGAAAAAAATTTAAGTAATGTCTTTAAAACTCCCAAAGAAAAGAAGTTATACATAAAATTTATAAAATGAAATTTTTGGTTGCAACATATTTCTTTTTTTGGGAACATTATAAATAATAATGGAATACAAGTTTATCTAAAAAAAGTGGTTGATGATTGGATAAGACCAACAAATGTTATTGAAATTTATAGTTTTCTTAGATTAGCAGGATATTACCAATGGTTTGTTAAAATTTTTTCATGATTATCTAGATCGCTAACTAATTTAACATGAAATGGGTTTAAATTTATTTAGACAGAAGATAATGATATTTTTTTAGGAATTGAAAAGAAGATTGGTGATTGCTCTAGTTTTGTATTTGTCTTCTAGAAATGGTGATTTTGTCATATAAAGTGACAATTATTTGAAGGGACTTGGTTGTGTTTTGATGAGGAATGATCAGGTAATTGCTTATGCTTCAAGACAACTAAAACCTCATGACTTAAATTACCCCACACATGATTTGGAATTAGATTCTGTGATTTTCACTTTAAAATTTTTTATACATCATTTATATGGAGTCAAATGTGAAATATATACTAATCATAAAAGTTTAAAGTATATATTTACTCAAAAGGAATTGAATGTGAGGTAGAGAAGATAGATTGAACTGATAAAGTATTATGATTTCATGATTAATTACCATCTTGGAAAAGCAAACAAAGTTGTGAATTCCTTGAATCAAAAAAATCATGATACATTAATTATGTTATGTTTGTAAAATGACCCCTTGATTGAAGATATGATGAATTTTGGATTGAAAGTTGTTAGTGCCAAAAATTCCTTCATTTTATTTCAAGTTTCAGTGCATTCATCTCTCTAAGATAGAATTAAGTAAGCTCAGAAGGGAGACCATGAGTTACAGAAAAATGTAGAATTGGTTGAGAAAGGTAAATTGCTTGAATTCAATGTTGATAAATATTGTTTCTTGATATTAGAAAAGAGATTACGTGTTCCTTGTGATTCCTAGATGAAGAAAGAATTGTTAAGTGAATCTCATAGTTCTTCATTTTCAGTTCATCATGGTAGTACTAAGATATACAAATACCTTTAGAAGCATTATTGGTAGGATGGAACGAAAATAGATATTGCTTGTTTTACAATGAAATGTTTGAATTTTCAACAGGTTAAAGTAGAGAGACAACTATCAAAGGGGATGATTTATCCTTTTCAAGTACCAAATTGGAAATGGGAAAATATATCCATGGACTTCATGGTGGTACTACCAAAGGCTTCTTAAGGTAACAATGTGATTTGGGTTATTGTTGATTGACTGAATAAATATGCACATTTCCTTCTTATTAGATACACTCTTTCTATAGATCATCATTATTGAATATACCTCAAAGTTATTTTCAGGTTACATGGAGTTCTTATCTCCATTATATCTAACTGTGATCCCAGGTTCACTTATAAATTTTGGAAATTCCTTTCGAAGTAGTTGGTAACTAAATTAAATTTCAGCACAACCTTTCATCCTGAATCTGATGAAAAAACTGAGCAAACCATTTATACATTTGAATAAATGTTACGTGCTTGTTCAATGGATTACCAAGGAGTTGGGGATTAATATCTTTCTTCAGTTGAGTTTTCTAATAATAATAGTTTTCATTCTAGTATAAATATGAAACCTTTTGAGGCATTATATGGAAAGCGGTGTCAAACTCTTGAATTTTGGGATGAAGTTAGGGAAAAGAAGTTGATGGGACAATAATTTGTAGAGGAAGAGGTTATGAAAGTGAAGATGATTCAACAATACCCAAGGATTTCTCAGAGTAAGTAGAAAATTTATACAGATAGTAGGAGGAAAGAATTTTCTTTCAAGGTAGGTGATTATGTTTTCTATAAAATCTCTCATTGAAAAAGTGTTATGCATTTTGGTAAGAAAGGAAAGTTAAGTTTATGGTTTATTGGACCTTATGAAATCTTGGATAAAGTTGGAATGGTTTCCTACCGAGTAGCCTTACCTCTGTCTTTATCTCAGGTACATAATGTTTTTCATGTTTTGATGTTAAGAAAGTATGTGCCAGATTCATCTCTTGTTTTGAGCCCAGAAGTAGTTCAACTATAAGAGAACCTTTTTTATGAACATAAACCTATTCTTATTATTGATCACAGAGAGAAAGTTTTACAAAATAAGGTAATTCAGCAGGTTAAGGTTTTTTAGAGAAACCACATGGTTGAAGAAGCAGCATTGGAATCTGAAAATTCAATGAGGGAAAACTATCCTTACTTGTTTAATAAGTGAAAAAAATTTTGAGGATGCGATTTCTAGAAGGGGTGGGGATAATGTAACAACCCAGGTACTTATAAAATAATTTGTTTTCATTAAATAATTAAATAGTTAAATTAATTATAAATGTATAATAAAATAAGTGGTATTTATATAAATTAAGAAATATATACTAATAGAATAGTAAACTCATCTATGAAAGTATAAATAAAATTTATGAAAACATGATATATTTATATCATGGGATAAGTGAATAAATGTTTTGAAATTGATAAATTAAGTATTGGTATTTTTGGGAAATATAAATGTTTATTTAAAATTTTATAATTAATAAAATTATTTAAAAGAAAATTTATCTTTATAAAATATATTCATAAATTACTATTTTATTGTCTTATGATTATAAGATAACTTTATAATACCTTAATTAATTTTTCAAAGTGTTATAAAATCAATTATAATTTTAAAATTGGCATTTTTCAAATAAATGATAATTTTAATTAAAAATTAAATTCATCATATTTAGAAAATTATTTTCATAAAATGGAATTTATTTTTAAATTCTACATGTTGAAAAATGGTTAGGGTGAATTTTTGGGATTTTTCTTAAATAGTTGAATTTTTGGTGAATAATAAAAAACCTTAATTTATGATATAAACTAAATACATGAATTATTGAGTCTTAGATGATGCATAGATGATGTAAGCCCATAATCTAGAAATATCCTTCATTATTTTAATATATTTAGTGATAATTCTCAAACTATTCATAGTCTTTTTCCAAATTAATATACTAATGAATAAAATAATCAAAAAACACCCCTCTCCTCCACTATAAATACCACCGATCACCACATATTCTCCTCACACCTTAGATTCTTGTCACTTGTTTAATTTCTACCCAATTACCTTCCATATCCTCTTACCCATGTCCAAGACCTGTTGGTCTCACCAAAAAGCCAAAACCAAGTTCCTTAAGGAGGTTCTCAAGGAGAAGAATTCAAGAGGTGAAATCCCTTTTCCTTTTCTTTTATTTTATTTTCAATTTATCTTATTTTCTTATTATCTCCTCACCTCCACTCATCCAAGTGAAATTATAACTACAGAATATTACATATATTGTAATTTTATTATGTTAATGGAATATCCATCATCAATCCTCTCCTCTTCTCCTCTCATTCTAACACATGAAAACATCATCCGTGATGTGTCGATTTACCATCATCATGGACGATGTGTTTTAATTTTCCTTTACCCCCATCAAGTATGGTAATAAAACCATTGTTATGGTTAGATAATATTATAAGTTATAAAATTTTCTGGAACCAATATATACACATGATATTAAATAAAATGATATAAGTTCATGATGGTCGTAAAAACCACCAAAATAGATTAAATAATTTTCATTAATGTTTTATCTAATAAATCAACCTCATATCAGAAAAAATGATATATGGTATCATTTAAAATTATGGAAACATATTAATACCATTTATTTCCACTTATTTATTTTTTCTTCCATTCGACAAGAAAATCCATAATGAACCAACCTTGGAAACCATGAAATAAATTCATCCAAAACAATGAAAATAACAAAATATTATTAATAAATGGGTGGAAAGATGTTAAAAGAATATCATATAAGGTATTATAAATATAAATATAGTTCTATAAAATATTAATAAAACTATTTAAACCATTATAAAGTGGGTTTGAACATGTTTAAAGTAATACTAACATAATGTAATGGACTTCTTTAAAAATCCTCTTAAATTTTTATTTATACAAAATTCAAAAGAAATTTTTTTATGATGCAAGTATTATTGTTTTATGATTATGTTATATTTATTGGTAATGTTTTATGATAAAGGTTGAGACCTATATCTTCCTTCAATTCATTGGTTATGTTTATGTTGGAAGTTGATCGTAATGGTTATTTCAAGATTAACTGCGATGGTTACACCATAAGGTAGCTATGATGTTTACATTGTAAGGTCGCCATGAGGGTTAAAATTAATATGGTATCCATGAGGGTTAAAATATTAAGTAAATAATTCCCTAAGGCACATATATGGTTTTATTTATGTTTTTTATGTTATATGTAAATCTCTTGTTTTCACAAGTTAAGTATATGATACTTTATGGGTGAGAAGAATGTCTTTGTGAAAATGATTTCATTTGTTTATAAGTATTCATAGACTGAATATTTCCTTTATTTTATGTACCTTACTAATATTTTTTGTGCTCATACCAAGTTTTAATTTTTTTTCACAGGGTTTAAGGATTGGTAAGATAAAATCATAATCCAAGTTGAATGTTGTGAATATATTTCATAAAAATATTTCATATTTGATTAAAAAATTTTGTATTATGGAAGAAATGGATACTATTTTAGTAATACCCACTTTTTATTCTTGTGGGTTGATATGTATGAATTATGCAATAATTTTCTATTGGTCAGAGTGGATACTCAAGAGGGGGGAGAATTGAGTTCCAATTAAAAATTTCTGTTAAAAATATTTCTTTGTAAATCCCCCTATTTAAAAAAAAGTTAAACTATAGTGAATTTATACAGATTGTAAAATTTCTTTTGATTTATCATAAATTCTTTTGAGTCCTTCTCTGGATTTTTTCTGAAAAATATAGGGTCGTTTTCTTCCTTGTTTTTCAGGTTCAGCTTTATCAGCTTGAGTGCATGAAGAGTTTGTTGTAGTTCTTCACTCAAGATGCATCTTGTGTTCCCCTCTAGAATGAGTGGCTTCGTGTATGTATAGTGCTCTTCCAGTATGAATGTAGCTTTTTTATTTTGTGTGAATGCACCACGTTTCAATGCTGTTCAGCCCTTGACTTTTACACCATTCACGTGCCTTCTTAGTTTAATTCTGTTCGGTCTTTGTCCTTCCTTTTATACCTTTCAGCTCCGGTAAAAAGAATGATTGCCTTTTTCATGGGTACTAGGTATGGTACCCTGACATGCCAACAAATATCATTAAATATCATTAATTTCATGATATATGACTGTTGAATAATAAATAAATAGTATTAAGAGTTATAGAGTTTGACTGGTCAATCTTTTTTCAGTAGCCTTCTGTTGGTAGATGTGTCATGGTGGACTGTGTAGCAGTGACCTTCTGTCGGTAGATCTTGGTCTATCGGTAGCTCTTGGTATATCGGTAGCTCTTGGTCTATCGGTAGATCTTGGTATCGGTAGTTTTTACTCTGTGTATATAGGTAGCTCCGTTTGGTTCCAGTGAAGTATATATATCGGTATACTTATGCATACCGGTAGACTTGTTCTATCGGTAGCTCAGTTTCTGTTGGTAGCTATCTGTATTGGTGGACTTGATCTATCAGAGACATGTGCTTACCAGTGGGCTTATACATATCGGTAGCTCTTCGTATCAGTGACCTTTTCCTATTGGGGACTATGTCTATCAGTAGAATAAGTCTATCAGTAGCTATAGGCATATCAGTGACTTAACACTTCTGTTTTATACATAACACATCCGATTGAGTTAGAATTAATTCAAAACTCATATAAATATAGATAATCATTGATTAACATATTTCAAGTAATATTTTAATATTATTATCATCTTGATAATAGAATATCATAGATTGAAAGAATTAATATATAGATAAAAATTAATTGGGATTATCAAAGTATGTGAAAGCATAATTGGGATTATCAAAACAGGTGAGGTCAACAATCTCCCTTTTTTTGATAATCACAACTTATGATATTATAGTCTCAAAAGAATGAGTAATTGTATCAGATAATATATCATTAAATTCAATTGTATCAGAGAAAACAAAATAAGTTATGAAATATGCAATGTACCAGAGGTAGAATTAAATGCAACGGTATTAAAGGTACAAATCATAGTATCTCTCCCTTTGATAATATTTCTCCCCCTTTCTCATAAAAATTATTATTCCCAGATATAATTTTTCTCCCCTTATAATTTTTCTCCCCCTTTGTGATAATCAAAAAGTGGGAAACAACAAATAGAATAGGAACAAAATGAGAAAGAAAAGATGGCCATTTTTATTTCATGTTGCAAAAAGGTACAAGGAAATAAAACAAAATACAAGGGATTCCTATCAAATATCTTATCCACCTATTCAATCCACGTCCTCAATGTGAGATTTTCCCTTTGGATCAGAAGAGGATTTAGACTGTGTGGATGCAGGTGAAGGATTAGTAATTCTAGAAATGATCATAGGATGCTGAGCCACTGAAACTGTTCCTGGACTATACTGAGTAGTTCTTTGAGTGATCGTAGGAGTAAGGCTTCGAATGGCTTGGGCTGGAGTCATCTGAATAGGGGAAGCAGTAGAGGCAGAGGCAAGTAAAGCTGGAGGTATAATTACAGGTCTAACATCAACATGCAAGAAAGGCAACAAAATATTTCTGAAATCCATAATTATTCCTCCTCCTCTCTCTATAGAAGATATGAAATCATCCTTGTTCTCCATGAATTTGTCCATGGCTGGAGTCAGTTCTCTTAGCTTTCTGACTTGATCTCTGAAGGGCTGATTGATAGAAGGTAACTTCAGGTTTTCTAGCATAAGTTTTAAGTGGTTTTTGAGTTGATGTTTGGTATAAATCCTTTGGAAATAGTAGTCTACCTTGTCTTTCACTTATTTCTGAGAGGCAGAAGCTTCTCTCATATAGTCTTGGACTATCTTCATTATTTCTCTAGCTGAATCTCTAGAAAAATCACCACTTTTCTCAGGTCAGATGGGTCCACAGAGCCACTGGTTGATGCTGAACCATGATCCTCCTTCATCACAGCTCTAATTTGATCCAAATCTACTGAAGGTCTGGAGGCAAGAGAACCAATAGAGAAAGTTACTATTTCCTTAAAGCTTTTGGTCAACCCACTGATGAGATTTTTCACTTGGGAATCCCGGGTGGTGACATGGTCTTTCATGGAGGTTTTAAATCCTTCAAACATTGATACCATCTGGCTCACAACACCTTTGACATAAGATAAATCTTTATCTGCTTGGGATTTAGAAATATTATAAGATTCTAAAGAGATAACAGATTTCTTTAGAGCTTAAACACTTTCTTCAAGGATAGAAAACTGATTCTGGAAATCTGTAACTTCATCCACTATCTCTGCCACAAAGGTAGAGACATAACATCCAAGAGAGAGTTCAAAGGACTTTTCCAAATTGCTCATATCTTCAAAAAAACAGTGCTTTAACTCGGCAATAGAGGCACTAAAAGACTCTTTCAGCTCATTCTTTAAGGATTCAAGATCACCCCTAGTAATCACATCAGCAAGTGCAACCACAACAGGTGCTCATTCAGATGCTATACTGGACACTGAGTCATTCATAATCGATTGAATGGATGACACCAGTGAGGCTTCCGGTTTCCTTATTTCTTCCACAAAACTGATTTTCAGATCAGAATTTAGCTTATCCAGATCATGAATTCTGATCAGATATTTAGGTAACAACTCATTATAAACATCATAATTGATTTTTTGTCTTTTTAGGGATGCCTCATTATCAGAATCGGGATAGTCCAATCCACAAACCACAAAACCTGGGTCTTCTTCCCAATCCTCAATTTCAACAGCCACTGAAACACTACCAAATATGGTTTGATGTGCCCCCTCAACTGGTGAATTATCTTGTATAGAAAGAGCATTCTCAGTAGGTCTTTCTTCCTCAGAAGAATATTCTACTATCAACTCCATCTCTACAACAGCTGCAACAGCAGGAGGCTCCTCTAGATTAGGCACAGGTCCTTCCATCTCACCCACTACTTCTTTAACAGGCACAACTAAGCTTCCAATCAATGGACTCAGACTTAAGAAAGTAGAATCAGATGATTCATATTCATTTTACCTTTCTTCATCATTCTCTGGGACTGGCTGGTCTTCCTCATTAGCAGGAGTATCTTCTTATAAAAAATTTCCCTTTCCTGAAGATACAATTTCAGCAGCAGGACTTGGGGGCAAGTCCAGATCCCTTCCATCAGCCATAGAAGTCTCCTCTTCATTAGTATCATCACTGTACTTAGGTTCTTCTTCATCAGGTCCTAGACCTAGATCCCTCACATCCTTAGGCCTTGAAGGATGATTCATAGGATTGAATTTATCATACACCTTCTTGTCATCATTAACCTATTCTCCACTCCATGGGTTCCAATTTATATTCATATATTTTCAAACTGTTCTTGTGATATAAAAATTATTCTTTACTACCACTGTCTCATCCTGAGACTCAGCTACCCCTTTCACTTTGATTATCACTAAGATCATATTGTAAAATAATAAGGCATTTGTCTTTGATTTTGGCCTGGTCATGTCCTCCATTTGAAACATTAGCAATCTGCACAGATTCACTTTCACATAATGTCTCAAGAGATGTAGAAGATGGATATCTTGATATCTTAAATTCACAAAGTACCCTCTCCTTGGTATTAAGACATGCTGAACAAATTTGAACAACAACCTGTTCTCTCTATCCATTTCAGCTGCCACCACTTGTCTTTGATTGCCACTACCCGTGAGCTCCTCTAGGGTAGTTTCATAATTGAATATATCACTTGTAGGTGGTATTGCTTTCGAGACATATCCTGAAACACCTTCGTGTGGAACCTTCAGGAATTCATCCCACTCAACAGATGAAAAAGATATCTCCTTTCCATTCAAAAAATAAATCACCTGGTTCTTATATTCTGACTTCTCAAAGATCACAAACTCATAAAATTGTTTCACTAGCTTCAGATAGTAGGGTACATTGTTGTTTGAAAAGCACTCTACCCACTTTTGATCTTCCAGCACCTCGAGCACTAATTAATTTCTAGCCAACAACCATTCTATGCACAACTATTTTTAGATCACAATAACTCTATTTTGCAAATGTGGTTTTACTGGTTGCCTCCCTGATCTTGTTCTACCAATACTACCAGTTGCTTCTAGATCAGGCTTCTGCTTCTTTGCATTCGGCTCATCAATGTTATCTCTGATGGTAGGAAGTTTGGTTTTTTCCATCTCTGGTTCGAGGGATTTAGGGTTTTCGAGAGATTCGGGAGATAAGGTTTGAGGGTAAAGGGTTTGATGCTCGGTGGATTGAGAAGTAACTAGGACTTAGTTTTATCATTTATGAATCATAAAATAAATAATTTAAATAACATAAGTATACACGATTCAGATTCTGGCAGCAAAAAGAAGTTTAAAACAGCGTGTACTCATCGATAGGGTTTATCGGTGAGAATTCCTATTAGTGAGGTCCATTGGTGAGGTTTTACATCAGTGAGGTATTTACATCGGTGAGGTTTTTACATCGGTGAGGTTTCTACATTGGTGAGGTTTTTACATCGGTGAGGTTTCTACATCAGTGAGGTTTTTACATCGGTGAGGTATCTACCAATTAAGGTTAATCATTCCTAACTCATGTCTAATGTAACTTAACCTATCCAAACTTAAAGGTTTGGTGAAGATGTCAGCTAATTGATGTTCAGTACCTATAAAATCAAGAGTAATATCACCTTTTTGGTAATGATCTCTCAAAAAGTGGTGCCTTACATCAATGTGTTTGGTCCTAGAGTGAGATACAGGGTTCTTTGAAATGTTTATTGCACTAGTGTTATCACAGTTAATTGAAACATGCTTAAAATCATATCCATAGTCCAAAAGAGTGTGTTTCATCCACAGAATTTGTGCACAACAACTACCAGCAGCTATATACTCTGCTTCGGCAGTGGACAAAGCTACAGAATTCTGCTTTTTATGACACCAAGATACTAAGGACTTACTTAGAAAATTACATGTTCAAGATGTGATTTTTCTATCTAACTTGCAACCAGAAAATTCAGCATCTGAATAACTCATTAGCTCAAAATATTTTCCTTTTGGGTAAAACAAACCTAAATTTAAAGTGTGTTTAAGATACTTAAAAATTATTTTAACAGCAAGTAAGTGAGATTCTTTTGGATTAGATTTAAATCTTGCACACATACACACACTAAACATAATATCTGGTCAACTAGCAGTAAGGTAAAGTAAGCTTCCAATCATACCTCTGTAGTTGGTTTGATCCACTGGTTTCCCAGTTTCATCTGCATCCAATTTACAGACAATACTCATAGGAGTATCACTTTCCTTAATATTACCCAAACCAAAATGTTTTAAAAGATCCTTTGTATATTTACTTTGATTCAAAATAATACCATTTTCATTTTGAAAAACTTGAAATCCAAGAAAATATTTGAGTTCTCCCATTAAAATCATTTCAAATTCATTTTGCATACTCTTTGAAAAATCAGTACATAAATAATATTTAGAAGATCCAAAAATAATATCATCAAAATAGATTTTTACTATCAAAACATCTTTAGAAATTATTTTAATAAAAAGAGTTGGACCAGCAATCCCTTTTGAAAAACTTTTTAAAATAAGAAAATTACTAAGTCTATCACACCAAGCTCTTGGAGCTTATTTCAAACCATATAAAGCTTTGGATAGCTTGAAAACTCGATTTAAAAAATGTGGATTAGTAAATACAGGTGGTTGTTCAACAAAAAAAGCTTTAATTATAAAACCATTTAGAAAAGCACTTTTGAAGTCCATTTGATATAACTTGAAATTCAGATGAGCAGCATAGGAAAGTAAGATCCTAATAGCTTCTAATCTAGCTACAGGGGAAAAGGTTTCCTCATATTCTATACCTTCCTCTTGACTATATCCTTGTGCAACTAACCTAGCTTTGTTTCTAACTATGTTTCCAGATTCATCAAATTTGTTTCTAAAAACCCATTTAGTGCCTATTGTTAAAGTTTCCTTGGGTCTTTCTACTAATTCCTAGACATTGTTTATTTCAAATTGATTTAACTCTTCTTGCAGAGCCATTACCCAGAATTCATCATTGATTGAATCATTGACATTTTTAGGTTCTTGCTGTGAAAGAAAGGCTTGATGTTCAACCTTGTTTCTTAGAGAAGCTCTAGTCTGTGTCCCTCTATAAATATTACCAACAACAACATCCAAAGGATGATTCTTTAGAATCCTAGTTGATCTAGTAAAGGTAGGACTAGAAATTTCAGGCTCATCTATAGGTTCAGGTTCAATAGAAGTAGATTCTGGAATATGTTCAGAACTGGTTGTTTTTACAGCAGGTTCTTTAGTTTTATCATTAAGGTCCAGAACAGTCAAATCTTCTTCAAGATTTTCTAGTGAAGGCTTAGGTTCGTGTGGATCAGTTTCATCAAACCTGATGTGAACACATTATTCCACACATTTGGTTCTTTTATTAAATACTCTATAGGCTTTTCTAGTTAAAGAATAACCAAGAAAAATTCCTTCATCACTTTTAGATGCAAATTTGTCAAGATTATCCATGGTATTTAGAATAAAGACTTTGTAACCAAAGACTCTAAAGTAACTAACTTTAGGTTTCTATTGTTCCACAGTTCATAAGGTGTCTTCTTAAGAACAGGTATAATTAAGACTCTATTGATAATATAACAAGCTGTATTCATAGCTTCAACCCAAATGTATATTGGTAGGTCATACTCATTGAGCATGGTTCTTGCAATTTATTGCAGGGTTCAATTTCTTCTTTCTACTAAACCATTCTGCTGAGGTGTTCTAGGGGCAGAATAGTTGTGAATATAGCCATTATGTGATCAGTAAGATTCAAACTCATGATTTTAAAACTCACAGACATGATCACTTCTCAGGGTTTTAATCTTAAGACCACTAAGGTTCTCTACAGACTTGGAGTATTTGACAAAATAAGAACAAGATTAACTTTTGTGAGCTAAGAAGTATACCCAAGTGTATCTAGAAAATTCATCTACTAGGACATAGACATAGTGATTCCCATTTAAACTAGAAACTCTAGAAGGTCCAAACAAATCCATGTGAACCAACTCGAGAGGTTGAGAAGTTTAAACTTCTTTATTTGATTTAAAAGAAACTTTATGTTCCTTTCCCTTCTGACAGGGATTACAAACTTTGTCAGTTGGGAATTCAAGTTTAGGTAGGTCTCTAACTAAGTTCTTCCTAGTAAGTTTTCTAAGTGAATAAATGTTGCAGTGTCCTAATCTTCTGTGCCAAATCCAGGATTCTCTATGAAAATCATTTAAACAAGTAACATTTTTCTTGGATAAAGAATTCAAATCATCAGGATAAACATTTTCATTTCTCAAGGCATAAAATACTAAAACATTTTTAGAGTTAAAAACATTACAAGAATAATTTTCAAACTTAACATTGAAACCATCATCATATAACTGAGAAATAATCAAAAGATTATATTTAAGTCCATCAACAAATAAAACTTTAGAAATTAAAACTGAATTAATGTTACCAATCTGGCCTAGGCCGATAATTTATCCTTTATAATTATCACCAAAGGTGAAATAGCCTCCATCAACATTTATTAAGCTTTTAAAGCATGAATAGTATCCAGACATGTTCCTTGAACATCCACTATCCAAGTACCATACCTTCTTGTGAGAAATCTTCAAGCTGGTCTCCTACAAAACAAATTTAGATGGAAAATGATTTTGGTACCCATATCTTCTTGGTTCCAGAAAGGTTATAAAGTAAAGTTTTAGGTACCCAAATTTGTCTTATGGATCTCATATAATTAATAGATTCAACAGATTTTGAAACATAAACTCTATTTGATCTATAACAATGTGAGTAACTAGTTGAAGAATATGAATTTCCAGAACTAGAACTAGCAGAATTTTGTCCAGATTTAGGAATAAATCTAATTTTGGTAAACTCTCTCTGTCCAAGTTGGTATCATAAACCAGTAGTCTACTTTGGCGCCACTTGTTTACCTAGGATTTTTTTTAATAGTGTTCTTTTCATTTGTGAACTTTTCTAAGTCCTTTCTCAGTTTCTCATTAGACATTTTCAGTTCAATATTTTCCTTAAGTAATTGAGAATTATTTTCCTTTTCTACATCAAGAGCATATTTAACAGTGCTAGATAAAGCATGCTGTTTCTTTAGGGATTTGTACTTGTCCTTAAGTTCATTACAGGTCACATCTATCATATTACAGTATTTAAACAATTCTTCAATAGACATATTTTTAGAGTCATAATCAGAATCAACTCCAGAATAGTATGAATTTAAGGCAGGAGTTTCCAGTGTTACCTCAAAAGTGTTTGTCATAAAACACATGTTAGATTTATGAGAATATACATCCTTAGAAGAATCAAAATCACTTGAAGTGTCTTCTGAATCACTCCCAGTTGATTTCATTTCTTTCTTATACTTTCTGTACTTGTATTCATGTTTCTTCTTGAACATCAATTTTGGGCAGTCAACTTTTACATGTCCTTTCCTTTTGCACTCATACCAGATAACTTCATTACTCTTATCAGCTTTATTCCAATCTTTCTTCCAGTGTCCTTTGTTGTCTTATTTACCTGTGTAGTTTGATTTTATGAAGAATTTATTCTTCCTATAGAACTTCTTAAATATTCTGGCTATCTGAGCCATCTTAGCAACACTATCAGATTCTGAACTTTCACTTGTTGAACTTTCAGTAAGTGTATGAACTTTCTCCTTATCCTTGCTCTTTGAGGCAGTAGACTTAAAAGCCACTGACTTCCTTTTAGGTTCATCATCTTATTCCTTATTCACCTTGAGTTCTTCCTCATACATCATAAGCTTACCAATAAGCTCCTTAACAGGTAGTGAACTTATATCACATGATTCTCTTATGGAGACAGATGCGCCTCTCCATATTTCTGGAAGACATCTTAATATTCTCATAATTTTTTCCTTTACTGGAACAGCCTTTCCAAGGGAGCTCATAGTATTGAAGATCTCATTGAACCTAATATACATGTCAGAAATGGGTTCATTAGGCTTCATTTTAAAAGTATCATATTTAATAGTATTGGTATTCAAACTCATTTCTTTGACATTGGTTGTTCCCTCATGGGAAATAGCCAAAGTGTCCCAAATTTCATAAGTAGTTTTACAAGAAGATATTCTATTAAACTCTTCATCTTCTAAATCACAGTATATGGAATTCATAGATTCACAATTATTATTGTAATCAGTCTTTGTAGGTTCATCCCAAGTAGTTCTATCAGTTTCTGGAATTTTATATTGTGTTTCTATGGCAGTACAGATATCAAATCTCATACTTTCTAAATGAATTTTCATTTTAAGTTTCCACTGGACATAAATTGTACCATTAAAGAAAGGTGTCCTGTTGGTAGAAACATATTCTAGTCTATTATACATAACTAGATTTTAGTTTAAAGAGATAAAATTTAGAACTAACAGAAATTTAAGATCTTTAAAGATGCAACTAAAATCACAGTTGAAAAACAGAGTGTTTTGAAAGCTTTGAAAAACAAAAACGGCCTCTGATACCAAATGTTTGTCGGAGTGGATTCTCAAGTGGGGGGTGAATTTAGTTCCAATTAAAAATTTCTGTTAAAAATATTTCTCTTAAAATCCCCCTATTTAAAAAAAGGTTAAACTGTAGTGAATTTATACAGATTGTAAATGTTCAATTAGTTTCTCAAAGATTGATTAGATCTTAGTTAATTTAATCAGAAGATTAAATTAACTTTTGAAACTAACTTACTGGTTCACAATAAGTATAAACACTTGCTAATTTAACTATCAAAGTAACTTTAAAACAAATTTTATTTCAAAGTAATTAGTAGCGGAATATAAAATATATAGAATACTTTAGACTTAAACTAAAATGCATAGCAGATGTAACCAAGTGGTTTAGTCTCAAGTCGAGACCTAGTACTCTCAAACAATTTATATAAATTTTATCCACACCCTGGATCAGGGTAAACAATAGTGAAAAACACTATCCAGGTACAAATACATCTACCACAGTTCTACATGGGAAAACCAACAACAGCTCACAGGCTGTCCAGGTCTTACTTGACCTCTACCACAATCCACAGTGGGAAACAAGGGAGTTATAGAGTTTGAATGAGGATTTAGAAATCTTGCATCTTAGCATAGGAGACAGTGTGTGTAAGAAATATACAGAGTATACACACTATTTGAAATGTAAATAAAAGAATCACTAAAAGAATGGATAAAAGTTTAGAATGCTCTAGTGGTGTGAAGTGAAGCTTTGGACTCTTTTGATTTATCAGAAATGCTTCTGAGTCCTTCTTTGGTTTTTGTCTGAAAAATAGAGGGTTGTTTTCTTCCTTGTTTTTCAGGTTCAGCTTTATCAGCTTGAGTGAATGAAGAGTTCGTTGTAGTTCTTCACTCAAGATGCAGCTTTTGTTCCCCTCTATAAAGAGTGGCTTCGTGTATGTCCAGTGCTCTTCCAGTATGAATTTAGTTGTTTCCTTTTGTGTGAATGCACCACTTTTCAATGCTGTTCAGCCCTTGCCTTTTACACCCTTCACGTGCCTTCTTAGTTCAATTCTGTTCGGTCTTTGTCCTTCCTTTTATAGCTTTCAACTCCGGTAAAAAGAATGATTACCTTTTTCATGGGTACTAGGTACAGTTCCTTGACATGCCAACAACTATCATTAAATATCATTAATTACATCATATATGACCGTTGCATAATAAATAAATAGTATTGAGAGTTATAGAGTTTGACTGGTCAAGCTTTTTTCAGTAGCCTTCTGTTGGTAGATGTGTCACAGTGGACTTTGTATAGCAGTGACCTTCTGTCGGTAGCTCTTGGTCTATCGGTAGCTCTTAGTATATCGGTAGCTCTTGGTATATCGGTAGCTCTTGGTATCGGTAGCTGTTACTTTGTGTATATCAGTTTCTCTATTTGGTTCTAGTGAAGTATATATATCGGTAGACTTATGCATACCGGTAGACTTGTTCTATCGGTAGCTCAGTTTCTGTCGGTTGCTGTCTGTATTGGTGGACTTGATTTATCAGAGACATGTGCTTACTGGTGGGCTTATACATATCGGTAGCTCTGCGTATTGGTGACCTTTGCCTATTGGGGACTATGTCTATCGGTAGACTAAGTCTATCGGTAGCTATAGGCATATCAGTGACTTAACACTTCTGTTTTATACAGAACACATCCGATTGAGTTAGAATTAATTCAAAACTCATATAAACATGGATAATCATTGATTAACATATTTCAAGGAATTTTTTAATATTATTATCATCTTGATAATATAATATCATAGATTGAAATAATTAATATATAGATAAACATTAATTGGGATTATCAAAGTATGTGAAAGTATAATTGGGATTATCAAAACAGGTGAGGTCAAAATTTTCTAAAACACTAAACTGAAAATATCTTTGTGAATTTAAGAAAATTAATTATAAAATAATTTACAATTTTACGTAATGTTCAAGGATAGGTCCTTATACTTATTAAATCTCTTCATTATAACCTACACCTCCCACCTTAGCCTCCAAAGCTAAACAAAAAGATCTTATTCGCTCTTAAAAATTCATAAATGTTGTTTAAGATTCTAATTCTTATTGGAGTATTTTATAGGTACTTTTTTATGATCAGTTTTGAGTTATCAATGAAATACTTTATTTCCTTTCTATTTCCCTTTCTCTGTTTTTTTATTATTTTAAATTTATTTGTTTAATATGTTTTTTATGTTTCTTTTTTCCTCTCCACACACCTATGGAATAATTTTTGGTAATCCTAAAAGGATGAGAAATGATGTTTCAATTTATTTCATATTCTATA
The DNA here is from genome assembly GCA_963277665.1 of Viscum album. Taxonomy (NCBI): domain Eukaryota; kingdom Viridiplantae; phylum Streptophyta; class Magnoliopsida; order Santalales; family Viscaceae; genus Viscum; species Viscum album. The sequence goes on along the minus strand of OY728137.1, from coordinate 1,710,444,077 downwards.
TCATGATTTGTGATCATTAAAAGGGGGGATTGTTGGATTAATCCAGAAAAATATTATTTTACTGCTCACAAATCAGGTTTCTTATTTATTAATACATTTTATGTTTTATGATAGTCAAATGTTTGTTTTGAAAAACTATTTGAAATGGATAAGTCTTGAAGTTATTTCATCAACCCACTATTTTAAGTCAATTCAATAACTATAAAGGTTAAGTGTCTGTATAGAAGTTGCTAAATGAACAAGAAAGAAACCATGTGTCAAATGAGAAAATTTTATCTACATCTTTAACTGACCACATGAAGTGTTTAAGTGACCACGGGATAAAGTGACCAAAATCTTGAGTGATCACAAGCAAGCGACAACAAGATTAATTGAACGCAAGATCAAGTGAATGCAATCTCAAGTAACCAAAAGGTGAAGTGATTTCATGCTAGAGTGACCATACTTAATTAATGTCTAAGTGGACATATTTAAATTAAACACCAAGGAATATTTAAAAACTCTTACAACTCTATTTTTAACCATTTACTAAAGTGTTAGTGAATTTAAGTATGCTAGATCAGACTAATGATCATGAGGATTAATTTATGAATATTCTCCAATGGTTAATTAGAGAAAGTGATCTCATTAATAAGGAGATCCATTTTTGGAAAAAATATACAGGTATTATTCTGAAATAGTGATTAGACTAACTACTTTATGGTGCACTTCCACAAAACTCTACTTTGACCTCTCAGCACAATATTTATTAGAATATTTTTCAAGGATAAATTTTAAGACAATTAATCTACCGAAGTTGATCAGATTAAGATGCTTTAAACACCATTCCTTCCTATCTACGTTCTCTCTATTTTTTCTCTTAACTTCAAGTTATATTTTCATTAATATGTATATTATTTAACACATGATCTTTTAATATATTTTAGAGTACTATATACTCTCTCCTATTCTTTTTATAACTATTATTCAAAGAATAATTATGGAAGAGGCTGTATGTATCCTCGACTGCTTTGTGTGTAGTTGTAACTGTAAAACTTGATCCAGGTTCTAGATCTATTTATTGTTTAATAAATGTGATTGGAAGTGGGTGATTTTCAAATGGATAGGATCAGGTATCAGATTTATACTGAACCTATTATATTTATTTCTATTATGTATTTTTTTGCTTACTTTGTTTTTAAAAATGAGTTTATTCCTTAAAAACTATTTTGCAAATCAATACTCATATTTTTAACTTTAAAAAGTACCCAAACCATGAATTTATATGACATTATAATTTAATTACATATTTTTTTACACATTCTCAAAAAATTATAGCAGTGATCTATGGAATTTGTGTCACTTGTTGGGATAGAGGGAGGAAATTGGAAGAAGAAATGAAGTTAGTGGTATACTTGTGACACATGAAAATAGAGTGAAGGCTAGTGGTGACATGTGTAACTGTAATCATTCTATATAACTACAAATGTCTATTTATATACGTATATGTATATATATATAATCAATGTATGCATAAAATATGTATACTGGTTTATGTGATTTCAAAAAATGTATCCATAAAATATATGTAATACTATATAGAATATGTTAATGTAGAAGAGAAATGTGAGGAATAATAAAATGCAATTGGAATGAATGCATACTATAATCACATGTAATATATAATGTATGAACATATTGTTGAAAAATTTATGAATGTAGGATTGAAATTATATAAAAATAATAGTCTATTGAAATATATAGATTGATAATTGAAAAATGTGTATTTGTAATCATTATATGTAACTATAAATGTGTATTATTATTATTATTTTAATGTATGGATATGTTCTATTTTTGAAACTGTCTGCACACATGTTTGGGTGAAAGTTAACTAATGATTTTCAGCCATCTTAATGTTCATAAAAATTTAAATTTCAAAAAATATATAATTTTAATACTATGTACTATAATATAGATAACATGAAATGTTTACAAATAGAAATGGGTCTAAAAAAACCCATAAATGACGATCGATCGAAATGTAATAGGTAATTATGAAAGAGTAGACTATTATGGTAAATAATAATTAAAAAATGTAATATTTATGGAAGGATAAGAATGTGTGAAATTTATGATGGCTAACCTAAAGAACATTGGTGAAGATTTTTTGAGGAAGAATCCTGAGAAAGATGGGTGCACCATTCATTTTTTCACTTTATAAGTAACAAATGGGACTAGAATAATATAGATCATATTTAATGGAATTTTAGAATTTAGAACCTGAAAAAAAAAATATCAAAGGTTTTCCATTAAACTCCACTTTAATGAGATTCATGAGAATCAACTGAATCATAGAAATTATTGAAAACCAAATCATTACAATTAGTTTTTTTTCTTGATAAAAACTATATATTATTTGAAATCCATAAATTAGAATGATGTTCTTAAATTTAAAATCATCACCATCATCAGAGATGAAGAATAAGGAGGAGTTTAGAAACTAAAACTGTTATAAATAATAAAATGTGAACAATTAATAAAAATCAAATATAATAATAAAGATGAAAATTTAAAATTTAACTAATATAATAGCTTAATTAAATTTACCGATAAGATACTCAAACAATCTGTCTGTGTACTTTTATAAACTAGTGATCATAGTTTAATATTTATTTAAGATAATTTATAGGTTTTGTAGGAAACAAACATCATTTTATTTAAAAGTGTTAGTTGATTTCATAATATGTAAATTAATGAATATTGAAACACATGCAGATTACATATTTGTTTTGAAACCTTGAAATTTAAGTTTTCATTTCATGGTAATAAAGGATTTTGAAATGGATAACTAATGCAGACAACTTTATCTCTTCATCCTATAACCATAGTACCCATATACACATTACCACAAGTAATGAACTCACCATCAAAAAATAGTTAGCCTTCCTCCTCGTATCCATCTCCTTCCTCCTCATACTCATCATTTGCTGTCTCATCCTGATACTACTGGTACTCAACCACCGGATCATTCATATTTCTCTCCGGCTCTAAGTGAATCCTTATACATAAAGTAATTAAAATCACGACTACCCATAAACATTAATTTCCTGTAAAACCCTACATAAATTCCAAAATTAATAAAGGAATCAATCCTTAAAGAAATAATTTACACTGAAACATACCTTTATACAAGTGCAGAAGGTTTTGTCTTTCTCTTTTCATATCCTCCTCCATGATTAATACATACTATTTAAAAGTCAAGAGGTATTTTTTATATAATTTAACCAATTAGAGTTCCCTTACTTTCATCCACTTGTAACTGCTCATTTAGAAGCACTGTCTTGTAGCACATTTCTCTAAGAAAAAACTTATATGAAATAATTAATAATTTACAATATTCAATGTTTTAAGGTATAATATTATATAAAACTCTTGGTTTGTGTTTCACAACACTTATTAAAATGTTCTTTGAGCAGTCTTCATTTTAGATAACTTTTTATAACTACTCCAAATTGTTAATTGAAAAAGTGTTCTTCTAACACTTATCATAAGGTGATAAATTTTAATACTTTTTTTATAATTTTCAAACATAATGTTAAATATTTTAATGAATCGATATTACTCCACAATAGATATTATGATGGATTTTAGTTTCACAAACCAAGTACAATGGAAGTAACCTATAGTCCTCTGTAGTCATTGAGTAATACAATTGTATAAAGTAATTAGGGAGTGAATTTTCAACTAAAAAGTTTTCGGGGAATAATTTTTTAATAAAATTATTAAAGTAAAAAATTTTAAATAAAACAAATATAGATAATATTTTAGGAATCTAATACTAATTGACAGAAAGTTAAAATTTTTACAAACCATATTTTCACTGCAATAAATGATATGCAATGAGAAATGAGTTGATAGATGAATTGAAAGAATTGTACGAGTCCTTTATAGTCATTTTCATCACATGTATTAGATTTATCATCCCCACTTTATAGTTTTTTACCTTTGATATCATCTTGAAGTTAAAAAGGATGAACAAAAAAAATAATGAGAACACTAAAAAAACATTAGACTTGGTTAATAGAAATACAACATGTTAAAACAATAAAGGGGAGAACATATGAAGCTTGAAATTTGATGATGAATATTGCATTGAAAGGAGGCAGAATCTATGATAAGGGGATAATGAATATTTTTTAAACATAAATATCTATAGAACAGACATTCCAAATTAGATGCATGAGAAATTATAATATTAAGGCAGAGTAAAATAGAATGAGAAACAAAAATCAAAAGATAGGGATAATGAACATGTTAGCTCTTTTTAATCAACAAATCCATCAAAATATTTTCTCTCTATGTGTTTCAAGTTCCTTGACCCCAGTACCTCTTCATAGATCTTCCTCTACAACAACATATGGTAGGGAAGCTTCCGTAATTCTAAAACTCCACAAGAATTGAAAGAATACAGTCCCTATTTAAATCTAAAACTATTATCATATCAAATTGATAATCAAAACACTCAAAAAAATAGGATGGGGTCATGGATTCACCAAATATTCAGTTGCCTATCTCAACTGAACAGGGACATGATAAGTGAGAACACACTTTTAGATACTCGGATAAAAATTTGGGGCAACCAAACAAACATGAATTGAAAATCCTAACCATCGTCAACAATGGTGATTATAGCCATGAATTTATAGTCCAAATCATGTTAAAAATTAACCAATTAAGCAACAAATACTAAACACTATCTTGGACCTATAAATGGAAAGTTAGTGAAAATGACCAAGAATACTAATGGTGAAAAGATAATAGAGAAGGTTATTGCAAAGTAAATATGGATGATTCACTATAGAAACCGTCAAAAGATGCTTTTGGTTGGGGAAGGGAATTCTCTTTCTCTCCTAGTTTGGATGTGGATTTTTTATCTACTTAAAACATGACTTATACTTTTCTAAACTCGATAGGTAATTATATTCTCATCATTCATTTTCTTATCTATCTTTTTGTGGGGAAAAAACAAAGTGTTTATTATTATTATTAATTTTGGGCATTGGATTTAAGGTTTTTTGAGTAGTAGCTACAAGAATACTTTGGACAACATCAAAAAATCAACACATGCAGGTTTCCTAGTTTTTATGAAGAGAATGACACTAAAATGGTGTGAATAAGTTTGTTTAACCAAAAGAAATTCGATCAAATGATTTTTAATTTCCCACATGTCAGCTTCTACAGTCATAATTATTCACAAGAGTTGAAGATCTTTTGTGTGATGTTTGCATTTCAAAAAAATTATTAGCTGCAACTTTTATAAGAAGCTAATAAGTTTCATGAAATTGTTCATGCAGCCAGCACCAACAACTGATAATTGGGTTCTTGTGGAAGTTAAATTTTTTACAAATCATATTTTCACTATAATAAATGAGATTCAATGGGAAATGAGTTGATGGATTAATTGAATTAATTGTACCACAATACCTTATAGTCATTGTCCTCACATGTACTAAATTTTTTGGCCTCAAGTGTTTTGTCTTTGATATCATCCTAACGTTAAAATGGAAGAAAAAAACAGGAACACTAAAAAAACATTATATTTGGTTAATATAAAGACAATGCTTTAAAGTAATCAAGGGGAGAATATATGAAGCTTAAAATTTGACGATGATTATTGAATTGAAAGGAGGAAGAACATATTCCAAGGAAAGAATGAATATTTTTTAGACATAAACATATGTAGAACACACATTCCAAAGTAGATCCATAAGAATTGATAACATGAAAGTTGAGTAAAAGAAAATGGTAAAAAAATCAAACAACAGAGATAATGAACATGTTAGATCTTTTTAATCAAAAAATCCATCAAAATATTTTTTCTCTATGTGTGTCAAGTGCCTTGACCCCAGTCAATCTTCATAGATCTTCCTCCAGAACAACATATGTCAAGGAAGCTTTTGTAATTTTAAAACTACACAGGAATTGAAAGAATACAGTACCTATTTTAATATACAAGCATTGTCATCTCAAATTGATAATGAAAACACTCCTAAAATAGGATGGGGTCATGGATTCACCAAAGATTTAGTTTCCTCTCTCAACTAAATAGATACATGATAAGTGAGAAAACGCTTTTAGATACTTGGATAAAAATTTGGGGAAACCAAACAAACATGAATAAAAAATCCTAACCACCATCAACAATCGTGATTGTAGCTATGAATTTATCCTTTTCAAGGATTCAATACCTTATATTATATAACATTTTTATATTCCAATGATTTATGAGTAACATCAATATGTATTTCAAGATATAATAGGAAAAAAATTTCATAGTTCAAATCATGTCAACAATGCACCATTCAAGCAACAGATACTAAACACTGTCTTGCACCTATAAATGAAAAGTTAGTGAAACATGAAAAACCCATATCATCATGGTTCAATTAATTAATGAATAATACCCACAACCATAATATCATGTAAACTATTAAAACACCAAAAGACCAAGATCAAACTTCCTTTTGATTATGCTAATATAGATGCAAGTGATTAACAACCTCAAAATGCCTAATTTGAACGATTTATTAAAAAAATGAATAATGAAGGACTTTTTTAATGTATTTATAATATTAAAGGTTTATAGTATAGTATAGAATGGATTATGTACCTGATCAGATCTATGCCTTGTTGAGAATATAGTTCTAGCACACTTATAGGTGAAGAATGGATTTTTTCACAACCTCCTAAGTCAAACACAAATTATTAAGGAACCTTATAAGAAGAAAGGGTGATTATTTATGGATAAAATATAATTTATAAACTAAAAAATAGACCATGGTAGAGGTGATGAACCTGCTAAGGGAGTTAAAAACTTGAAAGTAGTAGTCATGTTTTCGTGTTTAAAACTATCCCAACGACTACAGATTCATGAAAACTTCATATGAGTATATAAATATACAACATATATATATATATAAACCATATTTTTTCAAATCATGTAGAGAGAGAATGCATACATAATATATAAAGAGAGATAAGAGAGACATAACATATAAAGAGAGAGAGGGAGAACCGAACACACACACACACACACATACAGAACGCATATTTATAAAAATAATTTTTATATATAATCAATATATACAAAAAAAATGTATAATAACCTCAAAATAACCATGTTATAAAGAGATAAGTGAAAGGAAAATACCCACAACATATGAAGGCATTCCCAAAACATTTCAATTTAGAATGCATCGTTTAATTTGAATGTAAAATCTCAAAATTAAGTCATACAAAAACTATATAAAATCACTTTTTTATTTTAATTTTAGTAAACCTAAATAAAAAAATTGTGCTTAGAAATGGAAAAGAATATTTCTTACCTGGTGTTCATACTATGAATGAACTAACCAATAAAAAGTTATCAATATTGCTCTTTAACCTCCAGGGTAAACTATGACATGAAATCATCATCCTAAAATGGTGAATTTTGGTAAGTAATTCTACAATCTATAGTAAGTTGTGTCAAACCATTTTATAAGTTTTCATAAAATTCTCACCCCTTTCTGTCAAAACACCATCAAACTGTAAACCTGGAATCAGCTAATTCATATAAAACATTATACAAGTCAAATTGGATGACATCAGGAAATAAGATGGTGTAGTAGGATCTAGACTCACATATATCAGCTATAGAAGGAATCACTTCCAGGGGATGTATTGTCTTTAATGTTGTAGCGGTGGTCCTGACATTGAAGAAGAATAATGATAATATTAAAATGTTTGATAAAAAGGGGAATTCAGTGAAAAAAATTGTATGTGGGATATGTATATTAAAAAAATATACATATAGGTAAAACATGATTAAATATTTAAACATCAACTTAAATAGAATCAATATGATAATAAAATTAAATTAAATGAATGCATATGTTAAATTTGATAGAATGGACATTTAGAGACTATTTATAGAATAATGAAACACACAAAGTCTATATTTAGAAAAATTACAAATCAAATAAGACATTGGGAATATGAAATGAATTAAATCACCCTAGTTCACTAAAAAGTAGTTAAGTGAACCTCCATAGACTACATCTACACAGCCTAAATTAGAGATATACCAGTGGCACCACAAACTTTAAGAGTTTAGGGAAACACCTAGAGTTTTGGAAATGTGGATACCTTCTATATCAGTAGTCATTTTAAATAGAGATACACCTTTTATAGTAGGTGAAGCCTGAACCTACCACCATGATTGAGAATTAAGAATAATTGTTTACTTGTAATATAGTTATAGTACAAAACTCTGTATTAATTGATCAAGCAGGGTGTAAAAGGAAAGACAATATTTAATGGAAACTAATGTAAAATAGTTGTGATAGATTAAAAAAATTAATTAGAGGCACTTAATAAATTGAAATGAATGTATAAAATTAGAAAACATGATGGGAACTATAACCAAGAATATGGAATTGGTATATTCGTGTAAATATTTCTAAGGAATAATTAAAACACCATCAAACTGTAAACCTAGAATCAACTAATTAATGAAAAACATTCTGCAAGACAAATAGGATGACATCAAGAAATATGATGGTGTATTAGTATCTAGACACACCTATATCGATAGTAGAAGGAATGAATTTTAGGGAATGGATATTCTTGCCTCCTATAGCGGTGGTATTGACATTGAAGAATAATGATAATATCGAAATTTTTATATAATGGGAAATGCAGTGGAAAAATTTGTAAGTGGGATATGCATATACAAAATATATATATATAGGTAAGAGACATGATTAAATATTTAAAAATAAACTCTGAGAGATTCAAAATGATAAAAAAATTGAAGTGAAAAATGCATATGTGAAATTTGATATAATGGACATTTAGAGACTATTTAAAGAATAAGAATGAAACACACATAGAGTCCATATTTAGAAAAATTCAAAATCAAATAAGATGGTAGGAATATGAAATGAATTAAATCACCCTATTTCAATGAACACCATCTAAGTGCACCTCCATAACCTGTATCTCCACAACCTGAATTAAATAAACCAACAATATGAATTAAATCACCAATAACCTACATCTTTTCAACCCCAATTAAATCATCCATGGGAACCTCCCCAACATGAATATGAAACTATCCAACTGCTTAAAGAGTCAATGATTTAATATACATAATAAATTATTCCAACATAGGGAAAATAATGAAAATATTCTAGAACAAAAACCAATATTCTATAACCCCATTAAATATTTGTGGTGAAAATAGAATAATGATAACGAGGTTTGATGTTAATCAACATCACATAAATGTTTTAATGAACACTGTAAATATTTCAATTGAAATCAAGTAGCACCAACCATTGAATTTCATTTGTGAGACAAAATTTCTAGATATAGGTATTGGAATAACCTTATAATGATTCTTATTCCACATTTTCTCCCTTGATAATAGGTATAATTAATATAGGCATCAAAACATCAAAATCTAAGACAAACATGGATGAATCTATTATGCGTAGCTTACCAAAGGGACATATACTTGAGGACATATAAAGCAACATGAACAAGAATACATTATATTACCTTCATTATGGGATTGTGATTTAGATCTATCCTATAGTAAGGAATCCACTTGAAAGGAATTTTATCTTTAGAAGATTGACAATATAAAAGAGTGGTTGTTTGTGCAAGAAGAACAAACCTAATAGAAGCTGAAATAAGATAATCTCCTGCGGTTTCATGGGTATGTTGTGGAGGAGACGACATGTAGTCATAGTGCTTCCAAATACTAAATCTGGGAATGAGAGCTCATATGTGTGATAAGAATAATCACCAAGGAAGCCAGATGAAGAAAAGCACCTAGGGTTTCATAGGTATGAGTCAAAGGAGAAGGAAAATATATATTTTTGTAGGAAATGGGGAGTCGAGAATGATGAAACTATGGATGATTCTAAGACGAAGTTGGAGACGGAGGAGGAGATGCTGTGGAGGAGGAGGCATAGGTGGATACTGAGGTCGAGGTGGATACTAAGTTAGAGTCAGAGCTGCAGTTAGAGCCGAAGTTAGATTCGGAGCCAGAGTTGAAGGTAGAGAAGGAGATGAGGCAGAGGTGGAGGTGCAGGCAGAGGCAGAGGTAGAGGGAGATGAGTTTGGAGGAGAAGCAATCATGGATAGGATAATGAAATGGTATCGGGGATGGGAAGGAGAATGATGGAATTGGAAATCATGGAGAGAAAATCTCGTTATGAAAATTCATATGGTTTCAACACATATACAAAAAAATTCACAGTCTTTATTATAAATAATAGATATATTTATTTATAACTATATATAAATATAATAAATATAATAAATATTTAAAATTAAATATTTATTATATTTACAATTATATATTATATTTATTTATAATTCTTAATATATATATATATATATATTATATTGGGGGTGGGATGTGGAAAGGGGGTGGGGGGAAAAGTGCCACTTCAAGTGGGGCTTGACCACCCCCTCTCCCTAATTATTCTACCCCTCACACCATAAAAATAAAAATAAAAAAATAAACCCCCTTCCCAAATTTTCCTAGGTTTTGAACCATGATTTTTTACATCTTTAAGATAAAATTAAAACCTAAAATTGATATATAGGATAAATTAATTCTTTCCATATTCTACAACAGCCTCACCTAGACTGTCTCCAAAATATCAATGCAGATCTTGGACATGTCTGGTATGGGATCTTTGGCGGAGGGCATGGTAAGGAACGCCCCATTTCTTATATTAAATTTAATTCCAATCAATAGAATTTGAAATAAAGGAAAGTATCATAAAGAATTCACCTCAATCGAGTAAACTGGATAAGAGAAAAGTCCACTATGGTTGAACTTTCCAATACAACTGAGGCATTGGACTTCTTCAGCGGTGCGATTGGTGACTGTCTAACTGCAAGAGTTTTACAATTGAAACTACTCATATAGTTGTTTCCATGGGATATGGAAAACCTCTAACAAAATTAGAATAATTCATCCCTATTTTCATGATTACCCCCAAATAATGGGTCAAAGGCATCACTACTTGCTACATTTCCTACCAAACAGATCACCTAAATTTTAAACTCAGAAAGTGATTGTCAATTATCATAATTAGAAATAGTACTTTACCTGATCCAACCTAAAATAAGATTTTAAGATTCGTAGATCAAGAAGTGAGAATGAAAGAAATACCGAAATGTAATAATGAATACAATTTTCATAATAAATCAGCTCGTGCGGCAGACCACCATTTTTGAAAATTAAAAAAAGGAACTCACACACATGATAAAAAATTATGAAAAGAAGTTTGGGGGTTGATAAGAATTAAAATAAAGATTGAAGGAGTTAATAACTCTCCTATAGAGGAAGCTCTAATCGTGGATTCTAGAAATGATCTCTGATGCTCTAGTCTCTTTGAACACCCTTGAGATTCTCCTACCATCTTTGTCTCCTTTGGTAACCATGATCTCCATATTCATCTGTCATAGAACCTTGGAATTAAAATATAAGGCATTTCATCAGATATAGGGGAAGATTCAGAGTCTAGGTATAAGGATTACAGATAAAACTTTTAGGAGAGAACTAATGATGGATGATTAAATTTCTCACACTGATGGGGCCAGAACAGGTATCATGGAGGAGGAGAGGGTTTCGAAGAGTACCACTTGATGAGGAGGTTATGGATCTAAATTCAACTAGAGGGGGGGGGGGGGTATCAGACATTTTGGATGAGAAAGCGTTGAGGGAAAGAGAAAAAGGAGGGGAGGGGGTATAAGGAGTTAAGGAGGTGGAGGCTGGGATGAATCATAGAAGAAGGTAGGGAGGCAGAAGGAGAGGTAGAGAGGAGAGTTAGGGAGGGAGATTGGGAATTGGGAGAGGGGAGGGAGAGAAATTGAGAAGATGAATAAATCGGGAATCGCGACGAGGAAGGCATGTTAGGGACATTTAGGAGGTGGAGACATGTGGAGGGGGAGGGGGCGTGATTTAACATAGTTAATGGATTCTTGATTTATATACTATGTTTGATGTGATTATATTTTTTTTCAAAAGTTAAAGTGGTTTAATTTTTTAACTAGATTCTGATTAAGATTTTGAGAAATCTTTCTAAAACATAAAATTATATGTTTTCACTATTTTTTTGAATGGCATGTTTTTTTTAAACAAGGGAATTTAATTTTAAATTGTTTTTTATTTTTTATTAGAAGCCCAATTTACCCCCTTACGAATTTTCCACAATGACTAATAATATTGATAAATGGGGTGATTTTATCAGGGATAGCTAAAATCACGGATAAATTCTCCTATTATTAGTGCTAAAAAAACACAAATAAAATCTCCTTATTTATTAACACCGATAAAGGGGGACTTTATTAGTTCTCTTAGTAACACTAATAAAAGGCTTCCTTCACACACACACACACATATTATTAAAAATAATATTTTAATATATAAATATATTGATATTGATATATATAAAATATATTTGCATAATATGATTTATATAATACTAAATATGTAATTATAATTAATATATAATATATTTAGTAAAAATTAGTTTTAAAAAATAACAATTAGTATAATTAATAATTTCCTAATAAGTATTTAGTAATATACATTTATTAACAATTTGGTAATAGGAAAAACTTAAAAATTAATCATTACATTAAGATAAATTGAAAGTAGGACTTGAAATTCAAATGGCCATAACTTTTGATATGGGTGTTCATTCGAGCTCCATGATATATAAAATTGATGTCTATGAATAAATGTATTCCAAATCAATCAAGGGGGCTTGGTTGCTATTTTTTCGATGTAAAAAAGGTCAGAAAGACCTATAAAAATGAGTTTTTAGGTATCATATCATTATTTTTTAATATTTAATGGTATTTCAATTTCGTTTAAGAGGGTATTCTTATCTTTTTTGATGGAGACTAAATTTATTCCTAGGGATTAAACTCATATGGATATCATGGTGTTGAAATTTATCCCGTTTTCATAATGTAGTGTAATTTATAATTAAACAATCACACACACATATATATTTGTATATATTTATATAAAATTATTTAATTTCATAAATAAATATTTAAAAATATTTACATATAAAATATATTTTTAAATATATAAACCATATGAAATTAAATATCCATTATCCATTTTATTTAAACTAAAAATGCATGAATCTGTATATTCCTATACAAATACATATATAAATACATGAATGTGTCTTTATTAAAAATCAAATATATATTTATGTGTATATTCACATATATGTAAATAAATATTAATATATAATATATATAAATAAATATAAATATAAATGCTTATATATATAGACAGACACATATGTGTGTATATATATATTTATATATTGACCTACCCACAAATATACACACACAAACATATTTTATAAATGTATTTTAATTTTTTTTATAAAATTATATAAATATATATATATAAATAAATATATATATATATATATAAATGCATTGATAAAAAAGCTGGATCTAAATATATATAAATAAATAAATATATCATAAAATATAGAAGAAGATGACATGGATACGTTGTAAGGTATAGGGTGTAGAGATAGAGGACACATGTTAAAATTTAGGGAGGCATGTGAAAGATCTCATGGCTAGGGAGTGATGATCAAAGGGGGTTGGTGAGCATTGTTGAAGGTAGGGGTGCTGCGAGGGAGGGGGAGCAATGAAAAAGGGTTTGGTGAGAACTGAAAAAATATTAGTACTGATGAACCCTAGTCTTATTAGTGTTTTTTTATCACTGATAAAGGGGGTTCTTATCAGTTCTAAAAAAATAAATGATAAAATTAATTCTAATAAATACACCCTTTATCATTGCTAAAAAAGAACTGTTAGCGCTGAAAAATGGTGTATTTATCAGTGTTTTTTATTCCACTGATTAAACCCTTTTAACACACTAATAAATGGAGGATATATAGGAGTGACATTGTGGTGAAAGACATTTTGAGTATAATTTTTATTTAAAAAAATTATATTTTTTGTAAAATTTTTAAAAACCTTTATCGGTGCAGATAGTTTTGATAAAATTAACTACCTAAAGTTATTTATTTCATGTTTAATTATTGAATTTTTAATTTATTATTGTTATTAATATTTAATTATTCATGTATATAAACTTCTTATATGATCCAAATATTGTATTCTTTGGTTTAAATTTTTATAACTTCTTATAAAATTTTCATACTATGCATTTCATGCAAGGTACATCAACATAAAATTTAGTTTTCTTCTACCTTGACTTCAATTTTTATGAAAATTTAAGCTTGAATTTAGATATTAAGTATAGTTTATATATATTAGGTGTTAAAATTATGATGAAGTTGATGTCTCTATTGAGTAATGCATCGTGGGTAGATGGATTTTTGGGTCAAACTACTCATTGGACTAGATATTTCTTCCATGTATTAAAAAGTAGGGATTGAATACCTCTATCTCTATAATTAATCTTATAGGGATTATTGATTTCATATAATTTTAAACCTTTACATGAAATGGTTTTATATATTTTCTGTATGAGATGAATTTGGATATGTGTAAATATATTTGGTTTCTATTTTTGAGTGAGTGACACAAAGTGTGAGTTGTGTACAAAGTTACACATTAATATTGTTTGAACATATTAATTTGGTGGATGAAAGAGGTATTCTAGAACAAAATCTTTAAAACCATTCATACATATAGGAATAAAACACGAGATAAAAAAACATTAGGAGTATCAATAGTTATGAAATGATATACATGGGATGAATATAAAAAATGTGAGAAAAGAAAACCCCCTTAAATATTAAGTGTGAGATTTCTTCAGAAAATACCTTTTAAGTACATGATCATTCATTATGGGTAAGCCTAATAGTTATGTTCTCATGAATTATATTGTGTAAGGAAGAAATAATATAGGTGACCCTAATTGTTAGGTGCCTATATCTAATGTGATCTTTGGGTGATATTTAATCTTGAAACTGTAATTGTTGTGATACTAGAGGAAAATAGTTGAGTGGATCTATATAATGAATTAGGATAAATATTTATTCACTCAACTATCTAAGATCCATTTATGATATGATTAACGTGATTGTATACCAGATAATCATGGAATATTTTATGAGTTTGGATGGGATAAGTCTTGAAGAAATATGGATTTTGGTTTACTAAATGGATATGATGCATGAGGTCCACATTTTTATTAGAGAACATTCATTAAAATCCATTGATGAAAAGATATAAATGATGGGGTTTGAGGGATCATAATATGATCTAACACAGAGGAAACAAGCCCAAACACAAGTACCCTTCTTCAAGGAATTAAATTTGTAAGAATATTAAAGAACAACATACTTGTAAATTAATGATAAAGGACTCCATATTCCTTATTCAAGGGATAAATATTGATGATGGTCACAAAGGATGAGTTAAAAAACTCCTACTACCTCCAAGTAGGGGACACTACCCTTTGGATCCACGCTCATAATGTGAGAATTCCCTAAATTATCAAAGTGGAGATAGAAACTTCACTATAATGTTATGAATAAGGATTGAGAGAAGAGAGTGTTCTTTAGAAATATTTTCATGAAACTGATGAAAAAAATCACTACTTTTCTCTCAAAAATTAATGATGGAACCCATTCCCTTTTATAGGCCTCATCGATGTGTTCGATGAATGAATAATATGTTGTCCACATCAGAAGTCATCAAATTCCACCCACGATTTACATCCAATCTATGTAACCATTAAAATCATTCAATGAATGAATGAAAATACTTTAATCCATTCGAAATGGATTAATAAAATATGTATACCATGTGAGATAATTATTTGAATGTATGCATCATATGCACATATTATTGCAAGCCTATCATAGCATACGATTGGGAAACATAAGCACTCTTTGTGATAACAACCTATTTTAGGATATTATATTCACCACATGCATATTTTAGGATATTATTTAGGTTATTTTATCATACTATCCAACTTTTTTTATGTAAAAATCTGAAAATCTCCCACTTGAACTTACATCCCATAAAAACTTAATGAAAAACTTTAAAAATCTTATGAATCAATCCAAAAATACATTCAAATACAATTTCATTGAATGATCTTGATTTTAGAAAAACAATTTATCCAAAACTTTATCTTTATTAAAGGGACGAACCGTGTGATCCTACAGGACTTAATATCATTGAAAAAAATGTAAAATATTTATTTCACAGATGTAAGCAAAGAGAAACCTCTTGTAAAGTGTTAGTACTACAAAAGATACTAAGGGGTCTAGTGTGATATCTATAAAAAAAATCATATCTCTATATGAACATGTCCATCATAATATATATCATATACATTTTATGTAAACATATATAATTAATTTTTCCATGACATCGAGTGTACACTAGAAACACAATAATGTAAATATAGTATAGGATAACTAATATTTTATTGATTTTCTAAAACAAAATAAACAAAATAAAGAATACATCACAATTCATTCATCTAATAGACGATCTCATCACATGTCCCTCATAAAATTAGCTTAAAACATCACATGTGACTCAACTAAGCATAACCATGCATTTACTCAATTTAATTAAATCAAGGGATAAATGTATTTATTCATCCTATAAGTGTAAAAATCTCATCTTAGTTGTGTTCTAACTAACTACTTAATCAACAACATACCCAACCACCCATGATTAGACAAGCCACATTTTAAATTTCATATATAAGGCATCAAAGTATGAAGGTGTACATGCTGAGTATCTTTCTAACCTTAGGTAATAACGATTGATAATTATAATGTACCCCTATGTATATTGGTGACTGTATGAAATTCCATGAGTTATAATTTTGTGATCCAATCCAAGTAATATGTATCTACTTATTACCTCATGAATCTATTATTTGTATCTTGTATACAACCCTTTGTAATGAGTATACGAATCTATTCCTGATAACCTTAACATATCATCAGAACTCATTGTATTCTATGACAATCATCAATAAAAAAAACTCAAATTAATACTTTGAGGGGATATCATCATTCAACCATTCATGTAATGTAAAATATATCACAAATGAATGAATTTTTAATGGATATTTACTTTATTATAATAACATGATACATTTACAATCATTAAAACTAATATCTTATGTGTTTAACACCTATAAATTCTACAAAACCCTCATGTTGTTGCTACGGTTATGGTTTCATCAATGAATTTAACACATTATTTTCATAGACACCCAACCGATCATTACATCACCCCTCTCAATGATCTCTCACGTGAGATAGTATTTTTGAAGTATGTGTTTAGTATTTTGGTGAGACTAGGGTTCCTTAGCTCGAGAAATAGCTCCATTTTTGTCACTATATAGATTAATTTCCCCTTTTATACTATGAAACACTATAAATTCAGTATTTAACTTCTTTATCCAATAAAATTCCATCACAAAATTTGATATAGTGATGTACTCAACCTTTTTTGTTCAGTTTTCCATAGTGACTTTTTTGGAACTCTTATAAGAAATAGCTCCACCTTTTAGGAAAAATATAAAACCAGATTGATATCTCATGTCATTTTTATCAGTTTGGAAACTAGAATCACTATATCCTTTTAAAAAGATCTTATTTTATCCTCTAAAGACCAAGAAATTAGCCTTATCCTTTCTCAAGAACATAATAATATTCTTCATAACAATCTAGATACTATCACCAAGATTGGATTGGTATCTAGTAGTTATGTTCAAAGCATAAGATGCATAAATTTGAGTACACAACATGACATACATGACATATCCTATAGAAGATTCATACTGATTTCTATCCATTATTTCTAACTCTTTTGAAGGATCCTAAATATTCTTAAGATTCATACCATGAAATACTAATAAATATTCATTTTTAGAGTTCTCCATGATAAAACACCTTAGTAATTTAAAAATATATGTGTTTTTACTCTGTCTAAGAAATCAATTAGATCTATCTCTATATTTTGTCTTACCCAGTATGTAGGAAACTTCACCCATGTCTTTTATTGGGAAGAACTTACCCAACAATATCTTCAAAAAGTGAAGTGTCTGGATTTCATTTCTACTTAGTAGTATGTCATCGACATACAATAACAGAAATACTATTATAGTCCCACTAATTCATTTATATACATAAGAATAATCTATGTTATTAATGAAACCAAAATCTTTTATTGCATCATCAAATTGTATTTTCCAAATTTGAGATGCTTTCTTGAGTCCATAAATATACCATTGTATTTTTCATACCTTAGAAAACTCATTTGACACTTCCAACCTTTCAAGTTATATCATATACACATCCTGGACTAAATTATCATTAAATAAATCATTTTTAACATCCATTTGATATATCTAAAAAATAAAATAATCTTTTTTTGGAAAGTAATATCTAAATAGAATTTATCCTCGAAATGGGCGAAAAGGTGTGAGGATCCACCCTCCACTGGTACCCCTCTCAGGCTGGCAGTGAATAGAGGGACAACCCTCAAAGCCTACCTCCATTAGGCCATAGGTTGGTGATATCAACATGAGTATAAAATACATATAAACATGGGACATTACCCTCTTTATAAAATTTAAGTACAAAAGATAAGATTATATCCACTAACTAACACTATCACATAGATAATAAATATCCTAATGCATGAATTTATTTTCATGCATTACATAAAAAACTAAAAATAGACCAAAAGAAACACTTAGAAAATGACCAAGAACTACAACAACTCTTTAAATACCATTTTGAGCTAGTAATACCCAACTCAATCACCGACCAACTTATATAGACCCAAAAAATAGTTTATGTATACATAGGTTGAGTATACAGGTCTACTCAGTAGGATCCTCCCCGGAACCTCTTGTGAAAATTTTAAAGAATCATACTCAATCCCAGTGAATAAAAAAATGAAACCAACTCATTACCTAAATGGGTAAAAGTATACCCAATCATTACCAAGGATCACTCACTAAGTAACACATACATGTAATACTATCTATATCAAAACCTATATGTAAGAAATATACCCCGTATCCACTTACCCACTGGTTTTCCTATCTGATTATCCAATTTCGAACATTATGTACTAAAATCCCTTCCATACATAAATTCACCTCTGATGTGGTTCAAGCCTTGGATCTACCTACCCTAGTCCCATGCAGGTCGCAACAATACATTGTTGACATCAAATTATATATCCATATCATCACCTCATCCTCATCATATTATCAAAAACCTAGTAGTAATTTTGAAAGACACTAAAACCCATGCATCATGAATTATTCCCTAATATTTCACAACCCATGAAATTACACCTATAGGAAACTACAATCACTATATATGAAATAAAAGTATGTATTAGAACCTCAAGACACTATAACCCACACATAAAAGTAGATTAAAACTATGATCCATCACAACCCACATAAGCACATACCCCATACCTTAATCTATCACATTCCAGATATGGATACCATCATGATATGTCGAAGGGAGAGTAGGACAGAGGGAGAAGTCAACCATTTTTTCCCCTACCAACCTAGATGTTAAGGAAAACACCCATACCCAAAACATTTGGGCATTGGTTTCCTACACGAATCGGGTGCTGGATTGTTTGAAATCATAAAATATAGGAATAGTATCACACAAAACTACACTAAAGGTAAATATTTCACCTTTAAATTATTAGAAAATATCATCCCACATAACACCCGAATTCCAAAATAATTTATAGGGAATAAGATCTCATGTATTCACAGAAGAATAATGATTCATCATATTTAACCATCTTTATTATAAATTAGAAATTACCATTCATTCATTGTTATACCCCTTACAAATTATAGTTTAATAAAATAAATTCATTGCAATCAAACATTCTTTATAATTCACATTAAAAATTTCTTGATTTCCATCCCATGCTCCTTGTATAATTTTGTTCTGCCATATCTTGATTCCATTTAATATATTAATCAATATCTTCATCAATAACCACCATCTCACAAGCTCATTTATTATTTCATTCACCATTCTCTATTTTGGGTACTCTATAACTTATTCTAAGCTACCATAAGAAGATAAACTCGCCGTGTATAAGTCAATTGTAGTAGAAAGTTGGAATACACTATAATAATTATCTGAAAACCAGAAATTAAAAGCACACATTAATAAAGAAGGGTGATCCCAACTCTTAATCCATACCCATCAATACAACCAACACCATCTTAAACAATATAAAATCCTGAAAAATGGAAAATGTTACTATCAACCCATTCCACTCATACCCAATAATTATTCACCAAGTATCCCAACTATACTAGGTTCACACCAAATTACAGTAAGGGATATATCATCCTAGAGAACACATATATGTAATAAAAAATATTTTCATCAAAAAAACTTGAGGGGAAACTATAATAATAACATGAAGTCATTCAAGACTTTAGAAAGAAAGAATAAGATTTCTTAGCCCCAAACATTAATCCCATGAAAGAAACTTTTTATTACCTTCTTGAATTAACTAATTAATTATGGATTGGTCTCAGAAACAAGAAAACCATCATTAGTAACTATCAAAGATAATATTCAACCATAAAAATTATTTAAACAATATATTTATATTTAATAGTTTTAATAAATAATGATAATCAAATTATTATTCCTATTTTATTAATCAATTCATCATTACGATATTTATGTTTTTTATCCAATTTCAAGCATATAAACTATGATAAACAGTAAACCTAAACACAACAAGCAGATAACACAATATCTAAAAAACCATAAGAGGAATAATCAACGAAGTATCAACACACATGATTACAATATCCCTTACAAATCATTATTGATTCTAGTTATTATCTTTATTTAGGTTGGTTCCACCATTTACCCAAAGAAGCTAAATCATGATACTTACACATAGGAACCTGAAAAATGAGAATAAATGAATCCCCTACCTTGGTTATAAATTAAACATTCTCTAAGAATGAATTGATGAAAAAAGGTTTAACCACTACCAAAATCAAAGGAAACCACCTTAGAAACTATCTATAACATACCAAACTCAATCCATACTCGAATCCAAACACCAAATAGAGGAACTCCACAAAAATGAACCTCCCAAAGTAAATAGAACATGGAAGACAAAGAGAAGTGGATAATAGTGAGTACCTTTATTCAAAAGACTTTGATATAACAATCCAAGGTGTTTAGACTCCCAAAGGAAGCAATTAGAGGGTAGTGAGAGGGCAAAGGGTTGACTTGGGTTCAAAAAAATAAAATTAAAACTGAACTAATGAAGTCCCAACACTCTATTTACATAGGATACTTGAAGGAACTATATCATATCATTGAGTCATATAAAACACTCACGGTGCCTCTGGTCAAAGTGTGATATGATTCTTCAGTGTTTGAATTTGTATACCCCCTGATTCTCATGTGTATTAAAAACCATTTTAAGTGTTTTTGACCAGCACCATGACTTGCACTACGGTATGGTGTAGGGAATTTTAGATACCCAGTTGGACACCACAAGCCCTAACCATGGAATAAGAAAAAAATACTCATTGTTTTCACCCAACACACCCAGGCCTTTGGTTTAGAGTGCTACACCTCATCATTTTCTCCTATCTCACACACTCGGCCATGGATTGACCTTTCATTCCACTATTCCCAACACCCTAGGAATTTCAACGGTGCTAGTTTAAAATAGGGAAATGACTCAAGACCTCCAATGAAACCACAATATACACTATAGTGTGGAACTCCTCCATATTTATCGTATGAGGAAACCAAAGGAAAAACAAAATGTATAATGGGGTCTCTAGGAATTATACTACCTGTGGCACACCAATCATTGTAAAACCACCTCAAAAAACCCAAGGACTTAGAACGACCAACAAAAATGTCCAAACCATGATAAAAACTCCAAAAGATATTTATTAAGGAGTAAACCATTCTCATTACTATGGCGTGGTGTCTTTTAAATGGAAAAAACTTCACTCATACCTTTAGAATTACTCTAAAACCCCTTTCATAACTTCCAATACCTGGTAAAACACAAAGGAATGGGTTTAGAAAATAATTCCCTTAAATTAGATACCTTGCAAAAAATTATCAACCTTGATAATTAAAACCAAAACCAGGAAGGAAAGTGTGTTGGGAAAAAATCCCTCAAGGTAACATTGCAACATTTTTGGTTGGTTGTGCTTGTTGACAAGGCAAGTTTTCATGGTGAATTGTTGAGTTCCATAGATTTTGTTGACAATCTATGTTGACAAAGAACCATGAAAAAGGAATGGAAGATCTGGAGGTGGTTGAAAAGAACAGATACAAGGTGGCATCGTCTTCTAGTGTTTTCCAAATTTTTGGGGTCCAAAATTTGGAGTTTGGTGAGCATTGTGAAAAGTGAATTTCCTTGAAGATATCATCAAAATATGGAAAAGGCATAAATTTCATGAATATTAGATTCATGAATTGTATTTCTCAAAGACATTAAGAATATTGAGGGTGAGATCTTTAATTACAATGAGCTTCGCAAACAGTAGAGGTGAAGAGAATTGTAAGGGAACATTGTGGTGGCGACACAAAGAAATTGATGGAATGCTCTATGATTATGATGAGCTCTTTGATATGAAAATTTCAGTGGTGCTTTGCGATATAGAGTGAATTTCAGCGGGAATTTTGAAGCTTTTCAATTTGAGATAACGTAGCAATGACTTTTCACAGAAGGTTCTTGATTTAGTAGAATCACCTATAAATAGGCCTCAACCCCCTTGAGAAAGGTAGAGAGTTTTTAAGAAAAATTTGTAGGTATCGAATAAAAAAGGTGGTTTGTATATGTAGTGTGATTCACGAAAGGTGGGAGCTTCACGACGGAAAATATAGATTCAGGAAAGAGGTGCGTTCAACGTTGGATCAGTGAGCTTTGCGAAGGAATTCGCTTTGTGATGGCCTAAGCTCTAGGAAGGATTGAGATCTACAAATAAGTGAGCTCTGCAAAGGTGTGTGCTTTGGGAAGAATTAGGGAGTTTTCAAAGGCTTGTTTGAGCTTTGTGAAATTGGGATCTTCGCAAAGTAGGGAGATTTGCGAAGGTATTTCGAAAGGTTGCTTCCTAATGATCAATGTAAAAGGGGTATTAATCAGTGGATAAAATTTAGAATTCAAAAGAGTATCTATCTATAACTGAGGATGTATTCATTAGTGATAATGAAGAGACCTATAGGTCTATAAACTGTGAGTGTATCTTCTGAAGAAGCAGTGAGCTCACTTCAGTAGAGAGAGAAGTGAGTTCTCAAATTTTGAATGGTTTTAAATCCAGAGGGATAGTGAGTCTGCTTCAAACCTATAAACAGAAGTGGGCAATTAGTGGATTTGGTACATCGACACATTACCGGTGTATGCTCCTTGGATGTAGTCCAGTGAGGGTGAACCAAGTAAAATTGTCATGTCCTCTGCATTATTTAAGATTTTTTCACAACCTGAAATGGGAAGGAGAGAGAACAGAGTTTTGTCTTACAATGAAACAAGATCAAAGGGGTAGTTGTTTAAATCCGTCATACCCTGATTCACCCCTATCATGGTATCTATCCTAGTGTACCTAACATTTGGTATTAGAGGGAAATGTTTATATTAGTGTTTCTCTCTCAAATGGAGGTCACCAATAATAAATAGATTCTGATCTTTGAAATGAATAATTTTTAGCTATGGAAGAATCAGATGAAACACTACTTCTGATCTTTGGGAATGGATGTGTTTACAACAGCAATGCATAGTGTAATGGCCGATATTAATAGCGGTGCATTAACAAAAGATGAGTGAAGATAATTGGATGATGAAACCAAGGTAATAAATTCTTTAGGGGGATCCCTATCCAATGCTATATATATGAAGGTGATTCCATGAAAAACATCACATTCCATGTGGTATTTTTTTTGAACATATATGAAGGAGATTCCAAGGTCATAGAAGGAAAGCTGCAAGTGTTTTGGAACAAGTATGAAGATATTATAATAAACCCAAATGAGTCTGTTGATACATTCTTTGATAGGGTAAATGTTGTAGTGGAAGACATGTGAGATCTTGGTGAATTTATTGAAGAAATAAATATTGTGAAGCGTATCCTGAGGGAACTTCCCCCTCTCTTAAATCTAAAAGTTTTAGTATTGGAAGATAAGGATATGAAAGAACTTTTATATTACCCTTGTAGAATATGAAATGAGAAATGATGATAATAATGCTATGGAAAAGGGGAAATCCAAAGTGGTGGCATTCAAAGCCATAAAGAAGCTCACTATTGAAGATTCCCAGGAAAAAGAAGAGACAAATGAGGTGGTGTCATTCATTTCCTCAAATATTTAAAGAGGAAAAGGAAAGTTTAAAGGGAAAATTCCACTTTCCTTCTTTAGATGTGTAAAGGTTGGTCATATTATGGTAAGGTGCCCAAAAAAGTTTCAAGAATATGAGGATGTTGATGAAGCTGAAATTCCCAAGAAGTCTTCAGCCTATGTGAAAGGCAAGGAAAAGTTCAAAAGAAACTACTTTAAAAAGAATAATCTCCTTTAACAAGAATGTGAAAATTCAGATGAGTCTTATGTTGAAGAGGTTGAATAGATAGATAACTTCAAAGATCGTAGAGAAAATTATATGGTGGAAGTTGTCGGTAGTTCTCAGAAAAAGGAAGAAACCAACGTTGATGAAGAAGAAGAAGTTGAAGGAAGAGTTGATATGCAAGCTTAGTTTGAGGATTCTCTTGAAGAGATATGTGTTTGGAGAGACAAAACAAAGAAATCCAAGAAATTAGTTCGTGACACTAAATTCTATATGTAGTAGCAAGAATAAGAGAAGTCTGAGTTGATATAAGAAATTGATAAACACAAGTCATCAACACCATAGGACTTAATAATCAGTTAGTGAGTATAAAATCAAGGTTGAAGAATAGAAAAGGGAGATCGATGGATTGAATAACACAATTAATGATCAAATCAAGCATATCAAAGAAATTGAAGGAGAATTTATCGGTTTGTGGAAAAATGTTAAGGATAAAGAAAAACTCTTGACTCCTATTGTGACATCAAGAAATAAGATCACTCAAAAAATCGAGAATCTGAAAATGGAGCATAGTGGTTCTGCAGAAAGGAAACATCAATTATGTTCAGATGCTAAGGCTGATGTGGTGCTTGATTGAAAACAAAAAGCCATGAAAATTGAACACTATGAGAAAAAACGCTTATTGCGACGGGGTATTTGCGACGAGATTTATTCCCGTCGCAAAAACTCCGATGAAAAGATTATTTTTGACGGGAATATATTCCCGTCGCAAATGGTCAGTTATTTGCGACGGAAATACAGGACCCGTCGCAATTGAAATGGCGTAGTTTGCGCGCCAAAATGCGGGAAGCCTATTTGCGATGGGTAGAAGGCTACCCGTCGCAAGTAACCGACGGTGGTAAATAGTATTTGCAACGGGACAATTTTCCCATCGCAAAAAATTATTCACCAGGTGTTATTTGCGACGGGTCCCGTCGCCAATACCGGCGGCGGTAAAGCCTATTTGCGACGATCGCCTTCGACCCGTCGCAACTACCCGGTTGTGGTAAATACTATTTGCGACAGGTAAATTGTCCCGTTGCAAAAAAATATTCACCAGGTGGTATTTGCAACGGGACCCATCGCAAATACCAGCGACGGTAAATAGGAATTTGCGACGGGGATATCCGCCCTTCGCTAATGGTGTGTCGGCAGGCAGATATTTGCGACGGGCCCATCGCAAAAACCCTTTTACCCACCGCCCGTAATTAATGCGGCGAAGGTATTTGCGATGGGGCCCGTAGCCAATACTGGCGGCGGTAAATAGGAATTTGTGATGGAAATATTCTCCCGTCGCTAATGGTGTGTCGGCAGACAGTTTATTGCGACGGGCTCGTCTCAAAAATCTTTTTAACCGCCGCCCGTAATTAATGTGGGTGAAGGTATTTGCGACGGTATCCCATCGAAATACCTAGTATTTGCGATGGTATCCCATTGCAAATACGACTGTCGCAACTAATCTAACCTATATATACACCCCACCTATTTTTTTTCAATAACATTCAGATCTCTCTTCCCCCCTCTCTCTAACTTTCAGCTCTGTGTAGAATTTTTTTTGTTTTAATTTTTTCTTTCGAGAAGCGGAGAGAAGAGGTTAGAAAACGCATATTAATTCAAAATATCGAAGGTATTTATATTTTTATATTTTTTAAATTATTTTTAATTGTTAAATTATTTTTAATTATTAATTTTAATTTTTAATTGTTAATTTTATTTTTTTTAATAGAACATTTAGTAGCTATATAGTATAATTAGATTAAGTGGTTGTACCAAATAATCCTTGTCTGGATACAAACAAGTAGAGGCGGCTCTGGCACAGATGTACCTAGGAGTGAAAACTCTGACAAGGTGTTTTGAGCTTGACTTGGGGTAACCTGGTACATGACAACGGGCCTTGGTGCACTCTTGGTTCAACACTCCCAGAGGATGTTTTGGTAATAATTAGATATAAATATATAATTATCATATAATTAGGAAATAATTAGATTTAATTAGATTTAATTAAAATAATTATCATATAATTAAGAAAGAATTAGATTTAATTAATTAGAAATAATTAGGAAAAAATTAAAATAATTAGGAAACAATTAGATTTAATTAGGAAAAAATTAGATTTAATTAGGAAACAATTAGATTTAATTAGGAAACAATTAGATTTAATTAGGAAACAATTAGATTTAATTAGGAAACAATTATAATAATTAGGAAACAATTATAATAATTAAGAAACAATTATAATAATTAGGAAACAATTATAATAATTAGGAAACAATTATATTAATTAGGAAACAATTATAATAATTAGGAAACAATTATAATAATTAGGAAAAAATTATAATAATTAGGAAACAATTATAATAATTAGGAAACAATTATAATAATTTGGAAACAAATATAATAATTAGGAGTAATTACGAAAACAATTAAAAATAATTAGGAAAAAATTTAAAATAATAAGAAAACAAATAAAAATAATTAGGAAACAATTAAAAATAATTAGTAAAGACTTAAAAACAATTAGTAAAGAATTAAAAAGAATTAGGAAAATTAGCAAGCGTGATTGACTGCTCATCTACCAAAATTTTCTTTTCATTTGTGTGTTGAGGCTTGAGAGGAAACTTCTGCCGCCACATGTAATATCTGCGTTTACTATCAAAATTATCAACCTCCTCACCAACATAGAGGTAAGGAGGTTTATAATTTTGACAGTAAAAGCAGATATTACATGTGGGGGTAGAAGTTTCCTGTCAAGTCTCAACACACAAATGAAAAGAAAATTGAGGTAGATGAGCGATCAATTATGTTTGTTTTTCTATTCAATGATTGATTAACCACCCGACCTATATGCATATCTTCACATTTCTAATTAGTAACATAATTAGTAATATAATTATTAACATAAATAGTAACATAAATTGTAACATAATATAAAATATTATATTACTCTAATATTAATAATTAAATAATACTAATAATATAATTATTTTATTATTATATGTTTAGTATTTATAAAAAAATATTAATATTATTAAAATTATAAAAAAGTTATAAAATAATACAATTATCAATATTTTAAACAAGTTTTGCTTTCTTCTTAACATGTTTAAATCTTAAAGGGTCGCCAATTTTCAGGTCATGCCTAATAAAAAGTTTGCATCAACTGTGTCCAATGTAAACTCTATAATTGTTCTTTCTTGGTTGATCACCTCGCAAGTAGCGTTGAAATAGGACAACCCAAGTCATGTCTTTCTCATTACTTGTATCGTCCTATTGCAACACTACTTGCGAGGTGATTAACCATGTAAGGACAATTATAGAGTTTAAATTGGACATGGTTGACGCAAACTTTTTATTGGGCATGACCTGAAAATTGAAGACTCTTTAAGATTTGAACATGTTAAGAATAGAGAAAAATCTGTTGGAAATATTGATCTTTGTAATAATTAGTAATAATTAATAATAATTAATCAAAAATAAAATAAATTCAAGTACATGGTTATAAATTGGAACAATTTCCAGCGAATTGGCAGATACCTTTTGTTCAACGTCTCATATCTTTGATACTTTCTCCCACTGAAATCAGTATGAAAAATTTGCTCTAACAAATGTCAGAGAAAGTTTTTCATACTGATTTCAATCAGGAGAAAGTTGAAAAGAGACGAGCCATCAGAAAAATCAGAATAATTAGTAATATAATCTCCACAACGATGATTACAAAATTTTATTTCATTATTCAAGCATATTTCATTTTTCCAAGTATTTCTAAGTATTTCTAAATTAATAATAATTAGTGGGGATGATTACAAACTAACTGTGTCGCCTATAATTATTGGTAATTACTAAGAAATAACTGTAATTATGTATCTTCTATTTTTATGATATTGTTTTTCTTATATAAAATTATTTAACAACAATAATGGTTTTAAATTTTGTAGAAACATATATATGAATATGGAACAAGGAAATCGATATCAATCATTATTAGATGATCGTGCTTGGATAAATCAGTGCGGAAATTCAAACGGTTCTAGTTTAAATCCTGTATATGTTGATGGTGTTGAAGCTTTCTTATCATTTGCATCATCAAAACTGGAATTTGTTTCAGAAGGGACAATTAAGTGTCCTTGTAAAAAATGTGCTCTGAAAATGTTAAGACATTTGACATCATTGAGAAACATCTCTTGCGTTATGGTTTTCAATCAGATTATATTTTTTGGTATCAACACGGTGAACGCAGTTCTAGAGAAGATACTAATAATTTGATTCCGGATCCATCACGGTTTCAGAATTTAGTACATGATGTTGCAGGGTCATCCGTTCAATAAACATAAATCGAGGATGATGTTGATTTACCTCCCGAGTTGGAACTATCTAAATTTGCTGAGTTGTTCAAGTCTGCTGAGGATGCATTATATCCTGGTTGCAAGATAAGCAAATTAGAAGCAGTTTCAAAATTTATGGCTATTAAATCAGATAATGGAATGTCATATAACTATTTTGATTAGATATTTTCTTTGGTTAAAGCATCGTTACTTGAAGGAAATGTGCTGCCTGCTAATTATTATGAGAGTAAGAGACTAGTTCATAATCTGGGCCTTAGTTATCAGAAGATCCATGCATGTTCAAATGATTGCATCTTATATTCTGGTGAAAATGAGTCGTTGGATAGTTGTACCACATGTGGACAATCGAGGTATAAAGAAGCTCAATCAGGGAAGTCTGGATTGATTCTTGTAAAACAGTTGAGATATTTCCCGCTTACACCCAGGTTATAACGTTTATTTATGTCTCAGAACACAACGACAATGATGTCATGGCACAAAACCAATATTTCAAATGGTAAAATCTTGATTCATCCATTTGATGGTGATTCATGGAAATATTTTGATCAAGTGCATCTGTCTTTTCCTTTAGAATTCCGGAACGTGCAATTGGGTCTTTCTACTGACAGTTTTTTTCCATTTGGATCTTTTGGTAGTCAGTATTCCTATTGGCCTGTCTTTATAACTCCGTACAATTTGCCTCCATGGATGTTGATGAAAGAGCCTTATATCTTTTTGAAATTATTAATCCCAGGACATCCAAAAAAGAATATTGATGTTTATTTGAAACCAGTGATTGATGAGTTAAATTTATTGTTGAGTCATGGTGTTGGTACATATGATGCTACTGCGAAATAGAATTTTGTAATGAAAGCTACTTTGATGTGGACAATTAGTGACTTCCCGACATATGGCATGTTATCTGGGTGGAGTACACATTGTCCAAAATCATGTCCTTACTATATGGGAGACAACAAAGCATTTATGCTCGTGAATGGAAAAAAACCTTGCTATTTTGATTGTCATCGCAGATTTCTTCCAATCGATCATCCTTTTCGGAGGAATAAATCTCATTTCAGAAAAGGCAGAATTGAAATAGATGAACCTCCAAAAATGATCTCAGGTACAGAGTTGAAATCAGTTTTATTTTGATTACCTTCCATCACTTTTGGACCGAAAATAAACCAATATAAAATTCATGGCTTTGGGAAAGAACACAATTGGACAAAACAGAGCATTTTTTGGAATCTTCCATATTGGTCTGATTTGTTGGTATGACACATATTGGATGTCATGCATATTGAGAAGAACTGTTTTGATAATTTATTTCATACAGTTTTGGATATACCAGGTAAAACCAAAGATAATGTAAAGGCACAATTAAATCTTGCCTAAATTTGCAGGCAACCAGAACTTGAATTGTTTGAAAATGTCAGATCGCAGAGATTAATAAATCCAAAAGCAGCTTATGCACTGACCAAAGAGAGTCGCTTATTATTTTTTCAGTGGATTGTAGATTTGAGACTTCCAGATGGCTATGCTTCCAACTTGGGCAGATGTGTTAAAAATGGTCATATTACCGGATTAAAAAGTCATGACTGTCATGTTATAATGGAAAGACTTATGCCTATTGGATTAAGAGGTTTGTTGAATTATAATATTTGGTATTCGATAATAGATATATCATATTTTTTCCGAGACATGTGTGCGGCGACAACAGACTACGATACACTAAGTAAACTAGAAGAAGCTGTTTTTGTAATTATATGAAAACTGGAAAAAATCCTTCCGCCGGCTTTCTTTGACTCAATGGAACATTTGATATTACATTTTCCACATGAAGCAAAATGTGGAGGTCTGTTTCAGTTTTGATGGATGTACCCATTTGAGATATGCACGCAGAAATTGAAGAAAAAAGTCCGTAACAAAGCATCAGTTGAAGGCTCAATTGCTGAAGCTTATTTTCAAGAGGAAATTGCTTTATTCTACTCTCATTATTTTGAATATGAATATCCCTCAAAATTTAACCGCATGGGCCGGAACGAGGGGAATGTTGATGATGATATGAACAATCAATTATCAGTTTTCAATCAGCCCGAACTTGGCTTTGGTGGAGTTCATGATAGATGGATTTTAGATGATGAACATCATAGAGCTCATACATATGTTCTACTCAACTATGAAGAAATGTCATCAATTGTATAGTGAGTGATCCTATCCCTTATTCTATAGATTCTGTTACATTAAATTAATCATATTGTATTTGTAGTTTATATGATGATCATATCAAGAAACAATTTTCACAAATTACAGCAGCTGACTTAGAATAACGTCGGCAAAAAAATTTTTCCTACTGGTTTCAAAAACTGGTAACATACATTCTTTTTTAGTTTTACATATAAAATGAATTTATTACTTGTAATATTGATAAATGTTTTACAAATTTTCAGGTATATGTACATGCTGATAAGATTGATAGTCGATTGCGTATATTGAGTAGCCCACCATCCAAAATGGTTAAATCTTATAATTCATATGTGGTGAATGTTTATTGCTTTCATACACATACATATGGGGAATCAAAGAAAACAATGAATAGTGGTGTTTTTTTGAAGGGATCACATCATAGATATATTGAAGTTGACTTTTACGGCATTCTTGAAGAAATTATTGAACTGTGTTATTTGGGACAGAATTATGTAATAATGTTTAAATATCGATGGATGGATATTGAGAGAGGCTTACGTATTCATACGACTCATGGAATTGTTGATATTAAACATAAAAGTATTCTTGCAGTAAATGAACCATTTTTATTGGCTCATCAGGCACATCAAATTTATTATGCAAAATACTGTGCTACTGTAAAAGATTTGGATGATTGGTGGAGTATAATAAAAGTTAAATCTCTAGAAAATCAGTTTACTCAAACTGAATGTGGTTCCACTGAAGTGCAAGGAAATTAAATTTTTCAGGACACTCCTCAAAACACATCTTTTTCACAAAGTGACATGAATATCGAGGATGACACCCCACATTTAAGGGTTGATGGTGATGATGTTGTCAATGATGTTACAACTGAATTTGAAATGACAAGAGATGGTGAAAGTTAAACTAATATGGAAATTGATGATGTTGATGAGGAAGATGAAGACATTGATATTGACAACTATGAAGATGATGATGAAGATGAACATTGACACTGTAGAATGCTGGTTAGAATCATAACAAATATATATCAATACATAATAGTTATTTTCAATTGTTTGGTAATAACAATCATTTCATGTTTCAGATGGACTCGGAAACATTTCGTCAGTTGCTGGAGGCTGATCTACCTATGGATGATGAGGTTCTTGAGTCATCTGACCCTCAGGCTATTGGCACTACAGGGAGCACTCGGAGGGGGCGTGGTCTTGCCAGACTGATGATTCCAGATCCTATCCTGGAGCGACGCCCACCTCTTGGATTCGATGCGCACACGCGGTGGTATGGTAATCTGTGTATTTTAGTTATCTTTCATTATAATTTATTAATATTCTAATTTATTAATATTCTAATTTTTTGATTATTTGTTTTTTTCCACAGTTTTACGCATATAGCTATTGGACAGGGGAGTGCTATCTTGCGAAATTATTTTTCTCAGCCCTGGCTCACATGGGATCAGATTCCCGCTGATGTGCATGCCGCCATGTTCGATCATTGGATAGTACGTAATTAAATATTATTTATTTTGAAATTTAATTCATTAATAACTTTATATCAGGGTTTATGGTATCCCATCGACGAGAGAATGCATGCCACTATCCACGCGGCATGGGTGGTGTCTATGCGTGACCGTTTCTATTAGTTTTTGCATAATTTAAGAAATACAGCTATGAAGAAAGCCGGAGAGACTGAATTTGATGAGTCCTGTAGAGCCCACCGACCAGAGTACATTTCATCTCACATTTGGGATGGATTATGTACACACTGGTTGGGTGGTGGGTTTCATAGGAGATCTGCATTGGGTCGACAGAATCGGGGGAGACAAGAGGTGACGCATCGAGCCGGTAGTCGTACATTTAGTGCGCATAGATAGCGTCTAGTAAGTAATTTTTTTAATATTTTATACAACTTTAAATATAAAAAATTTATTTTATATTCCTATAGGAAGCCGAGAAGCCCGGTATTACGACGTCCGGCGTTTATCGGAGGATGTACACTGACCCGACTACTGGAGAGATTAGAGGTGACCACCAACGTCAGATTGTGGTTAGTATTATTTTCTCTTCAGTTTTCAAATTAAATACATATAATATTTTCATTATTTTAATTTCTAATTGAAACTTAAGGAGTCATATAAGGCTGTGACCTCTCAGACACAGGCTGAGAGTCAAGACGAGACAGGTGATCAGACTACTGCCCACCATTTTGATGAGACGACATGGATGCAGGCGACCCAGTATGGCTTCGAAAAGGGCCTAGTAGTTGGTATCAGCTCGAGAGGAGCTCATGGAGAGACATCATCTTCTGCCTCACAGTATCAGGAGCAGCTATGTGCTCAGAGTCAGCTTATAGAGGATTTGCGTTAGGGCAGGAGCAGATGCGTCAGCAGCACAATGAGGAGATGCGTCGATGGCAGGAGCAGATGCGTCAGCAGCAGGATGAGGAGAGACGTCGATATGAGGAGCAACATCAGGAGCAGATGGAGTATATGCGTCGTCTGACTGATATTTTAGGGATGAAGTTTCCTCTACCACCTCCTTCAGGTCCTCCAGATTATCCACCCCCAGTGATTTTTTTAGATATAATAAACATTTGAGTTCGTAGTTTATTGTTATATTAACTATTTACAATTCCTCTTTCATATTGGTACAAATATTGCATGATTTAATTTGTTTTTATTTTTTTAATATTTTATTACTTATTAGTATTATTTTTAATGTCTTTTTATTTTAGTAATATTACTTTTAATATTTTATATTTATTGTTAATATTGAGAAGTTTATAATTTTATAATTTTATTAATATTAATAATATTAATATTATTTTTTCATAAATATGTATGTTTATTTTAATAATAATAATATTATATTAATTTTTTATATTAATAATATTAGTACTATTATTATTATTTTTTGATATTAATATTTCATAATATATAATATAATATTATTTATATTCATATTATTATTATTTTTTTATATTAATATTTCATAATTATATTATATATATTTTTTATTATTAATATTATAATAATATAATTTATTTATATTATTAATATTACTATTATTATTATATACAGAATTTAATAATAATAAAATTATATTTTTTTTTTATATTATTAATATTAGTATTATTATATTATATTATATTATTTATATTCATAATATTATTATTTTATATTAATATTTCATAATTATATTTTATATATTATTTTATTTATATTATAATAATATAATTTTTTTATATTATTAATATTATTATTATTTTTATATAATATTATACGATTTTTAATAATTATTATTATTATTTGTTTTTTTTAGTATTTGCGATGGGAATATTTGCGACGAGATTTCCCGTCGTAAATATTTTTTTACTGTAACATTTGCGATGGGAAGAATACCCATCGTAAAAACATTTCTGCGACGGTCCATCGCAAATACCTTTTTTAAATTTCGTATTTGCGACGGGTTAGAAACCCGTCACAACTAATATATCTGCGACAGACCGTCGCAAATACCTTTTTTATATATAAACGGAAACCCATTTGCGACGGGGAAAAA
Organism: Viscum album; assembly: GCA_963277665.1. NCBI lineage: Eukaryota > Viridiplantae > Streptophyta > Magnoliopsida > Santalales > Viscaceae > Viscum > Viscum album. The sequence continues at coordinate 1,710,409,306 of OY728137.1, read as the reverse complement.
ATACTGTCGCAAATACTCTTTTTGCGACAGGAATGCCGCAAAAACACCTATTTGCAACGCTGTTTTCGGCAACGGGCGATTTGCGACGGAGCCCCGTCACAAAAGACCTTTTGCAACGGGATCCAGTCGCAAATTGCCCATCGCAAATATTCAGTTTTCCTGTAGTGGAAGTCATATCTCAAGCACCCGTTCTGAGATTGAATATTGATTTGGGCACAAAGAAGAATAAGAATATTTAGATATCCCTAGGAGAAACAAGCAGTGCATAAGTGACACGTAGAAATGCACCCTATATTAGGTGTTATTGTTGTGGAAAGATGGGATATTCACAATATGTGTGTTCTATAGCCAAGATATACCTAAGGGCACAAGAACAATAATGTAATCCCAGAAGATCTCGATACTATAGAACATCATTTGAGGGAAATTGTTTTTGGTATGGAGAATTTGGGCACATGGCTAGATATTGTACATCAACCATGTAGATGAATGTTCCAAGGTAGAATGAAAGTAATTGTGAGCGGCTAATCAACAAAACAATAGCTGAGTTGAAAATGAAAAATCGATTTACAGCTCTGTAGGATGAAGCTGGGCCATCGCACTCTGTGGAAGATCTTGTTTTTCAAACTACACTAAGTGTGAGGTCAAATACATGGATCAAAAATAAAAAGGATGAGAAGGAAGTGGTGGCTTAAATTTCCCTTAAAGCATCATACTGTTCTGGTGTATGGATCCTTGATAGCGGTTGCACATCTCACTTGACTGGAAATAAGTATTTTGTCATAGGAATAAAGTATGACAAATAAGGAGTTTTCAAGTTTGGAAATGATGAAGGACTAAATATTATTGGCTCAGGCAAGGCTTAGTTTGGGGGTAAAGAGATGAGATGTGATGATGTATTGGTAGTAGAAGGCCTCAGTCACATTTTTTTTAGCGTCAGCCATCTATGTGACTTAGGGAATTCTATAAGGTTTACTAAGAAGATGTGTATCATCAATGGAAAATATGGTGTAGTGGTTCTACAGGGAAAAATAAAAAAGGGAAATCTCTACCTGGTAAGTGGAGAAAAAGATATGTGCTTTCTGTCAAGAGAGGAAGAAAACAAGCTGTGGCATAAACGAATTGTTCATCTATACCAACCATCCTTGGAAGATATCGTAAAGTGTGATGTAGCAAGAGACCTCCATAATCTATCACGTGATCGGACTCATACATGAGATTCATGTCAAAAGGGAAAGATCATCAGAAATATGTACATGGAAAAGGAAAAAAAATCAAAAAGAGTGATTGAATTGGTGCAAGATGATGTTTGTGGACTTGTCTCACAAAGATCTATTGACAGAAAGAGGTATTATGTTCTATTCATTGATGAATATAGAAGAATTACATGGGTATTATTCATTGCCCATATGTCTGATATGTTGAGTTGCCTAAAGAAGTACCATAGGGAGTGTGAAAATATTCTTGGACAGAAATTTTTTATGTTTCGTACTGATAATGGTACAAAATTTACAAACAGTCAGGTGGAAGACTAGCTCCAGAAACATAGGATAATGAATCATGTTTCTCTAGTGGGAACTTCCCAACATAATGATGTGGTTTTGAGGAGAAATCAGATCATCAACAACATGGAAATAATGATTCTCATTGAAAAATACCTACCAGAGAAATTTTGGAAGGAAGAAGTTTTGACAACAATCTACATTTATAATAGGTCTCTATTGTGTCTGAAGGAAGGAAAGACTCTATATGAGATGTGGTTTGAAAATAATCCAATAGTGAAATACTTTTAAAATTTTGGAAGTAAGTTCTGTATTCTCACCAAAGAAAAACACACGAAATTTGATTTATAAGGAGATAATGGGATATTCCTTGGCTACTATGGAAAAAAGAAATAATACAAATGTTTTAATAAGAGTCCATGAAAATTAGTTGATATAAATGATGTCACTATAGTGGGGAATGAATAGGGAATTCAATGGAACAATGAATAATTTTCTGATGAAAGTGATGAGGAGGAAAGAAATGTAGGGGGAGCAAAAGTGGTCGATACCGATTCAAAATAAGATACTAATGATGAGCATGAGGATGTAAAATCCATATCTGCATAGAATACATGAAGTCGAGCTGAAATTGATAGAAAAAATATCATTGGTGATCAGACAATGCTTATTTAGAGAAGAAGAATGAAATCACTACAACAGAAATATTTCTTATCTCAGGTGGAACCTAAATTCTTTGCTGATGCAGCTGAAGATGAAAATTGGGTTCAGGGTATGAATGAAGAGCTATATCATATTGAGAAGAATTAGACATGGGAGATTATTTCGAGGTCAGAAGATAAGAATGTCATTCAGACTAAATGGGTCTTTCGTAACAAGATGAATGAATATGGAACATTTATTCGAAACAAATAATGACTTGTGTGCAAAGGATACTCCCAAATATAGGGTATAGATTTTTATGAGATATTTTTACCAGTTGCAAGGTTGGAGAAAATATGATTATTCCTATCCATTGTAGTGAAACAAAAGTTCAAAGTGTTCCATATGGGCGCCAAATCTGCATTTTTGAAAGGGGTTCTGGAGGAGGAATTTTATATTGAGTAGCCAGATGGTTTTCTCATTCGTAAAGATGAGAACAAAGTTTTTTTATATAAGAAATCATTATATGGGCTTAAAAAAGAACTAAGTGCTCGGTACTCGCGACTTGATCAGTATTTGAAGAATCTTGGATTTTAGCGTGGTGGGGTTGATTATAATATCTATTTCAACAATGATAGTAGAAAAAGGATGATGGTTCTAGTTTATGTTGATGACATAATATTTGGTGGCTCAGATGAAGCTCAGTACGCACAATTTTCCAAATTCATGAAAAGTGTGTTCAAAATATCAATGATTAGAGAGATGAAAATTTTCCTTGGTTTACTGGTGACACAAGGAAGGAATAACACTTCCATTTCAAAGTACAAATATTCCAAGGAGGTTTTGAGAAGATTTGGAATGGAAAATTCCAAGGATATGAAGACTTCGATTGCTACCCAAATAAAATTATCAAAAGATAATGATGGAAAGACAATTAATTTCACAGAATATAGGCAGATTATTGAGAGTTTACTATACTTGATAGTGAAAAGACCTGATATTGTTTTCACCACATGCCAATCAGTGTGATATCAAAGCAATCTCAAGGAAATACACATGCTTTCAGTGAAAATAATACTTTGGTATATTAAAGGAACTATGGATTTTAGTTTGATGTATAATGAAAAATATCAGCCAGAGCTATTGGGATATACAGATACATATTGGGATGGTTCAATAGATGACATAAAATCAACATTATGAGGTGCTTTCTATCTTGGTGGATTGTGTATTTCTTGGCTAAGCAAAAAGAAATATTTCATTTCATTGAGCCGTAGAAGCTGAGTATATTGTGACCACTCAATCATGCACACAATTATTATGGATGAAGCAGCAGCTTGATGATTTGAAAGTTGAAGTGATGTATCTGATCGTAATCTAGTGTGATAATTTGAGTGTTATAAATCTTCGAAAAAATCTAGTCCATCACTCAAAGAAAAATCACATTGAGATCAAATATCATTTTATCATAGAGAAGGTGGAGCAAGGGATTGTGAAGTTGAAGTATATTCCTACAGAACTACAGGTTGTGGACATTCTAACAAAGGCCTTACCCAAGGAATATTTTTAGAGGAATCGACTAGCTCTGAGAGTTTATTCGACTCCCTAAACTAAAAAAGTGTGGATGTGGGACCCCCTCTCCCTGAGGTATGGTGTGTTTTCCTTGATGTTCTTATTTGTGTTATCTACTCTATTGCAGACCACAAAGGAGTGACCTTTGGGTTTGTTGACAAAGGGGGAGAAAGAGTGAATCATTAAGGGGGAGAAACTATGGGTTTTTATGGGAGAAGATGTCTTAGTGAAAGACATGGGGAGAAGATGACAGGTGGAGCAATGAGATAAGGGGAGAGTAACGAGATATGAGGATAGTATCAAATCTGACGATGCTTGAAGTGATCGATCAATGATTAGATATCATGAAAGATGAGGTTCGTGATGAAAGAAGTTTATTTATATCAGTATGGTATTAGTGATTGGTGTCATTAATGAAGTGATTCATTAATAATCGTTTCATACTACTCTTGTTTCTCATGCCGAGCATTGTTCATGTGGGATTATATTATGTGGTGAGTGAATCTCTAGTTGCTATCTGAATCGCAATAGGAAAATGATGGTAGAAGATTCAGTGAGGTATCAAAGTGCATATAATCATTATGAGAATATTTTTTTACAAACCCAAAGGGGGATATTGTTGGGAAAAAATCCCTCAAGGTAACATTGCAATATTTTTGGGTTGGTTGTGTTTTTTGAAAAGGAAGGTTTTCATGGTGAATTTTCAAGTTCCAGAAATATTGTTGACAATAATTATTTGCAAAGAACCATGACAAAGGAATGGAAGATCTGGTGGTGGTTCAAGAGAATAGATACAAGGTGGTACTATTTTCTAGTGTTTACCAAATTTTTGGGGTCTAAAATTTGGAGTTTGGTGAGCATTTCTAAAAGTGGATTTCCTTGAAGATCTCATCAAAATATGGAAAAGGCACAAATTTCATGAAGATTCACTTCATGAATTGTATTTCAAAAAGACATGGAGAACATTGATGGTGAGATCTACGATTATGTTGAGCTTCGAAAATAGCAGAGGTGAAGAGTATTGCGAGGGAGAATTGTAGCGGTGGCACAAGGACATTTATGGAACACTCAGCGATTACGATGAGCTTTGTGATCCAAAAATTACAGTGGTGCTTCGCGATATATATAGAATTTTGACAAGAATTTTAGAACTTTGTGATTTGAGCTGATGTGGTGCTGACTTTTCACGAAAGGTTCTCGAGTCAATTGAATCACCTATAAATAGGACTCGACCCCCTTGAGAAAAGTATAGCGTTTTTCAACAAAATTTTTAGCTCTCGAATAGTGAAGAAGGTTTGTGGAGGCAGTGTGTTTTGCAAAATATAGGAGCTTCATGGCGAAAAATCTCGCTTCGCGAAAAAGGTGTGTTCCGCATTGGCTCAGTGAGATTCATGAAGGAAGACACTTTGCGACGACCTGAGCTCTGTGAAGGCTTGAGCTCTATGAAGTTGTATGCACTGAGAAGCAGTGAGCTCTGTGAAGGTGTGTGCTTTGCGAAGAAGCAGGGACTTCATGAAGGCTTTTTTGATATTTGAGAAATTGGGAGCTTCGTGAAGTAGGGAGCTTTGTAAAGGTACTTCCAAAGGTTGTTTCCTAATGATCTGTGGCAAAGGGTTATTCATTAGCGGATGAAATTTGGACTTCAATAGAGAATCTATATATAAATAAGGATGTATTAATTAGTGATAATAAAGAGACCTATAGGTCTATAAACTATGAGTGGATCTTATAAAGAAGTAGTGAGCTTAGTTCAGTGGAGAGATAAGTGAGTTCTCAAATTGTGAATGGTTGTAAACCAGGAGGGACAGTGAGTCCTCTTCAAACCTATAAAAAACAGTGTGCTTCTAGTGGATTTGGTACATCGATACATTGCTGGTGTATGATCCTTGAACGTAGCAAAAGTGAGGGTGAACCAAGTAAAATTTCCATTTCCAGTGCTTGCTTTAATATTTGTTCATACTCTACAATGGGAAGGAGAGAGAGATAATAGAGTTTTTTCTAACAGTGGAATAATATCAAAGGGGCAATTGTTTAAATATTTCATACCCTAATTCACCCCCTCTCTCAGGGTATCTAGCCTAGTGGTCCTAACAAAGTGGAAAAGAGAATAACCAACCATCTATTGAGAAAAATTTCAATAATATTACTATAACATACCATCAGCAAAACATCATTGGGTAAGATCACATAAACAGTAATGACTTGACCCACCGGGGTCCACTTGTCTAGCAGAAATCCAGGTGTGAAAACCCCAATCCCACCTCCAATAGGTTAGGGGATGGAAAAAAGTAACAAAAAGGCATAAATGAAATGGGAGGCCTTAGACTAAGTATTTTTACACACACACACATCCATCTCCATGAAAAAATATAGAGGAATAATAAAATGTTATAACATCTAGAGAATAACCATACATGTGATAATCTCTAGGAAATATATCGGATCACGATAGTGTAAAACAAAGTAAAAAGGAGGGAAAATACAAACCCAACCATAATTGAAGTCCCAACCTGAAAACAACCAGAAAAAGAGTAAAAATTATAGATCCTAGCTCTAGATCTCTAAGTTAGACCACCAAACATGGTCAATGAACCCAAGTGTCACTTTTTTCCTCCAATGTCACCATTTATGATCTTTTTATGTGTATAATACATGACACCTATAGGTAAATCCCATGTAGGGGTGAGTATATACATTCCTTGTAGTATTCCCTATAAACCAAAAAGGGATCACTAGAGATATACAATAAAAATCAACTCAACCCATAGAGAGAAGGAAAACAAAACCCAAGATAAATGATCATAAATAAACCTAGATGATAGAGAAATTTTATCTTCATCTCCACAACCCAGCTAAAGTCAATGATCATTCCTACAACTTCAAGGGTTTATCTCTGATGTTCAATATCCCACATGTCTGTACAAGAAACTGTATAGAGGACCCACAACTTACCATTGTGTTTCATAGTCAAGGGGGGATAATCTCCAAAAGAGGACCCTCACATTATTATGATAGGGTACAAAAATCATTAGATAGAGTAACCACAACTTAGTTTGATAGGGGTGCTACTCAGTAGATAGAGGACCTACACCTTAGTGCGTCTGGGGGGTGCCACTCAGTTGATAGAGGACCCGTGCCAAGGTGCGATGGGGGGGGGGGTGATACTCATTATATAGAGGACTCATGCCCTAGTGCGGAGGGGGGGGACTCAGCCTATGTAGAGAGTATGAGGGACCCACAACCTAGAGTGATAGGGGGTTTCCTACCCTAACATATAGATGATTATCCTACCCGATCACTACTATTATTCAAGTGTCCCCTGAAGATGTGTCATGCTTGCAACACCTTTCATTATGAATTGAAATACACTATGAAGGATACTACTATGTTTTTTATAGAAACCACTCAGGATAGGCTACTCACAGGACAAAATATGAGTCTCGAAGAAGGAGATATATAAGGTAGAAGTATCTGGGAGAAGTACAAAACATGTGTGTGAGGTTACACGACACGTGACATCGCCTCATCATCTATGAAAGTTCTCCCATGGACATGGATTGTATAGCAACCCAAACTTTTCTTAAATTAATATTAAATAATTTTAAAGATAAACAAAATAATAGTAATACTCATAGAGGATCCAAAGTTTTAGTGTCTTGGTAAAACTAGGACCATTGATAACAATTACTATATCAAGCATAAACATTTATTGAATTTCTTCTTCTCTAGCTTCTTGTTGGAACTTGAACTCTCCTTAGTACATGTATCCACCTGAGGATATACATAAAAAGGGGTGAGATAAAATCCTAGTAATAGGATAGATAAGAACAATATATCATTAGGTGAGCATAATCATATCATAGGAAAGAATCATGAACATGAGAGGAAGAATAAATAAAAGGCTTGAAATGTGGCAATGCATAAAAAATAAAACATCATGTATTAGTGGTTAACTAACACACATACTTGTGAACAAAGATAAAATCTTGTTCACACATAATTTCCCATTAACTCATGAGATTCATCACTTTACCCAATGCATTGGAGCACTGTTTAATTCCAGGCGCACCCATTACATTGAAACATTCATATTACGCTATATAATTCTGGGTGCACCCATCACATCATAACATTATCATTTATCATTCATGAAAAAATGAACATATATAAAAAATGAACATAATTAACCCATGAAAATTAATGGTTTTCATCTCATAATAACACATTCATAAACATTGGGTTCCCAAAAGAAGGAGGGAATAACATACATGTTACAAGAACTGTCAACCTTGAGTGAGAAGTAAAGGTGAGTTATTAATAGAAGAGTTCTTTTGGAAAAGATTTTGTTTGAAATAAATATCAGTGGTAAACATGTATATCCAAGAAAAGGAAATAAAATGATTAAAAAAATGATTTTTAAGGAATAACCATATCAAAAATGGTGTAAAAGAGGGATAACCCGAAGGATGAAATTGGGTTCGAGAATTTCCCCTTACCTTGTATCCGAACACTTCCTTCTCTTTAATGTCCTATATAATGACATTATATTCATTAATTAGAAATTATAGAACCTTTTAAACATGAATAGGGTTAATTTTTGTTTCATTATGTTATTTAATTAGCCTTTCGATGAGTTATAGGGTTTAAAAACATTGTTCAGGAATGTTCATTTTCTATGGTTTTCCTGAGTGGTTCACTTGTATTCTTAAATAAAAGTTTGTGTAGAACATGGATAAACATACAGAAATGATATTTCAAGTTATTAATGATATTACAGAAGTTTTAATGATATTATAATTAATTATATTATATACCATGTGGATGAATCATTAGATAAGAATTAAATGATGATTGTTTGGGTTAATTTGGGCAGTTTTTCGACCACAACGAAATTGTTTTGATTAATCATTTAGTAATATGTTCATAAGATAGTTCCAGAACTTTAAATAGAACATAATACATATAAAATATTCTGGTTCAACCATAAAGTTTGTTTATTGACCAGATCTGAAGGTAGAAATGGAAAAAGAAAACATGTCGTTCTTGAAGGTGATAGATTAACACCTCACGAACAACGTTTTCTTTTATAAAATAAAAGGAAGAGGAGAAGGGGGTTGGATGGTATAATATCCCATTAGTATCATAAAATTACAGTATATGTATGATAATAGAGTTACCATACCATGTGGATGAATATATGTTGGGAGAGAATAATAAAGGAACTTGAAATTGAAAGGAATTTAAAGGAAAGAGAGAGAGAGATAGGAATTACCTCTTGAATCCTCCTCTTGAGATCCTCCTTAAGAAAGCTAGGCTTGGTCTTTTGACAAGACCAGAAGATATTGTACGTGGGGGAGTGTCTAGGGAAGATGTTTGGGTAGATTTTAGACAAGGATTTAAGCTTAAGAGATGTGAGGAAATGAGGGTGTGAAGGGTGATATTTATAGTCAACGAGAGAGGGGTTATCTTAATATTTAATTCCTTAGTTTATTAATTTCCCTTAAGACAAGAAATAGTGATGATTCCATAAACAAGAATATTAAAGAGGGAATGTGAGTTCTATATTTTTTTCTTAAATCACTTTTGATGTTAGGAATAGTGGGTTTAAATTATAATGTATTTATAAGGTAAATTAATGTATTTTATTATTCACCAAAAATCCAAGTATTTCAGAAAAATCCTAGAAATTCACCCCAACCATTTTTCGACGTGTAGAATCCAAAAATAAAGTCCATTTTTCAAAAATTATTTTCTAAATATTATTATTTTAATATTTAATTAAAATCATAATTTGTTATCAAAAACCAGTTTTAAAACATTCATTTACTTATTCTAAAATATAGGTACATAATAATTTCACTTGAATATTATTTATATATTATCATAGGTAAGGTTACTATTCATTAGGGTATATCACTATTCATAAGGGTATGCTACTATTCATAAGGGTAGGTTACTATTCCCCAAAAATTAAATTTTCTTATTGGACTCCAAATAACTTACTGATTGCAACCATGTATGTCAGATTTTCGAAATTATAAACACAGATGTGAAAAAATTATGTTTAAGGGTCACTTAGCACTTAGTAGTTCATTATGTTGTGTTTTCATTTGATTTTATGACATATTTATAAGAAGGGAATTTCCATTGAAAAACATTGGGTCGTTACATTCGTCCCCCCTTATGAAATTTCGCCCTCGAAATTTCACTTTACACAAATAGGTGAAGGTACTTATCCTTCATTGCCTCCTTTGGTTCCCAAGTTTCTTCTTCAAACTTATGATTCCTCCGCAACACTTTGACAATGTGGGTTTTTTTGTTTCATAGAACCTTATCTCTCCGGTCCAGAATCTTTACTAGCTACTCCTCATAGGAGAGATCATCTTCCAGCTGTACCACCTCTTCTTTTAGTACACGTGAGGGGTCCGGTATGTACTTTCTCAGGAGTGATACATGAAACACATCATGAACTTGAGCCATATTTGGTGGAAGTGAAAGTCGATTGGCCACGACTCCTATGCAGTCAAGGATCTCAAAGGGGCCAATGTACCTTGGGCTTAGCTTCCCATTATTTCCAAACCACATGACTCTCTTCCATGGTGATATTTAAAGGAAGACTTTATATCCAATGTCAAACTCCAAGTCCCTTCTATATTTGTCAGTATATCTCTTTTTCCAGCTTTGATCAGCTTTGATGTGTTTCTGGATGACTTGGACCTTCTCTGTCATCTCTTTCACAAGATCTGGTCCAAGTACCATTCTTTCTCCAACTTCATCCCAGTTGGTTGGAGTTCTACATCTCTTTCCATATAGAGCTTAATATGGATCCATTTGAATACTCGAGTGGAAGCTATTTTTTGTATGAGAACTCAACCAATGGGAGATGCTGATACCATACACCTTTGAATTATAGAGAGTAATCTCTTAGCATATCTTCAAGCATCTAAATAGTCCTTTCAGATTAGCCATCAGTTTGGGGGTGATAGGTGATGCTGAAATTTAATTCAGTACTCAAATCATGTTGAAGGATCCTCCAGAATTTAGATGTGAACCTTGGATCATGGTCAGAGACAATTGAGAGTGGAACTCCATGCAGTCTCACCACTTCCTTCACATATAACTTTTCAAGTTGTTCAAGCGAGAGGTCTTCCCAAATAGTGATAAAATGGGATGTCTTTGTGAGTCGGTCAACCACAACCCATATCACATTATTTTGCTTTGACGTCTTCGGGAGACCCGTGACAAAGTCCATAGTAACATTCTCCCATTTCAACATGGGTATAGGCAACGATTGCATTATCCCTTTGGACTTTTTTCGCTCTGATTTAACTTGCTAACATACCAAGCACGTTGAGATATATTCCATGACCTCCTTTTTCATGTTATCCCACAAAAAGTGTTTACAGAGATCACAATACATCTTGGTACTCCTAGGATGGATAGATAATGTTGAGATAGGTGCATTGTCCAATAACTCCTTCTTTGTCTCGGGTGATGAAGGCACACAAAGCCACGTTCCAAAACGAATCACACAATCACCACCGATATGGAACTCTTGCAGCTTCGATTCCTTTACTACATTCACCCTCTTTTGTATCTCCACATCATCCCTTTTTGTTTCCTTAATCTTCTCTTGGATGGATGGTTTCACAATCATTTGAAAAATGTAGGATTTATCCCCTGCACTTATGATTTATAAATCCATCCTTTGTATATCCAAGAAGATAGGGTATTTCCCAATCCATAACATGGATAGAGTAGGAGGTTATTTTCTTCTTAGCGCATTATCTACCTTGTTCTCCTTTCTAGGATGGTAGTGAATAGAACAATCGTAATCCTTGATTAGCTCTAACCATCTCCTTTAACACATGTTGATCTCCTTTTGTGTGATATATACTTTAGGCTCTTGTAGTTGGGGTATATGTCACACTTCTCGCCATATAGGTAGTGCCGCCGGATTTTCAAGGAAAAAATCATGGATGCCACCTCTAGATCATGCGTCCAGTAGTTCTGATCAAGGATCTTCAACTGTCGCGAGGCTTAGGCTATAACATTATCATTTTACATGAGTAATCAACCCAAGCCTTTCTTTGAAGCATCACTATATATCACAAAAATTTCTCCACTTTTTGGTAGTGTGAGTACAGGTGCAGTGATAAGCCTTCTCTTTATCTCTTTGAAGCTTCCCTCACATTATTTTGTGCAGAAATACTTTACTTTTTTCCTTGTTAACTTAGTTAACGGTCTTGACAATCGTGAGAAATTTCTCACAAAACATCGGTAGTACCTAGCTAATCTAAGAAATATACGGATTTCTGTGACACTAGAGGGCCTGGGACATTCCTCAATTGCCTTTGTTTTTGAAGGGTCCACAGAAATTCCCTCATTTGTGATCACATGTCCCAAGAACATGACTTTCTTCATCTAAAAGTCACACTTGCTGAACTTGGCGTACAACTTCTCCTTTATCAATGTCGCCAACACACGTCTTATATGTTCTTCATAATCCTATTTTCTCTTGGAGTAGATGAGAATATCATCAATAAATAATACTAAAAATTCGTCTAGGTAATGTCTAAAGACTCTATTCATAAAATCCATGAAGATTGCAGGGGAATTAGTATGTACAAAGGGTATCACCAAAAACTCAAAGTGCCCATACCTTGTACGGAAGACAGTCTTATGAATATCTTCCTTCTTCACCTTTATTTTATGATATCCAGAATAAAGATCCACCTTTGAGAAGTATTGAGCTTCTCTTAAATGATTGAACAAGTCATCAATCCTTAGAAGAGGTTACTTGTTATTTATGGTTTTCTTGTTGAGTTCTTGATAATCAATACACAACCACATTGTTCCATCTTTCTTCTTCACAAATAGCACTGACACACCCCAAGGTGATGCACTAGGGTGTATGAAACCTTTGTCTAGATGCTCGTGAAATTGCTTCTTTAACTCCTCTAGTTTGATAGGACCCATCCTATAGGGACACTTTGAGATAACAGTATCTCTGGTTATGAGTTATATTGATAACTCTACCTCATGATCCAGGGTAATTCCAGATAACTCTTCGGGAAATACATCACCATATTCCCTCATGATGGACATTTCTGCAATGAAGGCAATTTCTTTCAACTCAACCACTTGGGTGAGGTATGCTTCTTCATAGGGAATCAACATCCACAACATTGAAGGATTTTTCAAAGGAGATTCATGATCTTCCTTTCATTTGTAGAGGAGTATGGGATGGTTCGAAATTTGAAAAGATATTTCCTTTTTCCAATAGTTGATATGTGATCTATATAACTAGATCCAATGCATTCCCATTATAGCATTGAATTCCATCAAGGTAAGTATTACAAGATTCACTAGAAGAATCTTCCCACATATGCCAATAGGAGAAGATTCAAACACTTGGGTTGCGATGATTGCACCACTCTGTGTTTTTACAGATATCTATACTTCAAGGTTTTGGGGCTTCAATTCTATAGTTATAGAAAACTTGAAAGATATAAAGGAATGCGTAGAACTAGAATCAAATAATATTTTTTACATTATTGAGTGAATAGGAAGTGTACCTTGTATGACTTTATTATCTTGCTCCACTTCTGTAGTAGTGATGGAATAAGCCTTCCCTTGTTCCTTTGGCTTTGGTGGATGATAACGCTGATTACCCTCGAGAACTCGAGGTTTAGTGCACTGACTTGCATAGTGCCCTAGATCCCTACTGTTGTAGCATTGAACCATGGGTGGTTCTATCCTTTCTTCCACCCCATTTTACTTCCTTTTCATGTCTTTTGGACACTCTTGAGCATGGTTTCTTTACTTCCCACACTTGAAGAACTTCCCCATCCCTTTGATGTAGTTCCCATGGTGCAACTTACCATATTTTTGGGATGTGGGTCATTGCATTTTCTTCCCACCTTTTTCATTAGATTCACCAGTTTGAAACTCCATCTTTCATTTCTTATCACCATAGCCATGGGACCATTCTACAAACTTCATCTCCACTTTGAGAGCACATTGAAAAACTTCTTTATAACTCCTAAAGTCTCGTTTGGAAAGATCCTTTTGAAGGTGTGGTTTTAATCCACTTAATAATCTATCAATTTTTCTATCATTGTTGATAACAAAACCCGAAGCATACCTTGAAACCCTTGTGAAATTAACTTCATAGGTTGTGATAGATTCTACTTCTTTTTTTCTTGAGCTCTATGAATTCTCTCTCTATCTTTGTGCGAATAGTTCTTGGGAAATACTTGTTAGGAAACATTATCTTGAATTCTTCACATTCCATCTCTTCAATTTCCTCCCTTGGCTTGGTGTTCTTAATCAAATACAACCATTGATCAGACTCTCCATCTAGATGATAAAAGCCTAGTGTCACATTCTCCGTCTCATAATAGTGAAGCACAAAAAATATATTCTCCATGGATTTGACCCACTTCTCCACAACTAGTGGATCGAAAGATCTACTAAACGTCGGTGGTCATTGCCGCATAAAACATTAGATAGCCAGTTTCTTCCTCTCTGGTGAAGGAGGATGTTCCCCATTATTATGGTTATTGTTTATAACCTGAGATAGTTGGATCAGCATCGCTGTGAAGTTCTGAACTCCACCTCCCAAATCATTGGGGATGTCATTTGGGAAATCTTTGCATTGGCCCTCGCACGAGTTGTTGGCCTGGTTTCTCCTGGTTCCGACCATTTTCTAAAATAGAAAATTTTAGAACAAAACATAAGTCAACAAGTCATGAATAACTTATTCATTTGTACGATTTATACTAAAATAATAACATATGGGATCCCTATGTAAAGATTCTTGTATGAAAATTTGTACTTAGTCTCATGCTAGAGGTTTTCTCTAGGGTTCACTAATTCTAATTCCCAAATTAACTAAACCCTACCTCTGATACAAACTATAGGGACCAAAACTTTTCTTACATTACTATTAAATCATTTTAAAGATAAACAACATTATTTTATTACACATATAGGATCCAAAGGTTTAGTGTCTTGGGAAAACTAGGACCATACAAAACAATTACTACATCAAGCATAAAAATTTATTCAATTTCTTCTTCTCTAGATTCTTGTTGGCACTTGACCTATCCTTAGTACATGTAGCCACCTGAGGATATACATCAAAAGGGGTGAGATAAAATCCCATTAAGCAGATAGATAAGAACAATATATCATGGGGTGAGAATAATCATATCGTAGGCAAGAATCATAAACTTGAGAGGAAGTATAAATAAAAGACTTGAAATGTGGAAATGCATAAAAAATGAAACATCATGCCTCAGTGGTTAACTACCACAAATACTTGTGAAGAAATATAGAATATTTTTCAAATATCATTTCACATTAACTCAGGAGATTCATCAATTTACCTAATTCATTGGAGTGGTGTATAATTCTGGGCGCACCATCACATTGAAACATTCATATTACGCTATATAATTCAGGGTGCACCCATCACATCATAACATTAACATTTATCACGCATTCCACAATAAAAATATATAAAAAATGAACATAACTAACCCATGGAAAGGAATTGGTTTCATATCATAAGAACACATTCATAAACATTTGGTTCCCAAAAGGAGGGAATAACATACATGTTATAAGAACCGTCCACCTTAAGTGAGAAGTAAAGGTGAGTTATTAAAAGAAGAGTTCTTTTGGAAAACATTTTGTTTAACATAAACACCATTGGTAAAAATTTATATCCCAGAAAAGGAAATAAAATGATGAACACATGATTTTTAAGGAATAATCATATCAAAAATGGAGTGAAAGAGGGATAACCCGAAGGATGAAATTGGGTTCGAGAATTTCCCCTTACCTTGCATCTGAACGCTTCCTTCTCTTTAATTTCTTGTATAATGACATTATATTCATTAATTAGCAATTAAAGAACCTTTTATACATGAACAGGGTTAATTTTGGTTTCATTATGTTATTTTATGGGCCTTTTGATGAGTTATAATGTTTAAAAACATTGTTTGGGAATGTTTGTTTTTATGGTTTTCTTGAGTGGTTCACTTGTATTCTTAAATGAATGTTCATGTAGAACATGGATAAATATCCAAAAATGATTTTTCATATTATTAATGATATTAATGAAGTTTAAATTATCATATAATTAATTATATTATATACCATGAGGATGAATCATTAGATAAGAATTAAATGATGATTGTTTGGGTTAATTTGGGTGGTTTTTCGACCACAACGAAATTGTTTTGATTAATCATTTAGTAATATGTACATAAGATAGTTCCAGAACATTAAATAGGACATAATACATATAAAATATTCTGGTTCAACCATAAAAATGGTTTAATGACCAGATCTGAAGGAAGAAATGGAAAAAGAAAACATGTCATTCTTGAAGGTGATAGATTAACACCTCACAAACATCATTTTCTTTTATAAAATAAAAGGAAGAGGAGAAGGTGGTAGGATGGTATAATATCCCATTATTATCATAACATTCTAGTATACATATGATGCAGGAGTTACCATACCATGTGAATGAATATATGTGGGTAGAGAATAAGAAAATAACTTGAAATTAAAAGGTATTTAAAGGAAAGAGAGAGAGGAATTACCTCTTGAATCCTCCTCTTGAGATCCTTCTTAAGGAAGCTAGGTTTGGTCTTTTGATGAGACCAGATATAAAATCCCAGGTAAATAAAGAAATAATACATTTTCATTATTATTCATATTTGTGAATTAAATATTAATTTTACTTTAAAGGGGTTGATATGCTCGATGGAGTACCTGATACGCAACAATGAGTTTCTTTGAAATCTTACGTTGCACACTAATAATATAAAAATATTATTTTAAATATAGTTAACGCCTAGAAGTTTTATTTGAGGGAATGAATAGAACTAACTATAATATGATTATACATGTTTTTTTAAATGTTTTTAAATTTATTCAATAAAATTTAGAGGCTTAAAATGTGAATTAATCTAATTTTAAGCATAATTTACTTTAAAAGGTTTATTTACCTCCTTTTTATGGAGAACCCTATTTAAATATAGTTTTATAAACTTTTATATGTTATATTTGACCAAATAAAATTATTATTTAGAATCGGGATATCAAATTTTAATTTGGGTAAAATTTTGGTATTTTTCTGATAAAATTCATTTTTGGATGAATAGTGAAAAATACTGTATTTTAATTCAAAACTGCCTTTTAATATAATTTATTTATATGGTTATATTATCTTTTTAATTGGTTTTAAAGTTTAATTAGATTATATTTGTACCATTTAATTGAATTTTGGTTATTGGAATTAATTTCACTTTGAAATTGGACATAAACAAGTGTCAATCTTTTGATATTATTTCTTAAAAACACATCTTTTATTTTGACGGCGCAAATTAATCTTAAATTTATTTCTTCCACTTCTGTGATTTGAATATGAAAAAATGGATTCCATTTTTTGAATCAGGATGTCCAAAATGTGTAAATTGGTAACTTTAATTTTTAGTCATTATGAATATTTACTTGAGTAAATATTTTATTTACCATGGTTAAATGGTAAATCTGGTAAATAACGGTAAACAAATTCTACTATAATAATATAAAATTACTCTAACAGGTGTCCTAATCCTATTGGTTGATACACATCCGACCATGAGCATCATTGGGTCGATTTTGGGACCCCATGGGGCCATTTTGGAGTGATAATAACACTTTATTTTAATTAACTTAAAGTAAAGACAAAAATGACATAAACAAATATCTTCTTGTAAATTAATTTTTACATGAGGTTATATAAGTTATATTTTCGACTATAAATATTCATTGGAAATATAAAAGTATTTCCTACATTTTGGTATTTCTTTTTATAATTTTTAGACATTAAATAAATTAAATTATTCATGACACAATAATGATGTAGTATTTACCTCATTAATAAATGATTTAAATAAATAAGATTATAAATATTAAAACTATATACAAAACCTATAAAATTCTTATTGGATGATTTTATTTCTACCATTATTCATTTTATCTTTAACTTTAATTAGTTTTGGACCTTTTGAAACCGAATATCATTATATAATAAAATAATATTTTCCCACTTTCTGAAAGAGCCCCTCCCCCCTTATAAAAAGCCCTCACTTCTAACTCATTACTCACACATATCAAACCTATTATCTCATCCAAACCCTTCCCAAATAATCATTCAAGATCCCTCTCTTCCAACTAGAAGCTTTACCTTAGGCAAAAGTCACTTCAAGAATTCCTTTTGGTTCAAACCAAAGGGAGTTACCCAAATTAAATGCAATGATTTCTCTTAACTTCTTTTATTTTATTTTACTTATCCAACACCTAAAATATTTTTATTCCTTTATTTTATAACAACAAAAATATCCTCAATACACTAGGATTTTTTTATGAGAAGTATTTGAACTTCACTTACACACACCTCCATCTAATTGGTGAAGAATATACTGTTTCTGTGGATGCCAAAGTAACGCCTCACGAAACGATGATTGCTCAATTATCTCCTACTGCATCTCATGGTGGACTTTAATATGACACTGTATTTATATATGATATATATTATGTTTATTTTTTCTTTATTTTTCTATATTTTTCATTTATAGAATACCTTTATGGTGTCCATTACGGGTAAACACGATAATTTCATTTGAGGAAGTGCGGACTACCACCCCCTCAAAGTGATATGACTTGTTAATGCCATATGTGGGACATATAAAGGATTTATTTAATGATATTATATATTATATTATACTGGAATTATAATATACCTATGTATCATTATGTTTTCATTCCATTAGAATACGAAATAGAAATGAAAGTATCATTTATGCGTACGTACGACTTACCGTCTCCATGAATGGTGCATTTCATTTCTTATCTCCAAATAATATGTACTATTATTAATACATATATATACTGGATATATATGATATATATGATATCTAAATAATTAATATCATTCTGAAGATAATGGACTATTGACCACATGGATAACTTGTAAATATAAGGTGTTCATTTTTGAATCAAGTACCAAATATCAAAAAAATGACCGTTATTAACTTAAATGATTGAATAATGTTTATAAAATTGTAATAAGTGATATAAAAGGAATAATAAACTTGAAAAAGGTTCTTAAGTAACTAGAAATTAACTTTAGTTTATTATACAGAAGATTAAAGGAAAAACGGGTCAAGTCAGAAATGAGGTAAGGGACTTCGTCTCAATCTCCTTTCATTGAGGAATATTTTTTTTATACACGACTTTATTTTATACAGTGTATAAACACCTTTGAATTTTATTTTCATTCAAATGGAATCTTTTTCTACAAGGCATTTTACTAAATGACAAAAAATAATGTTTCTTTTTAACGTAAGCGGTGACAACGACCTTTCCACTGCCCCGAGTATTATTTGATCTCTGGCTTCCTTAACAAGCCGTAATGTTTTTAAAAGGAAAATAAATACCATATACTATTTTACGTATTTTGGAATTGAAAATGGTTTTGATAATGGATTTTTTATGTCAATATATTTAAATGATATATTGTGATTGAAATGTAGAAATTTTATCTTTACTTTATGTTTTTTTCATATGCTATAAATATGTTATGGATCTTGGAAATTGTTTACGTATATGGGTGGTTCCATGATAAACCTAGGGTGATTGAGATCGACATAGCTCTCTAATGCATTGGGTAACATGATGGAGGTAAATGTGAATGTTTATACAAAGATATTTTGGGAATATACTGTGATGAGTATTCCAAATGTGACTCCCTACGTTGCTATAAAAGCTATAACGATAGTTTGTTATGGATGCCACAAGTTACCCTTATGATTTGTGATTACCATGTGTTATTCATAAATCTTATGTGTTCATAAGGTATGTAAAATAGTTTATGTTTTGTATGTATTGATGGACTAATGATTTCTTTCTTTATTTTATAACCCTCACTGAGCTTTTTATGCTCATCCCTAGTTTTGAAATGTTTTTCACATGACTTAGAGATGAATAGGGTTTGGGATGTGATCAAGGGAAAAGTCATGCTATCTAAAATAAGGAACTAGACATGAATTTTTTTTTTCAAAGAGTTTTTTATTTTGTAAAAAAATGGAAACTGAGTAGAAGTGTCCAATTTGTATTTTTGAGATGTAATGTAATAGTTATGGCCTAATTCTCTAAAAATCTAAACATGAAAAGACCCTCAATGTGAATTATTAACTTAATTCAAGAATATGAAATGTTTAAGGTCGGGTCCTTATAGTTGGTATCAGAGTTAGGTTTAGATAACTTTAGGAGTTAGGGTATTGTTAAATTAATGTCCATAAATTAATTTATGGTGAGATTGAAATGATATAGCATTTATAGTTTACCTGATTGCTTCACCTAAGATATTTCTGTGTTCATAATGGTTTTCTGGAGAGGAAACATGGCATCTATGTTGGGATGACATTAGGAGGAAGACAGCCTTCCAAATATGCAACTTGAGATGGTTGGAATCAGAACTAAACAATTTCTTGCAGTGATGTCACAACTGACTCAGGCTATAAATGGTAGTAGTATCCATGCACAAGATTAGCCAGATCAACCACAGAGGGACATGTCTATAGTGGAGCATTTCATGAGGCAACATCCCACATCATTTAGAGGATCATCTGACCCTGTTCTAGCAGAAGGGTGAATTATAGCACATGAGAAAATTTTTGATGTCATGGGGTGTTCAGAACATCAAAAGGTTAGTCTTTCTGTTTACCATTTTGATGGCGAAGCTGATCAGTGGTGGTTGTTGGTGAAAAATATCAGGGATAGTGAAGAGATTGATTCTCTTGATTGGAATGAATTCAAAGGTATTTTTCTTGAGAAATATTTTTCTAAGGTGGTCCATCTTTGGATGGAAAAACAATCCTTGGAATTGAGGTAGGAGGATGAATCAATGGCTTCTTATGAAGAAAAATTCACTCGAATGGCAAGGTATGCTCTAAATTTCATATGAGATCTTGATAGTAAAATCAACCATTTTTACTCAGGATTAAAGACTAAATATTGAAGGGCTTTAGCTTCTCATGAGTTCAAAAGTTGTGAAAAACTTGTTCGTTGTGCGGAGAAGGTGGAAATGGAGTTTGCCAATGATTAGGTGTTCTTTGATAAATAACATAATAAGAGGTCGAGGTGTCTGGAAAAAGGGAAGAACTCTTCAAAAAAGTCTGATGGTAAGAAACTTAAGTTTTCAATTTGTAAAAATTATAGTAAAAATCATATTGGGGAATGTATTTTGAATTCTGGTAAGTGTTACCGATGTGGTAAAATTGGACATAAGGCTCGTAATTGCATTGAAACATATCAGGGTAATGGTATGAAAAAATCTGATTTACAATCTATAAAATGTTTTAAGTACAATGAATTGGTTAATTATGAAAATGAGGGTCCAATGAAGAACTCAACTGAGGGAAAGCAGTTAGGATACAAGTAGAAAGGGGTAGTGAAATCCTTGGAAACTACTTGAGTAGATGTTGGGCCATCGAATGAAGTAGTTTCAGGTACACTGTTTTTTTGTTCAGATTATGCCAATGTGTTGTTTGATTTAGGGTCTACACACTCTTACATTTCTGATAAGTTTTCTATTAAATTGGGAATTCCATCTCAAGATATGAATACAGAACTTATGGTAAAAACACATAGAGGAAATGTTGAGACAAAAAGAAAACATAAGAACCTTACTATCCTTGTGTGCGGGAAGAATCTACCTAAAATCCTTATTGTTTTGCCTCTAGTAGAGTTTGTTGTTATATTGGGTATGGATTGGATTTCTATTTATCATGATAAGATTGAATGAAGAGCTAAAGATGTTTCTTTTCATAAAGATTTTCAGTTTGTGTATAAGAATGAACCCTTTCTTTTGATAACATATCAGGAAGCTAAGAAACTAATAAAATATGGAAATGAATGTTACCTTGCACATATTGTTGAAAATAAATGAATTGTTGAAATTAATGATATTCCAGTGGTAAATGAGTACCTTGATGTTTTTACTGAGGAGTTTCCTTGTATTATACCTGATTGGAAAATTGAATTTATTTTTGACTTAGTTCCTGATGCTAAGCCAATTTCAAAACCCCCTTATCAAATGACTCAAATTGAACTTTTATAGTTAAGGAAGAAATTGAAGGAGTTATTAGATAATAGTTTTATTCAATCTAGCACATCACTGTGGGGTGATCCTATCTTGTTTGTTAAAAAGAAAGATGATTCAATGAGACTTTGCATTGATTATAGAGCATTGAATAACATAACGGTTAACAACAAGTATCCTTTGCCTCATATCGATGATTTGTTTGATCAGCTCTAGGGAGCTCAATATTTTTCAAAGATTGACTTGAGGTCGGGGTACCATCAGTTGAAAGGAATGGAAGAAGATATTCTGAATTCCATGTTTTGGACTAGATATGGCCATTAGGAATTTTTAGTTATGCCTTTTGGGTTAACCAATGCACCTACTGTATTCATGGATCTTATGAATAGAATTTTCCATGAGTTATTGGATAAGTTTGTGGTCGTGCTCAATGATGATATTTTTATTTTTTCTAAAAGTGAAGAGGAGAATGAAAGTCATTTAAGGGTTGTCTTGCAAACCTTACAAGAAAAAAAACTATATGGTAAATTCAGAAAGTGTGAGTTCTGGTTATAAAAAATTTCTTTCCTTGGTCACATTCTTTCAAAAAATGGCATAACTGTTGATCATGCTAAAAAAAATGTTTTTGAATAATGTCCAAGACCCAAAAATATAATCAAGATCTGTAGTTTTCTTGGTTTTGCAGGTTATTACTGGAGGTTTGTTGAAAATTTTTCATGGTTATCTAGCCCATTAACTAAGTTAACTTGAAAAGGTGTTAAGTTCATTTGGAAAAGAGAATGTGATGATTATTTTCATGAATTGGAAAGAATATTGGTGAATGATACGGTTTTGGAACTGGATTCTAGAAATGGTGAGTTTTTTATATACAGTGATGCTTCATTGAAAGGACTTGGCTGTGTCCTTATGAAGAATGATAAGGTAATTTCTTATGCTTCACCGTAGTTGAAACCTCATGAGTTAAATTACCCTACACATTATTTGTAATTAGATATTGTTGTTTTTGCTTTAAAAATTTGAAGGCATCATTTGTATGGAGTAAAATGTGAAATATATACTGACCATGAAAGTTTAAAGTATATATTCACTCAGAAATAATTGAACATGAGATAGAGGATATGGTTGGAATTAATCAAGGATTATGATTGCACAATCCTTTACCAACCGGGAAAAGAAAATAATGTGGCTGATGCTTTGAGTCGGAAAAGTAATTCTACATTAACCATGTTACGTTTGGAATGATATATTTTGGTTTTTGATTTTATGAACTTTGGAATAAAAGTTATTGGTGAAGGAAATTCTTCTGTTTTTTTAGGTGTCAGTGAAATTATCTCTATCATATAGAATTAAGAAAGCGCAGAAGGAAGACAGTGAGTTATAGAAAAAGTTAGAGTTGGTTTAGAAGGGTAAGTTTCATGATTTTAATGTTGATAATGATTTTGTTTTGAGGTTTGGGAAAAGATTATACATGTCTTGTGATTCATAGTTGAAGAATGAGTAGTTATGTGAAGCTCATAGTTACCCGTTTTCAGTTCATCCTGGCAGTACTAAGATGTACAGAGATCATCAGGAGTATTACTGGTGGGATAGAATGAAAAGAGATACTAATAATTTTACTATGAAGTGTTTGACTTGTCAGTAGGTTAAAGCAGAGTGGAAGTTACCAAAAGGGATGCTTTATTCTTTACCGGTGCCAGAGTGGAAATGGGAAAATATATGCATGGACTTCATTATGGGATTAACAAAGACATCACAAGGTAATAATGCAATCTGTGTTATTGTTGACCAATTGAATAAATCTACTCATTTCCTTCCTATTCGAGATAATTTCTCTCTAGATAAACTTTCTCGGTTGTTTGTTAAAGAGATAGTCAAGTTACAGGGAGTTCCCCACTCCATTGTATCTGATTTTGATCCCAGATTTACTTCTAACTTTTGGAAAGGCCTTCAAAAGTCATTGGGTACTGAATTAAATTTTAGTATAACTTTTCATCCGCAATCAGATGGGAAGTCAGAATGAAAAATTCATACCTTGGAGGATATGCTACGTGCTTATTCACTGGATTACCAGGGAAGTTGGGACCAATATCTTTCTTTGGTTGAATTTTCATATAATAACAATTTTCATTTCAGTATACAGATGGCTCCATTGGAGGCATTATATGGAAAGCGTTGTCGAACTCCAGCTTTTTGGGATAAAGTAGGTGAAAGGAAGCTGATGGGACTAGAATTGGTATAAGAGATGGCAAAAAAGGTTCATTTGATTCATAAGAACATGAGAATAACTTATAGTGGGTAAAAAAGTTATGCAAATAACCATAGGAAGGATATATCTTTTGAGGTAGGTGATCATGTGTTTCTCAAAGTTTCTCCATGGAAAAGTGTGATGCGTTTTGGTAAGGAGGGGAAGTTGTGTCCGAGGTTCCTTGGAAATTATGAAATCTTATAGAAAATTGGATTAGTTGCGTACAGAGTGGATTTACCTCCATGTTTATCCCAGGTACACAATGTTTTTCATGTTTCAATGTTGAGAAAGTATATGCCGGATCCATCTAATGTTTTGATCCCAGAGGTAGTTCAGTTAGACGAAATTCTCTCTTATGAGGAACAACCAGTCTAGATTCTTGACCATAGAGAGAAAGTGTTGCAGAATAAGGTAATTCACCAGATAAAGTTTTTGTGGAAAAACCATATGGTTTAAGAGGCAACATGGGAATATGAAAATGCAATGAGGGATAAATACCCCCATTTATTTGATAAGTGAATAAAATTGCGAGGACACAATTTCCAAAAGGGGGGAAGGATGTAACTTCCCAGGTAAATAAAGAAATAATACATTTTCATAATTATTCATATTTGTGAATTTAATATTAATTTTACTTTAAAGGGGTTGATATTCTTGATGGCATACTTGATACACAACAATGGTTTTTTTTTGAAATCTTATGTTGCACACTAATAATATAATAATATTATTTTAGATGTAGTTAACAACTAGCCGTTTTATTGGCGGTAATGAAGAGAACTAACTAAAATATGATTATACATGTTTGTTAAATGTTTTTACATTTATCCAATAAATTTTAGAGTCTTAAAATGTGAATTAATCTAATTTTAAGCATAATTTACTTTAAAAGGTTGATTTACCGCCTTTTGATGGTGAACCATCTTTAAATATAGTTTTAGTCACTTTTATATGTTTTATTTGACCAAATAAAATTATTCTTTAGAATTGGGACATTAAATTTCCCTTTGGGTAAAATTTTGGTATTTTTCCGATAAAATTCATTTTTTGATGAATAGTAAAAAATACTGTATTTTAATTCAAAACCTCCTTTTAATATAATTTATTTATATGTTTAGATTATCTTTTTAATTGGTTATAAAGTGTAATTATATTATATTTTTACCATTTAATCTAATTTTGGTTATTTTAATTAATTTCACTTTGAAATTTAAAATAAACAAATGCCAATCTTTTGATAGTTATTATTTCTTAAAAACACGCCTTTTATTTTGATAGCGGGAATTAATTTTAAATTAATTTATGCCACTTCTATGATTTGAATTTAGAAAAATGGATTCCATATTTGGAATCATGAGGTCCAAATTGTGTAAATAGGTAACTTTAATTTTTATACATTATGAATATTTACATCAGTAAATATTTTACTTACCATGGTTAAAGGGTAAATCTAGTAAATAAGGGTAAAAAAATATTACTATAATAATATAAAATTACCCTAACAGGTTTATTAATCCTATTGGTTCATAGAAAACTTACCATGAGCATCCTTGGGTCGATTTTGGGACCCCATGGGGCCACTTGAGAGTGATATTGACACTTTATTTTAATTAACTTAAAGTAAAGGAAAAAATGACAGAAACAAATATATTTTTGTAAATTAATTTTTACATGGTGTTATATAAGTAATAATTTAAACTATAAGTATGAATTGGAAATATAAAAAGATTTACTACATCTTGGTATGTTTTTTATATTTTTTATACATCAAATAAATTAAATTATTCATGACATAATAATGACTTAGTATTTACCTCATTAATAAATGATTTAAATAAATAAGATTATAAATATTAAAACAATATCTAAAACCTGTTCAATTCTTATTGTATGATTTTATTTCGACCATTAGTCATTTTATATTTGACTTTAATTAGTTTTGGACCTTTAGAAACCAAATATCATTATATAATAAAATAATATTTTCACACTTTCCTAAAGAGCCCCTCCTCCCCCTTATAAAAATCCCTCACTTCTAACTAATTCCTCACACCTCTAAATCCAATTGTCTCATCCAAACCCTGCCCAAATAATCTCTCAAGATCCCTATCTTCCAAATAGAATCCTTACCTTAGGCAGAAGTCTCTTCAATAAATCCTTTTGGTTCAAACCAAAGGGAGTTACCCAAATTAAAGGTAACAATTTCACTTAACTTCTTTTCTTTTATTTTACTTCTCCAACCCCTAAACTATTTTTATTACTTTCTTTTACAAAAAAAATAGTATCCTCAAAATACTATGATTTTTTTATGATAATTATTCTAACTACACTTACACATGCCTCCATCTAATGGGTGAAGAACATACTATTTATGTGGATGGAAAACTAACGCCTCATGAAA
This sequence comes from Viscum album, assembly GCA_963277665.1. Lineage (NCBI taxonomy): Eukaryota > Viridiplantae > Streptophyta > Magnoliopsida > Santalales > Viscaceae > Viscum > Viscum album. The sequence continues at coordinate 1,710,382,775 of OY728137.1, read as the reverse complement.
TGACCATTGTTCAATTATCTCTTACCGCCTCTCATGGTGGCCATTAAGATGGAAATATAGTTATATATGATATATATTATGTTTATGTTTTATTTATACTTATGTATTTTTCATTTATATCATACCTTTATGGTTTCCATTATGGGTAAATGCGATAATTTCATTTGAGGAAGTGCGGACTACCGCCCCCTCAAAGTGATATGAATCGTTAATGCCATATGTGGGATGTATAAAGGATGTCATTAATGATATTATATATGATATTATATATGATATTATATTGTAATTATAATATACCTATGTATAATTTTCTTTTCATTCCATTAAAATACGAAATATAAATGAAAGTAGCATTCATACGTACGTACGACTTACCGTCTCCATGAATGGTGCATTTCATTTATAATATCCAAATGATATGTAATATTATAAATACATATATATACTGGATATATATGATATATATGACATCTAAATAATTAATATCATTCTGGAGATAATGTACTATTGACCACACGAACAACTTGTAAATATAAGGTGTTCATTTTTGACTCAAGTACCAAATATCGAAAAAACGACTGTTATTAACTTAAATGATTTAATAATGTTTATAACACGGTAATAAGTGATATAAAAGGAATAATAAACTTGAAAAAGTTTCTTAATAAAGTAAAAATTAGCTTCAGTTTATTATTCAGGATATTAAAGGACAAACGAGTCAAGTCGGACATGAGGTACGGGACTTCATATCAATTTCCTTTCATTGAGACATATTTTGTTTTATACATGACTTTATTTTATACAGTGTATAAACACCTTTTACTTTTCTTTTCATTCAAATGGAATATTTTTCTATGAGGCGTTTTACTGAATGACAAAATAGAATGTTTCTTTTTAACGTAAACGGTGACAACGGTCTTTCCGCCACCACAAGTATTATTTGATCTTTGGGTTCCTTAGCAAGCTGTAATGTTTTTAAAAGGAAAATAAATACCATATACTCTTTTACGTATTTTTTTATTGAAAATGCTTTTGATAATGAAATTTTTATGTCAATATATTTAAATGATATATTGTGATTGGCATGTGGAAATGTTATCTTTCCTTTTTGTTTGTTTCATATGTTATGAATATGTTATGGTTCCTGGGCATTGTTTACGTATACGGGTGGTTCCGTGATAAAACTAGTGTGGGTGAGCCCAATATAGCTCTCCAATCCATTGGGTAACGTGACAGAGGTAAAAATGAATGTTTATACTAAAAGATTTAGGGAATATACTTTGATGGGTATTCCAAATGTGACTCCCTACGAAGTTATGAAAGCTATAACGTAAGTATGTTATGGATGCCACAAGTTATCTTTATGATTTGTGATTACCACGTGTTATTCATAAATCTTATGTTTTCATGAGGTATGTAAAAGAGTTTATGTTTTGTATGTATTGATTGACCAATGATTCCTTTCTTTATTTTATAACCCTTATAGAGCTTTTTATACTCATCCCAAGTTTTGAGATGTTTTTTAGAGGATTTAAAGATGAATAGGGTCAAGGATGTGATCAAGGGAAAAGTCATGCTGTCTAAAACGTGGAACTAGACATGACACCTTTTTTTTCAAAGAGTTTTTTTATTTTGTGAAAAATGTGGAAATTTGGTAGAAGTGTCTACATTTAATTTTTGAGATGTAATGTAATAGTTATGGCATAATTCTCTAAAACTCTAAACCCGAAAAGATCCTTAATGTGAACTATTAACTTAATTTAAGAATATGCAATGTTTAATGTCGGGTCCTTAGAACATAAGCTCTTGGATGTGGGTGAGGGGCTCGGGAAGATTTTTGGGCAAAGTTTAGCGAAGGATTGAAGTTTGAGAGGTTTGAGTAAATGAGGGTGTGAAGGGTGGTATTTATAGTGGAGGGGAGAGGGGTTATCTTAATATTTAATTCATTAGTTTATTAATTTCTACTAAGATAAGAAATAGTGATGATTCCATGACCAGGAATAGTAAACATGGCATGTTAGTTTGAGATTTGGGTGCTTACATCACTTGTGGTGTCAGGAATAGTTGGATTAAATTATAATGTATTTATACGGTAAATTAATGTATTTTACTATTCACAAAAAATCAAGTATTTCAGAAAAATCCCAGAAATTCACCCCAACCATTTTTCGAAATTTAGAATCCAAAAATGAAGTCCATTTTTCAAAAATAATTTTTGAAATATTATTATTTTAATATTTAATTAAAATCACAATTTATTATAAAAAAATAGTTTTAAAACATTCATTTCCTTATTATAAAATATAGGTAAGTCATACTTTCACTTAAATATTTTTTATATATTATCATAGGTAAGGTTACTATTCATTAGGGTATATCACTATTCATAAGGGTAGGTTACTATTCACCAAAAATCAAGTTTTCTTATTGGACTCTAAATAACTTACTGATTGCAACCATGTATGTCAGATTTTTGAAATTCCAAACACAGAAGTGACAAACTTATGTTTAAAGGCCACTTAGCACTTATTAGTTTATTATGTTGTGTTTTCATGTGATTTTATGACATATTTATAAGAAGGAAATTTCCATTGAAAAACATTGGGTCATTACAGCTTGGGAAGCCATGTCATATTAAAAAACATGTACTGGAGGTACATGATGTGTCTTAGCCACCAGGTCCTTGCCCGTGTGCATTAGCCCATGCCCGTGTACATGGATGTGTCCGAGTATCTTTTCCATGTCCGAGTACACAGCCGTACCTGTATAATCTGGTCGTGCCTATGTGCCTAGCCTTATCCATTCTTATGTACTCTTAGAGCATACACCGAGCTGCCCTAACTGGGTCACATGATGTGTGATATTTATCTCTTCTCAAAACCCTAAATACTATAGCTGAGGGACCACATAGTGTGTGTCCTTCACAATACACATTGTGTAGTTAGGTTTTTCGTAGAAAAAAAAATTTCTTCATGAAGATCTTAGATTCGAATTCACCAACACGAATCCCATTATTTGACTGATCTAAATCAAAGGGGTCATATCTAACCATCATTCTCTAGCCTTTGATGGTCTAAAATAAGAAATCCATTCACCCATTGATGAGTCATCACACCACCCATCTCCACTCTGGATCCCAAATCTACAGATGCATCACCTGCTACCGAAATCCATCTTGATCCCTCATTAAATAACCATTCTTTACATTATTTGAAAAACCACCATGAATCTATAGGTTCAATATTCCTCAAAACCACCTGGCTATATTAAACCAAAACCCCGGGGGACAACGATGGAGAAATAAAAGAATGGTGGGGAGAAATTATCAAGAATTAAGTGAAAATTTTCATTGTCTATGAGATATTGACCAATGATCGTGAAGATATTATAACGAGGGGTGGAATCCGGAAAAAAATCACAAATAATTGGATAAAGAATTTTTTTCCAAATTTGGGGCTCATGTGAGAATAAAAAACACCAAAAATTAAAGTAGATAAATAATCCATAATTGATCAATTCAAAACGGGATGAAATCCATAAATAATGTTCCCTACCATTATTATAGATTGATCATTAGTGAAGAGAGTATTCTCCAATGATGAAGAAGATCTGCCACATTTTCTTCTTGTATCTCAATCCACTTCAATTTGATCATTGATCTGCATCCTCTGGGGTTTGAACACCAACAAAGAACGCTCTCCTCTAATCCTCCTTGGGTTATGTGGATAACCCTATAGAAACAACATAATGATGTATTTATAGAGTACTAGGCTTTTTTGGTCATTTAATTAAAATAAATAAAATTATTTATTTATTATATTAAACGACCGGCCAACGATAACCTCCCACAGAACTTCCGATGCCGACCAACCTTAGGTTACACCTAGGGTAAACCCCATGTTAAGAAATCCACCATGGTATTATATTTCCCATACAAGACCTATAAAAATGGGAAATCCAATTAAAGAAAAATGATGGAAGCAACTACAATAACATATATTAATATTTTTAATATATTAATTTTGGGATCTTGATACACCCAAAAACTACACTGACTCTGAGGATAAATCCAAATATGTACATAGAAATATTCAATGTGCTAAATCCACAAAACCGAAGTCATTACATTATCCCTTAATCCAAGGATTTTCTCCTTGAAAATAATAATATATACAAAAAAGTGTGGGTACTGAGCCCATATATGGTTCTCACACTCCTACGAGCTCTCCTGCATGCTCTTGTACTTCCAAAGCACACAAACTAAAGGGATGGTCCATCCATGTAGGATCCTCTTCTACTTATCCTCGATCACCACTGGGTACTCCTTGAAGGTGGCTCCATCCTTTATGTTTATCTCACCCCAGCCAATAATTTGTATAAGATCATGCACATATATCCTTAGTTTTGACACATGGAAGATGTCATGCAATCGATCCAACTGTGGGGGAAAGTCTAGGTAGTAAGAAACCTCACCAACCCTCCATTGGATCTTGAATGACCCAATGAACCTCAAGGATATCTTGCCTCCTCATTAAAACCTCCTCAATCCTCATTACGGGGAGTCTCTTAGGAAAACATGGTCTCTATACTAAAACTCCAAGGGAATACGACATCAATATACATAAGATTTATATCATCTTGGGTTTTCCTCACACACTTTAAGATCACCTGAACCTTCTCCATCATTTCCTGCACCATCTATGGCTCAATAAGAGATGTCGCTCCACTCTCAATCCAATATAAGGGCGACCTACATGGTTTTACATATAGGGCCTCAAACAGTTTAAAGCTAATAATAGAGTGATATATATTATTATAAAAAAATTATACCAATGGAAAGTTATCCTCCTAGCTTCGGATGAAGTCCAATACATAGGATCTCAACATATCCTCCAACACCTAGATAATCTGCCTAGTCTAGCCATCCATATGGGGGTAAAATTCTGTACTCATATGAAACCGGGTCCTAAAATCCTCCTATAAGACTCTCTATAACCATGAAATAAACTAGAAATCATTGCCATAGATTATCATCGAGGTTACCCCATGAAGTTGGATGATCTCCTGCACATAAAACCGCCCTAGACTCTCAATAAAGATCTTCTCTTGGATGGTAAGAAAGTGTAATGACTTCATAAGTCATTCAAAAATCACTAATATAGTTTTGTGACATCTATCTATATGTAGAAGACATATCACAAAGTCTATAGATATAACATCTCATTTACACTGTGGGATCTCAAGAGGCTGTGCCAAATTTGTTAAAACCTGGTGTTTAATCTTCACCTACTGACATGTAAGACACTGAGAGATAAACTCAGTGATTAACCACCTCATTCCAAGACACTAAAACTACCAATGAATGTCCTTGTACATTTTTTTCACATAATGATGTAAAACAAAGGGGGAAGTTTGGAACTCCCTCATCACCTCCTCACGCAACATGAATGGAACTGTCGTTAGTTCCTGAAAAAAGATGATGTGATACCCTCTTTCCAAAACACCATCTAGTGCATCTAATGATGATATCTGGTCATGTAAAATTTTATAGTTAATATCTCCCAAATAATACTATATCATATACTGAAGAAGTGGAGGATTCTCCACTATAGATTAATTAAAAATTACACCCCTCTTCTCTACTAGTGTTAACTGTAACGTATCCAACTGCTCAAACACATCCTCCACCAAGTGAGTATGAGAATTCTTGCTAATGGAATATACTTACATGTTTTCATTTCTAGGAGTATAGGATATCTCAAAGTCATAATCCTACATGAACTCCAACCACTTCCTTTTTCTCAGGTTAAGATCTCTCTAAGTGAAGATGTACCTGAACTACTAAAAAACAGACCTTCAACAACACTATAATTGAAATTTATCAGTGCTAAAAAAGAGATGTATACTGGAGAATGATTAAAATACCAAGGATTTTATCAGTTCTATAAAAGTGATTGTAAATGGGTCCTTTATCAACATTAAAAAAAGTCTGATAAAGGCTGCATTTATTAGCACGTTTAGAAGCACTGATAAAAGGCCGCATTTACCAGTGCTTTTATTTAGCGATGATAAAGGGGAATACTATAGCGAGTTTTAATAGTACACCATAACACTTGAAATAGGGAATACTACAGTGTGCTATAACAACACACCACAAAACTAATAATAACACCAGAAAGTAGAAAAATCGTGTACAAATATAGAATTTAAATGAAATAAAATTTACAATACAAATAAAATAAAAAACACTATATTATTGATATTTCAAACACTGGTTTATACTATTAAATGAGTAAGTATAAATTATCACATACATTCAAAAACATGAATGTTCTTTTGTCTTTTCCCCTGACCCCGACTCATGGTATTGTTGAAGAAACCACCCCTACTCGAGCAAAAGAACACACCAATATAAGAGAAAAATTATTATGTTAGTAATAATATAATGAAATAAATTAAACAAAATGTGTTAAATTTAAAATAAACTTTGTCATACCAAAAACACTGTGTATCATATTGAGTTGTGGTTGATTTTTTCAAGTCACACCATTTCTTGTTCGTATTCAAGTATTATCATTGTGAAAATTAAATAAATAAGTATAAGATAAAAATGATAATGAATTTAATTAAGTAATAGAATATAGAATAATGATAAAAAAACTATGCTCATTTGCTCAGTTTTGGAAATGTGATGCATGTTTTAAACTAACTTGGACTTATAGATTGAAAAGACACAATTGGAGACATACTAGTCACACCATGAATCAATTTGATGTGAGACTAATTCTTTCACATCAAAAATTAATTGTGAATTATTTTCCTAAATTATCAAGACAATATGAGCATGTTTCCTTATTTTTCAATGGGTGACTCTTTTTGAACTAAAATGTCAATTTTAAACTGATAATAAAAAATTTGAGCCATATCGGGCACATAGTGTATTAGATTGAGGTGCAGCTGATTCATACACGTCAAAAAGGACTTATGGATCATTTTACTATAGTATTAAAACAATATGAACATGTTTTACTGGTTTTGAGTATAGAAGTTATCTTTTTTTACTAAAATAAATGTCAATTTTATATAAAAAGGCACACTTGGAGTCATACTAGTCAATAAAGGCCTTGGATTGAGGTTCAAATGATTCCTACACATCCCAAATGACTTATGAATCATTTTAATAATGTATCAAAACAATCTAAATTCATTTTATTAGTTTTGAGTACGCCACATGTATTTTTTTCTAAAATTTCACTTTAAATTGGAAACGCACACTTTGAGTCAGACCAGTCACATCGTGCATCAGTTTGATGTGAGACTAATTACCACATGTCAAAAATGAACCATGAATTGTCTTTATAAATGTCAAGACAATTCGATCATATTTTCTTGATTTTTAATGAGTGAAACTTTTTGAACTAAAATGTCAATTTAAAACTGAAAATAGAAACTTTAAGTTATACTGGGAACATCATGTATCATATTGAGGGGAGGATTATTATTACACAAAAAAATGACTTATGGATCATTTTACTAAAGTATAAAAATAATAAAAATGTGTTTTCTTGGGTTTGAGTATGTTAATTGTCTTTTTTACTAAAATTAATGTGAATTTTAAATAAAAGTATGAACTTGGAGTCATACTGGTCAAAATGTGCATTGGATTGTGGTGATGCTAATTTATACACATAAAAAATTACTTATGTATAATTTTAATAATGTATCAAAACAATAAAAATGAATTTTATCAATTTTGAGTACACCACTTATCTTTTTACTAAAACGTCATTTTAAACTGAAAAAACACACTTTGAGTCACACCTATCACATCATGTGTCAGTTTGATATGGGAATGATTAATACATGTGAAAAATGAATTATAAATCATTTTTCTAAATTATCAAGATGATCTAAGTTCATTTTCTCAATTTTCGATGAGTGACACTTTTTGAACTAAAATGTCAATTTTAAACTAACAATGGACACTTTGAGTTATTTTGGTCACATCACGTATCAGAATGAGGTGTAGATAATTAATACATGCAAAAAATGAATTATTAATTGTTTTCCTAAAGTATCAAAACAATACAAATGTGATTTATTAGTTTTGAGTATGTTAGTTGTTTTTTTACTAAAATTAATGTCAATTTTAAATAAAAAGACACACTTGGAGTCATAACGGTCACACCATGTGTCAGATTGAGGTTAGAATGATTTAAAAATATCCTGAATGAATTATGGGTAATTTTCCTAACTTACCAAAACAATATGAATGATTTTTCTTATTTTTGAGTACGCTACTTGTGTTTTTTTATTAAAATATCATTTTAAACTAGAAGCACACACTTTGAGTCATACCAGTTATTTATTTTGTTAGTTTGATGTGATATTGATTCCTATATGTCACAAATGAATTGTTAATATTTTTCCTAAATTATCAAGATAATATGAGTGAATTGTTTTTGTTTTCTATGAGTTACACTTTTCGAACAAAAATGTCAATTTTAAACTAATAACAAACACTTTAAGTCATACCGGGAACATTGTGTTTCAGATTGAGGTGAGGATAATTCCTACACATCAAAAATGACTTATGGATTATTTCAATAATGTATCAAAATAACACGAATGAGTTTTCTTGGTTTTGAGTATACCAACCATCATTTTTACTAAAATTATTGTCAATTTTAAGTAAAAATACACACTTGGAGTCATACCGGTCACACTATATATCATATTGAGGTGTGTGTAATTCATATACATCACAAATGGATTATTTATCATCTTACTAAAGTATAAAAATAAGTCTAATGTGTTTTCTTGTTTTTGAGTACATCACTTGTGTTTTTTTACTAAAATGTCATTTTAAACTCTAAAAACACACTTTGATTCATACCAGTCACATCATGTGTCAGTTTGATGAAAGAATAATTACTAAAAATAAAAAATAACTTATGAATAATTTTCCTAAATTATTAAGACAATATGAAAACATTTTCTTAATTTTTAGTATACCACCTGCCTTTTTTTCTAAAATTAATTCCAATTTTAAATAAAAAGACACAGTTGGAGTCATAATGAGCACACCATGCATCGGTTTGAGGTATGAATATTTCTTAAATGTCAAAAATGGATTATGTATTGTTTTTCAAAAGTATGAAAATAATATTAATGTGTTTGTTCAGTTTTACAGTGTGACTGATTGAGTATGCGATATGTGTTTTTTCAACAATCTAAAAAAATATAGAAAAGAGATAACATGTTCTATTTTTATGGAAGATGAAATCCATGATCCCTAAAAAAATTCAATTTTTTAGAAAAATGGGATTTAATCTTTCATGTAAAAGGCACATATTCTCTCTTTTCTGACTTTTTGTAATTAGTTGAAAGAAAAATATGACTTCCCAAAATATTTGTGAAAAAAATAAATAAGTATTTGATAAATATGACAAGGAAAATAACTTTAAAAAATAGATAAATGATGAAAAAATTAATTAAATAAGTATTAATAATTTAACTTTTCATGAAATTTGTATACTTTCTTAAACCATTTACTTATTTTCATTATCTTAGTTACAACCTTGAAGTCCAATATCTAATGAGAAAGATCAACTTTGATCAAGACACCCCTACTGAAACAATATAATCCACCTATATAATAAAAAGATTATTATATTTTTAATAGAATAAATATAAATTAAACATAAATATTAAATAATAAATTACCTTTATGGACAATGATTTTACTATGCAAACATCAAGATTTTCAAGCTAGTGAAAGAGAAAATGTTTTTGAAAAATTCAGAAAGAACCAACCGACCAAGTTTTATTTCAAATCACTAAATTTCTTTGAAAAAATATAGATATAGGTGAATTTACTTTGGATATTGGGGAATTTTTTTTCTTAGTTTTGATTATGTGATGTGTGTTTTGAACAAAAATGTAATTTATAAACTAAAAACATACAGTTCAATTCATACCAAGAACACTATGTATCAGATTGAGGTGCGACTAATTTAGTATGTGATGTGTTTTTTATTTCAACCATTTACACCAAGCCAAAAAAGTAAGAAATGTTCCATTTGGATGAAGAGGAAAACCCATGTTGTCTTAAAAACCTTATCCAAAAACAACATGTTATCTATTTTATAGATTACTGTAGATTATTGAAGGAAAAATAAGAATTCCCAAAATATATATGAAAATAATCACAATAATTAGATAAATATGATAAGGAAATCAACTTAAAAATATTAGATAAAATGGTGAGAAAATTTACAAAATAAATAGTAGGATTTAAACTTTCCTTGATGATAGTAAATGAGTGACTTGTCATTATTAATGAAGTAATTTCACCATGGTCTCTGTGAAAATTATAAAAATAAGTATTAGATAAAAATTATGAGGAAATTAACTAAAAAAGTAGATAAAATAATGATAAAATGAACTAAAAGGAAAATTTTCTACTTGTATATTGTTAAAATATAATAAAATTATTCTTGATGGTATGAAACTAAAATATATGAAATTTAGTCAATATTACAAGACTCTCCTAAATGACCATAATCTCTTAATAATGATGGTCCTATAATAGTTCTATTATTTACCCACTGTCTTTAGTAGTTGATTACATACATATTTTTTCAATCATTTGACCTAGATTATATACCTATTTCATGACTGGATTGGTGATGTATGACTCACAAATAAATATTGGATCTAATAATTAATACATGGATGGTTTCTATATGGTAGGTATATGTCAAATATTTGAATTGATTGTGTTTGTAATGTTTCATTATCAGTTTTATTTACATTTATCTTCTTTACAACTACAAAGTGTGATCTCTTTAATGCCTGTGATGGATATTTATCTTGAAGAAAATAAATTGATTATTGACATGGTATAAGGAACTGTACTTCTATTTGTATTTGTATACATGCATGCATTCATCCACACATGTTTAATTACTAAGATTCTAGTTATATAATTTCTATTTTTTGAAGTTACCTCAATCATGGAATCTATAGATGATAAATCCATAAGTTTATAGTGTAAATTTTTGTATACTAGCATTAAAAAGATGATTATTTTGGTTATTTTATGCTACTAAGATTATTTATTTGTAGTGTAGAGAAGCCATGGGAAATAAACTACACTTGTTTTTTAGTTGTTCTTCAGTTTCTTCTTGGTGAGGGTTTTCTTTCACACTTTAGTAATATTTGATAGTACTTGGAATGTGATAACAGAAATTTTACCCAATTGTAATTATTTTGAAAAAAATAAGTGGTGATTTTTTTTAAAAAACTTACTCTACTTAAATTCTTATACAAAATCACTTAAATAAGTGGGGAAAACATTTTTTCAATAAGAAACCTGAAACAAGTGCACAATGTATCCAATATTAAGTGAAAAGTGTTGTGTGAACTTTTCAACAATTGTACTCAAACACAACCTTGGTATGATCCCCATAATACTTCATTACCCAAAAATTTTATTATTTGAAGGATAATGTTTCATCTCCTCCTCCACCTTGGTCTCTTCCTCCACCTCAGTCTCTTACTATGACTGCCACTGCCTCCACCTCCGTCTCCACCTAGGATTATGCCTATACTTACACCTCTGGTATTTTCCAATAATTTTATTTTTTTTCCGGAAAACACTTCTAAACAAATTGATTTTCTCCATTATACTACTCCTTGAGAACATATCAAAAATAATATATAAACATTACAAAACTAAATATTCACACCCAAAATATATTTTTGAGGTCATAACCCATAATAGATCACAAAAATAGTAGATAATCACCTAAATTTTTTGTTAGTAAACATTCTTATACCATATACATTTCCCACTTATATCTAAACAAGTTTACTTCTTCTTTTGATTATAAAGGTACCTGGAAATATTTATAGTACCGAGAAAATATAAATAGAAAAATGATTAATATTTTTTTGAATATAATTGTAATTACCTTTTTAAATTACCTGTTTAGGGATTCTAGTCTTTTCATTGTTTATGATCTCTCTCATAAATTTTCAAACATAATATCCCTAATTGTTTCCATTATCTTGCTTCAGACACTATACAGACATTGACCAAAATAAGTAAATTATTTTTAAATATTTTTTTATAGTTAAATATTTCTATATATACCTTAATATATTTCAATTTGAAGTAATCCAAATATTTTTTATGTTTAATCACCGAATTCATGCCACGATTTAGCCTATATTTAGTGAATGCCCTATCATAAAAAAATTCTTGTTAAAACAAAAACACAAATATATGATTTGAAGTTTATCTTTAAAATTTTAATTTTTGTGTATTAAAGATTCACGATACACATATTTTGTGGTTAGGTTTTTAGATATCCATGCATTGGATCCGAAAAATAAATCTTTGGGGTATCCATATTGATTGCTGTCAACATCTAGTGCTGCCTACAAAAAAAACAAATAGGTAATGAAAAAATAAAAATATATTTTATGTTATTTGATTCTAGATTTTTACCTATGAATTTTAGGAATAAAAAAGTGTATTTATCCTATTATTTTTTTTTATCAAATGCATCATATAACTCATCTATTTTTATCTCAATTTCTTCCTTCTGTAAAATAGTTTTTTCCATATACATGCTAAATGGATTAATGAATCCAAACCAGGATTCAAAATGTTTTCTCTTTATATAGTAGAAATATAAATTCCTGTAAAAAATATGAATAGTTATTATATTTAATGAACATTTTATATCACTATTTAGACATACATATTATGAAAATATTCCTTATATATGTATTCACTACTGAGACTCCGAGACATTCATACTTGAGAATATTATTTATAATATTGAGAATAACTATGACTATCATGAAAGTTACATATATTTCTTCTTCATATGGTATATAATATATATTTGAATATTTAAATGTGGTCTCTACATGATGTTGTAATGATAATTATTGTTTCTATAGAACTGGCAAGGAGAAAGTACTTCTGAAAGGTCCTTTTGATTTCTTAGTCGATTCACTAGATTGTCTTGATCCAAGCTTTTGTTTCCCCATTGCTTTGTCCATATGTAACATCATAACTCACTTAATACCTTTTTTCACTAACTGTTATAGGTTTTTCATATGAAAAATTTTGTTAAAGAGACATCTCATTTATATTTATAATATTATATATCCATGCTACAAAAGTCCTAATATCATCATTGAACGTTGTAATATTCGGATCATCAAGTGGAATAGGAAACTCAATAGTTTTATTATGAGATGAATCAATCCCCACTCTAATGTGATATTTTGGTAGTTATTTATGGTGTATCTTGTGTCCCGGGATGTTAAACACCATACCCCTCACAACAAGGCAGTGCATGGGTATTGACATATATAACTCACATACAACTATACCCAACATAATTTTAGTAATATAAATTTATCAAAAGTTGTTTGATTAAAATTTAGGAGAAAGTGTAATGAAAAAAATTGATTAACTCAGAAAAGGTATGTAGTTGAGGGGAATGACTAGCCTAAAATATAGCAGGGCTTCATGTGAGGATCTTTGTTCCACTGCCGGTTGACTTTAATCCTTTCTCATACATTGGTCTTCCAAACCAAACCATACAATAATAACTTGAAAGGCATATATTTTTTCCTGAAATAGTTTCATTGTCTTATTTGTATCTTCATGTGGTTTTATCTTCTCAAAATATGTTGGAGGAGAGACTCCAAAATCTACTCTTATAATGCGACCATTTTGTTTTGACTAATTCAAAGCTACTAAAAGTAGTTTTTTTCTCATATAGTCACTTCCGATTCTTGTGTTTAAATTGTGTTAAAAAATATGAACATAAATATATATTTTTATATAATAATTTTATAAATCATAAAGAATTACTATTATGTCACAGTCACACATGTTTCCCATACTTCTTTTATGTTTTCATCAATTAGTTTACCCTATTTATTTACGTGAGCCTCCTTTCATAACACATGATGTGAGATGGAAATGAATTCAGATTTTGATTCATCAATATGCATATAAAAAAATGAACATATGTTGTTTCATATCACATAAAACTTTTATGGTTGATTTAAAATACATACCGATTTCTTCTCTATTGAAGCATACCCTATCATTTCTTTGCAATAGAGGTACATTCGTTTTGATTCACATTATTTATTTTTTATCACTCCTTTTCTATTTCATAAATTTACAAATTTTAATCAAATTGGATAAAATAAGTAATTTAAATTAATATATTATCAACTACAATGCTTCTAAAATTATTTCTCATTGTGATTATTGATGAAAAGATTCAATGTTTTCTGCTTTATAATGTGCGCATAACCAACTGGTGAGTGGTTATTTACTTTTCCCTCAACATCCCTAAGCTGTAACTTGGTAAGAAGAGTCAAAAAGACTCTATGGGATTATATAGTAGCTATTAAGACAAATTTATTACGTAAATTTTATAAAATAAACAAACTCTACAAGGAATAATGAAAATTAAATCAACTTGTCATTATATAATTTTTTGGTAACAAAGAGAAAGTGTATCGTAACACCACCTTTACATATTCCCAATGGGTTTCCTTTATTACAGGCTAGACATGGTTCCATGAATCAATATCAATCGGCACATTCATCCTCATTGTGACCCCAACATAACTAATGAACATTGAATTATTGGGTTCAATAGGTTGTCCGTGTTGATTCCAACAAACTAAAATTTTATACCCTTACTTATTTCCTTGATAATTTTATTCAAAACCATGATGCTACATTATTCTTGTTTTTTCATCAACATTCTATTGATACCCTAATAATTCTATAGTTTAAGCATCAATAATATATTCTTTCTTGGGGATGGTAATATCATCATATATAGAAGACATTGTCTGCATGAGTAGACAAACATTTAATTTAGATTTTGTTAATGTAGTAGAGAACATATAATATTATGAAGAAAAAGATAGTATCTTAAAAAACACTTTAATATTATCATTGAAATATATTTATTTTTTAAATGTTTTATGGATTTGGATCCTCTCTCAAGAATCCAAATCACCTCTTTATGGTCCCCTCTAATGTACAACACATTGTCTACATTGGGACCGAAATGAACTGATTCTAATCTCCCAATTAAAGGGTCATCCTCAATTAAATTCTCATCTGACCCTACAGTTGTATTAGACAATATCAAGACAATAAACCAATTTATGTTTGCTGGATTTGATATATCATTTACACCAGTATTCATATCAAATGATCTAAAAACTACAGTATCATCCCAATCAGTGTGCATGTTCATTTTTCTGTATATTTAGTCCAACATTTATATCTTTGTTCTATTCCATGAAAAATAAAATGTTCCTCCAAATTTTCCAAAATAAATTTTCATAGATAAAAACAATACAAATATGTAAAACATATTTGAGAATGGTAGTATGCATGATCTATTGAAAACTTGGTAAAGTCTTTAACTCCATATTTATACACTTTTACTAAGTAATTATCATCTATCCATTTTTGATTCATAACCATCCTATTAGGTTTATAAAATATTCATTTTTATAATAAATAATTAAATACACATAAGATATTCATTATCAAAGGTGAAAGTAATATATAATTAAAATAAGGGAAAACCAAAATTTGACTGCTTCAAATAATTTCAGTATGCTTTAAAGGAAATGGATAATTAAATTTTAGAAAATAATTAATACACTATAGTAGGTATTATCCTTTGAATTCATCCAAATGTGAAAGTTATAGATAGTTCTCATCCTCATCATCTTTATCTTCCAAAAAATTATTATTGAATTTTATTGCTTAAGACTTATCCCCCATCTCTTCTAGACATGAACATATGTTTATTGAACTACCCTGAGTAGTAGTCATCCTATTCTGGGTATTGGTGATCATTTTGGATAACTACTGCTCAGAGTAGTTCAAGCAACATAAAAGAGATGGGGTATGAGTTTTAAGCAAAAAAATTCAATAATAATTGTTTGGGAGATGAAGTTGATGAGGATGAAAGTTGTCTCCTTATTTTTTTTAAATCACCACATCTTAATTTAAAATTTCAAATCTCATCTCAAAATACTAAAAGGTCCTTGACACTGCCATGAGAACATGAACTCATCCCCACTGAGCTACACTGACTCTAATATATGTTACTAGTCCTTTTCTTTATCATGCATACCAAATATAAGATCTCTATGTCTACTAAGGTTCATGTGTAGGGTGGAGTATAAAAATCAACAAGTAAATACTAATAGGGCCCCTAAAATATAAAACAATGCATATATTTGATTATATGTTCAAAGTAATAATAATGAAAATACACAGGTAAGTGAAGTCATTGTGTACTTAACATGAATCCATGATAATCAAATGTACATAATTCATTTTATACTAGTGAATTATACTAATAATACCATAAGTTCATACCATGGTTGTTCCCTATAATTCAAATCATTTTACTAATAAGAGGTTAATATTTGAATGATATGAGGTGAAAAAATTAGTTATGTCCCTCTAGAAATAATCACATAACAGGTACCATGATATTCTACCTTAGAACCATTGAATCCAAGACTATCCCTTAGGGATAACCATCACATGTTCTTATTTCATCCAAATCATGAAATGGGTATAACATATTCTTTTTTATTAGTAAATGAATTTTAAATATGGGGAAGTCTTAACATAATTGGTTCCCTTAGGAAAGAACCACACAATGGGTGCTACAATACATTAGTTAAACCTAAATTCTGAAAAACCATAAATAAGAACAAACAACAACACAAATATTACATCACCCTCACCCTAGCCCTCTATGAATCACTAAAATGTCTATAGTAACTCACACTCAAACATAACATACCTAGAACTCACTTAATACCCATAATATTCTAATATAAAGTACTCAAAGATCAGCAATCTTAGACATTGATCATATTTCTCAATGATTACTCGTTAGATAATCTCATAGTCCATATTCCATAATTCGTCACTCACACACGTCAAATATCTAGACAAAGTAATCTATATGATCAGATAATCCATCCTACCATTTATAGATTATCCCACAAGTTTTCAAGGGACTATACTCGATTTTATACCACATATCTAATCACTACTAAGGTGATCATATAACCCCTTTTATCATATCACTACCCCAAGAAAAAAAGTAATTAATAATTTCATACACTGTTCTACCCTTATGGGATACTTACATTAGCCTTGATTAGCCTAACTAGGCCTCTCGTAATATAACCAATATACTACTAGACATTAACTTCCATGGTGATTTCTTATGTCCTAAGTCCATGTCTCACTTTCTTCATGGACCATGGCCAATAAGGTAACCATTTAAAACCATAGTCAAACATATCACAAAACCTTTAATACTACATGGAAGTTTTTTATCATAACAAATCAACTTCAAATAAGCTTAAAATCCATCGAAGGATGTTGACATAGATGAAATCAAAACTATTTGAGAGAAATATATATATTTTTTGAAATCATTTAAAATACACATAATTAAAAAATTTACTTTGAAAATATTCTTATAATCTTTTAAGTGAAGCTTCGACGATTTTATAATGGTGGAAAATAGCTGCACCCGCCGTATAAGTTAAAAAAGACATTCTTACCTTATTTCTGTCAAAAACATTAACAAGGAACTTGTTTTAAAAATGATGGAAAGATTATTTTATAAAAATTAAAAAAAGGGTATAGATGACTTTAAACCATATTCTATAAAATAGTAAGAATTATTTGAAATACATTTTTACAAAGCATGGATGTGGATGATAAAGAGGTCCCAGTAGATAATTACGTATAAACAACCTTGAATAATGAAGAGATTGTGAAATAAACCCTTAACTTGTAATTTTCCTTGGTTTAGTGTAGTTTAACCTCCTGTATAATGGTGGAATAGTTGTTATTAAATTATACAAGAATCATATACATTAATATGATATCATATACGATCTTTTAACATTGATTTGTTAATAATATCTTAGTATTATCGTCATTTCGTGTGTTAACTTACTCATTTTCTTTTATATGTTTTGTTACATAAGCCGTGTTTTATATGGATAGGTTGTATCTTATTCATATCCAGAATGATATCAAGTCCTTAAACATTATTTTTAATCATCAAATGAGAATTATACTTGAATGGATACGATGGGGAATGAATCTCATCGCGTTCGTGGAGACGGTAGTCCGTACGTACGTACGAGCGACAATATCATTATTTTGATATTAAAATAATATATAATTGGATGGAATATCGTATATAAAAAATCATTATAATGTTATATTTATTATTTAATTCAATTACACATCATTATCATATCCATCCAAATAATAATGTTTTGAATAACAATTACACCACGACGTGGAGACTGTAAGTCATACGTACACATATATGGTGACATGTCATTCAAAGGTTGGATAGAATAATGAATATGGTTGTAACATATTTATAATAACATAAAAGTATATATAATATAGTATAGTTATTATTTTATAATGTAAATAACAAAGAAAGAAGAAGTTGAAGAAGAAAGGAACTTGAAAGAGGATGGTGAAATCATTACCACTTCTTCGGGTTCTTCCTTTTGATTTGATCAAAAGGGATCCTTAGGTTGGATTTATGACTAAAATAAGGCCTCTAGGATAAAGTTAGGGAAGTTTAGAGTATATTTGGGCAGGGGTTGGCCGAACAAAAAGGATTTGAAGGTATGAATCTGAGAGAAGGGGGAGTGCCCTTTTATAAGAGGGGTGAGGGGCACCTTTGGAAAAGATAGAAATGTTATTTTATAATAAATTCATATTCGGTTTATAATGGATCCAAAGTGTATTATTTAAAGTTTAAGGTGGTTATAGGTCTAAAACCACTAAAAAATAGGTTTTAGATAGGTTTGGGTCACTATATTAACTTTATCGTTTTGATTTAACTCTTAGTTAAATAGTTTGACATTTACCATGTCTCTTTGTATTTTTATATTATATAGTTAATAAACTTAACATATACATCCAAGGGAACCCCAAGTGGTTAATAAATGATACAAATATCATTATATAAGTTATTTGGCTGATTCTTATATTTTTAAGAATATAATATGAATTAATAATATAATATTTGTTTTAAAAACTCTTTTATGTCAATTTTGACAATATTTGGTATTTTGTTTTTTCTAAATTTATAATAGCATTATTACTTCAAAAATAATTCATCTAACATACCCTAATATGTTATATTAACCTATAAAATTAGTGTAATTCATAAAAAGTCTCAAATTACATTTATTTCCATATTTATAATTTCAATTATTTTAATATTTCATTAATTAGGTAATTGCTGCATCACCATTGTGTCATAAATAAATTAAATTATTTAATGTCTAAAAATTATAAATAAAATATAATTATGTATGAAATCTTTCTATATTTATAATTAATATTTATAATCAAATTTATCTTATGTATAACCCTATATTAAAAATGTTTTAGTTATTTAACTTTGATTTTATCTCTTTTAACTCTTCTTTGAATTAAATAATAATAAATGTCCTAATCTAATTCAAGTGGACCAAGGAGGTTCATATTTTATTCCTAAGGTTTTTTTTGATCGAATTATACTTATCCAATTGAATTAGGACATGTGTTAGGGTAATAATAATATCAATTTTACCCTTAATTACCCTATTTACTTTTAACTATGGTAAATAAAAGTAAAAATTTACTATTCACCAAAAATTATTTTTATCTTATTGAACCACATTTTACTCATTTATATTAACCATGTCTCTCAGATTTTCTAAATTTCACTCACAGAAGTGGTAAAATTAAATTTTATGTGAACTTTCAAATTCTCCTAGGAGATGGGTAAAAGACGGTGAAAGTTCAATAAAATTTTTATATATCTAAAATTATTATAAACTGACTACAATGAATTACATAGAACTTATATAGGTATTATGTATCTATTTTGACCTAAATTAAATTTAAATAAATTAAATAATTATTTAAATAAAAATTCGGTTTTGAACTATAACTCAGTATTTCTCACTATTCATCAAAAATTGAAAGTTTGCAGAAAAATACTAAAATTTCACCCTAGGATAATTTCAATATTCTGAATCCAAAAATGAAGTCCATTTTAAAAGATAAAATTTATATAATTTCAAAAAGTGGGTATTACTATTCATAATCTCTAGTTGGATTGGTTGTGGTGTGTTTGAACTAGAATTTGTGTACAACACACGCTACTATATTATTCAAAGAGAAGCATACCATGGAAGCTTGGGGTGTTACAAGCGCCCTGCTGCTCCGTGTAAAATATTGGATGTTAGGATAACCATCTAATTGGTCGGGGTCTAGACAAGTTTTAATACTTGAATCACTATCTAAATCCAATCCTCCACTGATTGGGGATCTAGATCGTTATGGATACTCAATAGTATCTGATGCTAGAACTCATGTAGAACACTAATCCTGCTCGTATCATCAACCTACCTTGTTGGTACTATCTGATAATCAACAGTTGGGGGAACTATTCCTTACCCACTTGGTGGAAACACTTCATTACATAACCCCTGAACTGATATCTTATCACTCAATTTATTTTCATCACAATCCTATATCAAAAACCTGGATAGATGTCTTTATAGAGGGTTTTTGAAAGATATCAATATGAACCATAGTTAGATGAGCATATAAATGAGGATATAACTCAAGAAGGATAGTTAAAGGAATCAATCATATATGATGCATGTACCAATAGTTCCTTGTAACTGATGTATTGGTATGTTGAGTCGAAAAACAAGTAGTCAGATTCATGGTGAATTGATATATTGGTTTCCACACCAACACTAGATTACCTAGCCTAAAATACAAACCCAATACTCTCCAACACCACTTCCCTAAGTTCCCAACCAATTTTCACCATGGATCCCACTCTAACACCAAGCCGAGGATATACTTCTTTGAGACCACTTTGTCAAGACCTAAACCACTAAGGCCCATTTTTCCAACAACAAGCTAAGTGTGAAAACCCCAAGCCAACCTCCAATAGGCTATGGGCTAGTGATAATGAAAAAAAGGCATAAATGAAATGAGTGGCCTTATCCTACTCACCTTTACACACACACACACACCTGAATCTCCAAAAAAATGTAGAGGTATAATAAAATACTATAAAATATTGATCATATCCATGCATGAAATAATATCTAGGTTATTCATCATAGTATGATAGTATATACCAAAGAAAAAAAGGGGGAAAATACATTCCCACGTATAAATGTGGTCCATTCACTAAAGTATCATTGTGCTCCTCTGATGTCATATCCTATCCACCTTTCATCTAAATAAGACAAAACACATGTAGGAAAATCCCATGTAGAGGTGAGTATATAAAGACCTCATAGGATGCCTCAAAAACCAAAAATGGAGTAGTAGAGAGATAAAATAAAATTTATATTAACCCATAGAAATAAGTAAAATGAAACCCAATATATAAACTCACAAATAAACCCATATGATAGATAAAGGGGATATATATCTCTACATCCCAACTAAAGTCATAAATTATTATAGAAGATCCAAGGGCATATCTATGATTCCCAACATCTTGAATGTCTATACAATAAACCATATGGAGGACCTGCACCATGACACTATACTACATAGTCGAGGGGGAACAATATCCAATTTTTGACATACACCCTAGTGTGATAGGTGGTTCCACTAAGTAGATAAAGGATTTATACCCTAGTGCGATGGGGGGGGGGGGTGATACTCAATAGATAGAGGGCTCATGCCCTGGTTCATTAGGGGTTTCCACTTAGTAGACAGAGGACCCATGCCTTAGTACTACATGGGGTTCTGCTTAGTGGATAGAGGAACCATGAAGTGGTTTGATAGGGGGAGGGATTGTGTGCCACACTACTGATTTTGAGAGTACAAGGGACCCAAACCCTAGTGTGGTGGGTAGGGTTTGCGTACCCCGATATCACTATGATGATATTTCCCGATCACTACTATCAGTCAAGTATCACTCAAAGAATACTCACACACATAACACATTAAATCATATCTCAAAATCCACTATAAAGGCTACCATCATGTTCTATGTAGAAAATCACTTAGGATAGGATACTTTTAATCCAAAATTCAAGTCCTGGAGAAGGAGATGTGTAATGTAGAAGTCCCTGGGAGAAGTACATGGTGTATACATGGATTCACTTGGTGTGTGAGGTATCCTCATCTCCTGGGTGTGTTCTACCCTAGAAACAGATTGGGAAGCCATCTTATACTAAATGTTGTGTACTAGTGGTACACAACATGTCTTGGTCACCTAGGCCCTGCCCATGCACATTCAGACCGTGCCTTTGTACATTAGTCCGTTTCCATGTACGTGGTTGTGTCTGAGTATCCTGGCCATATTTTAGTGCACAAATGTACCGATGTACTCTATCCATGTTTGTGTTCCTAGTTGTTTTTATGCCTATGTATCAACCAGCACCAGATCACATGGTGTGTGGTATTTATGTCCACCTAAAACACTAGCATCCATAGATAGGGGACTACAAGGCATGTGTTCTTGATAACACATGCCATGTAGTCAGGTTTATATATATAAAACTTAGTTTCTTCTTGTGGATCCTAGATCCACCTTCAGAACCACAAATTCTTCCAATTGATCATTTGAAATCAAAGGGGTTCAGCTCCGACCATCGATCTCCATCCTATGATGGTCAGAAATTGGAAATCCATTCACCCATTGGTGACCCGTTGTATTACCTGTCACCACTCTGGATCCCAATTCTATGGATGCATCACACACTACTACAATAAATCCTGATCTATATGATAATTACCATCCTAAACATCATTCACAAAACCTCCCTGAATTTGAGGGTTCAATCACTCTTGGACCTCCCCGACAATGTCAAATCATGATCTCGTGGGCCAATGACGAAGAGAAAAAGAAAATATTGATAGAAATGCACAAGAATGAAGTGAAAATTATCATTGGATAATAAGATGTTGACCAATGAACATGAATATGTGGTAACAAGGCATAGAATCAGGTGCAATAACCACAAATAACTGGATGAAGAATTATTTGTCAAATTTTGGCGCTCATGAAAGAATGAAAAGGGACATAAATTAAAGCAGATAAATAATCCATGTTTGATCAAGTAAAAAAATTTATTTCCATAAATAAAATAACCTTACATCGATTATGGATTGATTATTGGTGAAGAGCGCATTCACTAGCAATGAAGAAGATACGCTGCATTCTCTACCTATCTCTCGATCCACCTCGATCTGAATCGCTGAGTTTTCTAATGCCAACAAAGAACACTATTCTCTAATCCTGCCAGGATTATAAAACTAACCCTGGACAAAACTCATAACAATTTATTTATATAATATTAGGCTAACTTAACTCATTTAATTAGTATAAATAAAATAATTTATTTATTTTATTAAACACACCCATCAATGGTCACCTCCCATGGAAAATCCGACGTAGACCAACCTTACATCTCACATAGGGTAAAACCCACATTCCAGAATCAACCATGGTCTTGAATTTTCCATCTAAGGTATCTAAAATTTTTAAAACCAATTTAACCAAAATTATGCATGCACGTGCATTAAAATATATTAATATTTTTAATATATTAATTCTCGGATCCAGAGACACCCAAATACCATGCCAAATCTGAGGATAAACACACAAATATATACATAGAAACATTAAATGGACGAAATTCATAAAACCATATTCATTTCATAAGCATACAATACCATCCATCTCATAAAACAAGAAAAGGTAAAAAAATCATCCTAACAAGGATTAAATATCAAATAACTCAAGATATTGGGTAGAATCTATGACTACCACTCCCAATTTATCTCTTACAAACCACAATGCAACCATAATACATGAAAACATGTAACATAATGCCTAATTAATATCTTTTATTAATGTTCTAGGTCTCAATATGCCTCAAATTGAAGGTTTCATAATCTTCAACATCCAACTCACCCCAATCTATGACATGTGAATCATCACAACTGTACTAGAAAATCTATGACATATAAAAGACATCATGAATAAAACACATCTATAGGGTAATTTCTATTTGATAGGCGATGGGTCCAACATGTACCATCACATTGAAATTTAAGAAAACCAAAGATAATTATTACTTCTGCAACTGAACCTTCACTACTCACATTGAGGAAATACCTTCAAGAACATGTACTATAATGTTTGGTTAGTCTTATCTATTCGACCATATGTCTATAGATGAAAAGTAGTGCTAAGGCTTAACTAGGAACCAAAATAAAATTAAAGACCTCTATAAACCCTAGAGATAAAAATGGTGTCATGGTCCGAGACGATCCTCTTCATAACTACATGAATCATCACCACCTTCTCTAGATACTACCTCAATAAAACCTCCACCAATCATGACTCCTTAATCACTAACAAGTGATGTAACTTTTTAATGTGATCCATTCTCACCCATATAACATCAAAAATTTTATGAGATCGAGGAAAAATAGTGAAGAATTCTATTGAGATTTCCTCGAAAATTCATTGGAGAATATCGAGGTTCTTAACAAACCTACCAAAAACACCATTACATGCCTTCATCCTCTAGAAAACCAAACATTGAGAGACAAACACTGAAACCAATCATTTCATGAAATACCACCAAAAATGAACTCATAAGGAATGATATATCTTTTCTACACCAGGATTTAATGCCAAGGGTGAATTTTGGAACTCATGAAGAAACACATCATTCATCAAAAAAGGAATGAATAGCCTCAAATTAAACAAAACTTGATGTTATTTATCCTCAAACCATCCCTCTTAATGATCACCAAAAACAACTCATTCTCACTACACCTCCACCTCAGAATCCTACAGTTGAGACTCCTCCATCTATTGCACCCAAGATAAATATAATTTCCTTGGATAAAGACACCCTCCACTATAACTATAACAACCCTGCTCTTTATTACACACTTAAACATGATTTATTACATATACTATTCACTTGAGACAACATGGAAGATCGATAGGTCTAGTGTATTTGGGGATTAGGAACATTACATAACTAATTAAAACATAAAACTCAAAATCTTATTGAAAACTTCCTTAAATGACCACTACATTACCTCGTACTTAGCGTTACATGGGATAACCTGAGGACATTCATAAGAAAATGGTAAGCTATAAAGCCCAGTAAGGGAGTAAAAAGGGCATAACATGTAGAATATAATATATATTAGGCAATAGGAATATCAATGGATCATAAAGAAACATGAAAATAAAGGCATGATATATCATGATTATCATAACACGGAAATGTGGCAACAACACTTAACATGGAATTAGCACGATCCAAGGCTCATTACACATGGAGAATGAATGAACCCTCATTGCACTTGAATTAGCATGAGTAAATCCTCACTGGACTTGAATTAGCATGAGTAAATCCTCATTTCACTTGAATTATCATGAGTAAATACTCATTAACTTGATGTATCATGATAATAATGTTTACCCAATGCATTGGAGCACTATCAGGGAACATCCTTACTAAACATTTCATTTCATGCATAAGTGTGCCACATGGATCATACAACATGGAATCATTAAAGATCATCATTTATTCCACAATAAAGGAATGTGGGATTCATATATGAAACTCTATATTCAATAAGTAAATGTGCATAAATGTGAATACCCTTGATAGATAAATGGGCATGGTATTCATGACACAATGACTTTGGCTTTGGAAAATCGCAGAGCAATTTCGGTAGCATAACGACGTGACATAAGAATTCCTAAAAATGGTTGATGAGAGAGAAAAGGGTATATCATAATATTTACATTAAATGTGTAGTAAGAGAGTTATATAGATACATTTCCCAACATTAGTAATGGAATTTCATATTCATAATACAAATGAATTGCTTGAATGAAAATTATGAGAGAGAAATTCCTTATGGAATTTTGGTATGGTAACAAGTGTACATTGGGAGGCATTAATGATAGAAAAGGGGTCTATAATCATTAAGAAAATAAATATGGAAGTATAAGGGAGGTGTTAAATCATACCACAACATTTTTAAATGAAAATAAAAGGGCATAACAATGTAATGAAATTTGGACAAAAATGAGAAAGGAAGAAATCCCTTGGAAGTGTGATCCAAATTCTTGGGAGAGGCTTGAGAGAGGCTTATTGTGAGATTGGGGCACCTTGGGAGGATTATAGAGAGATTAGGGCAGAGGTTGGACAAACTAAAAAGGATTTGAGTGAAGAAGAAGTGGGATCATGGGTGGTTTTATATAGGAAAGGAGAGATAATTCTTTATTATTTAGGTTGGGACACTAGACATTAAACTAATCAAGACCACAAACCGGACCTTTGTTTTTGACCATGATTATTTTTAAATGGGAGTGGAAAACAATATTTTATAAGGCCAATGGCCTAAATTCTAAAAAATAACAGGGTTTGTTATGTGGAGGTGAGTCACACACTCAAGGAAATCAATTTAAAAAGATAAAATGTTTTATAAGTCTTGGAGGGTCCACTAAGACTTTGTAAAATAAATGAAACAAAAATAAAATCACATTATTTTAATTTTAAAACATATATTGGCCGAAAATAATGTTTATAGTATTTTATTACATCACTATTGGGTTTTTATGATGTCATAAAACATATTATATATTTAAACGATATTTAGTTTTTACCTAAAAATTCAACTGTCTCAGAAAATTATGAAAAATTCACCATTGGATAATTGCGACATCATGATTCCAGAAATAATATTAATATTATCCAAATAATTTTATAAATATTTGAATTTTCACTTTTAAAATAAAAACTGACATTTATAAAAAATTCATGTGTTTTGACAAAAACAGATTTCAAACCTTAATAAAAATTACAATTGTATTCACAAAAATTATATAATCATTTATACCTAATAAAAAGTAATTTAATAATAATAATATTTTATTAAAATATTATTTAATTCAAAAATCCATTAATTTATGAAAATATATTCCTTAGCTGAATATTAACTAAAAATACTATTTGTGCTTTAAAAACTATTTACAAAGTAACAACAATAAAATGAATGTATATTCTTTATGATATAAAAAAATAATGCATATAATCATAGTGTTAAGTTCTTGTTACATAACCCCTTATAACACCTACATAAGACCGAAGGGTAAGGTGTACGATGGTGATATATTCTTGGGGTGGCTCGGATAATATCGCTCGGGTGGTAATCTGTATCAACTTCCACTTCTCCTATAGGCATTTCTGATCGAGCTTAACGTGTTGAAACTCATCTTGGGCATGGTCAAGATAAATGTCCAGTGACGCTACATCCTTTTCAAGCTCTGACAAATGGGTTTCGTACGGAGCAAGTCTACTAGATGATTCCATCGGTTCCTTTTTCTAAGTAAATTGGATTTGTTAAAGCCCTATATTTATACTAATCATGTGATCACTGTTCAACAACTATATTAGCCAAGGTAACAATTCTTAAAGTTGTTTTTAAAATAAAAAATCAAAAAACCAAAGAAGTTCATATATTATATAACCATATTACATAATAAGACATTTAATTAGATAAAGATGAATTTCCATTAATAAAAGTTTGGGTTGTTACAATCTCCCCCCCTTAAGAAATTTAGCCCTCAAAATTTCCTTTTCCCACACTAAAATAGAAGCGGGTAACTATGCTTCATCACTTCCTATGATTCCCGTGTTTCCTCTTCAAACATGTGGTTTCACCACAACACCTAGACGAGGGGAATTGTCTTATTTTGTAGAACTTTTTCTCTATGATATAGGATCTTCACTGACTGCTTCTCATAAGAATGATCATCCTCTAACTGTACTACCTCTGAAGAGAGTAAAGGTGAGGGGTCTAGTATGTACTTCCTTAAGAGGGATAAATGAAAGACATTATATAATTTGGACATGGTGGGTGGAAGTGCTAGTCGATATGCCACAACCCCAAAATGATCAAGAATCTCGAAGGGGCCGATGTACCAAGGACTTAACTTCCATTTCTTTCCAAACCTCATGACCTTATTCCATGGAGATATCCGTAGAAATACCATGTCTCGGACTCTGAACTCAAGGTCTCGTCGACAGTTATCTACATAACTCTTCTGTCAACTTTGGACAGCTTTGATATGCTACTGAATGGTTGTCATCTTCTCCACTATTTATTTGACCATTTCAAGTCATAGCAAATTACGCTCACTAACTTCATCCCAAAAAACCAGTGTTCTGCACCTTTTCCCATAAAATGGATTCATATGGTTCCATTCAGTTGCTCGAGTAGAAAATTTTATTGTAGGAGAATTCAACCAGTGGAAGATGTTGGTCCCATCCTCCTTTTAAGTCCATAGGAAACGATCTAAACATATATTACAGTGCTTGAATAGTTTGATCAGATTGTCCATAAGTTTGAGGATGATTGGTCATACAGAAGTTCAGTTCAATGCTTAGAGCATGCTAGATACTTTTCCAGAACTTCAGGGTGAATCTTGGATCATGATCGGATACAATAGATAGTGGTAATCCATGTATCCTTACCACTTATTTGATGTAAATCCGTGTAAGTTGATCCAATGATAAGTCCTCTCAAATCGCTATAAAGTGAGCTGTCTTCATAAGATGATCCACAATGACCCATATAACATTGTTTCCTCTAGATGTACTTGGAAGTCCATTGACAAAGTCCATGGTAATTTTTTCCCACTTCCATGTTAGTATGGGTAGTGGTTGTATCATCCCCCTAGACTTTTTCCTCCCAGCCTTCACTTTCTGACATACCGGTCGCTTTGATGTATATTTAGCAATCTCCCTTTTCATATTATCCCACCAAAAGTTTTTTCGGAGATCTTAATACATCTTTGTGCTTTCCAGGTGAATAGAGAATGTTGAGCTATGTGAGTCATTCATAAGATCCTTATTTATCTCTAGATCAGATGGTACACATAATCATGACCCAAATCTCAAAATTCCATCCTTGACAACCACGAACTTTGAGGATTTCCCATTTCTGATAGCTTCCACATTTTTCAAAATTTCCACATCCTTTCTTTGATCATCCTTTATTTTCTCCATGAGAGATGGTTGAGAAATCATTTGAGAAAGGATTGATGATGTTCCTCCCTTAATGATTTCAATGTCCATCCTCTGCAAATATAAGAATATTGGATCCTTTTTAATTCTCATCATTGATAAAGATGTGCGATCCTTTCTACTTAGAGCATCCACCACCTTATTTTCCTTATCAGGATGGTAGTGGATTGAGCATTCATAATC
The DNA here is from genome assembly GCA_963277665.1 of Viscum album. Taxonomy (NCBI): domain Eukaryota; kingdom Viridiplantae; phylum Streptophyta; class Magnoliopsida; order Santalales; family Viscaceae; genus Viscum; species Viscum album. Next base: position 1,710,353,345 of record OY728137.1, on the reverse strand, counting down.
CTTGATGAGTTCTATCCAACTATGTTGGTGCATATTAAAATCTTTTTGTGTGAATATATATTTGATGATCTTGTGATCTGTATATATCTCACACTTCTCCCCATAAAGATGATGCTGCCAAATTTTCAATGCAAAGATCATAGACGCCAACTCCAGATCGTATGTGGGATTGTTTTTCTCATGGATTTTCAGCTGCCTTGAGGCGTAGGCAATCACTTTATAATTCTGCATCAACGTACTACCCATGACCACCTTCTAAGCATCACTGAATACCACAAAAAGTTATCCACTTGTGGGTAGTGTGAGAACGGGCATAGTGATAAGCCTCCTTTCCAACTCCTTGAAGCTATCTTCGCATTAATCACTCCAAGAAAACTTTACTCTCTTCCGAGTTAGCTTAGTAGGAGAGTTGGACAATCATGAGAAAGTTCTAAAAAATCATATAAAATATCTAGCTAACCCCATGAAGCTATGGGTATCCGTTACTGATTTTGGCCTCAACCTTACCTCAATTACAGTTGTCTTGGAGGGATCCACAGGTATTCCATTGCTTTTGATGATATGACCCAAGAATGAGACCTCCTTCAACCAGAACTCACACTTACTGTATGTTTCATAAATATTATCCTCCCGCAAGGTCTCTAGTACAGTTCTTAGATGCTCCTCATGATCCTCCTTTGTTTTGGAGTATATTAGAATATCATCTATAAAGACTACTACAATTTTTTCTAGGTAATCTCTAAAGACTCTATTCATCAAGTACATGAAGATTTATGGAGAATTAGTGAGTCCGAAAGGCATTAATATTAATTCATATTGCCTGTATCTTGTATGAAAATCAGTCTTGGAGACATCTTCCTTCTTCACCCCTACTTGGTAATCAATGAAAAGGCACATTGACCCATCCTTCTTCTTGACGAAGAGGACTGGAGAACCCCATGGTGAAGTACTTGGGAGTATAAAACCTTTATCCAGATTATCCTATAGTTTTTTCTTCAGCTCCTCAAGCTCAACAACAGCCATTCTATATGTAGTCTTGGATATTGGAAAAACCCTAGGTATAAGGTCAATTGAGAATTCAACATATCTTCTAGTAGGAGGACTAGACAATTCCTCGGGAAACACTGTAGTGCATTCCCTCACAATAGGAATGTATTCAAGGATGGTTGCTTCCTTTAACTCAATCATCTGATCCAGATATGCATGCTCATAGGGCAATAATTTCCATTCTTGAGATGATGGTACTAAATAAGATTCATCTTCCTCCTTGAACTTGTATAGAATCTAGGGTCTATTTTCCATATAAGGAGTGATTTCCTTATCAAGGAAATTTATGTTAGCTCTATATAAGGAAAGCCAATCCATGCCGATAATTGCATCAAATTCTACCAGATTGAGTATGATGAGGTTCGTTGGGATGTTAAATCCCACGATTATGATAGGGGAGGAGTTATATTCATGGGATGCAATGATTGCACCATTTTATGTACTCACTAACATCTTTACTTCCATGATTTGTGGTGGTGTTGGGATTGTACTACTAAAATTTCAGAATAAAAAAGAATGAATAGAAACAGAATCAAAAAGTACGTTCACTGTTCTTGAATGAATAACTAGTGTACCTGTCACTACTTTATTTTCGGGGTTCACTTTGGCGGTAGTGATGAAAAAAATCTAATCTTCACTTCCTTGGTGGTTCTTGGTTGCCTCCGAGAACCCTTGGCTTAGGGAACTGATTTTCAAGGTGCCCTAGTTATTTTCAGTTGAAGCAATGAACGATGTGTTGAGAGTCGAACAAAGCGTTCATATCCTCTGTCATAGCCATGGGTTTCTCTTGTCGGTAGTTAATGACTAGATTCCCTTCTCTTCCACACCTAAATCATTTCCTAGTCCCCTTCAGCCAATTTAATAGGGGCTTGTTTCTACACTTTTGGAAAGTGGGGTGCTAGATTTTCTTAGCACTATTGGATTTATCCATCAGACTTCCATAATTGAAGTCCATCTTACACTTATTATCCCCATGATGCCCCTAAGATTCTCTAATCTCCATTTCAACCTTGAGGGAACATAATAAACTTTCCTAATAGCTATCTAAGTCATGAATCACCAGGTCTTTCCGTAGGCTAGGTTTTTGCCTACTAAAGAAGCGATCAAGATTACATTCAGGGGGTAACAACAAGGCCAGAGGTGTATCATGCAAGCCTGGTAAAGTTTGCCTCATACACTCTGATGGATTTACCATCTTTTTTCTTGAGTCAAATGAAGTCCCTTTCCATATTAAGTTGGAGGGTGTGAAGAAAATATTTATCGAAAAACATTTTCTGGAAATCCTTCCTTTCCAATGCCTAGATCTCCTCCTTAGGCTTCTTATTTTTGATCAATTTCCAGCATTGATCGGCTTCACCCTATATATGATAAGCATTCAGAATAACCTTCTCTTGTTCGGAACATTGAAGGATGGAGAAGATCTTTTCAATGGAGTTGATCTATTGTTTGGTGATTGAGGGATTGGATGATCCATTAAAATGCGGAGTCCTTTGTCTCATGAAGCTCTCGATAGTGACTTGTTCTTTCTTAGGGTGGTTGAATGTTCCTCTTGAACCATGTTTATATTCAAATTTTAAGTTAACTGAGAGAGTATCATGAAAAAGTTCATGATTCTTACTCCCATTAGATTGGGCATCTCATTAGAGAAGTCATCACATTGGTCTTCGAATCGGTTGTCAGCCCGAGTCCTCTTATTAGCAGCCATTGGCTGGAATAAAAGAAAAGTTAGGGGTAACACATAAAGGTTAATCCAAGGAGAAAACAAATGACTTATAAATAACTTTTATTTCCTTCACTTGTGAATATATAGGCTTCAATATATGTTATCCATGATCTACTTTCTAACATATATTCTTAGGGGCATTTTTTTAATTCCCTTAATAATGGTTCATACTAAGCTTGTGAATTTACCAAAGTAATTACATAGGTAGTGTTGCAACCAAGAGTGAAGCAAGACCCATTTTTGTGTACCAGGATACCTTGGGTCAATACCAAAACTCCTTGTTAGAGTTTTCACTCCTAGGTACATCTGTACTAGAGCCACCTCTACCTGCTCTTATCTAGACATGGATGTTTTTCTTGATAAACCACTTACTCAATACTCACCAAAATTTAGGGATGTTTTTATTATACATAGTCTTGTCTCTAAGTATTCACTAGTGTTTTCTAATCCTAATCCAAAAAATTACTAAACCTATCCTCTGATGCCAACTATATCAACCCTGCTCTTTATTACACACTTAAACATGATTTATTACATAAACTCTTCACTTGACACAACATGGAACATCAAGAGGTCTAGTGTATTTGGGTAATAGGAACATTACATAACAACTTAAAACATAAAACACAACATCTTATTGAAAAATTCCGTTACATGACCACTACATTCCCTTGTACTTAGCATTGCATGAGATAACTTGAGGACATGCATAAGAAAAAGGGTGAGCTATAAATCCCAGTAAGGGAGTAAAAAGGGAATAACATGAAGAATACAATACATGTTAGGAAATAGGAATATCAATGGATCATAAAGAAACATGAACACAAAAGAATCATATAGCATGATTATCATAACATGGAAATGTGGCAACAACACTTAACATGGAATTAGCATGAGACAAGGCTCATTGCACATGGAGCATGAGTAAACCGTCATTGCACTTGAATTATCATGAGTAAGTCCTCATTGAACTTGAATAATCAAGAGTATATCTTCATTGCACTTGAATTAGTATGAGTAAATACTAATTTCACTTGAAGTATCATGATACTAATCTTTACCCATTGCATTGGAGCTCTATCGGGGCACACATTTTTTAAACATTTCATTTCATGCATAAGTGTGCCACATGGATCATACAACATGGAATTATTAAAGATCACAATTTATTCCATGATAAAGGAATTTGGAATTCACAAATAAACTATATATTAAATAAATAAATTTTTATAAATGTGAATACCATTGACAGAGAAATGGGCATGGTATTCATGACACAATGACTTTGGATTTGGAAAATTGCAGTGCAATTTTGGCAGCATAACGACGTGACATATGAATTCATAAAAATGGTTGCTGAGAGATAAATTATAGTATAATAACATTTAAATGAAAGGGATAGTAAGAGGGTCATATAGACACATGTTTCAACATTATTAATTGAATTTTAGATTCATAATACAAAATAATTTCTTGAATGAAAATGATGAGAGAGAAATTCCTTATGGAATTTTGGCATGGTAACAGGTGTACATCGGGAGGAATTAATTATAGAGAAAGGGGTATATAATCATAAAAACATAAATAGGTCAGTATGGGGGAGGTGATAAATCATACCCCAACATTTGTAAATGAAAATAAAAGGGCATAACACTATAATGAAATTTGGACAAAAATGAGAAAGGAAGAAATCACTTACTTGGAAGTGTGATACCAAAGGTTTGGGAGAGGATTGAGAGAGGCTTATTATGAGATTGGGGTGCCTTGGTAGGATTATAGAGTGAGGAGGGAAGAGGTTGGACGAACTACAATGGATTTTAGTGAAGAGAAAGTGGGAGCTTGGGTGGGTTTATATAGGAAAGGAGAGAGAATTCTTTATTATTTATTTTTGGGACACCACACATTAAACTAATCAAACCCAGAAACCAGACCATGTTTTTTCCCCTAGTTTTTTCAAAAGGGGAGTGTAAAACTGTATTTTATAAGTCCAATGACCGAACTACTTAAAATAATAGGGTTTCTTATATGGAGTTGAGTCACACTCTCAAGGAAATCAATTTAAAAAGATAAAATGTTTTAAAAGTCTTAGAGGGTCCACTAAGGCTTTGTAAAATAAACCAAAAAAATCTAAAATCACATTATTTTAATGGTAAAACATATATTGCCCGAATAAAATGTTTATATTATTTTACTAAATCACTATTGGATCATTATGATGTCATAAAACACATTATATATTTAAAGAGTATTTTATTTTTACCCAAAAATTTGATGGTCTCAGAAAATTATGAAAAATTCACCGTTGGATAATTTCGACATCCTGATTCCAAAAATAAATTTAATTTTATCGAAATAATTTTCTAAATATGTGAATTTTAACTTTTAAAATAAAAACCAATATTTATAAAAAATTCATGGGTTTTGACAAAAGCAACTTTCAAACCTTAATAAAAATTATAATTGTATTCATAAAAATCATACGAGAATTTATACCTAATAAAAATTAATTTAATAATAATAATAATATTTTACTAAATTATTATTTAATTTAAAAATCCATTAATTTATCAAAATAGATTCCTTATTAGAATATTATCTAAAAATACTATTTGTGCTTTAAAAACTATTTACAAAGTAACAACAATGAAATGAATGTTTATTCTTTATTATATACAAAAATATTGCATATAACCATTGTACTAAGGTCTTGTTACATAATCCCTTATAACACCCGTATAAGACTGAAGGGTAAGGTGTGTGATGGTGAGAGATTCTTGGGGTGGCTCGGATTACATCGCTCGGGTGGTAATATCTATCAACTTCCACTTTTTCTGTTGGCAGTTCTGCTCGAACTTAACATGTTGAAGCTCAGATTGAGCTTGGTCAAGAGTGAAGACCAATGATTCCACCTACTTTCTGAGCTCCAAAAAATGGGCTTCGTATGGGGATAGTCTAATTGATTATTCCATCACTTCATTTGTCAGAGTAAATTGGTTTTTTTAAAGTCCTATATTTTTACTAATCATGTGATCACTGTTTAACGACAATATTAGCAATGGTCAAAATTATTAGTAGTGTTTTTAAAATCCAAAATCATAAAACCAAAGAAGTGCATATGTTATATAATAATATTACATAATAATACATTTAAATAGATCAAGAGGAATTTCTATTAATAAAATTTTAGGCCGTTACAATAACTTTATTCCATATTAAGGTGTTTCATGAACATAACCTCCATCACCCTCAAAACATTACTAGAATCACATATAGTATCACATTATGACTTCCTGATCAAATAATCAGCCACAATATTTAATTTTTATGGTGTATAAAAAATTTCAAAGTTATAATCCTATAATAATTCTATCCCCCTTCAGTGGAATAAATTCTAATCATACCGGGAGAATACATACCTCATGCTCTTTTGATTCATGAAGACTAAAAGTTTTTCACTAATGAGGTTATATCACCACAAATTAATAGAACACAACTATAACAGGCTCAAGATCATGGGTGTATTAGATACATTCGTTTGGTCATAAATTTCGAGACCCATAAAAGATATAAACTCTATACTAAAATAGAACACCACCCAATATAAGAAGTAAAGCATTGCATTAAAACTCAAATGCAAAGCCCTAATTTGACAAATGAGGAACCATAACACTGACCAGATTCTCCTTTAAATACTCAAAATCAACCACATACTAGTTAGTTCAAATAAATTCTTGATCCTTTCTTTTCAAAGCTATAATAGGTGTCACAATATAACATAAATTAGGAATAAACCTCCTTTAATAACGAGTAAGACCAGGGAAAATCGACACCCCTACAAAATTATTAGGGTATAACTAATAAAAAAATATCTTAACCTTATAATCTAACACCCCAATATTTTAGAAACTATTTCTATTTAAATAATTTTTATTTCTTAGATAGCTTGTGTTACACTCTATGCTGAGTTTAAATGAACCTTGAAATACTATTAATATATTTAAATTTGATCATTATAAAATAAACATTAACTTGAATATATGAATAGGAACAATCAAATTTTAAAAAATATTTATAATGGTTTTAGATAAATAAAATATATTGATAAAGAAGTACTAAATTTTTAGTAAATTCATTATAAACTTTTAAAATAAAATTTTCTTCAAAAATGTGTTTCATTAATTTTTGTGATAAAATAATATAATTTAATTTATACTACTTTTAGAAAATTTATTTTAATAAATTAACTTCACTTTTTAAATCATCATGTCAAAATTATCCTAGTGTAAGTTTTTCATAATTTTATGAAATTTTGATTTTTTAATGAATAGTGAAAAACTTCGAATTTTATTGAAAACTTATTTTTTTAAAGAATTTAAAAAGATTAATTTTATTTTAAAATGATTTTAAAGTAAAATGATTTCTCTTATATTATTAATAATCAAATTATGCTCATTATAATAGATTTTTTGTTTGAATTTGACGCAACAACATTTTTATACTTAAAAAATCATTTTTTATGAAAAATTATTTTTCATTGAATTTTGCGTTTTTATCTTAAATTATTTTCTTATAATTATAGAAATCTAATATTTAAAAATGGATTACATATTTGGACTCATGAGGTCCAAAATTTCTAAATAGTATCTCTTATTTTTTGGCATTATGAATAGTTATCATGGTAAAATATATCATCTCGATAAAGGGAATTACTAGGTTAAAATTGATTATTAAGGTCAACATTTTTCATCTTAATTGTAATGGGATGAATTAAATTAGACATTTATCACCTTTGTATCGAAATTTAATTTTTAAGGGGTATTTGTCCATGAAAATGGCCTGTATAATATTTAAGGTAAAGAAAAATATAAAATGTCACTCTCTTACTTTTAAACACATCTTATCTGTTAACCTATGGATAACATAAAGTTTTTATTGAATATTTATAGTTATTTTTATCATAATTAAACAATTTTTATTATTTTACTTTATTTATAATTTTTAGTGATTATATAATTACCTTAAATGCTTAAGAAACACCAACACAATATTTCTTCAATTAATAGAAAAATAAAATAAATAATTTTAAAAATATTAAAAGTAATATTATTTGACCTAGTTATAATATTAAATTAATATTTTAGATTAATATAACATATTAGTGATTTTTAAGTTATTATATTCTAATTCTATATTTTTATTGACATCTTTAAGGTCAAATTAAATGAATAGTGTCAACAATGAAATTTATGATATTTTATGAAAATAATATTTCATTAAATTATTTAAAAACCATAAAATATATTTTAATCGGAAAATTTAGATAATATATGGTATAAAAGTTCACACCTTTTCCATTTATGTTCCAATTGTTTCCTTATAAATAAAAATCAAAACCCTTTAATATTAAAAATTCATTACCATGGTTATAGTTAAAATTGGTTAACAACAGTGTTAATAAAAAAGGTAAGTTTTAAAATGACACCAAAAGATATATAAATATTATTTTATGATTATTTTTAAATTTTATCCTCTTTTTGTTTGAATCTATGTCCATTTTTAATAATTTTCCTAGAGAATAGATTAATTGCATTTTAATATTTGTTGTAATTCAAATTGCATTATTTCCCTCTGTTATAAAAGGACATACATTTCCTATATTATTTACACCACTTGTAGAAAAATATATTCAAAAATTCATATCCATTTATATTCTAAATATCCTTATCCAATTTATAGATGTGTTGGTCTTCCCAAAAGACCAACCCTAGGTTGCTCAAGAAAGGATCTAAAGGTGGCCTCCTAAAGAAAAGGTATCCATCTTACCCAACCTATTTCAATTTATTTCTTCTCATACCTCTTATAAATATATAGTATTTATCATCAAATAATAAAAAATTTATCCTAAATATAATTATATGTTATTATTATTATTAAACCAACATTATGCTCCATATATCCTTCAAATGGGTAGTGAAAGTATCGCACATGCATACATATGACTTACTGTCTCCACGCAGCGATACAATTACTTTTTCATCATCATATATTATGGATGGGTATTACAATGGGTTTAATGTTTATATATGATATTTATTTTATAATTATTAGTATACAATTATAATATAATATCTAGCTTATTACCTTCTAATCGAATGGTAAATGATAACGTCGCTTGTGCATATGTGTGGATTACCACCTCCATGAAGCGACACAATTTATTTTTCATTTATGATTTACATGGTTGGTAATAATGATTAATTTAATGAATATATATTATATATATGATATTAAAAGGATTATTTAAAAGTTATTTTTCTTAAATTTCTTTCATTCCATCTGTCAAAAAGTGAAAACAACGTTCATGATTTCATACAGCCTACTGTCTCCATGAATAGTGTAATCGATTTTCATATTTCTAAATTTTATAGAAAAATATAAATATATATAATGAATATTTATTTTTATTTATATAATTATTAAATTTATATATATTATGTAACCATGATCAATTTACAGGGACCAAAATTATTGAATCAAAACCTACTTGAAAAGCGAAGCAATTATCTCATAGAACAATGATTTTAATAAAAAATTATTAACAAACAAGAGATAAATGTTTATAAGTAAATCATATATAGTGTTATATTTTTGAGTATGTTTATGTAATATATGTATAATAAATCTATATTTATTATACTGGATGTTCAAATATATATGAAGAATGTTGGACTAGTGGTAAGGGTTCTTCATCTCAATATTGTTTCATTGAGACATGTTTGATGTTATGAAGATATTTATGTTTATGAGGTGTAAATACTACCCATTTTACATGTTATATCAAGTATAATTCTTAATTCATGTAATTTAAAGTTATAATTCAAATTATTTCATTCAAGTGTGTTTGATTGGAATATTACCAAAGTGGTAAGGGTTTGTTTCACAATCTCATCATTATTCAGGATTTTTTATGTTTAAGTATCCACTAAGAGAATTATTTGATATTTATGTCCTAAAACTAATATATTTTATTATCATATATTTATTTATAGAAATTTAAAATTTTCCTTTCATTTTTATCTCTTTAAGTACTCAATATACTAAACTAATATTTTTAAGGAAAACTACCTTTTTTTTCTACTCGATTAGGAATATTTTTCTTGCATGCCTATATTTTCCTTAAAATGTTTTATAGAATATTTTTAATATTATACAGTTATTTATTGAATTTTTTTAACCCATTTTTGACTTTTTAAAAATTGTTTAAAAAGGAATCTCCTTATCATTTTCTGAATGAGGTACTTTTTAACATTTTTTACAAAAATGTGAAATGAATGTTTTTGACTTATACAACATGAATTTTTTTCCCAAAGTCACGAATAATAAATTATTTTAATATTACTTTACAAGTTTCCAAATTTATTTTCAAGGAAAATATTTTCCTTAATATTTTGGAATGTTTTATTTTTTAATATAAGTGATTTTAAAATCAAAAGAGTATTTTCCTCAAGAATATTCATGTGATATTTTTAAATTATTTTCATCAATGTAAACATTATTCAGTGAATATTTTGATTTAATAGGGATATAATTTTTTGATACCATCCACCATATTACTCTTGAGGTATTATTATCTGGTTATATTTATGGATTAGGGAAAATTTTATCACTTCATATGCTAGTTTTTTAATATGAATGTTTATGTTGATTATTTATTTAATTTTTATTCACCCCTTTCATATTATGAATGCAATAGAGATGGAAAGAGATAACTAGAGATGTTTTTAGCCCATAGATTCATCAGTAGGCCTCATGAGATAAACTAGTTTTGGTATTTGGAATACGCCTTACCTGTTTACATATATTGTCTTGGAATAAGGACTTGATGGTAAGATTATGATATCTGACATTATGCATTCTATCATTTTGATACTAGTTATTGTTATCCATGTGATTATTTATATTTCTGCATTATCCATAGATTTAGTACCATTTTTATGGTATTATATATATGGTATATTTTATTTATTGATTATCTTGACCATATTATTCATGTTTTATTTATTTTATGATAGCTTCTATTGTATGATTTCCCTTACCAAGAATTTGAACTAAAACTTTATTATGTTTTACTTACACCAAGATACGAAAAAGGGATTTATGAATGAATTCATTGATTCTTCTAAATAAATAATAAAATTATCACCAAAATTATTATATTATATTTTAGGTTTTTAGATATAATGTGAGAATCATGTATGTATCTAGTCTCACAAGAATAATAAACTATTAGATCCTTTAGTATATGGTCCCTTATATTTTGTGAAAATTAGTAAAATAACCCTGGGATCTCTTCTACTAGAGTTGGGGTGTTAAAGTAGGAATCAGAGAAATTTTAGTAGAAACATTGGGAACTATATTTATGAAAACCTAGATTAAGAAAACTAACCCTATTATTGAATTTGAGGATAATACTAAATATAGGATAACATCTTATTTTAATATAGAGATTATGTGGGTTTTCTAGAAATACATCCACGTCTAGATACTATAAATGGACATAGTTTTGAAAGATATGCATCTAGGGGTAGTAACCCTGAAAAGAGATGGTTGAGTATATCTTAGCCATTATTCTGGAGCATAGTGAGTGCACACATAATTCACACCTAGTTTGACACTACCATGGGGAAATTTTTTGGTTATTTTTCATTTTTTTTAATTTTTTTTGAAATATTTGTATGTATATTTATTTGATAATATTTTCAAAGAAACCAAGCTTATGATTATTATATTTGAAATGCATAAAATTATCAATTTATGTTATGTGTTTCTATAATTTAAAAATTATACATTATGATTCATAAAGTTATGATCTGATCTATTGTATTTAATTGTCTAGAAATAGATCCTAGTGTATGTAATGAAATTTTTTTCAATTAAAATAATCTATCTCAGGGTCATACTCATGGGAATGATAATGAAGCTGGATTTAGAGCTAGAATTGAGTAAATTAGAACTATATTAGGGTATATGACTTAGGTTATGTCTAATAACCTTGACTATATGGAGAATCCTACTGATCCATGACATGATATATTGTTGTTAGACCATTTCATGTCACAAAAACCTCCATAATTCAATGAAACCACTCATCCATTTATAGTCTTACAAAGGGTAACTTCTTGAGAATAAATATTTATTTATTTGGGAATTAATTAAAGGAAAAATATTAACATGGAATTTTATCATCTCATGGGGGATGTAGATAAATGGTGGACATTGATTTAAAACATCAATGATGGGGAGAAAACAACAAGCATTGAGTGAAAGGATTTTAAGGCACTTTTCTAGGAAAATATTTTACTCATAAACATTGAGTGGATATATAGAGGCCATTTTCGAGTATATGAATAAAGGAAGAGAAATTTTTTTCTAAGTATGAAGATAAATTTACAAGGTTATCAAGGCATGTTCTGAACTATATATGTAATCAAAATTATAATATTGAAAATTTAATTTATGGTACAAATTTGATCCATAGAAGGGAATTGGTCTCCCAAATATTCTTAACATATGAGGATATAACATCACGTGCTATCAAAATAAAAAATATTTATCTATGTCTTATAATTTTGAAGAAAATAAATAGAAGAAGTTGATGGTTGAGGAAAAAATGGATAAGGGGAAGAAGAGAAATGGGGATTTTCCAACATGTGATACTTGTGGTAAAAAACACCAAGGTACTTACTTAAAGTTAAAAGGAGTTTTCTATAAGTGTGGAGAAAATGGTCATCTTGATCATGAATGAAAGGGTAAGTGATTATTCATCAAAGTAAAATGATTTATCTATACGGATATGGGACACCATGCCTATAAATACCCTAATCTTAAAGGGAACTTACCAAAAAATAATCCAAGGGGATAAGATCAAGATTATGAAATTACTGCAGCTGAAGTGGAATAATTGAAGTGTTTATATTGAGTAAATATATTATAGATGTATTTTATTAATGATATTACATTTATACAAACCATAAAACATATAAGTATTACTTTATAGTAGTTTTTATTTAAAGTTTAGAAAAAATGTGTTGAAGGGTACCAATAACCAAGAAAAGTGATTTTGTGATATTTTTTAAGAGCACATGAATAAGGGAAATATAACCTTTAATATGTTCTTGATATTGAGGTAATAATGTTGTGTTGGGATACATATATTGTTAACATCGATGAATCAAATCAGATAGTATTGGTGACCTTGAAAATGATTATTGATTTGGTGAAAAAGTAATTTATGATTAAGTTTACTATATTTTTAGATTCATGGAATATATTTTTTAATATGTGATTTTATTTAAGTAATAATGATATTATTAATTTTTTGAAGCAATTATATTTTCATTGAGGTTTTATAGTGATTAACCTATTAAAATACTTGGTATATGACATTTAGAGTTACTTTATATTATTTGGGGGGTTAATGTTAAGTTAATTTTGAAAATTTAGTGACCTTATTTATAAATTTTCAGATTTTTAATTTTGTTAAATACATTTTTGAAGGGTTTTAAGGATAAATACTTATAAAATAGATTAAGTTGAGCTCTGAGTGTTATTATTGAGGTTTTAGAGATTAATGTATTGTATTGGATAACTTGTACTAATAATTTTGGCTCTGTTTAATAATTATAAAAATAAGTAATTAATTTTTATCCTTTTATAAATACTATAAACTATTACAAGTTAATTTTAATGATTTATTCTTGAAAACTTCATCCGAAAAATTCATTTCATGGAATAAGAGATGAAGTGGAATTGAACAAATCCAAACTAAAGGATGAAATTGTGCTTGTGGAATGTAAAAAATAAAGTAATTACATTTTATCATTTATCTATCTTCATAGTAAAATAATACATGAACTATAAGAAAATGATCTTGAAGTAAAAATATTATTTTACCTTCATTTATGATGAATCGATAGTCTTTTAGTCTCTCACTAATTTTTTGTTTTTTGATCATTATTTTTATTATAACCATGTTCATTATCACTTTATTTTAGTCCTTGGAAAGTAGTTTTCTTCTAAATGTCTATATTTTAACTTCCTATAAATGTTCTCGTTATCTAGGAACCTAAATATGCGATATTTCAGGTAACCATTATGTTTCCCACTTTCCCTTTTCAAAAGAAGTTTTATGATCCCTCTATAGGATGTGGGGTTTCAACAATGGTTAGACCTTTGATGAAAAAAATATAATTGCAAGGATAAAATTTGGTTAAGGGAGGTAGAATGTAAAACTCAAATATTTTAGAATATAATTATATTTAAATAAATTTGATTACTTAGATAGATTGTGACATAAGAACGAGTTTAAACAAACTGTGATATACTATTAAAATATTAAAACCTGACAACTATAACAGTCATTAAATTGGTGGTATTAATAGGAATAACCACATTTAAAAAAAAAATATGAATTAAGGTTTTGTATATAAAAAAGATATTTTTAAATAAGTACTTTATTTTTAATAAAGTCTTTATAAGCTTTAACAAAACTTTTTTCTTCAAAAATAGATTTCATTAATTTTTTGGGATAAAATAATATAAATTAATTTCTTTCAATTTTAGAAAACATATTTGAAAAAAGTTTTTTTGAAATAATACTAAAAAAAATGTCCTAGAGTTAATTTTTGAGAATTTTTTAAAAAAGTTTAATTTATCAATGAATAGTGAAAATAATGATTTTTACTAAGAACACATATTGTTTCAAGAATTTATAAAGTTATATTTTATTTTAAAATGGTTTAAAATAAAATAAGTTATATTATATTATTAATTATCAAATTAAGTTAATTGGAATCAATTTTATGGTTTAATTTGGTGTAAAAAATATTTTATACTTAAAAGGATTTTTTTTGAAAAATCGTTTTTTAATGCGTTTTTATCGTAAATTAATTTTGACCACTTTTAGAAATTTAATATTGAAAAATGGATTCCACATTTTTTATTATGAGGTATAAATTTTGTAAATATATTCCTCTTATTTTTAGGCATTATGAATAGTAACTATGGTAAAATATATCACCTCAGTATAGGGTAAATCCGGTTAAACTAGGATAAGACTAAGTGTTAAGGTCACTATTTTTCATCTTAATTATTATTGGATTAAGGAAATAATAAAATTATCATATTAATAATGAAATTTAATTGTTTAAGAGACAGTTTTACTTAAAAATGACCAATATAATATAAAGAAAAATATAAAATGTCACTCTGTTGATTTTAAATATGTCTTATGTGTTCAGGCAGAGATAAAGGCAAGTTGTGAATGAATATTAATGTTTATTTTGAGAATTATGACATTATTTTAATGGTGGTAATTTATTTATAAGTTTTATTAATTATGTAATTATAATAAATTCTTACGCAACACCGACACAACGATTCTTCAATTAACTGAAAAATAAAATAAATGATTTTAAAAATATTAAAAGTAATATAATTTGAGTGAGTTATAGTGTTAATTTTTTTTATAGATTAATATAATATATTATTTATGTTTTAAATGATAATATTCGAATTCAATATTTGTCTTGATGTCTTTAAAGTCAAATTAACTAAATAACATAAAAAACAACATTAATGATATTTTATAAAAATTATATTTTATTAAATTATTTAAAAATAAAAAAATATTGAAATAGGAAAAAGGAGATAATATATGGTCTAAAATTTTATCCATTATTTATTTATGGACAAATGTTCATCTTATAAGTTAAAATCATAACCCTTTAATATTACAAAGTCATTACCATGGTTAAGGTTAAAATTGGTTACTCAAGGTGTTAATCAAAAGTATAAGGTTTAAAATGACACCAAAATCTATCTAAATTTAATTTTAGGATTTTATTTAGAACTTATCCACTTTTTTATTTTAACTTATTGCTATTTGGAAGCATTTTTCTTGAGAATGACTTATTTATATTTTAATATTTTTGGTAATTCCATGTGTGCCATTTCTGTCCCTTAAAAAAGGACACCCTTTCCTAAATTATTTACACCAATTTGAGAAAAAAATTTAAACCAATATATTACAAATTTTATTCTAAATATACTTATCCAAGTAATATATGTTCTGGCCTTCCCGAAAGACCATCCCTAGGTTACTTAGGAAAGAAAACAAATGAGGTCTCCTGAAGAAGAGGAAATCGTCTTACCCAACCTATTTCAATTTATTTCTTATTATAACTGCTATATATACATGGTATTTATCATAAAATAATAAATTAAGTATCCAAAATATACTGAAATGTTATTAATTTTTTGAAACCACTATTTTCCACCCTATTTTTAATCAAATGGAAAGTGAAATCATTGCTCATCCATATGTACGACTTATCGTCTCCACGTATCAATACAATTCATTTTTCATCACCAAATTTTATGGATGGGTATCATTATGGGTATAATTTTTATATATTATATTTATGACATAATTATTTTTCTTAAATTTTAATAAAATATCTACCGTCTTACCATTCAACTTGTTGGAAAATTATAACGTCACTCGTGCATATGTGTGGACTATGACCTCAATGAAGTGATGTGATTATTTTTCATTTATTCTTTTCATGGATGTTAATAATGATGAATTTAAAAAATATATTTTATATTATAATAATTTTTTAGAGGTGAATTATTATTTACCTTTCTTTCATTCCATCCATTGAAATGTGAAAACAACGTTAATGCGTACGCACGACCTACCGTCTCCATGAACGGTGTAATTCATTTTTATATCTATAGATGTTTTAGATAACTATAAATATATATATATATATAATGAATATATATTATATATATATCATGATTAAAATTATGGAGATTATGTAATGATGATCAACATACAAGGGATGAAACTAAAAAATTGAAAACATATGTAAAAAAACAAAGTAGTTATCACCCGAAATAGTGATTTTAATAATGATTATTAAAAAACAGGTGACAAAAGATTACAAGTAAATAATATATTTCATGATATATATGATTATAATTATTTTATATATTTATAATAAATCTATATTTACTATATAGGATGTTCAAACACATACACTGTAAGTCGGACCTATGGTTAAGGTTCTTCATCTCAATATTGTTTCATTGAGACATGTTTGATGTTATGCCCCTATTTCTATTTATAAGGTGTATATACTACCAATTTGACATATTATATCATATATAATTCCTAATTCATGGTATTTAAAGTTACAATTTAAATTATTTCATCTAAGGGGTTGTGATTGGAATGTTACCAAAGCGGTAAGCTTTTATTTCATAATCTCATCATTATTTAAGATTTTTAATGTTTAAGTATCTTCCAGAAGAATTATTTGATATTTATATATTGAATAGAATATATTTTATTATAATTTGGTTATTTATGTAAATTAAAATTTTTCCTTTAATTTTCCTCTTCTTAAGTACTCAAGATGCCAAACTAATGTTTTTAAGAAAAACCGACTTTATTTTTCTACTTGGTCGAAAATATTTTTATTACATGTACATATTTTTGTTAAAATATATTAAATAATATTTTAAATATTATAAAATTATTTATTAAATAAATTTTTACCCATGTTTTATTTTTTAAAAAATTGTTTAAAAGTAATATTCTTTTCGTTTTTTGAACAAGCTACTTTTTGACTTTTTTATAAAAGTTTTATGGAAATATTTTTTAGCTTATTTGACATGAATGAAATTTACCACCACCATGAACACTCAATGATTTGATTATTCATTTACAATTTTCAAAATTTATATTCAAATAAAATATTTTTCTTAATATTTTGTAAGTTTTTAGTTCTTAATATAAGTGATTTCAAAATAAAAAAGTCATTTTAATCAAAAAATATTCTAGTGACATTTTTTAAGTATTTTTATACATGTTAATATCCTTTAGTGAAAATTATGCTTTATTATAGATTTAAATTTTTAATACCATCTACCATATTACTATGTATTACTTATGATCATGCTATTTTTATTTATTAGGGGAAATATTAACATTTAATATGCTATTTTTTCAATACAAATGTTTATATTGATTATGTATTGAATTTTTTTCTCCCATATCTTATGATGAATGTATTGGAATTAGTAAGTGATTGTTGAGGATTATTATATCCCCTTTATGCATCGACATATCTCAGGAGATAAACTATTTTGGGTATTTAGTGTATGCCATACGAGTTTATGTTTGTTTTCTTATCACAAGGCCTTGAAGGTAAGATTATGATGTACGAAATTATACATTCTATCATTATCAAACTAGTTATTGTTATCCACGTGACTTTTATTTTTATTATTTTCTCCCTGGATTTGTTCCCCACTTATTATTTATATGGAATATTTGATTTATTGATTATCTCAGCCATATTATTCATGTTTTATTTATTTTACAATAGCTTTTATTATATGATTTACCTTACTGAGCATCTAAGCTCACTCTTTTTATGTTTCCTTTCCCCATGATGCGGAGAAGGGATATATGAATGAATTTAAGGATTTAGTAGAAGAAAAAAATAAAATTATCATAAGAATTATTTTATCATATTTCATGTTTTTAGATGTAATGTGATAATCATGTATGTATCTTGTCTCCTAGGACCACTAAACTATAAAATCCCTTGAGATATAATCTATTTTATTTTGTGCCAATGTAGTAAAATAACCATTGGATGAGGGATAATATATTTGGGTTGTTAAATAGAAGGATCCATGATTAATCCATGTTAGGATAGAACATATCCCAAGAAAGAGGCCTTTATGGCCCAAAAACTCACACTTAAACAGCTTCCTGATCAACTACTAATGACCTAGAACTCTTAAAATATCTCATAGATACTCTAAATTCTACTCACTAGACACCTACAACACTTGGAAATAATTGATAAAAACTACCATGAATTGATCCAAATATTCACCGAACACTTCATTCATTAATCCCATTAACACATTGAGAGAAATCATGTCCCTGGATGACATAATAATAAACTCATAATTCCTATAATGACATATGAAAAAATTCTTCAAAATATCTTCATCCTTCAGTCACATATTATGATATCCCAATAAAAAATTTATCTTTCATAATAATCTCACACCCTTAAACTAGTCTAATAATTCACCAATATGTGGGAGAGAATAATACTTCTTTACTGTCACTAGGTTTAATTGATGATAATCGATACAAAATTGTAAAATACTCTCCACCTTCTTCACAAATAGAACTAGAGCACCACAAAGAGATACATTAGGCCAAATTAATACTCCCTATAGAATATCATCAATATGAATCCACAACTAAAATTACTCATAAGGGTTCATCCTATATGGGGACATCGATATCAGAGTGACACCCAGTTGTAACTCTATTCCAAAATTGATTTCAAGTCGGGGGGGGGGGGGTTGTGTCACAAACTCTTCAAGAAAGTTATCTATGTACTCCTAAAAAACTTTTGGAAACACCCCTTACCGATCCTCTACTAAACTCAATATCAAGTTTGCAATCATGGAAGTTAAACACATGACATGCCTTTAACTCATTCGATGGTCTCTCTCCCCAATAAAAATGACCTACACTAAATTAAAATAATTGAATATTATATGACTATGAACACACTTCCCAATATCCTAAACTAAATATAGTCAATACATGCTAAGAATGATATTTAATGGTGGTATTTTTAAACATAGGAAATCTCTCCAAGAGTAATGTTTCCCTAGAATCATATCACAATCTATGTACATATTATAGAAGCTATCTCAAACACCCACTTGTGTAATCAAGGCCAAGGGAACTGAAAGCCTATTCACCTTAACTCCTAAAGTATAGACTAGGGTGGGTTCAATAAGGGAGTTCATTTCTCTTGAATCAAGCATGGTATAAACCCAAGTAGAATTTAAGAAGATAATACCTCCCATGATATATGTATTGCCTAGCATTGAATTATAAGGCATTCATCTACCATGACCCCTCTAATACTGATGGTGACCAACTCCATATAAAAACTAATCTTTCTGTAATTAAGGATGAGGGGAATCATGGGGATATCCTCTATCTACCCTGTAACTTCTCTGTTGATAAAAAACTAGGGCTCCTTGACGATTCTATTTCTTCACAAGGTACTTCTTTAATGACTGATCTTGAAGAGGGCTTCCAAATCCACAATTACTACTAAGTAAGTTCATACACTCATACCTCTAATGTACATGATCTTTAAATGTATAAATAACTACAACTGATCCACTGGTGGGGGGTCCAAGAACATCCTACCCCATAGAAATAGGATGAAGAAGGGTGGAACGAATTCACTACTATTTGGATCTTCTAATGACTAGGAAATTGAAAACTTATAACAATAACTCTACCTTATGGAGAGCCCCAATGACTCCCTTACCATGATTACTTAGTCAAAAAAATCCCCTCTTGACAACTTCTTCCCTCTCCAACACCTTGAGATTCATTGGAAACATAAACATGGTGACCTAGAATTGAATCTCCGGATACAAATCATCCTCAAAATTACTCACCCAAGCCTATACATTTGGTATAAGGTTCGAAGAATACAAGAGGTTCTTATACTCAATAATAAACTTCTAAAAATAGGAATTACCCTAGTGGAGAGTAAGGATCACCTACCATCAATCCACATTCCTGATTCAAGAAAGAAACTCATCCTAAAGCTGATCACATAACATCTCCTGTGAAATAGTTGACACCTCACAACCCTTGAGGAATAAGAACCACCACTTTCAAGCTTACCCAGGCAACATCATCATAACTAATGAAACCCAGTACTCCCTCCTAGAATTGATTGAATTGAAGGTAACATCTACCCACTATAATAAAACCTTAATTTTTTGGATCTGAAATAGATCCCTCATACTTCTACAAGACCTAAAACTGAAACTCAAAGAGTTTCCTCCTCCAATTTTCCTCTTTATCGACCTCAACTTTGCAGCGATCTATTGGAACATCTTTTTGAACAATTTCAGTACAAACCAGATGAGGATGTCAACCTGGATCCATTCACACAAGATATTTTTTTAGGGATTCCTAAAACTATAATGTGGAATATTTAAGATTAATTAATTAATTCAATTCTAACATAATTCTCACTTTATTCCCAATTAAAACACTATCATAGACAATGAAGATGCATAATCCTTACCTAGTTCTTTACCCAAAAAGTAACATAACTTCACTTAACATGTTCATTAAACTTTTGGGTCCTTCAATTAGATCATAAAAGGCCTTAAATAACCATGTTCTAGTCATATTTCCTTGTTTACATAATGTACTAAGTCCTATTGATATTTTTCCCAACTAAAAATTGCAGTCATCACTTATTCCTATCCACTAGATCTGTCCAATCACTCAACCATCACCTTTGATACAAATCTATTATGATCCCCTCCAAACTGGTACCCATTCCACACTGGTATCTAAGATAGGGACGATCCTTGAATCCTTTCTCTAATAGTGCATGATTTTCTGACTAACACCATGGGTATGAAATATATAAAAATGGAAGGAATTACCCTCTTTGTAAAATTTAAGGACACTAGATAAGGATATATCTACCAAACATCACCATCACATAGATTATAAACCATTCCAATACATGAATTCAATGTCATACATAATATATAAAACTAGAAAGACACTAAGAGAAACACCTAGATAATGACCATGAACTCCAATAGATCATAAATGACTACTTCAAACTAATAATTCCTAACTCGATCATCAAACAACTCCTATGGACCCAAAAAATTATTTATATATACATAGAGTGAAAAAAGTATACTTAATTAGATATTTCCTAGAACCTCTTATGAAAATGTGAAATGATCATAATAAATCCCAGTGAATAAAAAAAATTAAACCAACTTGTTATCTAAAAAGGTTTAATTATGCACTATCCCCACCAAGGATTGGTTACTAAGTAACACATACAATTTATAATATCAATATAGAAACATATATGTAAGAAAGGTACTCCACATCCACTTCCCCATAGGGTTTTCACTCTCATACCTTAATAAAAAACATCCTGGGCTACAATCCGTTCCATAAATCAAGTCACCTATAACATGGGTTAGGACTCATTTTTACATACCCTTGTTCCATGAAGGGCCCAACATCTCATGTTGGAATAAGTCTATATGTCCATACCATTACCTTATCCTCAACATCTTATCCATAATTGATTATTAATTCTGAAAGCCACTACAAACCATGTATTATGAATTATACCTCAATCCATCTTATCATATAAAGGTACACTTGTTGGAAAATGTAAGCACTATAGTTGAAATACAAGTATGTGATACAATCTACAGACACTAAAAACCGCACATATAAGTATAATAAAACCATGATCCATCTTATCACATATAGACACATACCCCATACCTTAATACATTACTTCATATATACTCATAAACATAATTCTACACTGAATGGAGAGTAAAGAAGAGAGAGAAGTCAATCATTCATTCCCTCACCAGCTTGGATGTTAAGGCAAGAACCTATACAAATAAAAACATTTGGGCATTCAATTTCTACCCAACTAAAGTGGTGGAGCATTTAAAATCATAACATATAATAATATAACCCTGCATAACAACACTAAGGGAAACTACCTAGTATTGGACTTATTAGTAGCTGTCATCCCACATAACACACAGATGCCACCACTAAGGCCTAGATAATAAGATCTCATATATGTACACCAGAATTATGGTTAAATATCTTTAACCATTTTCACTGGAAATTATAAATTACCATTAATTAATTGTTAAACCAATTACAAATTCTGGTTTAATCAAATCAATTCATTGCAATCCAACATTCTTTATAATTCAAATTAAAAAATTTCTAGATTCCCATCCCATAATTTTTTATAATTTTTATCAATAATACCATGGTTCAATTTAATTTATTAATCATTACGTCCATAAAAAACACCCATTCTATGAGTTTATTTATTTTTCTATTTACTATTACATAATCTATGTATTCTAGGACTCATCCTTATCTACTAGAAGAAGTTGAAATCATAGTGAATAAAGAAACTCTATCCGACAGTTGGAATCTATAACAAAAACCATTCAAAAACTATCCATTAAAATCGCATATTAAGAAAGACATGTGATCCCAACTCTCAACCTATACATATCAATATAATTAGAAATATCTCAACCCAAAAAAACCTAAAAAATATGAAATACACACTATAAACCTATTCCACTAATACTGATCAATTTCTCATCAAGTATCCCAACCATACAAGGTTCACAATAAATCAAAACAAGGGGTGTACCGTCCACAATCAAATATACATGCTAAAAAATTATTTTTAGCACACGAAACCAAGGGGAAACCACATACATAAATCTAATGTATTCAAACCTTTAACAAAAAATAATGGGTCCACTCAATCTAAAACCTTTATCTCCAGTAAAAAAAACTTTTTGTTACCATATTTAATTTACCAATTCATTATGAATAGGTCTATGAAATAAGAAATATATCATAAGTAATTGTCAAAGATATGATTCATCCATAAACATGATTCAATAAATAACTTCATATTCAGTAGTTTTAAGTAAGAAAGATAATAAGATTATCATACCTATTTCATTATTCATTTAATCATAACCAGCATTACATTGTTCATCATATTTCAGGAATATTAACCATGATAAATAATATACAATGTATGTAGATATCACACTATCTAGAAAATCCCAAATCGGAATTATAAATAAAGAAACAACACATGATATCAAAGCAACCTTTCTAATTCATTCTTGATTCCAGTTATTATCTTCATTTAGGTTGAATCGACCATTTAAATAGATAATTTGAATCACGATAAATTCAAAATAACACATAAAAAAGGATAAGTAATGAAACCTTTATCTTAGTTAGAATTTCATATTTCTCTGAAAGAATTGATGAATAAGGGTTAACCAGCACTAAACTGGCAGGAAACCACCCCATAACCCATCTGCAACAAAACACCAACAATCCATGCATGAATCTTATCCATAACTAGAGTAAATCCTCCAAAATGAACCCCCATAGGGAAATATGACAGTGAATATGAATATAATAGGATTATAAAGAGTACCTTGATCCATAAAGCATCAATTCAATGATCTAAAAAATTTATAATCTCAATGGAGGTGACTGGAGGGTGGTGTGTTGGCTAGGGTTTGACTAGGGTTTGAAGTAAGGGAATTAAAATCAAACCAAGGAATACATGGACCTCTATTTATAGAAGAATCATTGAAGGAATCCTCCATAACATGGGGGAATGAAAATTGTGTGTGATTTCTCTAGTAAGATGGAGATCCAATTATTTAGTATTTGAATTAGTATAGCACCTTTGATTCATATGCACATTCAAAAACATTTTAAACACCCTTTACTAGCACCATGCATTGCACCATGACATGATGCCTGGATTTTTGAATACCTAGAAAGGAAATGAGGCCTCTTATTATAACATGGAGAAAAATCCCTCCCCATTTTGACCCACCACATAATGGCCTTTGGCATGAAGAGCTCTAGATCTCCATTTTATCGTACCACATTCGGTCCACCTTTCCTCAACCTCACATGACACCATTCCCTATGCTCTAGGAATTTTAAAGGTTCCTACTTCCAATAAGAAAATGAATCAAGGACTCCAATGAAACCATTACTTCCACTATCATGTGGTGATCCTCCCCATTTCTAATAAGAGGGAAAACAAAGGAAAAAAAATTCAAAATGGGATCCCTAGTATTTTTTATCCCCATGGAATAGAAATCACCACACAACCACCTCAAATTTCCAAGGTCTTAGAACTAACAACAAAAATGGCCACAACACACTTAAAAATCTAAAAAAACTTCACCATGACCAACAACATACCCACTAACATGATTTTTTGGCATTATAGATATATAAAAACTCTACTCCCATCTCTATAAAATCACTAAAATTCATCTCAATACATCCATGCCCCTAGAAAATGTAAATGGAGCGGTTCAGAATACTAGGACCTTACAAAAGGTTTCTATATAGTCAAACCATGAATTTTACTGTAAATTATTTTAACAAATTGTTATTTATAGGTAGATAATATAACATTGATGACATTTTTCTTATAGAAAAACAAAATTTATCCTATGGTGTTCACCCCTTCTGGTTAATCTAACAAGTTCCAAACTTGGTTATTTTATATAGTTTCCATTTTATTTTCCATGGATTTTAACCATTACTCATAATATGAAGTCTTGATAGATTCACACTAGGTTATTTATTAATATCCAATGTATATTAACTTATAATTATTTTCTATGAGAAATCTATATATGATGATCTCTTGAAAAATCTTACTAGTACTTGAAGGTTGTTGTAAAACTTGACTTAGTTCTTCATTCGTAACTCTTTTTGAGACCTAATCAACATTTATCTTAGTAAAACATAATTTTATTGGTATTGAAATTATCCAAGTTCATTATCCCTCATACTAATTCTTTTAATTGTGTGTTCATTTTCAAGGAAAAAACAACATTAGGCCATAAAAACTTTATATTACATAGGATTATAAAAATAATAACCTATAGCCACTTTGGGATAAACAACAAAAAATAATTTTTCTGGTTTAAGGTTATGTTTATTTGAATCTAAATGTCTTACATATTCTTCACAACCCCAGATTCTTCTAAATGATATCCTAGGTTGTTTCCGAGTCTATATCTTATATGGTGTCTTTATGAATGTATTAGATGGAATGAAGTTTCGTAGAAATATTGAAGTATCTAAATAATAACTCTAGAATGAAATAATAAGATCACATTAAATCATCATTGATCAAACCATGTATAACAAGGTATACTTACTCCTTTTAGAAACACTATTTCATTTTGGTGTTCCAGGAATATTGAATTGTAAAACATTTCCACAATCACTTATATGATTAATAAATTCTTGTATCACATATTTACCACCATGATCTAATCATAGGATCTGAATATTCTTATCTATTTGAATTTATAATTCATTATAAAAATATTTAAACTTTTCAAAAGTTTCATAATTTTGTTTCATCAGAAACACATAACCATACTGGCTAATTTCATCATTAAATGTAAAGAAGTACCTAAAACCATAACTTTATTATGTTTTCATTGGTCTACATAAATCATTTTGTATGAGATCTAATTTTCCATTAGACCCTTGAACTTTTATATAAAAATATTCTTTCTTCATCTTATCTAATAATTTTTTTGAAAACTTCAAAATATTGAAAATATAATGATTACAATAATCCTTCTCTATATACTTTTTGGATACATTTATCATTTATATACCTGAGGCGATAATGAAAAAGTTAGGTGAGGTTATAATTAACCTTGAACTTATAATTTTGAATATTGTAAACAAGATTAAACCTATATAGAATGTATAAAACACGTATTATATTCTCAATTAAATAAAAAAAATTTATATATAGAAAATCTTTTGTTATTAATTGATAATGAAATTACCTTCTTATTAGAACAATATATAGGAATATAATTTTTATTTACAGTGGGATCATAATAAAAGTTTTTCAATTATAAAATTAATACATGTGGTAGATTTATATCATAATTTCCAACATATAATGCATAATATCTTAATATATTACTAAAAAATAATCTAATTCACCCTTCATTAATTCCCTTCAATATCTAAGTATATGTTTTTCAAAACAACTATTAGAAACACACTTGGTATCTAATTCCTACGAGTTAGAGGTGTTGGAATTAATCTCTATAAATTTCATATTTATATATTCATAATTCTTCTCGTTGAAAATAATTCTCAACTCCAGATACCGATATCTAACTATTTTATCGGTCACACCAATAAGGGATATCAATACGTTTATCTGGAATAAATAATTAACAATAAAAAATACTTATTTATGGGTGAGTATCATGTTTTATATCTTTTCATCAAGGTATTTAAATGATAGTGCTCCCAAAAATAATTATGAACACAACCATCAAATCTATTTAGTGAGTCAAAATCTATATTTCATCATGACTTACACTAGATTCATCATGAAAATAATCCATGAAAATTTTGGTATGGAATCATGCCAATCCAAATAGTTATGATTCTTGGATAGTTGAGTGGGTAACTATTTATACAGTCCCTTCAATGGATAAACCCAAACCTATTCCTATGTTATCTTTTCAAAGGGTTTCCCAACTAAGTGAAACAAAATATAAACACCAAGAACAATATAACAGTGGATAATATAGGGGCTCCAGGGCTTGGAATGACCCACCTAAAGATGTTGAAATATTATTTTTCACTTTCTCACCTTATAAAAGATAATCTATGGGCACCTAGATTTTGTGTGACCTACCCAGTTGGATGACCAAATTCTTTAAAATTTTCTCTGGAAATAATCTCACTCTTAATAACCGTGGGGGTTTTCATTATAAAAGTATCATCAATTTTATATATATCATATACATATTAAATTAATAACTATTTTATCTTTTTGAAGTCTTTTCCTTCTCATGTTTTATTACTTTTTGTGTTAAATATTTATTTTTGGATTCCCTATTTCATATACTAAATTAATGTGTTCACACCACATTAATGCGTAACTCTTTAAACAACCCAAAAGTTTATGTTAACCAAAAATTGAATCCATGTATATTCATACATATCATAGTATATCTCATACATAATGTATATAATATTTTCTTGTAAAGTTATATAGTTATGAATTTGAAAATGACTGAGTAATCTTGAAGCCATAGTTATTGAACCCCCAACTTTTTAGAACTAGGAATAAGTCTCCTATCGAGTTGGAAGTTCAACCCAATATTCCACTACTCTGGGGAAACTTTATTCTAAGAGGACTAGTTTTGGATATACCTAACACAAGGGGGGGGGGTGAATTAGTTTTGGGGAATTTTGAAACCAATTAAAATTTTCTATCCCTGTACCTCTTGACCTGTTTGGATCTTAATTCTCTTTTTCTTTTTTCCCTATCGCATGCAATAATAGAATGTAGTAAAAATATTCAGACAATATTTTTACAAGGTTCACCACTCAATAAGAGCTAATATGTCCTTTACATGTTTGGGAATGACTAGTGCATGGATTCTCCACTAAAATGTGACATTTTGTTATAGTGGATCGACTAGGAAAACAATCCTATTGTCTGTGTGGATCCCTAAAATTGGAGGGGGATGGGATGTAATCCTTCTTCCTAAACTGGAGATGACCTAGTCTAACTTACAACCCCTTACTCATTCTTTATATTTCCTCTAAAGATAGTCTTCTTACTTCTTGAATAAGGTCAGTTCTACTATTGATCTTCTTTATTGCTATTGACTTGGTTGCTTGCAAAGCAGTAGGCAAGCAACTCTCTGCTTCTTCCCTCTTCTTCCCTAGTTCAAAACCAACTGAACTGGAACTCTCTCTTGTTCCCACTTTCTCCTTCAATGAAAACCCAACTGCACTGAGATCACTTATCTTATTGTTTTCCATAATCACAAACCCCCTTTGTGATTATCAGATCAATGAAGTCCAGCTCAACTGAGCTTCATTAAAACTATTCTGCCCTGAGTAATATTCAGTCTCTATATGGGAACACTTGATTATTCTTGGATGGAAAGTGATATGGAATTGTGTAGTGGTGTCTTCTGAAGAACTGGTTCACCTAAAGTAGATATTCGAAACTGCTACTTGTGAAGCTCCTTCGTAGAGTACACTACTTCGTAGAGCTCACTGCTTTGCAAAGCTCACTGCTTCGAAGAGAACACACATTTGTGGAGCTCTTTTCCTTCACAGAGCTTACAGCCTTTGTGAAACCCACAACCGACCTAAAGAAAATAGCCTTTGCATAGCTCAAAAAGTTTCAATTCTCACCGATCCTTTGTAGAACAACCTATCTTCATGAAGTACGTTGCCTTCGTAGAACAACTTTCTTCACAAATCTTATTCGCGATTCGAGAGCTCTAAAATTCCCATGAAGTCTCTCTACTTTTATCGATGGGGAAGGGTTCTATTTATAGTATTTTACCACTGACTCTAGAACCTTATCGACACCTCAGTGTCACGTTAGCATCAAATCACAGAGCACCAAAATTTCTACCTAAATTCACTCTATTTTGCGAAGCACCATGGCTAATTTACAGATTCACAAAGCTCGTCATAATCATGAAGCATTCCATCAAATCATTTGTGATGCCATGATTATCTTTTTTCCTTTTCACTGCTGCGATGCTCTTTCTTCCTTCATGCTTCCGCGATGCTCTTTCTTCCTTTGCGCAACAAAGCTTTCTTGCGAAGCTCTTCACCTCTGCCATTCACAAAGCTCGTCGTAATCGCGAATAACACCATCAAATTTTTTCATGTCTTCGCGAAATACACTTCATGAAGCCCATATTTGTGAAATTCGTGCCTTTTCCATATTTTTATATGCTCTTCAAGAAAATTGACTTTTTACGATACAAGACCAACTCTAAATTTTGGACCCCAAAAAATTGGAAAACACTGGGAAACTGCATGACCTTAGACACCTGCTTCTACAAGAACAATCATGCTGATTGGATGCATCATTTCTCCCCATTTCCTTCATAAATCTTGCATTATAAGTTCTCCAACCAACTTATGATATTTGTGAAATATAGACCATCAAAGAATCATTAGATTTACTGAGGAAAGAATTATAACTTCCCTATTTTTCGACATCATCTTTCTTTCCAATATCAACTGAATGTGATTGGCATCACCTTCACTCCAATCTCATGCATGGATATTTTGAATTTCAAGCTCATTCATGGTCACCTCTCTCTACTTATTTTTCACTAGTATTGGGTGTTATTAATTTATACATATGAGTGTATGCATGATGTGTTCTCAGCTAAACCAAATGCACACTCGTCTCTTTTTCTATTATTATTGAAAATCACATAATTGTTTTCTTTTTCATGATCAAACTTACAACTTCACATTCCACAATTTATTCTTTAGTCATCCTTAGATGGATGATACTTCACCATTATTCATTGTTTTAAACAATGTGTTACCATTGAAACAAGTTCTTTGAACTTTAAGATCGGTTTGTGGATTGTCTGATTTGACTTTATGGAGAATTTACCAAGCATGAAATCAATGTGTTACCTTTGAAACATGTTCTTTGAACTTTAATATTAGTGCATCAACTGTCTGATTTGACTTTATAGAGACTTTACAAATCATGAAATCCAATGAAATGATGGTATAAAAATTCTCTAGGCATCCTCATTTCAGCTAATCTCCTTTAACATTGGATTCATTCTTCATCAAATTATTCATTTTGACCATCATTGATAACTGTTGACAAAAAATACAATCTTCATATATAAAGTGGTCCTAAAAATATCCACCTTTGTATTTTGTTGTCAATACCTTAAAGATCTCCTCAAATTAATGTGTCAATGTCAAAATGATAATCTTCTCTCTCCCCTTACTTCTTTCTTTCCCCTAGACTTTCATTTCACTTCTCTCACCCTTATTGAAAAGAAATAAAAAGTTCATGATAGAGAGGGTATCGTTTTATACTTAAGCAATGTGCCATCAATCATTTCACTCTAAGTCTACTTGAGAAATTCTCGGTGTAGAAAATAAGAGGATTTGATTTAGACAACAAATTTGTCCATTACCCACTAAATATGACACCTCATGAGATGAGAAATCATGTACTTGTCTTCAAGAGATTTTAAAATTTATTCTAGCATTAGGATAATAATTGTGATATAAAATAATAAACCTGAAACTCCTAAACTCTCCCCAATAAAAAGATCAAAAACATCCAAGTTCAATTGTAAGGATAAGTGGCCTCGGGACACTTTCAATCTTCTTATGTCCCTGATTAGCTTTATTACTCCATCTTTGTAGAATGATCTTTATTTTGAGTAACCAAGGATGATAGATTTAGAAATAAAATACCTATTCCAATGACATGATCTTCAGATAATATTCAGAGTAATTGAGTTTTATACCAACTGATGTTGATACTGATTGTGATAATGACTCTGGAAGCTTCTTCATTTGTACCCCCCCTCAAGGGAACACTTCTAATAACTGAATCCCAGTTTCTCCCCCTGAGATCTTGCCTCAACTTCAATTCTCTGTATAATAAGAAAAAATACAATACAAAAGTATTAAAGGGAATAAGGTGTATCCTACTTGCTTCATCAATGTGAAGAACAAGGTTGAGAAGATTTTCTCAAATAAGATGCTCCATTATTCACACTTTCACAATTGATCTTCAATGAAGGTTGTGATTGTGTAGGCCTCAATAAATCTTCTATTTCTTTGTGTGTGAGTCTTCTATCTTGAAGGGATTTCAAATCACTATAATATCCTGGTTCAACATTCATCTTCTTGAGGAATTCTCATTGGGCTGGAGTAAATTCAAATCATCTTCTAACAGTGTGATCAACCTTGTTTCACCCTACACACAGAACTTCTTTGTCTTCATGTATATTTTTTTTGTTTTTAGCACTAGCCTTATCCTGTGAATCTTATATATTTCTCATTATTTCCAAATATTATAGACAAAACACCCATATATCATTATAGGCTGAGTCATCAATATTGGATCTTCTACATGTCATCTTTTGAGTGTCATCCTTCTTAGTTGTTCTTTTGGATGCACAAACCTTCAACTTCTTGGATTTACAATCCAAGGTCTTCTTAACTTTCCTCCTTAAAGTATTCTTTTGAGTGTTTGCTTTTCCAAAATTATTATGACTACTTCCCAAGGATTCTTTTTCTTTCATAGTCATCTCTTGTGATCTTCTTTTCTTATCATCTTTGGGTACCTTTTTAAATGAACATGCACCATTCATGTGACCACTCATATTTCATACATCATAGATGTTATATAACATTCCAAATCTGTTTGTAGTATACAAATGATTCTAGATCTGTGGATGTTGCTTCTTCTTATCTAGTTTTCTCCCCCTTGAGAAGGGCTTTCTTTGTGCTTTTACATTTAAGGACTTGTACCGACAATCTAGAACACAGTGCCCAAATCTATTACAGCACTGGAATTGACCAACAAACCTTGACTTTTTTCCATATTCTTTATAAGGTTTCCGAATCTTCTTCTTGGTATGTTGTGATTTCTATGGGGAGCTATCTTCCACACTCTTTCCCCTACCCACTCTATCCATGGTGGTAGATTTATTCCCACTTTTCTTCATTCATACTTTTTTAGAATTTTTCTTCCAACCTGCACTTTTTGTAGAGGAAATTTTTGAAACATTCGTACAAGTTGGTATGGATGGTAACTTCTTTTCAGCTTCTTGTAATGGATTAATGAGTGAAGTCATGATCTTATTATCACATGTTGGAGGTATTTTGACATTATAATACTCTAGTGAGTATTGAGTACCAACAAAAACTGTCTCCTTCTGTGAAGCCTCAATATGTGTCTTCTCAAGATTGGCCAATTGATATTCCATTTCTAGAAATTTCATATTGAGAGCGATTTTATGATCTTCAGTCTGAGTCATCTTCTCTTCACAATCCCTCTTAATTCTTTTAACTTTATCTTCATGCATCATAACTTTGTTTTGTAACAAAGAGTCAAGTTCTTTGATCTTCTTGGAAGTTTCTTCCAAACATAATCCCTTAACTTCATTGCTCTTCTTTATCTCATTTTCAAGTGCATGGATATTCTCTTATTGAGTCTTATTGACTCCCTCTTTCTCTTAAACTTTTTTGATCCATTTTGATGAGTTTATTTCAAACTTTATCTTAGTTTCTTCAAAGGAACCAAACTATCTGGAGTGATTTATACATTCAACACTTTTTTGTTGCAAGACCTTCTCTAAAACATTAGTTTCTTCTTCTAGCTGGGTGATATCTTCTTGAATGCATTGAAATACTCCACAAACAAGGGAGACACTTTCTTCAAGAAAACTATGTAGAATCCTTCTTAATATATCAACTGATAGTTCTGGAGAATTTTTAGATTTTTCATCACCACTTGTGCTAGAATTTTCATCATGAGTATAATTTCCAAATGTACTGACACATACCTTCTGATCATATGAGGTAGAAATCATAACCATATTCTTGGTGGAAACATGAGATGCCTTCTTATTACTTTCCAAGCCCTATTTTTTTTCATTATCAGAAAGGTATAGAAAACTAGATACTTCCTCTTATTTAGATAAGAGGGAATTCTTCTTCAACTTTATCTTTTCTTTATTTTTCCTGTTCATCATGGTATTGGTAAATATAAACTTTTGATCAGAGGTAACTAAATCTTCATTGGGATATACCTAACACTGAGGGGGGGGGGGGGGCAGGGGGTTGAATCAGTGTTGGGGACTTTTGAAACCAATTACAACTTTCTATCCCTGTAACTCTTGACCTATTAGGATCTTGATTATCTTATTATCTTTTCCCAGTCTCTTGCAATAATAGAAAGTAGTAAAAATATGCACACAATATTTTTATAAGGTTCACCACTCAATACGAGAAGCTACATCCTTTCCATGCATGGGAATGACTAGTGCATAGATTCTACACTATAATGTGATATGCTGTTACAGTGGATTGACTAGAAAAGCAATCCTCTAGTCCGTGTGGCTCCCTACACTTGGAGGGGGAAGGGAAATGATTTTTCTTCCTAAACTGGGGATGACCTAGTCCAACTTACAACACCTTGATGGTTCTTTATACTGCCTATTAAGAGAGTCTTCTTCCTTCTTGAATAAGGTAGGTTCTTACCTTGATCTTCTTTAGTGCTATTCACTTGGTTTCTTGAAAAGTAGTAGGCAAGATACTCTTCTCTTCTTCCCTCTTCTTCACTAGTGAAAAACCAACTACACTAGAACTCGCTCTTCTTTCTACTTTATCCTTCAGTGAAAACCCAACTGCACTGAGTTCACTTCTGTTATTATTTTCCAGAATCCCAAACCCCCTTCATAATTATCAAATCAATGAATTCCATATCATCTTAGAATCATCACAACTATTCTTCCCTAAGTAATAATCAGTATCTATGTGGGAACAATTGATTCTTCTTAGACACATAGTGATATGGAATAGTGTAGTGGTGTCTTACGAATAACTGGTTCACCAAAACCAGATATTCAAAACTACTATTTTCAAAGATCCTTTGTGAAGGTCCTTCGCAAATCTCCTTCACAGAGAACAATGCTTCATAGAGATCACTGCTTCGCAGAGCTCACTGCTTCGCAGAGCACACACTTTGAAGAGATCTATGGATTCACAGAGCTTATAGATTTGCTAAACCCACAACCACCACAAAGAATACTACCTTTTTAGATATCATATATTCTCAATGCTCACTAATCCTTTTCATAACAAACTATCTTCGCGAAGAACGTTTCCTTCATGGAACAACTTTCTTCATGAATATTATTCACGATTAGAGAGCTCTAAAATTATCATGAAGTCTTCTATTTCTCTCGAGGGGGTAGGGGCATATTTATAGGCTTTTCCCACTAAATCTAAAACCTTCTATCCACCTCAACGGCATTTCAGTATCAAATTTTGGAGCTCCAAAATTTCGGATGAAATTTACTCTTTTTCGCGAAGCACCATGGTTATTTTCTAGATTCATGAAGCTTGTTGTAATCGCAAAGCATTATGTAAAATCCTTTATGCCTCCATGATTCTCTTTCTTCTTTTGCACCACCCTAATATTCTTTCTTCCTTCACGCCACAATGATGCTTCTTCTTCCTTTATGCCACAAAGATTTCTTGAGAAGCTCTTCACCTCTGCCATTTATGAAGCTCGTCATAATCACAAAGAACACCGTAAACTTTTTTCATGTCTTCGCGATATACACTTCATGAATCCCACATTAGACACCTGCTTCTGCAAGACCAAACATGCTAATTGGATACATCATTTCCTCCATTTCCTTCATAATTCTGACATCATTAGTTCTCCAACCAACTTATGATATTTGTGAAATAAATACCAGCAAAGCATCTTCAGATTTACTGAGGAAAGTATTACAACTTCCCTATCTTTCAACATCATCTTTGTTAGGTATACTAGGCTAGATTCCCTGAGAGGGGGGGGGGGGGGGGTGAATCAGGGTATGACAGATTAAAACAACTGCCCCTTTTGATCTTGTCTTCCTGTTAGACAAAACATCTTCTCTATCCTTCCCATTGTAGAGTATGAGTAAACCTTAAAGCATGCATAGGAAATAACAAATTTTACTTGGTTCACCCTCACTGGGCTACGTCAAAAGAGAATACACCGACAGTGTACCGATGTACCAATTCCACTATAAGTGCACTACTATTTACAATTTCGAATCAGACTCACTGTCCCTCCTGGTTTACAACCACACATAATTTTGAGAACTCACTGCTCTCTCAACTGAAGTGAGATCACTTCTTCTTTATAAGATCTACTCAAAGTTTATAGACATGTAGGTATCTTCATTTAATCTAATGAAATCTACATCCTTAATAATTGATAGATGCTCTGTTAACATTCAGCTTTCACCCATAGATGAATCTCTCTTTGCACCGGGTGTACCTGGAAGCCTCAAATCTTTCACGCAACCCTTACTGCGTCTTGTGAGAAACTTTAATGCCTTGTGTGCAATATTAAACTTTTTTCATGAAACATCCTTTGTGTGAAACTTCAATATTTCGCACAACTCAAATCTTTCATGCAACTTCGATCTTTCACGCAACTTCAAAATCTTTCACGCAACTCCCTATGTGCGAAATTCTTACACGATCCCATGATCGGATTTTATTTAAGTATCGAGCTTCCTTTTTGTGTGAGGGGGTCACCTCTTATTTATATGCCTCATTGACCCCTTCCTACAAAAAACCCGATGCGTCGTGCAAGATTTTGACACGTCGCTCAAAAACCCATTTTACATCGCCTTTTTCATGTAAGTCTCTTTCACACCAACATCTTCTTTCACGCCCATCTTGAATCTTTCACGTGCTTCCTTACTTCTCAATTTTTTGATGTTCAGACTGCGAATCATGCATGGCGTGCAAAACCCCATTTTACGTCTCCTTTGATGCGGAAGTCTCTTTCGCGCCAACATCTTCTTTCATTCCCTTCTTGAGTCTTTCACGCATCATCCTCTTTCGCGCTAAATCTCCAATATTTTGCATGACCTACTCTTTCGCACTAAATTTTCAATCTTTCTCACACCTCATGCCTTATCCATTTTTCAACCTTCTTCTCCCGAAACCTACCTTGCACGCAAGATTCCAAACCACTATAGATCTTGCATGAAACTTCCTTTTCCAAAAACATGTTTCCCCATTTTCCAATTTTGAGGCCCAAAAATTTGGCAAACACTGGAAAACGACACCACCTTAGATCTGTTCTTTTCATAACACCTCCATATCGTCCATTCCTTTGTCATCAATCTTTGTCAACATAGGTTGTCAACAATATCTATGGATTTCGAGAAATCACCATGTAAACTCCCTTTGTCAAAAAAATAACATTGTGGTCTGCTCTGTCAACATGAAGGTCTGCTTTGTCAAAAAACACAATTACCTAAAAAATGATTAAATGGTACCTTGAGGGATTTTTTCCCAATAATATTTCTTTACAATCTCAACTGAATGTGATTGGAATCACCTTCACTCTAATCTCATGCTTGGCTATTTTTAATGTCAAGCTCATGCATGGTCACCTCTCTCTACTTATTTTTCACTTGGATTGGGTGTTACTAATTTATGCACATGAGTACATGCTTGATGTGTTCTTATCCAAATCGAATGCACACTCTTCTATTCTTCTCCTCTTTATGAAAATCACATAATTCATTTCTTTTGCGTGATCACACTTACAACTTCACCTTCCACATTTTCTTATTCATTAATCCTTAGATGGATGATACTTCACAATTCTTCATTGTTGTAAACAATGTGTTACCTTTGACATAACTTCTTTGAACTTTATGATCAATGCATCAGTCGTCTAATTTGACTATATGGATAATTTCCCAAGCATGAAGTTAATGTGTTACCTTTGAGACAAGTTCATTGAACTTTAAGATCAGCGCATCAATAATCTAATTTGACTTTATGGAGAATTTCCCAAGCATGAAATCCAATTCTATGATTGCATAACAATTATCTAGGTATCATCATTTCAACCAATCTTCATTAATATTGGAGTCATTCTTCATCTCCTTCATCATTTTGAAAAACATTGATAACAATTGACAACAAATAAAATCTTTATACACAAAGTTGTCCCAACATATTCAAGAGATAATTAAATAAATTATATATCTAAAACCTTTTATGAAAAATTATATCTAACAATTATTATCTTGATCATAAATTTAAAACAAACTGAAGTCAAGGAAGATGAAAAAATAAATCTTATAGAGTTGTATATTGAATGAAATGTATGGCTCTATCTCCTAGAAACAATTCATCATTTGAATAAATCATACACAATATTCATATTTCTTAAACCATTTACTAATAATGAATATTAATGGAATAAACTATTAAATAAACACTTTATTTATTTTCAAAAACATGAGAAACAAAAATTAAATTTTCATATTTAATTCAGGTATGGAAAATATCATTTTACTATGACATCATTTATTATTTATAAATAACTTAAACATTATTTCAAATTTAATCAAAATATAAAAACTTTGAAATTTTTGTATATAAAATATTTTATAAAAGATGTTTTTAAATGAATATTCTATTTGTGTGTCATATTTTATAATATAAATTAAATTATACTCTCTAATTGGTGTCATTGAATATGATATGCCAAAAAATAATACCCCAACTATATTTTACGATTCGGTAGGTATCATAATTATATTTTGAAGTTGTATTTTTAGAAACCTTGTTTTTAAATTGTATTTAATGATATCAAATATCATACCATACATTGAAATTTAAACTCATGGATTTCATATATATCATACCATATAATATCTATTAATTATATTCTATAATTAATAAAAAAATAAGCAACATAATGTATCATATATTATTATATGATTGTATATGAATTATGAAATAAATTTATTTGAAAAACCAATGATTAAACACGTCTAATCCTTTAATAACATGCCTCTAATACCAATTAAATGTTTTAATGGATAACCATATGATCTAATGTAGTAAAAAAAACCTAGACTCGAGTGATCACTCTTTATGTAATTAAAAATTTAATAAAATTAAAGAAAAACATACTTTTAAAGCAGTATCAATGGTATCCACCTTCCTTATTCAAGGTAGAATGTTTGATGATAATCAATCAGAAGAATTTGAATAATTCTTACTTCCACTATGGGGTACCTTTGTATCCATGTTCAAAATATAAGGATTACTATAATGCTAAAAGGGATGCTAGTTCCTTCACTGTAACATGATGATAAAGGATCAGGAGAATAAAGTGATCTTATGAAATCTTTTCATGAAACTGATGATCAAAATAACCACAGATCACTCACTAATAAAAGAGGAAGCAAATTTCATTTTATAATCCTCCTCAATGTGTTCAATGAATAAATTACACATTAGAAACAATGTATCTCATAAAATTCTAGCCATGACTTATGTATGATTGATGTAACCATTGAACTCATTCAATGAATGAATGAAAACCTATAATCCATTCAAAATGGATTAATAACAAATAGAAACCACATGGGAGAATTATCCAAATTCATGTAGTATTATGAGCCCATCGTAACATATGTTTGGGAAACAAAATCACCCTTTATGATACAAACCTATCATAGCCTATAATACACATTTCATGCATGTCATAGTGTATGATTTTGGGTATTGTATCATATTATACAACATATTTTATATACACATTCAATAATAAAAACAAGATACTCTCCCAAAAATATGTCTTTGTTGTAGATAATGACATGTACTTGATTATCATTTTGATATTTCTTATCAGAATGACTTATAATATAATTATAGATTGATATCGAAGGTTGAGAAGTTTTATCAAAGAGAAGCATGTTAATAATTTGGATATGAATATTATAGAAATAAATTTATCTAATTATATCTCAAGGGTATTAGATACCAAGTGTGCATTAGACGTTTTTATTTATAAAAATATATGTAAAAATATGAGATAATTGATGAGAGGTGAAGTAGATCTATGTATTGAAAATAGGGTAAGAGTTTCGACATTAGAGTTCAACACTTATGATCTAAGTATACTAAGTGGACTAGTTCTAGAATTTGAAAATAATTACTATGCTTCAACCATAAATAAAAATTTTATTTCAATATTTTGTTTGGAGAAAATTAAACTTTCATTCATTATTAAGAATAAAACTTGTTCTATACATGTGAATAATTTTTTATGGAATATGAAACATGGTGAATTGTTTATACATTATAGAAATGGATAATATAATATATAACATTAAAAATAGTAAGGTTGAAGTTGAATATAATACCATACCTAATTGGTATTTTTTCCTTGGATATATAAATTAGAAACACACTCAAATAATCCAATGATATTTAATGATTGACTGATATAATTATAAATCATTTCATACTTGTGATTCTTGCTTATTAGAAAAAATGAATGAAACGCCTTTTATTT
The DNA here is from genome assembly GCA_963277665.1 of Viscum album. NCBI lineage: Eukaryota > Viridiplantae > Streptophyta > Magnoliopsida > Santalales > Viscaceae > Viscum > Viscum album. The sequence continues at coordinate 1,710,313,856 of OY728137.1, read as the reverse complement.
GAAAAGGTGAAAGGTCTAGTAGACTATTAGATCTTATACATAGTGATGTATATAGACCAAAGATTACTTGAGAAAGTGGTGGTTATAGGTACTTTGTAACTTTTACTGGTGAATATAGTTAATTTGGTTATGTGTTTCTAATGAGTCACAATTTTGAAACCTTTGTAAAGTTTAAGGTGTTCAAAAATGAAGAAAAAAATAAATTGGGTAAATGTATTAAGATTCATCGATTAAATTAGGGTGGTGAATACTTGATTTAGGAGTTTAATGACCATATGGATAATATGAAATTGTTTCAAAATAAAACAATCTTAGAACACTATAGTGGATTTGTTTTTTTGAAAGGAGGAATTAAAAACTATTAGATATGGTTTGATTAATGATGAGTGAGTGTGACCTTCCTATATCATTATGAGGATATGAACTGAAAATTGATACAATCTAACTTAATTATGTTCTATCAAAATTATTCATAAAGACATTATATGAGATGTAGATCAGAAAACATCTCAATTTGTTTATGAGGATTTAGGGTTTCAAAGTATACAAATGAAATTTATCTTTAGATAATCTTGTCCCTAAATTAGATATATTAATTTTTTATCCCAAATATACCATTGTATTTTACTTTTATAATCCTAATAAATGAAAATTTTTATGGGCCAACACAGTCTTTTCATTAATAAGGAACACATTGTTGGAAGATTAAATGGGAGTAAAGCTGAACATATAGAATTTCAATACAAAAAATTGGATTTTTTCCGGATATGTAAGATGAGATGATTTCACAAAGAGTTATTGAAGAATAATTGACTTGGGTTATATAAAATCATCATAGGATTGGTTGGATTCATTAGGAGAATAAGAGATATGAATTTCTTGTGAAAAATGACGATGGTGTAATATTCATAGATAATGAACCTATTACCAAAAAATAGTCCATTGAGAGTTATGGTTTTTAGAAATCATTATGTGCTATGAAATCAAAGATGGAATCTATGTATGATAACCAAGTTTGGAACTATGTGGATATACCTGAAGTGGTGAGACCCATAGGGTGGAAGTGATTTTTTCATAAGGTAATTATCATGAATGGTGCAGTTTATAATTTTAAATATCTCATGGTAGTTAAATGTTATAAAACATTTATTTTATTGATTAGGAAGATATCTTTTCTCTTTATGTGATGATAAAATCCATTAAGATATTACTTAAATAATAGTACATTATTATTATGAGATATATCAAATGGATGTAAAAACGGATTTCCCTAATATAAATTTTTTCTAAGATGAGAATTATATATAAACTAATGGTATTAAAGTAAAAAATGAGTCTACCAAGGGTTTCAAGTTACAAAAGACCATTGATGAATTAAAGTAAGATTCTTTGAGATGGAACATCTAGTTTGATAATGATATAAAAGTGTTTGGTTTCATCAAGAACATAAATGATTCATATGTGTATAAATATATTATTGGAATTGTTTTGGTATTTCTAATATTGTATGTGGATAACATACTACTTATTATAATCTATATCATGAATTCACATTTTTTATGAGTGGTTGGGAAAACGCCTCTCAATGAAATACATGAGAGAAGTATCCTACATACTAGTTATGAATATATATGTAGATATATTTAATACTTTTATTATACTTATTAAATACACATTTATTGTTTAAATGATAATGTAGATTATCCTAGAGAACTCTAAGATGGAGTCTTTACCAATGTGTCATGGTATGAATCTTAGAAAGATTTAAGATCCCTATAAAGAGTTATAAAGGATGGATATGATTCTTATATACATTACATATGATAAGAACTTTTCAATTTTCATGAATAACAAGTCTACTATCTTGTTGAATTTTTTTCTTGCAGACTTTAAATTCTTCAACCGTGGAATTTTGACCCAGTGACCCTTTTACAATGTACTATCACAATTGATACTTCAACCTTACCATGATATTTCTACCACATAAATTATTCCATCTTTTTTTATCAAGATATTAAAATAGAATTCCTCTATGCAATTTTATGTTAACCCTGACCCATTTTTATGGAGATGAAACCATTCACAAGTACAAACCAGAGATATGATATGAAGATATTTAACAGATTGAGGAATAAATCATCACCCAAAATAAATTTCTCAAACCATGATCATATGTGTTATAGGATGAATTAGTGTATTATATTATCTAAAAACTCACCCCCATCCTATATTAGGGTGTCTTGAATTTGATCTCTTCCTACTGAGGTTGTGAAACAACAACATCCACTCAAGATCATAATCCATTTGATAAGAAATTTGGGATTGATTCATGGAGGTCAGGGATAGTGGTCCCAATCTAATTTATAACACCGAACCTAATGAACTGAAGATGAATGGTGAACTAAAATGATATTCACATCACTAAATAAATAACTGAGCTACACCTTTTCTTGGTAGAAGATATTTGAGATTACCAAGGATGAAATGATCCAGACCGAGATCGATCACAGGGTTGGAAAAATAACTAAAACTATGGTTGGTCAAGCATTCAATTTGTAGATCTAATACCGGAGAGACCTTGAGTCTATCCCAATGCACCATTTGTATATTATATGACTCAGCCACACAAAATAATTAAAAAATTTCTCAAGTGATTTTTTCCCAACATCTAAGTTAGGATTCTACACATTTAGAACCATATCTCAAGATCCATAATATAGCACAAACACTCCAGTGCGTAATCATTCAAATCATAACTATTAATGAAGATCCCAACTATAGTCCTTGACCATTAAAAGTTAGGTCCTCAATGCAAACCAAGACTGAATCCCATTGATGTTGATTAAAGATTTTCATTCACACACCCAATGCTGAAGATCCACCTCATACAATTCACATGAGATGTAACCTTCCAATTAAAGTTGAAAATAACATAAAAAATAAGATCCAAGTCTATTTCCACTTGTACCCAATTAACAGACAGTGTACAAGTACAGTGTGAACCATTCCTAGTTTTGAATATCCATTTGATCACAACTATATGTACATTTGTTTTTCTATTCCCAAGTTAGGTTGACCACACATAAAACCGCTTTGATAAACCCCCTAACATGACAGTTCCACTAGAACATTTCCACATATCTAAGCATCACAATTCCTAATTAACAGACATTAGTTAATGCACATTATAGTTTTCAAGGCTAATATCCAGTTTTAGTTATCCCAAACTAGTGTAGTTTTTCTCAAACACCATGGACAATAATATAGGCCCAAATGCAATGAAAATAATGAATAATTCTTTTATTCCACTTTCTAGCATGTATATCCCACATCACATGAGCTCAAAAAATAGAGAATGAATATAATTGGATCATGAGGTAGTGAAGAATTTCATCTAATGATAATTATTAAGGGATTACATTCTCAATCACGGGATTAATGCATATCAGTTGTACCTGTCTAAGCTATTTCATACCTTTAATAGGACACACATCATGGATTCAATTAATAATTACATTAAGCATGATGCTTATTTTAAGGAATAATTTCAACAGTACTGAAACTATTTGGGGATGAATAAATAACTCATTTGATCAAGTGGTAAGGAGTATGGGTGATCCTAGAGTATGTTCTATAGGGAGAGACGCTATTTACTAGAGAAAGAGAGCTTAATAATAAATATTATTTCAACTGAGATCCTACTTCTATTTCTTCCTTATTTCTTGATAAATTTATTTCAATTATATTACAATAATTTAATAATGGAACAATGCCCCATTTTTTATTCCAAGGAAAATTCCCCCATTCCCTTGTTGATAAATTCAATTTTTTAATAGTTAATTATCCTATTGATTTATTGGGTGGAATTTAATGGTTTAATTTTTTGGATATTTCTAATGAATTTTTTGTTTATTTTCTTCTACTCCCATTCTCAAAATTTCATGCAAAAGACACTTGAACTTAATTCACTAATTGTGATAACAAGAAATGGGAAAATCTAAAGGTGATAAGAGATATACAATCACATGGCTAATTAAGAATAAGGGATACCATAATTATTATACTTTTCCATCCAAACCAAAAAAAACTAGATAAGAGAAATAAATGAGGTATCATTTGATTAGAGGATGAGTAGGAAACAACTTAACTAATGAATCAACATTTCAATGAGGGAATGATCTTAGGAAATTTCAGAACTCTTAAGAGTAAATTTAAATCAATTCAATTACATATATTATTTACACAATTTGATCTCATCAAATAAGATAAAACACATATGTAACATAGTCTTCTCGGGTGACAACCTATGTCCCACTAATACTACATTTTTATTGGGTTAATTTTTTTTGTGACCCCATGATTAGATTCACATAAACCTAGAACCATTTTTAGAGAGGATAATTTTAGTTTTTAAATTTTATTTTAAATTATTTAAAAAAATGACTCGATCCAATTCCTCCAACCTCATTTATTTTTATCCTGAGGTTGAGAAAACTGTGTTTTCATGAATTGGAACTATGAAAATCACTGGATAAGAGTAAAGAGAGTTTTCACTATTCCATTTAATAACTCTCTTTCATCAGTTTATTATTCCACCAAAGTTACATTAGTAAATGAAAATATGAAATATAATATTACTCAAGTGGAATTTGAGAGAAATTTATGAACCAAATTTTAACATTAATAACTAAAATTTTTAATTATATATTCAATAGGATTTTGAAATTAATATTGCAATGGATTTAATTTTACCTAAATTTCTTGGATTATCAAGTGAAGATCCCAATAGTAATTTAAGATCATTTTAAAAATTATATAATGGATTCAGAACTGGAGGATTCACTGAGGATTAGATTAGTTAAAAGGATTTACCCTTCTCTCGTGAATGGGTATCCAAGGAGTGACACTGCAACCCTTTTCCTAGAGAAGCCTCCTCATGGTATGAGCTATAAAGGTCTTTCCTCCAAATATTTTTCACTGATTCAAGGGGTTCTCAACTAAGAAAGGGTATAAATATAATCATATAAGAATGTAGAGAAACTCTCTATGATTTTTGGTAAAGGTTCAAGAGGCTAAATGCATATTTCTAACACTAGACCAGTAAGAACATCAATTATTGGTATTATTTTTTTAATTATTTATGAACAGTGATTGGAACATAATAAATGATTATTTGGGAGGATATTTGTTTGATAAGTCAAATTCCAAAGTCCGATAACTCATTGAAAGGATCTCCCAAAATTCCCAACAATTTTTTACCAGGAGTAAAAGTAGTGGTGTACATGAGGTAAAAAGTTTCAAATCACATTTACTAGAAAATAAAATTTAATAACTAAACTATATTTTAAGACATATATTTGTGAACAAGGTATAAGAGACATAAACCACCACACACCCTTAGGTATTACATCTTTTCTATTCTCAGGATCACTACATTGATAGATTCCCTTAAGTTCAAGGGATGAAAGATACTATTCCCTGTACCATAGGTAGTTCTAGAATCAACTAGAAGAAAAAAATAATTTATAGAATTTCTCCCCAATAAGTTTAGATCTGTGTGATAATAGCCTCAAAGGCCACCATTCCAAAAAACTTTATAAAAGACTTCTCAACAACCTTTATGGCCCCCACCATTCCAAAGAAAAAGTTTTCTAAAATAAAAAATCTACCAGAAAGAAAAATCTTAATATCCTTCCATAAAGTTTATACTGAGACATGTGATAGAGTCTCAAAATAGATAATAAAACACTCTCACCACTCATAGATTAGATTTAAATGAATTAAAAGGGTATTTCGACCAGATCAAAAAACCCTCAATAAACTTGTGAATCAGAGATCATGTAAGCATCATGATCAACCAATTCATAATCCCAAAGGAAATGTTAATTCTATAATATCAGGTAGTGGTATGGAGCTGGGGATCAATTAATTATTTCCTCTAGATATTGAATTTATTAGTAGAAAACAACTTACACCTAAAGAATCTATTCCTGATAAAGAACCTAAGGAGGAACCTGTGAAGAAACTCCCACTGAAGAAATAAAAGGGGAAGTCCAAACTGGATGACCCAAATCAACTATAAAATCTCTTACCTATAAGGATTAAAGCACCAATAAAACCAATAAATAATCATTGCAATTGGTTATCTTTGAGGTTTTAGAAAAGTATCAATGAATATCCATTTATTTGAGGTTATAAACTGAATTCCAAGGTTTGAAAAAATAATTAAACAAATTTCCTTGGGAGGAGGATATTTCAAGAAAATGAAGTGGTAATATTACATAAAAACCTTTCTTACCTTATTACCCCACAATTTCCTAATAAATTATAATATCTAGGTACTTTCACTATCCCCTACATCATATTAGACACTAATTTTTCAATTCCATTATGTGATTTAAGAGAACAAACTAATATAATGCATTATTACATTTTTTATTCTCTATATATGTGAGAGATTAAACCCAACAAAGTGGTTGTTCAACTTTCCAACCAATCTATTGCCTATATAAGAGGTGTTTTAGAAGATGTTTTGGTAAGTCTAAAATGATTTTTATTCCTTAAAAATTTCTACATTATAGACAAGGAGGAAAAAAATATAAGATTAATTCCCCCATTAGTTTAGGTAAACCAATCCTAGAGACCACTAAAACCCTAATAAATGCCAATAAAAGAACTATTTCAATGAATTTTGATGAGAAAATAGTGAATTTCAACATCCTTGACTCAATGAAATACACACATGAATGGAAATAAATTATTTCATTAAAACATTTCGAATTAACTTGTTCTTGTTGAAAGGAAATTGAATTGTTTGAGGACATAATCATATTAGGAGAAGATTTGGTGACACACAATTTTATCGAGGAACATATTTTATAAATTGAGCTTAATCTGTAAATAGTTTTGAGTGTTGAATAATTTTAAGAAATTGATGAATGTTATTTTGATGATTCACCCAAATCTATTACTAATATTTCTAACTTGAATATGTTGGTTCCCTACATGGAGAACTATGAACTAAAATCATATTTGGAAATCCCCCTTGATCTAGAACTTAATTTTCTTCCATGAAACTTTAAATATTTCTTTTTAAAATAAAATAATAAACTTACAGTCATAATTTTAAACAATTTATAGCTAATGAAAGAACACAAAATTCTGAAAATTATAAAAAATATTAATATGGACATTGTAAGGACATTAAAGGACATCCTATGGATTATCAATAACACCCACATGAATAGAAGTTTACTTGAAAATTAGTCCCAATTGAAATTGTATACACACTTTTAAAAAATGAGAAAAATCATTTAGTGCCCATAATAATTTAAAATAGATGGAGTGACTAAAAATATTATAAGATATTGAACCATGTAACTATAAAAGACAATTTTCCAATACCCTTGTGGTCCAATATTTGAGGGACTAGCTGGTAAGGGTCACTATTGTTTTCTTGATGGATTTTCTTCGTATTTTCAGGTTTTAATTTCCTTAGAAGACTATGAATGACGGAATTCATTTTTCCATTTGAAATGCTTTCCTACCAAAGGATGCCTTTTTGTCCTTGAAATTCTCCAAGTACCTTTCAATGTTGTATGGTAAGTATTTTCTAAAACTTGACTGAAAAATACTTGGAGGTATTTCTTGATGACTTCATTGTGTATGGAAATGGTTTTTAGAGTCACCTTGAAAGTTTGGAAAATGTTTTAAAAATATGTATTGATAAAAACATGGTTTTACATTTTAAAAAGTAAAATTATATGGTGAAATGGGAAATATTTTAGGGTATTTTATTTCAAAAGATGGAATTGAAGTAGATAAATCCAAAATTGATGTTATTTTCACATTTCCTTTCCCCACCACTATGATACAAATTAGACCATTTATAATACTTGTAGAATTTCAGAGAAGGTTTATTATGGTACTTAGAATTTTTTTGGCCCTAAAATACTCAGGAAGGAAATAACCTTAATTTTTATTATTCTTATAGAGAATCCTTTGAAAAGTTGAAATAATTTTTAACCACTTATCCCATAATCTATCAACAAACCAAAATTTACCCCTTCAAGATTTTGTGTGATGCTTATGACATAGTTTTAGGGGATTTCATTTCCCAAAATATTGATGGAATTCAATAAGTGACATCTTATAGTTCACAAACCCTTGACACTACCCAAATTTAATACACACAAATAATGGAGGATTTTTTATCTACTGTTGTTTATTTAGAATTTTTTGTTATTATCTTTTATAAAGTAAAGAAAATATTTATTCCAATCATGGAAGATTGATATATCTGATCAATAATGATAATTAAAATCTCAGACTAGTGATACGATGTTGTTTCTGCAAGAGTTTTACCTAGATATCAATGATAAGAAGGGATGTGAGAATATGGTGGAAAACCACATGAGCTAGCTACTTCACATTACTGAGGTAGAACCAATACATAATACCAATCTATATGACTCATTCTCCAGTGAACAAATATACAATCTCATCCAAGTTCCCTGGAATTCCATTATAGTTAATATTTTGGTCATATCAAAGGTAACCTCTTTATTTTCTAAACATAAAATCTCTAAATCAAAATCTAAAATAAAATACCAAATCTGGGAGGATATGTTCGATCGTAATATAGATATATATGTATATTAGATGGAACAATACAAGAAGAGGGGGGGGGGGTGAATTTTAAGTTTAAAAACATTTGTTTTTAACTTTAAGGAAAACTATGTTTAACAAAGTTAAACAATGTAAATTCACAAATCCTATTTACGTTCTTAAATAAGGAATAAACTTTCTTAGGTTCTGGAAATATTGTTCTGAAAAAGAAACTTAAGAAAATTTTACATAATAAATATTCTACCTTAAAGCATATATAATCTACAATATCATAGTTAGTCAAAGTACAAGAAATTATAAGAAGTTTATACTTTCTTCCTTTAACAAAAATTAGTGGAAATAAAAACTTGAAACAAAACTAGTTATAGGTAGGAAATTTTCTAAACCAAAAAGTAGGGTATCCAAAAAACATGGATAAAGGTCACTTGGTTTATACTTTCAAGAAAGTCTATCTTACCCACACCGGGATAATCCCTTGATAGGAATATCAGAATATGTCTTTCTATCCTCACAAGCCCTTGAACTTTAAGGTACTCAACACCTCTATCTTCCTATTCCTAGATGTCCTAAAAATTTAAGGTAGTTGGCACCTCTGTCTTCCTATCCCTGCAAGCCCTCTATTGTACTCAACAACAATCAGAGTCACACGAAGCAAGATGAACAAGACGTTAAGTATACACAAAGCATGAGAGTCTTTCTCTCTCTATAAATCACTTCACAACATTTAATCTCTAGTTCAATCAACAAATAATGATATCGTTCAAAAAGATTTCTATTTATTGGCATAAATCCAACGGCCAGGTCGCTCCTCCAACGATCAAATTTTTCCTCGAATCTCAGAGGGAACTATACACTTGTCACTCAATTAATGGTTAGTTAGAAAAATATTGCATGAAATCATTTCATAATAATAACATGTGTAAGGAAAAATGATGTTACTTAACCAAATATATTTTTTGGAGTATAAGGAAAAATAGAATTCAAAGTATAACCATCTAAACATTCAGAGTCTATAAGACATGGATATTTAGATTATGTTTTACAAAGAATTCGGGATCCAAATTCTATAGATTCTAGAGTCTGAATTCCAATGAATTCAAAGTATAAATTCTGAGAAATTTGGAGTTGGAATTTTGAGAAATTCAGAGTTAGAATTATTAGGAATTATGAGTCTGAATTATGAATAATTCAGAGTAAGAATTTGGAGGAATTGGGAGTCTAAATTATGAGGAATTCTGAGTTTGAATTCTGAGGAATTCAGAGTCTAAATTTGGAGTCTAAATTCTAAGGAATTCAGAGTCTAAATTCGGAGTTAGAATTATAAATAATTCAGAGTTTGAATTTTGAGGAATTCTTAGTCATAATTTTATAAAATTTGAAGTCAAAAATTCATAGAATTTAGAATCTCAATTTCTAAAAATTTGGAATATGAATTTTAAAGAATTCAGAGTCTAAATTTTAGAGAATTTGGAGTTTGAATTTCAGAGAATTCGGAGTCTGAATTTCACAGAATTTATAATTTAAAAATATAACACTCCATATCTAAGGAACTATTATATTTCAAGGTTTTTCATAAGAATATGAACTTTTGACTTAGTAATAAAATGAGTTTGATTTGGAGAGATTATAAAATGGGATCATGAAAACAAAGGTAAGGATAAAATTTTTCCTTAGAGAAAGGAAACTTTCCTTAAGAAAATAATCCTTAGGGAACTTTTATTTTCCTTAAGATAAAGTATTTGTGATTTTCAAAACATAGAGGAATGGAAAAGTCATAAGGAAACCTTATTGACTCAAAAATATCCCCCTTTTTGGAAAGCACAAAAAACCTTTCAAAAAATAATATTAGGACTATGAAATTGATTTATGAACTTTAAATAAAAATTTATCTCCCTTTACTTATGAATCATGGTGAATATGACTAACTCCCCCATAGGTTTTGAAATCCTTAAGGACCGTATTATTGAATTCCTTAAGGAGATTTTTATTTTTCTTTAATATGGAAATTTCCTTTGAGAAAACTCCCCCTTAGATAGACCCCCCCTAACGTAGGTCATTATCTTCTTTACTTAGTATTATTTTTTATCATTTCTTTCTCCCCCTTTGTGATTTTCAAAAAGGAATAAAGAGAATGGAAAAAAATATAGTACCTGAAAGATTAGAGCTACATACAAAAAAACAAATAAAGTACAAAAAGAGTTTTTCATTAAGGTTGGAAAAATTTATATAAGGAAAGTAAAATAAGAAATAAGAATTGAAATGAAAAATATTCATCCTTATTTTTTCTTCAGTATGAACTTCTTTATGATGGTCTTCAACTTCTTAAGCTCCTTATGATCTTATTTAAATCACTTGAGAAACTGTTCTTGACCCACATTTTTCTTCTCTAGAGCTTTGATCTTTTCATCCTTAGACTTCAATATCTCTTCTTGATTACTAAAATTTTCCTCAAAATCTATTCTTAGTTCTCTTTCCCTCTTCAAATTTAAAGAAATATAATTGATCTTCCCATTTAGATCTTTTACTTCTTTCTTCCAGGGTGATTGTTCTAGGTTCAGCTTTTCTGAAAAACTTTTCGTAAGATCCTTCATCCTCACATCTTCTCTATAAAAGGCATCCTTCATAGAATCATGAAAGTCATCAAGAATTATCAGATCTTCAATCGTATTCTTGGAGCACTTAGTTATTTACTTAAAAGATCTTCTGTAAGAATTATAACAAATGTAGAAGGTTTTAAAATCATCCTCAATCTTGATGATTTTTTCAAAGAACATGCTTACGAATTCTGTCTTTTGATTTTAGGAGTGTTTAAGCAGCCGACACTTCGAGTCAATACTCAGAAACAAAGGGATAGTGTCAACTAATTTCTTCAACGATTGAACCATAAAGTCCTAACCCATATAAGATGATTCCGAATCACTTTACCTTGTTGGTGAGTATTATTTCTCTATCTCAACAGAGTTTATTTTTGATGAACCACCAACATATTTCTTAGCTACCATGACTTTATTATATGTATCAAGTTTCACATGTTTTCCTTTATCAGCTCTAGAAATGGTCTCCACACCTTTTTGGGGATTCATGTTCACTATCTGATACTTGAACGATTATATGTTTATCAACATTTTCCTTCTCAGTATTTTCGACAAGATCATCTGGTTGAACAAGTTCATGATTGATGCTTTCATCATCAGATGGTTTATTCAATTATTCCTGACCCTCGTCTTCTTTTTCTGGGAAAAAAAGTTTTGTAGACTCATCCTGAGAATTCCATATTGAGAACTTTTCAGAAGGACTTTCAATCTCATGATATTCTTCAACTTTCCTTATCACATCATCAGTGTCATCTACTTCTTCCTATTCTTCTTCGTCCACTTCCTCTTTCTGAACAATCTCTTATTATTCTTCAGGTTTTGGAATTACCATCTTTTTTACCAGAGTCACTAGAATTGATTCTTTTAAAAAGGGTTCTGGTACCTAAATATGTTTGGAATCTTTCTCAGTATCCTTGAGAATATCTTGACCAATTTCTGCCTCAAACATCTTCTTATTTTTATTATTCTTCTTCTTCTTCTTTCATTTTGAATTGTTAAGCAACCTTAATTTTCAATGCCTTTGCCTCAAATGGATATATTCCAAAGCTAGGATCTCCTTACTTCATGTTCTTATTCTCTTACCTCTACATAGAAACCACTTCATCCGAGTATGTTGTTTTCTTATTAAACTTTGGGGGTGCTGACTATGTTTCTTAAACTGTAGGTTTTTCAACTAATATTGGTTCCTTTAGCTTTCTATTCTTCTAAACCTTATTGGAAGTCTCTGGTACTTCCAAATTCTTAGCTATGGTCTCAATTTCAATTTTAGATATGTTATAAAATTCTCCATATTTTCTATCAAAGATAACCTTCATCCTCTTGAGGGTATCATCACTCAACAACAAAACCTTGAATGTTCTTGGCTTAGAACTGCTTGGTATTTTGAAAGAATACAGGAGAAGGACTATAATCTTGGATAATATTTCTGGATACATAATGATTTGTGATTTGAGGGTCCCATTTTTGATATCTCTGATCATTAGAAAGATATACTCCACTAGATTTATCTTCCTCAAGTTCGCCAGAAAAAACTGAACAAAGACATCACTCTTCTTCAAGATGTCCTTATCTCCTTTTCTCGGAATTAGGAAACCCTAAACCCATAATTCTAGCAGCCTGAAGTTTTTTGAGAGATGGTTTATCTTTGGTGTTTTCAATCCTTTGAGTCTACGACTCTCTAATTCCTTCTGCTTCTCAATGCTTACTGACTCATCTGGTAGTTTGTGGGTGAAAAAAATGGATTCCCCTTCATTTGGTATTCCAATGATATTAGATTCCATGTTGAAGGAAAGGGAATAGGTTTTCCCATAACTTTGGAAAGAAAACTTTTCTCTCCCACCTTCATTGAAAAAAATTACAGACTCATAAAACTCTACAAGAAACTCCGGATAAACCAGATCTCATCCTTTTGGTTCGGCTATGCAGATACTTTCCCAGCCATTCAACTTGATATTTTTTGTATTGAGAGAATTATACTTCTTAAATAACCTAGGATCTACTAAAATTTCTCTATATACTTTCCATTATGAAATTTCTTTAATTGAAGAAATTTTTTTCTAAGGATAGGCTTCTAAAGTCATCCATAGTTAAGAAAAATCAGAAATGCACAATGACCATTTTGAATAGAGGTAGAGCTTTAGCACAAAAATAATTGAAAACCGATGTGGGAAAAATAATAGGTGGCCTTTATATAGGAGTTGAAGTGACAGTTTATATTCCTTAATTGATCCAACAATTGAAACAATAATGATTTGATCTGACGGTTGAGATGAAAGCCGCAGAATGATTTGGTAGATTCCGATCTTTTGAGGTTTTTAAAGTAAAAAATTTAGATTTTAGGAAAATTAATCCAAATTTTTTTCTTAATACTAGATAAAGTACCATAAAGTAAAAAAATTTAATTATGAAAATTTATGTAAGGAAACATACCTTTTGGATTTCCTAGAAACTGTTAGTAAGGAAAAATATTATTCTTGAGAATTTTTAGATTCCAGAAATTTTTATTAAGGAATGAAAATTTTGAAACCAGAAAATTTATAAATAAAGAAAAAAATCGAGTTCCAGAATCTGAGTTCCAGAAAATTTTGATTTAAAGAAATTAACAAAAAAAAATTATTACGAAAAATAAATTTTATTAAGTAAAAATTTTGATTATGAAAAATTTTGATTAAAGAAATTTTTTGATTACAAAAGAAAATGTACTTCCCCTATGAAAATGAGTTTCTTAATATAAGGAGAGAGGTTTAAAAAAAGAGTTAATATGGAGGATTAAATTATAATTATCATTCCTAACTTTTGTTTAGTGTATTAAAATCTATTACATGGTAATGATTTTGTAAAAATATCACCAAGTTGATCATACGTTCCGATAAATTGAAGAATGATATATTCTTTTAGAGTGTGATCCCTAAGAAAGTGATGCCTAATATCTACTTGTTTTCCACGGGAGTGATGTGCATGGTTTTTTTATTAGGATAGTGGAACTAGTTTTATCACACAATATCTGTGTTTAGGTAAAACTAATGCCATAGTTTGTGAGTGTGTGTTTCATCCAAAAAACTTGGGCTTAACAACTTTCAGCTACTACATATTCAGCTTCAGAAGTGATAGTGCTACTAAGTGCTGCTTTTTTCATGACCAAGAAACTAATGAATCATCTAATAAATGAAATGTTTTGGATGTACTTTTCCTATAAATTCTATATCAACCAAATTTAGCATCTGAAAAACTTTTTACAACAAAATAATTTGGAGAAGTATAGAAAATTCCTAAATACATGGTTCCCTTTAAATAGGAAAAAATTCTTTTTACTACTTTTAAATAAGATTCCTTTGCATTATATTGATATCTTACACATAAGCATACTGAAAACATTAAGTATGAATAACTAGATGTCAATTATTGTAAACCTCTTATCATACTTCTAAATGATGTTTGATCTACTGTTTTCCTAGTTTCATCAAGATCAAGAGAATTTTAGGTACCAATTGGAGTAATTAAACTTTTAGTGTTGTCATATATATACATTTTAAGAAGATATTTAATATAATTATGTTGTGATTTATAAGTTCCTACTGGTTTTCAAGAAATTTGAAAACCTAGGAAAAATGTAAACTCACACATCATACTCATTTCAAACTTAGATTTAATTTGATTTGAAAATGAATCAGTTAAAGATTTATAATTTGAACTAAATATAATGTCATCAGCATAAATTCTAAGAATCAAAAAAATTTTCTTATCTTTATTTATAAAAAGTGTTGGATCAGTAATTCCCTTAATATAATTGTTTTGTAACAAAAATCTTTTAATTCTATCATACTGGGCTCTAGGGGCTTGTTTGAGTCCATATAAATCTTTGGTGAGTTTGAAATCATGTTCAGGATGATTTGTGTCTTCAAAACCAGGAGGTTTTTTAAAATAAACTTCCTCTTGAACATATATTTAAAAAAGAACCATTTACATCCATTTGAGAAGGTTTGAAATTAAAGAATGCTGCAAAGGCAAGTAAAATGCGAATAGATTCAAGTATAGCTACAAGAGCATAGGTTTCTTCATAGTCTATTCCTTTTTTTAATTATAGCCTTTAAAAAATAATCTGGATTTATATCTTAATATGATTCCATTTTCATCGCACTTATTTTTGAAGACCCATTTTACTCCAATTACAGAAGTTTCCTTATGAATTTTAACTAAGTTACAGACTTTGTTTCTTTCGAATTCATTTAGCTCATCTTTCATGTCTTTAATCCAATCATAATCACCTAAAGATTCATCAGTGATTTTTGGTTATAACTATGAAAGAAATGCTAGATGTTCTACTTTTTTACTTAAGGAACCTATAGTCCTTACAAGTTGATTTATATCACCAATGATACTATCACTATGATGAATCTTAAGAAACAACTGATTTGGGTTTTGTAAAACCTTCTCATCAACATATAGTAGAAAATATTCTGGGGTAAATGATTCAGAAATATTTTCTTGAACATTTTCCTTATTAGAAGAATATTATATTAAAGGTTGATGATCAGTTTTTGAAAACAAATCTGAGTATGTAAAGTCCCATATTTTCTATGTAGTTTTTTATTATATGGAACTATTCTGAGGATGCAAAATCTGACGGCGATTTATTCCAATGCCTGGTGTGCCTGGAACATAATTTTTAAATTTCTTAAGGTATGTTCAGTAAATATAAGAGTGAAAAATCTGAACTTTTGAACCGGTGCTCGAAATTGAAATTTGAGGGAACTATTGAACTCGCAGTGTCAGGATTCGCTTAAGGGAGTCTTAACCCCGACCACAGTGGGTTGAGAGATGAAGTTTTTTTTGCAGTTTTTGTGGAGGGTTAGTAAAATAAATCTAATTTATCTTAAATATATTCCACCTCTCCTTTAGGTTTTGGTGGCGGGGACCACAAGGGGTGGTAGGGCAATTAATGCAGTACATTAAATGTCCGATTACACAAAAATGTGTAACCACCCTACACGAAATTAAGAAGGTTCATTAATTGCACAAATTAATGAACCTCTCTTAATTATGTGTTGTAAAGATAACTAACCTCCTCTCTCTTTTTGGTTTTTGAATTCATTGGTAAAGGAGTGATGTTTTTGGAGATGAGGATTTTGGAGGAGCCTCTTGAAGAAGAACAGATCCATCAAGCAAGAACCAAAGATTGTCGTTTGATTGGCATCTTTGGAGGCTTCCTTTGGGATCTATGAACACTGACCCACCTTCAAATACAGGACACCCTCCAATGACTCATGAGGCATAGTTTTTTCTTGTTTAAATTTCAAGAGTTGTTGAATCAATTATCTTATCCCTTATTAAGATGCTAATGGGGAGGGCACATGCCAAACAAACAAGGCCCGGTCCCTCTGCCTCTTGTTTTATCGCTGCGTTCTACGCGGGTGAATTTTTGGGTTGGATGGAACCCAAATATGAGGGTCTAGATGTGAAGGAGATGACCTAGAAAACTCATAGGTGTAAACCAAGGGAAAAACAGACCACTGGAGCTCACCCAGTGGCCGGCGAAAGACTGCCAGTGCGGCACCGATGACCAGCGCCAGCAGGCGAAGGCAGTGACTAACATCGGACGATCGCATAGGTGGAGGCACTCCGTCGTGTGCTGTTGGAGGAGGCTGTGACACTAGGCCATGGCAGTCAGTAGGCGGCAGGCACCGACCGACCCAAAAGATGGCGGCGGTGCGCCATCGCGCGCTGTATGAGGAGGAGGCCGTGGGTTTTCAACCGCGACGGTTGAGCATGGAGGATGACACCAGCAAGCCGCCGAGGTGGAGCGGCGCACTGCCAAATGCTGCTGATGGTGGGCATGGTTCGAATCCATGGAAGAGGTAGAGACCCACTCCCTGAGGGTCCCGTGGGTGACCAGGTGGCGCCACGTGGTGCCGCATCTCCAAATCCTAAACGGTTTAGCCTTTTGAGGAAAAGGGGGACATTTCCCCCTATGCCAGCTAGGGTGGTCACCGTGCCCTACTGCGGGCTAGGTGGAACCCTCCCACGAAATTGGACACCCACCCCTACGGTATGGGCTATGCCGTCCTGCGGGCTAGGCTGCACCCCCCTGCGGGCCAGGCTGCGCCCTCTACGGGTCGTGCCGTGTCGCCTTGCGGGCCAGGCCGTGTTCCCCTAGTTGGTCGGGCCATACCGCAGCCCAGCGGGCTAAGCCCGCCGTGGCCCAACCCAACCAGACCGACCTGAGTTAGACCCAGGTTGGGTCGGTCCGACTGGGTCGGACCGGACCCAGACCCATCTAGGCCCAGTTTTTCTTAAAATGCCACAACTTTAAATCCATATATTCGTTTGATGAACCATCTCTAGCGCTGGGATCCTTGGAGCGAGATAGTCCTTTTGTTATACTCAAATAAAATTTTGGAGAAAGTTGGAGTACGGTTGTGTTGGATCAAACACGAATCTAACCGGGCCCTTAGCACTAAAATGCTTATAACTCACAGACCGTACATCCAATTGATGCGTCGTCTGTCATGTTGGAACCCTTAAAACATGATTGTACTTTGGGGTACTCCTTTTTGGAGATTAGTGGCAGTCAAGGTACGACCAATATCTCTAGGAGAAGATTCTAAGTAACTCAATTGCACAAGGTTTTGGGAATCCTGTGGCTGGCTGTCTTTGATGTAGCGACCCTGTGTGGGTCAACATCATAGCGACCCTATGTGGATCAACATCGTAGCTACCCGACGAGGACCAGTTTTAGAGCGGACCATCGAGGATCATCTTCTAGAGACCCTATGTGAATCAACATCAAGAAACCCTATGTGGATCAGCATTCCAGTGACCCTGTGTGGATTAACATTCTAATGAACCTGTTTAGATCATCATTTTAGCGACCCTGAGTGGATCAACAGTAGTGTGACCTGACTAGGACCAGCCTTACAGTGGCCTATCATGGAAAAAAATACTTACGTCCAAGTGTGGATTGAGAATTAAATAACTTATTATGGATCATTTGTGGTACTTCTAAATGGAATAAGTTGATATAGATTAAGAATAATAATCTATATTCCTGATATCTGAGTTGTATACCTGGTGTGAGCTGACTATTGCTTCGTGATTTGTGATTGAGGTCTCACTCTGTGGTTTTTCCTTTGTGGAACTATGGGAGTCCTTCGGGGGTCTCGGGGTCCCTACTGAGTGTTGTTATATGCACCCCTATACAGGCTTCGCCCACACCTTGTTGTTTCTTGTGCAGACGAAAGATAGCTTTGATTGATGTTTGGGTGCTAGGACTGGATGGTACTCATAGGTGGACCATTAGACGTGATGATCCACAATGACGACCGACCGTGAGCTATACGTACCCTTCAGGTAGGAACCCTGGAAAACCATTCTGGGAGCTTTTTTTCTATTGTACTTGTACTTTTTAGTTGGTCTTGTATTTCGGCCCCCTTTACTTATAGTACACAACCCCTTTTACTATACATATTTACTTTATGGTTTTCATCCTATCATATACTTGGTTTGTATGTTTGTTGGTTTAAATGCAATGCCTTACCATTTATAGGGATATGCCTTTAAGTGATAGTTTCCAACCTATGGCCTATGGAAGTTGGGTTTGGGGTAGTCACAGAATGGTCCCTGGGGGACGAGTTATGGAAAAGTGGAATCAGAGGAGTCAGTTCTACCAAAGAACTACGACTCTGATATTTTTAATGAAGCAATAGTGTTAAGTGTTTTGAGTATGTTTTTCAGTTTGGGGAGTCTTGTGTTGGTGCAGCGGCTGACGTATCCATAGACCAGGACCCTGAATTCTGATTTTTGACTCTATGCACGAAAACACTGATTGTGTGTGTTTTGGAAATGTTTTTAATTTTGATCTCATTTGAGTCATCTCACCAGGTATAACTTATTGGCCATGGCACACCTGTTTCTTTGCAGGATGGCTCCACGTAGATAGCCATCCAGGATTCTAGAGAGAGTTCACAATGAGGGCCCACTGAGCGATGAGTATTTGATGCAGGGCCCTCTTACAACGATATCACTTTCGGGTGGTGCACCCACAACACCACCACCCATTGGGCAGCAGTTGCCGCTAGCCCCACTAGCGGATAGTGCATGTGTGCTAAGTGCATTGCATGAGTTCCAGCGGAAGTGGCCTCCGAGGTTTCGAGGTGAGACAGATCCACAGGCAGTTGAGGACTGTCTGGAGGCTGTGTCTAGAGTTTTCCACCCAGTTAGAATACCAGCAATGAAGATGGTGATCCTAGCTGCTAGTATTTTCCAGGGCACAACTGGGAGATGATAGAGCATGGAGATCTAGTTACACAACCAGGCGACCCTCACCTGGGTAGATTTCGAGGGCCTCTTCAGGGTAGAGTTCTTTTCAGCACTCTATGCTCTGTGCATATACAGAAGCTGCTACACTTACAACAGGGCATCCCGACCATGGATGAGTACTCAGCAAGGTTCACCGACCTCTCGTAATACTCTACCGACATGGTGTATGTCCCTTTCTTCTGGGCCTAGACCTTCAAGCATGGACTCCGATGGTAGATCAGAGCTTTGATGGTATCTATCAGCATCCCAATGCATGCTGGAGTGCTAGAGAGAGCACTGTTGGTGAAGAGATTCTTTGCTGAGAAGACACCGACAATGAGACCAACCACTGGGAGACACGTAACAGATTCATCTACGAATGGTAGTAGGTAGATAACACAGAGGTCCAAGAGGGCCATAACTTCTGGTGAATGACCCCAGGACATAGGTTCAAAGATGTGGGGCTCACGAGGTTGAGCAGGCCAATAGAGGAGCAAACTATGATTCACGTGCGGCGGGCAGGGTCACATGGATCGTGACTGCTTGACCGGCCTCACTGATGACCAGTAGATGGTCAAGGGAATGTCGAGGTAGAGGCTGAGATTCGAGCGGGGAAGTCTGCAGGCAGTAGGCAGATGTAGAATTGGAGCTGGCCGTGCAACATGCGAAGGGATACGATTCAAAGTTCTACCGCCACCACCTCCAGGTGGTCCACCCCGACCATAGGGAGCAGGTGGACAAGGACGAGCTTTACTCCAGGTAGTTGAGGCTTACGACCACAGTGCTCTAGTAATGATTTGAGGTACGATCTGTGTTTACTCCAACTTAGCTGTAGTACTTATAGATAAATGTTCTAGTCACTATTTCATTTCCACGGCCCTCGTTCAGAGCTCGGAGTTTCCGGTGGAGCTGTTGGCTCATTCCTTACGACTATATACTTCTACGAGAGGGGATTAAATGATTATAAACCGGTTCTGGCAGTGTGATCTTACTCTAGGAGGTGAGATCTTCCGCTGGGATCTTCTAGTAATGGCATTGAGGCCTTACACCATCATCTTGGGTATAGACTGGTTATCTATAGTCCATGCTCAGATTGACTGCATTTAGCACAAAGTGCGGTGTTCCCATGAGGATGGGATTGAGTTTTCTTTCACCAGTGAGAAGAGAACCTTTGAAGAATATGATGGACTTACATAGAGGAGGGTGCATCCGATCACACATTAGTTGGATAGCCTTATCCTTGAAGGAGTTGATTTTGAGAGTCCGAGCTATCCAGTAGTGGTGGACCAGTATGGTGATGTCTTTCTTGATGATGTTCCAGGACTATGTAATCATATCGAAGGGGACATCTAAATATACCTATACCCCAGTACAACACCGATATCTACACCAGGATATCAGATGGCTTCCGCAGAGCTTCGTGAGTTATGGGTACAACTGGAGGACTTGTAGAGGAAGGGGTTCATAAGGCCCAGTGTTTCTCCATGGGTAGCCCCGATTTTGTTCGCCAATAAGGCATATGTGAGTTTGAGGAAATGTGTGGATTATCGGTTCCTGAACTAGGTGACTATGAAGAACAAGTATCCATTTCTAAGGATTGATGATCTCTTTGGTCAGCTGAAGGGAGCTCATTGGTTTTTGAAGATAGACCTCAGATCAGGCAATCATCAGCTCAGGGTACGATATGAGGATGTGCAGAAGACAAACTTTAGATGTCGGTATGGCCACAATGAGTTCTTGGTTATGACATTTTGTAGGACTAATTCCCCTACAGTGTTCATGGGACTCGATCGCTTCTTGGTGGTCTTCATTGAAGAAATATTGGTGTACTCAGCGATGGAGGAGGAACATGCCTATCATCTGTAGATAGTTCTGGATACACTTCAAGAGAACTGTCTTTTTGGTAATCTCTCTATGTTCTAGTTCGGGATTCAGGAGTTCCACTTTCTAAGACACGTTATCTCATAGGTTTGAGTTGTAGCGGATCTGGTGAAGATAGAGGCTGTGCTTGCTTAGGATCCACCCAGAAGTGTGACCGAGGTGCGAAGTTTCCTCGCATTGGCTAGGTACTACTAGAGATTCGTACATGATTTTTCTAGAGTTTCCACACCATTATCATCATTTATGAAGAAGGGAAAACCCTTCGTGTTGACGAAGAGAATCCCTTAGATGTGTCCTGATGAAGGAGAAAGCAATGATCTCTTATAGTTCACGATAGCTGAGACATCATGAGAATAACTATGCTACCCATGATCTGGAGTTAGTAGCCGTGGTCTTTTACTTAAATATGTGGCAACACTACTTGATGGGAGAACATTTTACAGTCTACTCTGATCACAGGAGTCTCAGGTATATCTTCTCACAGAAGGACCTTAACCTGAGACAATGGAGATGACTAGAGTTCCTCTAGGACTATGACTTTGAGATATTCTATACTCATAGAAAGGGGAACATGGTAGAAGATGCAATTAATAGGAGGTTTGGTCTACAATTTCTGAGTGGGGTGAAAGAGAATCTAGCCACATTGGAGATATCTTTCGTGGATAGATATGGAGCATCTTACCTCTAGTCTATGAAAATCACTCCCCCACTCCTTCAGCAAGTCAGGGTGGCGTAGCTTGGGGACATTGACTGCGAGGATCGATGTGCTTAGATATCCTCAGGTCAGGCACCTGATGGATTTTCTGAAGGTGGGGATCATGTCATCCTCTTCAGAGGATGCACCGTGGTACCAATGGATCTATAGGAGGAGGTATTGAGGGAGTTCTATATGTTTCCAATGGCAGCATATCCTGGTGTGGAGAATATGTACCAGGACCTCCAGTGTCAACACTAGTGTCCAGGGATAAATAAAGAAGAGGCAGAAGTCTTATGCTGACAGGAGGCAGATACCTTTCGAGTTAGAGGAAGGAGACCATGTCTTCCTACGGGTCTCACCTCGATGAGGTTTGCATAGATTTGTTTAGGGTGGAAATCTATCTCTGAGGTTCATCAGACCCTTTCAGGCTCTTAGCAGAGTTGTAGAGATGATGTATTGCCTAGCTCTTCCCCCACATATGTATTGGGTGCATGACATTTTTCACATGTCGCAGTTGAGGAGGTACGTGCATGATCCATCACACGTTATCGAATGGGGTGAGCTAGAAATTGATGATGTGGTGACATTTACATAGGTTCCAGTGGATATTGAGGATCAACAAGAGACGGTCCTTCATGGATGATCGATATCTTTGGTGCATCTCCGCTGGCAGCACGGGAACCTCCAGGAGAGCACATGAAAGTGGGTGGATCAGATTCATGCTCAGTACCTCCACTTGGTTCCTTCGTGTATTTTGTGGCTTTTGGGGAAAACCCCTAAGGTGGGGAGAATGTAAAGATTCAGATTTTCCAAGTAATTTTTTTATTATATGAAACTATTCCATGGCTGTGAAAACTGACGACATTTGATTCCGATGACCAGTGTGTCGGAAAGGAATTTTAAACTTTCTTATGGTATGTTCAGTAAATGTGTGAGGGATAAATCCAAAATTTTGAACTATTTCTTGGAATTGATATTTGAGGGCACTGTTAAACTCGCAGGGTCGGGATTCGCTTAAGGGAATCTTAACCTCGACCGTAGTGGGTTGAGAGAGGAAGTTGGCTTTTTTGGTTTTTGAATTTGTTGGTAAAGAAGTTGTGTTTTCGGAGAGGAGGATTTTGGAGGAGCCTCTTATAGAAGAACAAATCCATCAAGAAAAAACCGAAGATCCTCATTTGAGTGGCGTCCTTAGAGGCTTACTTCGGGATCGACAATCACTAACCCATCTCTAAACACAGGACGCTATCCAAAAACTGATGAGGTAGGGTTTTGTATTCTTTAAATTTCAAGAGTTGTTGAATCAATTATCTTATCCCTAGTTAAGATCCGAAAGCAGAGGGCGTGGGCCAAACAAACAAGGCCAAGTACCTCCGCCTCTTGTTTTATCATTGCGTTCTACACGGGTGAATTTTTGTGTTGGATGGAACCCAAATCTGAGGGTCAAGCTGTGAAGGAGACGCTCCATAAAAATGGTAGGTGTGAATAGATGAAAAAACGGATCATTAGAGCTCACATAGTGGCCTGCGGAAGACCGCCGACATTGTGGAACCAGTGATCGGCGCCGACAGGCGATGGCGAAGGTGGAAACTTACCGCTGTGGGGGTGGTGTTCCATCGTGCACCAAAAGAGGAAGAGGTTACGACTTTTTAGCTGTGGAGTTTGAGCAGGGCGTCCAACACCAGCCGATTGTGGAGGAGGAGGGGCGTGCCGTCATGCACCGTTGAAGGTTGCCGCGACGGAGGCAAGGACCTGCTCCCTGCAGGTCTTGTAGGAGACCAGAAGCACCGCCACTCCAAATCCTAAATGGATTAGATGTTCGGGGAAAATGGAGGACGTTTCCCCCTATTCCAGTTAGAGCTGGCCCCGCGCCCTCCTGCGGGCTGGGCCGTGCCCTCCTACGGGCAGGGATATGCCCCATGTGGGCCGGGCCGCGTCCCCTGCGTGCCGGGCCACACCAACTTAGGGCTGTACCATGCCCCTATGGGCCAGGCCCTTTCCCATACGGGCCAGGCCATGCCCCCTGTGGGCCGGGCTGCACCCCCCTATTGGGCCTGGTCGGATCGCGGCCCAGTGAGCAGAGGTTGTTGCGGCCCAGCCCAACCCGGCCGGCCAAGGTTGGTTTGGGCCTGGCCAGGTCATACCCAGGATGGGCCGGATAGCAACCCAGTGACCCAGCACAACCTGGATAGCCTAGGCCGATTCAGGCCATGTCGGGTCGGTCCGACCGGGTCAGACCGGACCCAGACCCATCTAGGTCCAATTTCTCTTAAAATACCATAACTTGAAATCCAGACTTCCGTTTGACGAACGGTCTATGACACTGAGATCCTTGGAGTGAGACGGTCCTTTTGGTATACTCCACTCAAATTTTAGAGAAAGTTGAAGTACGACCAGGTTTGATCGAACTCGAATCCAACTGTGCCCTCGGTACTAAATCACTTATAACTCACAGACTGGGATTCTGATTTATGCTCCATCTGTCGCATTGGACCCCTTATGACATGATGGTCCATTGGGATACCTCTTTGTGGAGCTTAGATATGGTTGGGGTACAACCGATATCTCGAGGAGCAGATTCTATGGAACTCGAGCGCACCGGCTGTGGGAAATCCCATGGCTAGTTGTCCTTGAAGTAGTAACCCTGTGTGGATCAACATCATAGCGGCCCTATGTGGATCAGTATCGTAGATAACCAATGAGGACCCATTTTAGAGTGGCCCATTGAGGATCAACTTCTAGAGAACCTGTGTAGATCAACATCGAATGACCCTATGTTGATCAACATTTTAGCGACCCTGTGTGGATTAGCATTCTAGCAACCTTCTGTGGATCAATATTCTAGTGACCCTGAGTGGATCAGCAGTAGCGTGACCCGACGAGGACAAGCCTTACAGTGGCCCATCGTGGAACAATGACTCATGTCCAAGAGTGGATCGATAATGGAACAACTTCTTGTGGATCAGTTGTGGAACTTCTAAATGGAATAAGATGATATATATTAAGACTAATCATATATATTCCTGATCTCTAAGTTGTATACCTGGTGTGAGATGACTATTGCTTCGTGCTTTGTGATTGAGTTCTTGATTTGTGGTTTCTCCATTGTGGAACTCTGGGAGACCTTCGGGTGTCTTAGGGTCTGTACTGAGTATTTTTATACTCACCCCTACACGAGCTTCACCCGCACCATGTTGTGTCTTGTGCAGACAACATACAAATTTGATTGAGGTTTGGTAGCCATGACTGGATGGTACTGATAGGTGGACCTTTAGACGAGATGAGCTGCAATGACGACTAACCGTGAGCTTTACCTACCCTTCAGGTAGGAACCCTAATAGATGATTCTAGGAGCTGTCTTTCTGTTGTAGTTTTACTTTACAGTTGGGCTTGTATTCTGGCCCCCTTTACTTATAGTACACACCCCCTTATTACTATACAGATTTACTTCGTGTTTTTCATCCTATCGTATACTTGGTCTATGTGTTTACAGGTTTAAAGGATATTCCTTCCCATTTACAGGGATATGCCTTTCGGTGCTAGTCACCAACCCCTGGTCTATAGAAAGCGGGCTTGGTGTAGTCATGGCATGAGCCCCGTGGGATGGGTAGTGATAGAGAATGCGTGTTGGGGTTTTTTAAAAACAAAAGGATCAGTTTCATCAAATTTAACATGCACTATTTTTTCAAGAGTATAAGTATTTTTATTAAAAACCCTATAAGCCTTAGAATTAGTAGAGTATCCTAGGAAAATTCCTTAATCAAATTTGGGTTAAATTTATGTAAGTTATCTTTAGTATTCCGAATGAATACCTTGCAACCAAATACTTTGAATTAAGATAGTATAGGTTTTCTACTAGTCCACAATTCATTGGGTGTTTTGTTAAGAAAAGGTCTGATTAAAACTCAATTTATAGTATAAAAAGCAGTACTAACATATTTATCCCAAAAGTGTTTAGAATTATAATATCCACTGAACATGGTTCTAGTTATCTCTTAAATAATTCGATTTATTATTTCAACAACACCATTTTTTGAGGAGTTCTTGGAGCTGAGAAGTTATGAGTAACACCTTTCTTACTACAAAAAGTTTCAAAATCTGAATTTTGGAATTATCCTCCATGATCACTATGAACAGTTATAAATGGAAGTGTTTTTCTTATTTTTAAATTGGGCTTCAAAAGTTTTTAAATAATAAAAATGTTAAGATTTATTTTTTAGAAAATAGACATACGCAAATCTAGTGTAATCATATACTAAGACAAGTACGTTATATTTGCCTCCAATACTTATAGTTTGTGTTGGACCGAAAATATCAATATGAACTAACTCTAATGAATCAGATGTTGAGACTTCACCAATTGATTTAATACTTGATTTATGTTTATTCCATATCGACAAGGATCACAAAATTTTGAAGAATAAAATCTAAGCTCTGGTAGATCCTTAACAAGTCTTTTCATCAACAGTTTGCATTGTTTTCTAAGATTAAAATTTCTTAACCATATATGACATAACCAATATTGATATTTCATTTCACAAATTCAAGGTAGATCTTGGCTCCTAAGGTCTTCTATGTTTATCTTTCATACATTATCTTGCCTATGGGCAGAAAGAATAAAATCTTCCTTGGAATTGTGTACTAATCCTTTATCATTCCTAAAATTCACAAGGAAAACTTCATCACATAATTGGATTATGCTGATGAGATTGTGCTTAATACCTTTAAAAAATAAATATTTGAATTCATAGTTTTTCTAGGAAGAACAATGTTAACTATACCAAAATTTCTCCCTGATCATTATCTATGAAGGTTACTTTTCCTCCTTTCGCCTTGATAATATTTTCACAGAATATTTTGTTACCAGTCATATCCTGGGAACATTCACTATCCATATACCATGTATTTCTGTTGGAACTATCTTTATTTTCCTTAATATAAAAGATTTAGACTTTCGGAATCCAAACTTTCTTGGATCCAACAATTTCAGAAAGTAATTTATTTGGAATCCACATTTTCTTAGAAAAATAAGCTTTATGAAAACCTAAAGATTTGGTTTTATTTAAAGAATTTTTTTTCCAATTTCCACCACACTAACATTGAGTACAAAATAGAGCACTTTGGGGAACAAAATAGTTATTTCTAAAAATTGGTTTTGAATGAGTATAACCAAATCCAGAACGATTCCTTAAAGGAAGAATTTGTGAATACATCTTGTCAAAGTATTCCTTACTAGAGGTAAAGTTGGACATACATTTACTTAAGGAAAATATATATGAATTTAGTTTAATAACAAAGTTTTTATCCTCAAAGTTATAAGTTTAAGAACTAGTGATAGCCTTTAAAATATTTTTCTTAGAAATTACATCTTCAAGATCCTTAGAAAGTTTATCCTTATCAGAATTAACTTTCTTTAGGGTTTTAGAAAAACTTTCAAAATAAAAAATTTTCTGATCAAGATATTTAGAAACTTCTAATACTTCTTTAGTTAAAACATAAATTCTATAATTTTATTTATCTAACTTATTTTTTATCTTACAATTATCATTCTCAAGAAGTTTAGAAAATATTGAAACTTTTTCATAAGAAGGTAAATATTTATCTTCATCATAAGAATATTGTTCATCTGAAGACTTATAATATTTATCATCAGTATAATTTCATTCAAAGAAACATTGGTAATAGATTCAGTATTGTGTACCTTGGACATTAGATAATTATTTTCAATGGGTAGTTTGGCTAGTAGACAAATATTCTTCTGACTAGAAGTTTCGTACTCTAAAGATTTATTAGATGAGTCACCTCCACTTTAACTCCATGTATCATTATCTATAAAGACTTTATTAGCCTTGGGTTTTTAATCCTTCTTTTTATTCTTATCAGAATGAATTTTTTTCTAACTTTTCTTTTAAACATGGGACAATATGTCCTAATCTATCTATCTCTTTTTCATTTATAAAATGTGACTTATGAATCTGTCTCTTCCTTTATTTCATTATTCTTATATCTAAACTTAAAGTATTTCTTTCCCACTATATTGTTCATCCTTTGAGTAAGATTAGATAATTCATTCTCAGAATGTTCACTTTCACTAGACTCAGATAGAATAGTGAATTTCTTAAACTTATATCTTGTAACCCTTTTCGATGTCTTGACTTTAGTAGTAGAAAGTCTACAATTATATTCCCATTCTTCTTCTTATTCATATCAGCATCTCTTTTCATTTCGGTCTCATGTTGAAGAAGAGTTCGGAATAACTAATCAAGAGTAATTTGAGATACTTTCTTGTTCTCATCAATATCTGTCATTTTTAATTCCCACTCATTTGAAATAATATCAATTATCTTGTCCACAAGATCTTCATCATCAAGACCTTTCTCTCCCATAGATTGTAGACTATTGTAGATAGTCATAAATCTTTGTTGCACCTTGAAAACTGGTTCTCTATAGGGAAATAAGAGTCCATGATACTCCTCTTGGATTATTGATCTTCTTGTTCCTATAACTTTGGATGTACCAAAATGAGTAACCTCAAGTTTATTCTAGATTTATTTGGTAGATTCACAAGAAGAAATTTGACTATATATATTCTTGTTCAGGGAACAAAACAAAGTATTGCGTTCCTTGTAATTTAGATGATATTATGATTTTTCATGATTGGTGTAGGTTTTGACTTCCTTGTCAGGAATTTTTTAATCTCCAGTAAGCATTACAAAATTTTCTACTCGAGTATTAATGAAAAAAAATCTTCATTCTATCCATCCAGTACTAATAACCATTCCCATCAAATATAGGTTGTCTGGTAGGATTTACATTGTCAATTGAACCAACATTCATTCCTACCATTCTATAAAAAAATATATTTTCACAAACTTATAAGTAGTAAAAGTTTATAAACAAAGATAAAAATCTCTAAGTTAAACTTAAACAAAAAAAGTTAAGCAAGATAATTTAGAACAAGGAAAGATTGTGCAAGAAAACTTATATGTGAATATAATTATTTTAGAGACTTTATCTGATACCAATTGTTGGATTGTAATGTAGATGTATATGTATATTATATGTGACAATACAAGATGGGGGGGGGGTGAATTTTAAGTTTAAAAACTTTCATTTTTAACCTTAAGGAAAAATATGTTTAACAAAGTTAAACAAGGTAAATTCACCAAATCTCTTTAAGTTCTTAACTAAGGAATAAACTTTCTTAGGTTCTAGAAATATAGTTTTAGAAAATAAACTTAAAAAAATTTTACTTGAGAAAGATTATACCTTAAAGCATATAGAACCTCTGAAATATGAGTTAATCAAAGTACAAGAAAGTATAAGAAGTTTACACTTTCTTCACTCAACAAAATGAAAAATAAATATAAAATTTAAACAAAAAAAGTAACAAGTAAGAAATATTTTGACCCAAAGAGTAGGGTATCAAAAAACCATGGATAAAGGTCCCTTGATTTATACTTTAAAGAAAGTATGTATTACCAACACCAGGGTAATCCCTTGATAGGAATATCAGAATATGTCTTGCTGTCCCCCAAGCCCTCGAACTTTAAGGTAGTCATCACTTCTTCCTTCCTATACTTGTAAGTTCTTGAACTTTAAGGTAGTTGACACCTCTGTCTTCCTATCCCTATAAGCCCTTGATTTTACTTAGAAAAAATTAGAGTTGAACGAAGAAATATGAACAATATGTTCATTATGAACAAAGCATGAGAGTCTTTATCTCTCTAGAAATCACTTTTAAACACATAATATCTAGGTTGATAAATAGATAATTAGCTCATTCAAATGATCACCTATTTATAGGCACAACTCTAACTGTTGAATCCCTCCTCCAATAGTCATATTTTCCTTGAATCTCAGAGGGACCTGTACACCTATCACTCAACAAACTAATAGTTAGAAATAGGTTGCATGACATCGTTTCATAATAATATCACGTGTAAGGAAAAATGATGTTACTTAACTAAATTTATTTTTCGGTTTATAAGGAAAAATAGAATTTAGAGTCTAACAATATAAATATTCAAAGTCTATAAGACATGGATATTCAGATTTTGTTTTACAAAGAATTCAAAATCTGAATTCTATAGATTTCAGAGTCTGAATTCTGATAAATTGGGAGTCTGAATTCTAAGGAATTCAGAGTCCAAATTCTAAGGAATTCAGAGTCTGAATTTTAATGAATATGGAATCAGAATTATGAGGAATTCAGAGTCTGAATTCTAAGGAATTCAGAGTCTGAATTCTAAGGAAATTGGAGTCATAATTTTGTGGAATTCAGAATTGAAATTCTGAATAATTGAGAGTCATAATTATGAGGAATTCAGAGTCTAAATTCTGAAGAATTCAGAGTCTCAATTCCAAGGAATTCAAAGTTGGAATTATGAAGAATTCAGAGTCCAAATTTTAGAGAATTCGGAGTCTGAATTTTAGAGAATTCATAATCTGAATTTTATTGAATTTAGAGTCCGAATTTTAGAGAATTTGGAGTTTCAATTTTAGCGAATTTTGAGTCTGAATTTCAGAGAATTCGGAATTTGAAAATATAACACTCTATATCCAAGGAACTATTAGATTATGAGGTTTTTCATTAGAATATAAATTTTTGACTTAGTAATAAAATGAGTTTGAGTTAGAGAGATTATAAAATGAGACAATGAAAATAAAGTCAAGGATAAAATATCTCCTTAGTGAAAGGAAATTTCCTTAAGAAAATAATCCTTAGGGAAATATGATTTTCCTTAATATAAAGTGTTTGTGATTTTCAAAACATAAAGGAATATGAAATTCATAAGGAAACCTTATTGACTCCACAAGATACTATTTATAGAAAATTTATAATGACCAAGTAATTAGAATTTTCATCCTAGTGGAGGAAATGAAAACCATGCTTTCTCTTTTTTCATACACTTGCATGCGAAGGCCATTTTGGACCTCAAAGAACAACAAGAAAGTTTTTGGAGGCTAGATTATTTTAGCCTTCAATTTTTAAAGACTTAAAATGTTTTTTTGTAAAAAAATATTCAAATTTCTAGTTCATTTGTGTTATTTTAAAAAGACATGAAATTACCCCACATGCTTTAATATTTTGTGAAATATTTGATTTTTGTGGAATGGATTTCATTATCCCCTTTCCCATGTCATTTGGATTTTCCTACACACTTTTAGAAGTGAACTATGTTTCTAAGTGGATGAAGTAAAATCTAATTGAACTAATAACGAAAAAATATGATTGAATTTATAAAAGAAAATAGTCATTGTAGGTTTGGAATACCTTGAACTATAACTAATGATCAATAAACCCACTTTTGTAATAAGAACATGGAATCCCTTATAAAGAAATATAGAGTTCCCCCTAAGACCTTAACTTCCTACCACCAACACAAAAATGGATAGGATGAGTTGTCTAATAGATAAGTCAAAATAATTTTGGAGAAAATAGTGCAACATAACCACAAATACTGAAGTAAGAAATTATAATATGAAATATAGGCATATAAAACCTCCTATAAAATCCCCATAGGTATCTATCCCTATAGAATTATTGATGATAAAAATTTTCACTATCCTATTTAGATGTTGTATAAAACCTACTAGGTTTTAAAAATAGTAAACCTAGAGTTTAACAAGTCTTGAGAGAAAAGGAACATACAGATGGTAGTACTTGATGATCTGAGAATGGAAACATATGAGAAATCACTATTTTATAAAGATAAATCGAAATCTATTCAGGATAAATTAATTAATAAAAGATAATTCCAAGTTAGAGAAAAGGTTTTGTTATTTTGTTTAAGGATAATGCTTTTCCATGGTTTTCTTCATTCCATATGGATTGGTCCATACATAGTAACTAATATGTTTCATTTTGATGCAATTGAGATCAAAGGATGAGGTTTAAAGCACAAATTCAAGGTGAATGGACAAAAATTTAAGAATCATCATTAGGATTTCTAGAAAGAACCCTTGGAGGAGTCTAAACTCCGCGCTAATGCTATTAATTAAGGCACTGCTAGGTTGTATCATTCACTTATATAGGTTTAGTTTGATAATTTATTTTTAACTATTATTACATAAGAAATTCATACTAGAATTTAATTAGAATATTTTTTTCACCAAGTGTTGGGGAATTGGATAATGTTGCTTAAGAAAAAAATAGGTTCTAGGGCCTATAAAAACTTTTCTGTTTGATTTTATTTTTAGATATTTTGTAGGAAGATTTATCTTTAATGTTGTTCTGCCTAATTAAAGGGACATTCTAGATATAAAGATTATATTGATTTAGAATTATGAAACTTTAATGGCTCCTAAGTGAAGATAACCTCTATTTGTGTAGAAATTATTTTTGATGACTATGGTAATAGAGTTAAAATTGAATATATATTCATTGAATTTGAATTATAAAATGTGGTCACTATATTTTCAAACTTAATATTGAGTGACCTTCCATTTGTGATAGAAAAACACCTCATTAATC
The DNA here is from genome assembly GCA_963277665.1 of Viscum album. Classification (NCBI taxonomy): domain Eukaryota; kingdom Viridiplantae; phylum Streptophyta; class Magnoliopsida; order Santalales; family Viscaceae; genus Viscum; species Viscum album. Next base: position 1,710,281,287 of record OY728137.1, on the reverse strand, counting down.
CTTCTCAAAAAAGGAATTCATATAATTAATTTGAACCTAGAGTAAAATTGTAAATTAGGATCCCATAATTAATCTATAATACATCGGAATTGGGTATATGAGTTAAATACCTATATACATATTCAATAAATAATTTTCATAGTGAGTCACACATACATGGATGGGAAAAATAAAATATCTAATAAAGTGACTCATTCTCAAAAATTAATGCATTCAGGTGTGAGGAATATTGAACCTAGATGAAGAAAGGTAAAATTGAGTTATAAAATTGTCATTTAAGAAGTATCAAGGAAGTGTGAAAATGTACTTTGGTTTAGTAAGCTTAAGAATTAGGGATAAATGGATATGATACATTTTAAAATATTAATTCCACTTAAATATATTCACTTCACTCAAGGAATTATAATCTGAATCTAAATTGAAGTAAAGTGGTGGGTTAAAGTCACATAGGAGGCATTTCGACTTCGTGGAAAAATTATTTGATCTAGGAATATTCAAAGTTAGGTAGGACAATCATCTTTTTGTAATTAAATGTATTTCCTAAGAGCAAACTAGTTAAAGTGCTGAGGAGTGATTTGAGCTGAAAATGTGAATTTTTTTAATTTAATTTCATTAATAATTACCCCAATAATTTAGGGACATTTGAGTAAACCATTCAATTTTATATGTTGGATAGTTTAGATTAAATTTAAAATTTGATTTAAATTTGAACTTTTTATTATTTATACAATTTTTTTATTTAAAGGAGAATCCATATATTTTTTTGAAATTGAATTTAATTATTTTAAGGAATTTAACCACAATATTTTTATTCAAAATTTTAATTTAAAAAAATTAATATATTGATTTTTTTAAAAAGGATTGTGAATTTCCTATCTATAATTTTTTGAATATCTTTTTGAAACTATACAATGAAAATTGATTGATTTTTTTAAAACCCGATTTTAAATTGATCAGAAAAAATGAATAGGAATTTATTTTGGAATTTATTTTTCAATGTATTTGTCCAAATTAATTTCAATATGGAATTGGCATGCACTAAGAAATTATTTCCACTATGCATGTTGAAATTTTTTAAAGTAATGTTATGACCATGTTAGAAGTTTGTGACTATGCACTGAAGAAATGTCTGCCTATGTGAACTCAAATTGCTACCATGAAGAGCACTGTTATTGTGAGGATGACGTTTTTTTACCGTGGTAGTGCTACAATACTTGATACCATGATAATGAAAAATTGTGCAACCATGAATAGGAGTGTCTTGCCACCATTGGCTTACTTTCATGAGAAGAAACCCCAAATACTGTGGAGAACCAGTCAACTACCATACAATATTATTTTCCCCAAAACCATGAAATTATAATACTATGGGACTTTGACCATGAAGATTATTCTACCGCGCTTCTTCATTCTCAATCCTTTCACTGTGCTACACTCTAATGACTGTTACCCAACTTTAATTTTTCCCTGATGGTACTTAAAATGCACTCCCCTATGTGATTCTAATATGACCCTAACACATTTTGAAAAAGATGAAACCGTTCAGCAGTGAATACCTAAGATCTGAGATGAATATATTGATAGAGTGTGGAATAAATAATCACTTATAATCAATTGGATGAACCAAAATCATCCGAGTAGAGATGATTTAGTGAATTATATTGTCTATAAACTTTCCCCGTTACTTGTTGAGGGCATCTTAAATTCATGCTCTTCCTTTTGTGTCTATGTAACACCAACATCTGCACAAGATTTTGGGAATTTTGAGGATAAATTAGAGATATAATTGTGGAGGTTAAGGAATTTTGATCCACTTTTACTGATAACACTGAACCTAACAACTTGAATATAAATGATGAAATGATCCCAGATTCACAACACGGAATTAAGAATTGAGATAAACCTTATCTTGCAAGAAAAAGTGAAATATTTACAAGGATGAGAAGAACCCCCACCCCCCAAGCTCAATCACAGGGGAGGATGAATTTATAAAATTATAATTTCTCATGAATTTCCTATGTAGATAAAAGACTAGTGATACCTCAGGTCTATCGTAATGCACCAGTTTAATGTTGGAGGAATCATGAACACAACATGCTCAAAAAATTACTCTAGTAACTTTTACCCACCATTCAAACTGGGATTCCATCCATTTGGTACCATCTCTCAAGCATCATAATCCATCACTGGAACAAACCTTCCTTAGCATTCAACCCATAGCTAGAAATAAAGATTACTTCCACAGTTCTTGAATACTATAAGCCAAGTCCTCAATGCCAACTGAGATCGAATGTCATTGATGTTAGGTTAAGGCGGTTAATGCACACACCCAATGATTAAGATCAACCTCATGTAATTAATAAAATCCAAAACTATCCATATTATCTTGAAAATAAAATTAAAAATTTACCCCAAGTCTATTTCCACTTGAACTCAATTGCTAGATGGGGATAAAGTATAGTGAGGGCCAAGCCTAGTTTTAAAGCCTAATTAAAAAACCACTATCACCCATTTTTTCCAAGCCTAAGCTTTTTTGAAAACAAAAAAAAATATTTTGAAACACCCCTATTACACCAGTTATAGTATGGAAATGACACACTTATGAGAATTACATTTCTCATGTCCTAGCATTCATCAATGCACACCACAGTTTCTAGGGTTAATATCAAATTTTAGTGAGCCCAAACAGGTGTAAGTTTATGATAAAAAACAAATTTTTTGAATATTTTATTTATAATAAATGGAAAATTTTCCTCACATTGTGTTAAATATGTTTATTTATAAAATATTTGGGATTTGATCATTCATTTGAAAATCTGATGAAAATTCTAGTTTTACCCTTTAAACATTCACTGTAGTTTTTGAAAATAAATAATTTTATTTGAATTATTTAAGCTTAATATTTTTTAAATGTGTTCCTGAATTAATTTTATATGACTTTTATTCATTACATTTGAGTTAAATCATGAATTGGGTTGCTATAAATGGGCCATGAATTCAAAGATGGGCTTGAATCGCCATATTGGACTTTTGATTCTATATTTGGGACATAACTTCTACATCTATGAATTGATTGGGCTCAAATTTGGAGAGGATATATAGAAAAAAATTTCTCCCAAATAATCCTTCTAGAGAGATAGATGGTTCACTATTATTGAAGGTAAAAAAGTTGGTGGAACATAGAATAAAATATTTGGTCGAATTTCCCCATTCACACTTGAAACCGCTTGAAACATAGCCTCCACTCCACTCTATAAATTGGTGTTTTTCTCATTTAGAGGGTTTGGTAAGTGAATTAAGAGATTTAGAGTAGAGGATAAGTGGTTATATACGACTTAAATTCACAATTGGATGAGGAAATATACCAAACTAGGATCTCCTCCAAAATGCCATTCTTTTCTGCTTCTTTGTTGTAATGTTGCTGTACTTTCAAAAAACACTTAGTTTATGTTCCATTTATTCTATTATTTTCAATTTAATTATTATATTAATATTATTCTTTGGTCTTTAATTCATGATTAGAAATGATATTTGGTTATACCCTTTCTAAATATTTTCAAATTTAATCTGTTTCTATGATGACCACACCGCCCATGGAAGTGTAGTATAATTAGTAATCGATATAACTGTTACCTTATTTACTTTTTTTATTCTAAATAAATGAGATAATTTAATTCAAATAATATGATTTATTAATTTAATTTTCAATTTAAATGAAACTAATAAATAAATTTAACAGTTGACACCAAAGCACACGAGGTCATTATTTGTATAACTTGTGAGAGTGCGATCTTAATCGATAATACAAGACCACAAGGGATAAATTTTTAGAGTTAAAATAAAATCCCTAAACTCAATTAATACTCATTTCCAAAGTGTATATGTGCTATAATTAACAATTTACCATAATCTAACCTAATAACATCAATCAAATCAGGGTGCTATGATTTCATGTTCCGAAGCTATCCTAGTGTTTAAGTAATTTCATTTTTGTGGTTAAGTTAACTCCTGTAGGGTTTGATGGTTAAAATATTATGGGATTATAATTAAGTGTATGTTAATTTAAATTATAATGATAAATAATTGAGTGAAGAGGTAGAGTTATATCTATTACTTATTTTAAAATATTTTTTGAAAAAAACATTTTCTAATTGTGTTTTATTAATCAAATTTTCATTTCAATAACAAAAACAAAAACAAATACAATCTTCTTCCATCATGCTTATTATTCTTATTTTATAAACATTGAAAAAACCCATCCTTATAAGTTTTATTATTTTATTTTATTTTACTTTTAAAATACCTTTGATATGTTGTTTTAAATTACTTCCTCCTTTGAGAGACGACCTTGGTCAGCCACTCTACATCACCTAAATATCCCAAAACCAAACATCATTTGAGAGCACCAATGACATCGACTTTCCAATTGGTTTCATTTCTAGGGAGGAAAGTAATTATTTTTACCACTTATAGGTATTCCTTTTATTTTTCATTTTATTCTCTTCTTCTCTTCTTTCTTCCTTCTTTACCCAATCTGAATTATTATTATTATTTTCTTTTCTTATTATTCTTGTTTTTGGACCATAAACTCAAACTTATAATTTTTATTTTATTATGGTAAATTTTTATTTATTAAATTTTTATTTTATTTATGAAAAAAACTAATCCTGAAGATCACTTAAATCTTGACCCTGTGATTGAACATAGCCTTAGGGCTCGAATTATACATTCTCTATCTACATGAAGTTTCGACATTCAACCAGTTGGAGAATTCATCCATTCTAGAAACATTGATATTGGAAGAAATTCAAATTCAAATATAAAACAATAACCAAAGGCTTAAAATAATAAAAATGAACTTCATAGATTGATTAGATAATTGGCTGCACCAAAAATTAATTATCAACAAAATTTCATTGCATACCCAAATCACGAATTAGACTTTGAACAAAAATCTGGGTTAATTCACCTACTTCCAAAATTTCATGGAATATCTAGTGAGGATCCCAATAAACACCTTACTTAATTTAATGTGGTTTTCTTAACCCTAAAACCAATAAATGAATCTGAAGATCAAATCAAACTAAGAGCATTCTCATTCTCACTTGATGGAGTTGCAAAAGATTGGATGTATTATTTACAACCTGAAGATGTAACTTGTTGGAAAAATTTGAAACATCCTTTATTGAAGATATTTTTCTAGTAGAAAAGACCAATTACATTCTCAAGAATATCTTAGTAATCAATAATGAAAAATGGAAGTTAATATATGTGTACTAGGAGCGATTCAAGAAGTTGTGCACAAGCTGTCCACATCACCAAATCCATGAGCAACTACACATACAATACTTCTATGAAGAAATCACACCCATGGATAGGATCATGGTGGATTCCATAGCTAGTGGAACATTGGTGAACAAATAACCAGTAGCCTTACTTGCATTGATTGACAAGATGGCACAAAATTCTCAACAGTTTGGCAATTGAGGTACCACACATGTTAGAGGAGTACATCAAGAAAGTCCATCTTTTCTTGAAAGTCATTTGATTGATACCAAGTTGGAAGAATTGAAAACTATGGTGAGACATATTTCTTTGGAACAAAAGACATCCCGACCCCCTCTTTCAGGGCCTTCTAAAATTTGCACTGAGACAAGCCACCCAACTGACTGTTTCCCCCTAGTACAAGAGTCATAGGATTGTGCTGCAGTATTCCCTAGGAGACTATATCAGTAGAAACAAAAGCCAAAACCCTAAAATAATTATGATTCCTTTTCACCAACATACAACTAGTGGTGGAAGGATCAATCAGACATGAGGTGTGGCTCTGGAAAAAAAATGCCATCTTTTCAACAAAATTTTAAGTTACCTCCACCTTACCAACAAGGTTTCCAACAACCCCAATGGAGATTTAAAGCTCAAGCATCAACAAGTCAACCACAAGGTACTTCTTAACCAAAGTTAGATTCTAACACTCATGATATTTTGAAATAAATTATTCTTAATCAATAGAATGATATGAAGAGTCAAGGTTTAGAGTTGAGGGAGTTGAAGACTCAAATGAGCCAGATTTCCACTTCCCTCCATGAACCGGTAAGTAAGAATTCAAGAAATCTACCTTTACAACCTTATCCAAATTCCAAGGGGAATGTTAGTGACATCACATTGAGAAGTGGGAAGATAAAAACTGATACATATACACCTATCATTCCATCAAGATTCACCTCAACTCCAGAGAATCCCCATTCCATACCAACTAATGAGAAACCCAAGGAGAAATATAAAGGTAAGAAAATGATTGATGATGTTCCTCCTAAAACTGTTACCATTTTATAAAGGGTTGTACAAACTAATAAGATGGCTGAAGAGGCGTTGTAAAAAGAAGTTTTGGATACATTCAAGTGTGTGAAGATCAACATCCCTCTACTTGAAGCCATCAAGAAAATACCAAGGTATGAAAAATTCTTATAAGAAATTTTTACCAACCGAAGAGGACTCAAGGGAAATGAGAGGATCAATCTTGGAAGGAATGTGTCATCACTCATTGCACCAAATCTAGAAATAACAACAAAGTGCAAGAATCCAGGGACATTCACCATCCCATGCACCATAGGATAGTTAGACTTTTATGATTCTTTATGTGATTTTGGAGCTTCAAAAAATGTAATGACTCACTCTATATTCTCTTCAATATAGGTTGGTGATTTGAAGACGATGAGAGTAGTGGTGCAATTGGAAAATATAGCTACAACATATCCAGTGGGAGTCCTTGAGGATGTACTTGTTTGGGTAAGAAGCATGATCTTTCCAGTAGATTTATACATGATTAACATGGAGGATGATCAGGTAAATTCTCATACTCCCATTATCTTAGGTAGAAACTTCCTCAAAACTGAAAAAACTATCATAAATGTGAATGAGGGTACAATTTCCATGGAGGTTAGAGATGAAGTTGTGATATTTAATTTTATAGACTCTGTAACGCCTCGACCCTAGTTACCCAGAGTTGGTGCATTATTACGTGACATTGGCATGATCACAAAAGATAAAGTCTCAAAAAACCGATTAGTTTAGTATCCTTGGAAACACTAGATACATTCATAAATGTTACATTACATCATAAAGTGAAAAATCACAATAACATAGTCTTCATAGTCCACAATCCTATCACCTTCAGACTATCCCTGTAGGTCAGTCATAAAATATTTATTCACATCCTGGGAAAATAAAAAATAGAAAGGGCTGAGCTCAGATACTTAGTACGAATAACAATACAGCGGAAACTTTCATAAATAAACATAAACATTTAAGGCAATGTATAACTAAAAAAAAGCCTTTTAAACTTGAACTTCAGCATAATATGGCAAAAATAAAATGAAATAATTCCATTTACTTATTCACATGGGTATTCTACTAGTCGAATAATCACATTCAATATCAATAAACACTTTCATAATGATGGAATTCATAATTCCAGACTATCATAACCACATAGTCAAGGCCTCCTGCCAAGACTACAAATAAGATTTTGTCAAGGCCTTGTGCCAAGACACTAGTTTTTCTCATGAGACCTACTGATGCATCGAGGAGGTATAGCGGGCTCCACCCATCACATACTAAGTCCAATGCATTCCTTATATGAAAAGGTTTAACATATCATAAACCGTAACATAATCGTATCACATAAAACATGAATAATGGAAACATAACATTTACACATTTCAATTACAAGATATCAATACAACACATTGATATGATAAAACCATTTTCAATACCAAAATAAAAGAAAAGTAAAACTTGGAATTTATTTTTCATTTTTTTTAAAAAGTTATGTCTTGTAGAGGAAGCCGAAACTCAAATAATGGTCACGGCGGCGGAGAAGTCATTGTCGCCGCATACGTACAACAAAAAAATCATTCCCTTTTTTCATTTAGTAAAACACTCCATCTATAAAGATTCCTCTTGAATAAACGTTAAAGTCAAAGGGGTTTATACACCATGTAAAAGAAAGTTGTGTATAAAACAAAATATACCTCAATGAAAGGAGATTGAGACAAACTCGCTTACCTCGTGTCCGACATGACTTGATCATTCTTTAACCTCATGAATAATAAACTAGAGTTAATTTCTACTTTCTTAAGAACATTTTTCAAGTTCTTTTTTCCTTTTATATGACTTATTACCATGTTACGAACATTATGTAGTTATTTAAGTTAATAATGGTCGTTTTGTCGATCTTTGGTGCTTGAGTCAAAAATATTCTTCTTATAATTACAAGTTGTTTATGCGGTAGAATATCCATTATCTCCAGAATTATATTCATGATGTAGATATCATATATATCATATATATCCAGTAGATACATGAATTTATAATATTATATAACATTTAGAGGTAAGAAATGAAATGCACCGTTCATGGAGACGGTAAGCCGTACGTATGCATGAACACTACTTTCATTTATATTTCGTATTTAATGGAATGAAATCATAATGTTATAAAGGTATATTATAATTCCAGTATAATATCATATATAATATCATTAACTCCATCCTTTATACGTCCCACATATGGCATTAACGATTTAAATCACTTTGAGGGGGCGGTAGTCCGCACTTCCTAAAATGAAATTATCGCGTTTACCCATAATAGGAATCATAAAGGTATGCCATAAATGAAAAATACAGAAGCATAAGGAAAACATAAACATAATATATATCATATATAAATATAGTGACATCTTAATGGCCACCATGAGAGGTGTTAAAAGAATTTTGAACAATAATCGTTTAATTTAAACATAATATATATCATATATAAATATGTATGTTGGATTTTTGAAATTCAAATCACATAGGTGGTAAAATTTCATTTAAACAAAAAATTAGTTTTTTTAACTACCACTTAGTGGTTTCACTATTCATTAAAAATCAATTTTTATCAGAAAAATACCAAAAATTCACTCTAAGCTATATTTGATATTCAAAATTCAAGAATGATGTCTATTTTACAAAATTCAAAACTTATAAGTTGAATTAATTAATTTAATAATTAATTCCCGCTATCACTACAAATAGCGTGTTTTTAAGAAACAATATATATCAAAAGATTGATAATTGTTTATGTCCAATTTCAAAGTGAAATTAATTCTAATGACCAGAATTGTATAAAATGGTAAAAATATATTCTAATTATACTTTAAAACCACTAAATAGTATAATTTATCACTATAAATTATTTTGATTAAAAAATTTGTTTTTAAGGATTTTTTTTATTCATAGAAAATTGGAATATCTCAGAAAATTAAAAAAAAATTAACTTAGGATAATTTCGATATTCCGAATACAAAAAATATAGTCCATTGTGAAATATAAAATTTATATAATTTCAAAAAGTGGGTATTACTATTCAAAACGACTACTTTTATTGGTCATAGTGTGTTAGAACTCGAGGTTGCATACAACACACACTGCTCTATTATTCAAAGAGAAGCGTACCATGGATTCTTGAGGTGTTACAAAATCCATGAAGTACACCTTAGAAGACCATTATGATTTTGTTATATCCCATTTTTAACCACCAAATAAAATCCCAATAGAATTTGATTATATTATGCTTAGTGAGGTTATAAGTATTGGTTCTAGTTTGATGTCTAGGAGTACTTCCCCACCTATTTATAATGCACAAACCTCTCTTAGATGTGATTTTGAAATGGATTCATATTCTCATTATAATCTTGTGAACTCTAATTATGACATGGCTATTGAGTATGTTGATGGGTTTGATGATTTATTTTATAGTTTTGATGATGTATATTCTGATACTGATGTTCATTGTGTACATATTTTAATTCCTTCAATTTATCCATCCATACATCACCCACATATATTGGATCTCAATCCATTGTCACCAAATCTCAAATATGCATACTTATTATGTGGTGAGAGATTACCTACTATAATTTCTAATAATTTTCATTTTGAACATGAAGAATTTATTTTGAAACTTTTGATGGAAAACATCAGGGCAATCAGGTGGACCTTGGATGATATATCATGTATTAGCCCCTCAATTTGCATGCATAGGATTGTTTTGGAGTATTTGGCTAAACTGGTTAGGAATCCATAAAAAATACTCAATCCAACCCTTCTAGAAGTTTTTAAACACGTGGTTGAAAAATTGCTCATGGAAAGTATAATTTATCCCATTTCAGATTCTCAGTGGGTGAGTCCTATTTAGGTTGTTCCTAAGAAAAGTGGTGTTACTATTGTTAAAAATGAAAAAGAGGAGTTAGTTATGATGAAGGTGAAAAATAGTAGGTGTGTGTATAGATTATAGGAAATTAAATTTTTCCACTCGTATAGACCATTTCCCCCTCCCATTTATTGATGAAATGCATGAGAGACTAGTTAGGAAAACATACTATTGTTTCTTGGATAAATTTTATAGATATTTTTAGGTTTTTATTGCTTTGGAGGATTAGGAGAAGACAACAAAAAATCACTTGTCCATTCAGTACATTTTCCTACCAGAGGATTCCATTTGGACTTTTCAATTCCCCAGGTACCTTCCATAGATGTATGGTGAGTATTTTATCAGATTTCATTGAGACCTGCATGGAGGTATTTATGGATGATTTTATAGTGTATGGGTCCTCATTTTATGATTGTATCTCTATTTTGGGAAAGGTTTTGAATCATTGTATTGAGAAGAATCTGGTCTTAAACATTGAAAAGTTTCATTTCATGGTAGAGAATGGGATTGTCTTTGGTCATGTAGTGTTAAAATATGGAATAAAGGTTAATAGATCTAAGGTAGATATCAATTCATCCAAACCCTATCCTTCATGTGTGTGTGATATTTGATATTTCCTAGGGAATGTAGGATTTTATCAGTGCTTCATCAATGATTTTAGTAAGATTTCTCCTCTTATGTCCCGATTACTTCCAAAGGATTTAGATTTTGTGTTCGATGATTCTTTCTAGAATTCCTTGGATGAGATAAAATATCATCTGACCACTCCACCTATCATACAACCTCCACAGTGGGAGATTCCTTTTGAGCTTATGTGTGATGTGTCCAACATTGAGGTTGGAGTTGTCTTATCCTAGAATGTGGAGGGACATTCACATGTGATTTCATATGCATTGAGGACACTGGATTCAATCCAATCAAACTACATAACCATAGAAAATAATTTTCTTGCTGTTATATTTTCTTTAGATAAATTCCATTCATATTTATCGGGATCTAAAGTAGTTGTTTTTTTCTGACCATGCAGCTCTGAGGTACCTCTTGAAGAAGCCAAATGCAAAGCTTTGACTTATACGATAGATGCTTCTTCTTCAAGAATTTGAAATTGATATAAAGGATAGGAAGGGGTTAGAAAACCCAGTGGCAGACCACATGAGTAGGATTACTCCCACACTAGAGGATGAAACTATCGACCAAGTGCCACTTCAGGACACTTTCTCCAATGAGCATATTTATTCCATCTCAAGTATAAATTCTTAGTATCATGATTTAGTGAACTACCTTGTTGCATCCGAAATCCTTGCCACTTCAGGACACTTTCTCCAATGAGCATATTTATGTTTGGGATGATCCATGCCTCTGGTGCCTGTGTAGTGACCAAGTTATTAGGAGGTGTGTTCCTGATCATGAGTCTCAATATGTTCTTCATTTCTGCCACACACTCTCATGTGGAGGATACTTTTGACCCAAATGGATATCTATGAAGGTTTTAGACTCTAGATTATATTGTCCTAGCTTATTCCATGATGCTCATCTATTTTGTATGTCATACTCTTGTTTGCAGTACACTGGGAACATTTCTAAGAGACATGAGATGCACCAACAACCCATACTATTCTGTGATATTTTTAATGTATGGGGCATTGATATTATGGGAAATTTTCTTAGTTCATTTGGTTTTTTTATATTTTGGTTAATTTTTATTATGTGAGTAAATGGTAGGAGGCCAAGGTCACCAGGACTGGTGATTCTCTTATAGTAGTGGACTTTGTCAAGAAAAATATTTTTTATAGGTTTGGAGTACCAAAGGCCATAATCAGTGACCAAGGGACATACTTATGCAATCAAAATTTGGATTCCCTCTTTTGGATGTATGTGGTGACACAAAAAACATCAACACCATACCACCCCCAAACAAATGTCCAGACAGAGGTTTCAAATCTTGAGTTGAAACAAAATTTGGAGATAGCCATGTATCCGAATAGGAAGGATTGGAGAAAGTGCTTAGATGATGTGTTTTGGGATTATAAGACAACATACAAGACACCCATTAGTATTTCCCCTTTTCATATTGTTTTTGGGAAATCTTGTCATCTTTATATGGAAGTTGAACATCGGTCATATTGGGAAATAAAGAAATGAAACATGGATTTGGCCCAAGCCGGAATCCAAAGAAAGTTGAAAATTCAAGATCTTGATGATATTTTATTATCTTCATATGATAAATCAAGGCTCTATAAGGAAAGATAAAAATAATTTTATGATAGAATGATCCAACAAAGGGAGTTTCATGTTAGAGAAAAGTCATACTCTACAGTTCACGACTGAAGCTGATTCCTAGTAAGTTGCATTCTAGATAGTTAGGTACTCATATTATATCTAATGTTTTCCCTTATGGTGGATTTTAAATCACATAAGAGGACATTTCAAGGATCTTTATAGTCAATGAGAAATGTTTAAAGAAATACATTGAGGGACTTCCTATTGATGTAGTGGATTTCATCACACTACATAGCCCCATCATCACTTAAGCATATCAAGCTGTTCTTAACCCTTTAACTTTTATATTCTTTGTCCTATTTAAAATTATGAATTTCATATGCACATATCATCTCATGGGTTCAAATTGAGGAAAATGAAATATTTTAAGTGTGGTGGAGGGAACCTTTTAGTTTAGTAATTTCAATTTCTTTTCTATTTTTCAAAAAAAAAGTTTTGTTTTTCAAATTTTATGTGTATATTTTTTTTTGTGTGTTTTTGAATCCTTTGAGTAGAAATGATTTTCTTTGACATTTTTAGAATCCATTTCCATGAGTGAAATAATTTATTCCATGAAACTGAGCTTAAATGAATGTTGAAAATATCTTTGTTTCAAGTTCAAATCTTTATTAATTTCATTAAAAGTACTCGGAATTTTGAATCCCATGCCACATCTAACTATATTTATATTTGAAATCACTTTCATGTGAGGATTCTGAACCATTATTTTCATATTCTTTACATTTACCTCACTTCTTGGGAGAACCAAACCATGCTTGATTTAACCAGAATTTGATTCATTCCTATCAAAACTTTAGGGTTTGAGGTACTTATGTTTTATATTATTGAGTAATTTGTTTGGTATTAAATACCATAATTCAAATAATCCTTTTTATAATGGTATACCTTGAACGTTAATCCTTTTATCCCTTAGAATCCATGAACAACCTGTTAGGTTAGCCACATTACAAGCCAATTTTCCCTATCTAAGAAACTCTTGAACTGAAATTGCACAATATAGTTGAACTTAAGTGTGGGGGAAGCTGTCTTGTGTTGTGATACAAAATTTTGTGATAATTTTGGTGGAAAATTAAATTCTTAAGAGATGTGTTTGATTCAGAAAAAATCATTCTATTGAAAGCTATGCCTTTATGGAGCTTTTGATGAAGAAAGAAAGTTGTGCCTATCTTGAGTTGTCATGAAAAACTATGTTTGAAAAGATTGATATTTTTGTTATAGAAATGATGAATGGTTAAAACATTCATTGAGTTTTCTTGATCATAAAGACGAATTGATACTAATAGGAGTGAGGAGGATACTATACTTGAGTAACAATTATAATAGTACAATTTTTCTTCAAAAAGAGTCAAGCCCTCCTCATTTAGCATCAGAATTTTTCACGTATAAATCATACCAATTGAAAGACACAGAACAACCCTAAAAAGTCCTAATGATAGACATATGTCCTTGAATTACATAGGGGGTCTATGCAGGAATTTATCAAGCCTATTGTGACCCTTTTATGAGTTTGTATGAGAAAGACATTTCTGAAAAATTGAAATTTTTGTGATAAGAGAAAATTTAAGTGAGGTAAGTGTTTTGTGTGCATGGGAGGATAAATGAAGTGAAAATATATTGAATGTTATAAATGAAGAACTTGAAATAATGGTTTCTTACTTAGAATGTTATTTTTTTCTTGGTGTGGAATTGTTGGATCTCAAGGATATGTTTTTTAATATTTGTTTTGATTTGATATTGATGTTTAGTTGTCACAATTTTTTGTAATACATGATATGAGATTTTTCTGAGGAGTGAAAAATGGTAAGTGTAGGGGAGATAATAAAACTATTTTTTCGAATATTTTATTGATAATAAATGAAAAAAATTCCTCACATTGTGTTAAATATGTTTTTTATAAAATATTTGGGATTAGATTATTCATTTGAAAATTTGATGAAAATTACATTTTTACCCTTTAAAAATTCACTGTAGTATTTCGAACATAAATAAATTTATTTGAATTATTTGAAATTAATATTTTTTAAATGTGTTAATGATGTAATTTTATACAAATTTTATTCAGTACATTTGAGTTAAATCATGCATTTTTTTGGTGCAAATAGCCCATGTAGTCAAAGATGGGCTGGGCTCGCCAGATTGGACATTGCTTCTATATTTGGGCCATAACTTCTACATAAATGCTTGTATTGGGATAAAGTATGGATTGGATCTAGAATTTTTTTTTCTCACAAATCATCCTTCTAGATTGACATCTGGTTCACACGTTTTGAAGGTCAAATAGACGGTGCAACATGAAATAAAATATTTGGCCGAATTTCCCCATTCACACTAGAAACCACTTGAAACCTATCCTCCCATAAACTCTATAAATTGGTGTTTTTATCATTTTGAGGGGTTGATACATTAATTAGGAGATTGGGAGTAGAGGAAAATTGGTTCTATATTTTTCAATTCACAATTTGAGGAGGTAATCTACCAAGTTAGGATCTCCTCCAAAATGCTCTTCTTTTCCTCTTCTTTGTTATAATGTTGTTATACTTTCAATAAAATCTTAGTTTATCTTTCATTTATTCTATTATTTTCAATTTTATTCTTCTATTAATATTTCTATTTGGTCTGGAATTCAAGAGTAGAAACGATATTGGGTTATACCCTTTCTAAATCTTTGCAAATGCAATATGTTTCTACGATGACTACGCCGCCCATGGAAGAGTAGTTTTCTTAGTAATCGATCTACCTCTTACCATATTTATTTATTTATTTATAATAAATGATATAATGTAATTAACTTAAAATTATATATTAATTTAGTTTTCAATTTAAATTAAACTAATCAATCAATTTAACAATTGACACAAAAACAAGTGAGGTCGATATTTCTGTAAATTGTGAGAGTGCGATCTTAATCAGTAATACAAGACTATAAGGGATAAATTTATAGAGTTAAAATATAATCCATAAACTCAATTAATCCTCATTTATAGAGTGGATATATTCTATAATTAACTACTGACCATTATATAACCGGATAACATCAATCAAAGGAGGGTGCTGTGATTTAATGTTCCGAAGCTAGCCTAAGGTTTAAGTAATTTCATCTTTGTGGTTAAGTTAACCCCCGTAGGGTTTGAGGGTTAAAAAATTAGGGGAATATAATTATGTGGATGTAAATTTAAATTAAAATGAAAAATAATTGAGTGAATATGTAGAGTTATATCAATTACACCTTTTAAAATATTTTTCTAAATTTTTTTTCTAGTTGTGTTTTATTTATCAAATTTTCATTTAAAAAAAACAAAAAAAAAATAAAATCTTCTTCCAGCATGCTTTTTATTTTTATTTTATAAACATTGAACAACCACCCATACTTCTAAGTTGTTTATTTTATTTTATTTTACTTTAAAAAGACATTTGATATGTTGTTTTAAATTACTTCATCCTTTGAGAGATGACCTTGGTCAACCACTTTACTGCACCTAAATAACCAAAAAACCGAACAAAATTTGAGAGTGACCACGAAAGCGCATTTCAGTTTACTATGTACTTAATTAAAGTCACACTAGGCATAGAAATTTGTTCCAAAGTGAAATGAAAATATTTCACAATTCATCCATCCCATTTTCTAGAATGCACATCCCACTTCACAGAAGATCAAAAAGCAACACATGACTTTCATTGTGCCATGAGGCCATAGAGAATTTCATCTAGGGATTATTCTCTAAGGAATACATGATTGATTGAGATTGTAATTTGTATCATTTATACCTATCTAAACCATCGTATCCATCAAACATGACACATGTCAATGATCCAAGGAATAATTCAACTAATCATGATTCTAAAATTGAAGAATATTTTAAAAGGAACAAGAACAGTTTGAGGATGAAGAAATAAATCATGTTGATCACATGGAAATAGGAAAGGATAATCCTAAAGTATTTTCTATAAGAATATTAACTATTCATAGAATAAAGATATATGGACAACATTAATTATTTTTATTGAGCCGCCAAGTCACTGCTTCTATTTTTCCATTATTTCTAGCTTAATTTATTTTAATTATGATTTAATAATCCAATGATGGTATAAAAATACATTTTTGGTTATGCCAAAAAAAATTAACCCATTACCATATTGATGAATTCTATTCATTGATGGTTAATTATCCTATTACTTTCTTAGGTGGATTTTAATGGTTTAATCAATTTTATATTTCTACGGACTTTCCATTTTAATTTCTTATAATCTTATTTTTCAAATTTCACACACAATCCACTCAATCTAAATTCACAATATTTTATTGTAAGTAATAGGATAATATGAAAGTGATAAGAGATATCAAATCACTAGGATAGGAAATTATAAGGGATATAATGATTATTTTACTTCCCTACACAAATCCAAACAACCAGACAAGAGAAATCAAGGAGGTATCATTTGATTAGAGGAACAATAGGAAACAACTTGAATAATGATTTTATAGGAGAATGAAAAAAATGATCTAAGGATATAACAATATTCTTATGACTAAATTTAAATCAATTCAACTACATCCACTATTCTCATAATTCAAACCCATTAAACATGATAAAAAAATATGTAGTATTGTGTTCTCCATACATAACCTGATTCCCACTAATACTATATTTTCTCAAGTTCAAAATTCATTTTTTGATAGACCCATCATAGGTTGATCATCACATAACACCACAATACATGCACCAATAGTATTTATATACCCATAAGGGTCTTATCCTATAGGTCCTCATTCACTATTGGTACTTTGTAAAGGTGATATTTTCCTCAATATCCAGATTTCCCAAATATATATTTGTAATGGTTTATTCACATACCTCCTTAATAATGACACATTTAATATGTTGTGCACTCTATCCAACTATGAGGGTAATTTTATATGATATAGAACCTCACATACCTTTCAAAAGTATAGAAAATACCAATAGGCCATAGAGAAATATTGATCCCCTGACTGATCCTCCTTAAATAAAATCATGGAGAGACATTTAATAACTAAGGAGACCCCTACCTAAATTACAAAAGCCTCTTTCATTGGAATGTATAATACTTATGATGGATTTTAGTTATCTTCATACACTCTAGGATCACCTTCCCCTTCACTATTATCAACTTCACCAACTTTATCCGCATAAGTGATGGCTCTCCAATATCTATTAATAAAAGAGATCTATTAGGAATCCCAGATAACCCCTTAGAAGGTTCCATGATAATAGTATCCCAAATGGCCCGAAGGACTTCCTTTTTATTTTATTATGGATAATCCCCCTTTTAAGGGTTTAAGGGGAACACATATATGACCTGTAGGCCCAAGGAACAAGGGCCGAGAAACCCACAATACATGACCCGAAGGCCTAGAGGCATACCATGCCCAATACATGACCCGTAGGCCCAACCCACTTGAACTAACCCTCCACAGATTTCTGAATCATTGATCACCTAGCACCCCACCTTGCATTTCTGATCGGCTAGCATTGCCCCGTACAAAGTTTCACGGTGCCTGGTCCCGATGACGGATACCATACCCTCTCATTATTCCAATCCGGTTAGCTCTACATCTGGTGGCTGCTACTCATGTTGCTATGATCCTCTTCTTGGGCCTATTCTGTGTGATATGGGATACTCTATAGTCTACGTGACCCAAAGTCCCTATGGCCCAAATTCTTTTGACGACCTGAAGGCCCTAGAGACCCGTAGGTCCAAACCGGTGGCCCGAAGGCCCAAATCGGGTGAATAGTTCCGGCTACTACAGTACCAAGCAGTAACTGCTACAATAATGCCACAGTAACCCTGAAATTCGCCTCCACCCGGTTTTGAACCCGGGTCTCATGGATTCCAATAATGAGACCTTACCACTCGGGTACGGGCTCATTGGAAATTTTAACCTGGGTCTTGAGGATGCACTTAAGGATACCTCACCAACTGGGTTGAGGCTCATGTGCTTCCATGATAATAGTAGTGTGATAGATATATGTGAAAAACTAAACCTATTTCAATATAAATAACACAAGATTATAACATATCATTGAGAACTTCAATGACACTCATGGTCTGGCCATCGTTTCAAGGGTGGAAAACCATATTCAACCATAACTCAACACTAAAATCTACCTGAAAAATATTCCCATAACCAGGTTGTGAATCAATAATATTTCTGAAAAACAATAATTGAGGAACTCTATGAAACCTTATGATATCATCTATGTGCATACATCCCAAACCATCCATTATAATATTTTATGGAATGGGAAGGAAGTGTAAAAACTTGGTCAGTTTCTTGAAAATCACCAAGAAAAAATCATGAACCTACTGTAAATATATAAGTCCAATCATAAAATCCATCAATATTCCATCCAACATCTATGGTGGAACCTTAATTGTCTAACTCAGATCAGTTGGACCCTGATGTTATATATTCACCCATTGGTAGGTGATTCATAAATACATGAACTCTATAATACTCCTCTTTATTCTCAGCCATTGATAATAAAACCTTGTATCCTAGTAAATATTTGTAACACTTGTATGTACCACTAAGGGGGAAGTGTAAAATTCTCTTAACACCTCATCACACATCGTAAATGGAACTATTATTACTCCCTGAAAGAATATGACATGATCCCTAACATTAGAGAATCCCTATGAAGCATTTATTGAGAATATCTATCCATTAAAAACCTTAAAAATAGACATCTATAGGGTATACCTTGCTTATCGTATAAAGAAAATTGGGGGATACCACCATCGATTGATATTAGGTGAAACATCCCTATTCCACCATAACCAATGACATTAAGGCTAGTTTATCTCTAATGTTCTACTCCTCGGATGTATCCTTCATCAGTTGAGCTTGAGTTTTATTTATAAGGAAATAAACCACCATGTTTCCATTCCCAGAAGTATAGGAGGACCTGATTTCATTATCCCATATGAAATCTAGCAACGACCACTGCCATAGGTTATAATATTACTAAAAGAATATGTTCGTAAGAATCTTGTGATCCATGTAGCCTAAAAAACGTTCATTGAGAATATAATGTGTCCCAGCATTCAAATAATTTTTTTGTTGAGTGGTATGGGTCAATGGTTACATAATTTTTCTCATGAGGATTCATCTTCTTGGACCCATAATCTATCCCCACCCACCATTGAATCAACACACATCTTTACCTAATACCAAAGGAATCATAGAAAATTGTGTACTAAACTTCTTCCTTAAAAAATCATAGAACTTGGGTACTAGTCAAACTCCATTTAAACTCCTCAAAATCATTATGACTTTGTCCAGACTAGAAAAGTGGTTGCCTATTTATTTCAAGGGTAGTCATGGGAGTTAAAATCCTGGATAATTCTTCTATGAATCTCTAGAAATATCCTACTAACCTAAGAAATAAATAAACCACAAATAATTTATTTGGATTCTCCTAAGAAATCATTGCCTCAATTTTCATAGGGTCAAATTTTACTATTTACTCTAAGACAACATCCCCTGAATGCAGACTTCCTAAATACAAAATTTTCATATATAGAGATTACGATAAAGCTAGAGGTATTGAAGAAAATATAGATGTTCCATAAATGATTTACATGATTATCCTATAATATATGAGGATTTCATCAATGAAGATAATCTCAAACAGATCAAAGAATGTCTGGAAGGTATGATTCACAAGTCCTATGAATAAATGTGGAGTGTTCATTATGTTGAATAGAATGACTAGGAACTCCTAATTCTTATAGAAATACCTAATTGCTATTTTTGGAATGTCAACCTCATTAACTAAAAACTAATGATATATGGACCTGATGTTGATCTTAAAGAGCCACGTCACTCCTTAAAACCGATAGAATAGGTCATAAATACTCAATATAGAGTATTTATTGTTAAATATAATCTAGTTAATATTGTGATAGTTAGTATAAATCCATAGGCTACCATACTTATTCTTTAAAAAAAACATGATCTAGATAAAAGGAAAAACTAATACTATTAAAAACTTTCTCTATAATATCCTATAAATGCACATTCATATCCTTAATATTTAATGGGTCTATATGATATGTTAATGAGGATGTTGGTGTAATATTAGGATGAAATTCAATGCAAAATTTTATCTCTCGATGAGGGGTAAATCCTAGGAAATCCTCTAGAAAAACATTTATGTACTTCTGTATGTTTACAAGAGGCTGAGCCCTATAATACTCTATTGCATAACAAATAGGCTGTATAACTAGAGTTTAATCATCAAAAACTTACTATGTGTTGATCTCACATATCCTGAATAAATATTCCACTTACCTTTGAAAGAGAACCTAAATCGATTATCTCAATATCACACCACTCAATGATGATAACAATCTACCTAGAAACTTATTGAATTCAACAATTCCATGCTATGGATGACATCATAGGGCTTCATTCCCACAATATTGTAATTCTAGGAAAACTACCCTCCAATTAGGGTAGGCTCACACTAATAGAAGATGTAGGTGAGCATGTTTTCATACCCAGTCAGAATCTCCAACTGAATAGGTTTGGCTAAGGGATCTACTATAATTTATAACTATTGGAATAAAATTATAGTAATAAAATAATGGATCACACTGGTGTTGATAAATATAAGTTATAGTAATAAAAATAAATAGATTACAACTTGAACCATATATGGTGTTTCCTAGTTAAATCATTTCATAGCATGCATATATCCACAACCTTGGCTATGAGCACCATGACCATAGAGAGGACCACCTAGAGGTGTTAGTGGAAGTAAATCTAAGTTATTTCCATCTAAATATCCCCCCAAGTTGTATCAAACTCCTCTACCAAAATTTCCATATATAGGGCTTGCTTGACTACTATTGGGAGCCCCCCAATATCGACATTATCTTTGACATGGAGTTATATCCATTTTTCTGCATTGAATTGTCTCAGCTTCACATTTGATTCATGTAGTCCTAAGTCATGTGGTCTTAAGTCCAAATGATTAAAAAATATTATCTCTTTACTAACTCGATCCTCTATTGGACTCCCCTATTATAAATATTCAAGATTCGTGTCCTGAATACATATGCCTCTAGTGATGGAATCCTGATATATATTATTAATCAAAAATAGATGAAAAATACACCCAAGGGAAATGAAAACCTACCCTAGTCCTTGGATTCCTTTCACTCAAAAAAATCTCAATCACTTTCACTCTCTCCAAAACTCCCGAATATATGGGGATGAATAGAGAAACAACCCCATTTCAAATCTATCCCAAGAATCCCCTATCAAACTTACATGCTCACATAAATCCATCTTGAACCATGTATAAGAATTACCTTATGAGGTCTATGAATCTTGATGCAAACTAAACTATGGTAATACTTCCTTTTAAAGGTATAACAACTAATGGACTGAAAACATCCTTAGACTCACTGCATAATAATCCTCCATGAAAAGTTTCTAAAATTACAACCACTATATAAAAGCCTCGTTATGGGTCTATATAGTAATAACCGACAATGGGCTCATCACACCATGAAAAATAATCAATTCTATAAACACAAATTGATCATCGTACATGAAATCCTTGTAGAACAATGGATTCACCACCTTTTCCTAGTACTTGTTATCCGGGGGATAAAGATCACCTCACAACCTAGTTGACTTATATCACTCGTACTCGTAGAATGCATTCATCCAACGAATCGTCACTCCATGAAAAATAATGAATTCCATAAACAAAAATTGATCATCATACATGAAATCCTTGTAGAACAATTGATTCACCACCTTTGTCTAGTACTTATTATCCAGGGGTAGAGATCACCTCACAACCTAGTTGACTTATATCACTCATACTCGTACAGTGCATTCATCCAATGACTCATCTCACCATGATAAACTATAATAAACCTATGATCAACTGGTGGAGGGTCATCCCCCTAAAAAATACACATAGGATCTTCTATATTTTCATGAGGTAAATACACCTCACGGTCAAGTATATAGATTGAATCCTTTTCACTCCACTTATTAGCAACAAGTTGTGCTAGCACTGACACAGGATCATCCTGAACCTTCTTCTAAGTCATAGATAACTCTTTATTTGGTGACATTAAGCATTTGGAAATATAATCCCACATTAAATAAATAATATATATGTGATATGATTCCATAAGTACATAGAAATATGCATCTAACCTCTATATAATGAATGAACCATCATGTCCCTACCATAAAATAAATTCTGAATTTGATTAATATATTATTAGAGTCTAGGTGTAAAAATTCATAATACACCCCACCTACCATTGGATTTTATATTCTATAAACAAAACTAAAGATCCCTTAACTCATTTGCCTTAAATTTCCAAAACCAAACCTCAAACAACTTGTAACTATAAACTTTATTCCCAGGACCAACAACCTTACTCTGATGCAAATTTTAGAGGAAAAGACATGCTATGACTTATCTTGGGATAACATTTAGGCATTGTTTTCCATACTAATCCCACATCTAGTAGGCTAGGATATAGTGACAAAACAACAATAAGTCATATCACACATGTGAGGTCTTAACCTACAAAACCTTTAACAAAAACATATATAACCAAATCCCAATGTATCCAATCTTAACAATGCTTAACTATAGTATAAAGTTCATGAAACTAACACAAATAATCCATAACTGGATGATAAGGAAAACTCTAAAAACAAAAAAATTAAATGAGAAAAAAATAAAAAATTGTATTACTAATCTAAAATAAGTGAAAATATAATTTTTTATAAAATAAATTCTAGAAAGAAACTTTAATAGTAAATATCACCATTGAGAACCACTAAGAACCTTATACACCAACTACATATCCGCCCTGATCATCCTCAAAATGTGAATTATTTACATAGAACCCAAAAATTATAGGGGGAATGCTTGTTCATGGGTGAGTATAAATATACCCATTAAGATTATCTGAAAATTGAAAGAGAGAACTAAAAAATAATTATGCAGAAACAAAAAGATTAAATAGAAATCCATGATAAAGTTTAAGGATTGAGAAGCTTTGAGATATATTGAAGTCTCTACATCACAACCTTGCTCTTATATATATTACTAAAAATGAAATAATAGATACCATGTAAATCATTATACCCATTATATACAAACTAACTAGCTTTTAAAAAACTACATTATATTTCTAAACCCATAGTGGGGGAACATGAACTTAATGAGGTAATCATATCATTTGAGTGGGTATTAATCCCAATAGAGAACCAACAACTCAATAATGAAACAAAGTCAATCAATGGAGTACTGAATCTATATATATAGGATCCATGATCCATTTATAGAATATTTCATTACCGAATCTGTCTTATAGGAAACCCACACCTAGTCTTGTGAGAAGTGATCAAGGGAGTACATAAGACTATACTCAAAATGGATAACCCACAGCATGGATTTGTGGGAGAATATATAAATACATATTGTGTGTGGGGGACTTATGTACTATCATTATAATTTCCCTAGAGAAGTGTTGAACACCATGCATACTCCGAATGTCATGCTCAAACCTCGTATAAAACCATATAAAGATAAAGAAATCAAACATCCTAAAACACCTCTTAAATGTAAATTGATGTACAAGGGGACTAAACCATCTCATTCTACATAGAAAAACACTAAGCATGGACTTATCACTTGTTCAATTCCATGTACTATAAGAAAAGGAATGAAGTATTTTTTAGAGGATATGTACCGGGTAATGTGACTACCCCAAGGGAATTATATATGGAATTGAAAAGTAGAGGAAACCCCCCCATGGTTTGAGAGTGTGGTGATAAGAACCCCTCACCTAGGTTCGGATTAAGTCTATGTAGACATGACCAAGGTCCTGGTGCCTTCTCGACCAAATGTTTGTGTCACTTAGTATGGAAAGATTAAAGCTCGGAGATATATTCTATATTTTATCACCATTAATATAACCACCTTTTAATTTTTATACAACCCACATTAAACTCATGAAAAGTTATATGAATATAATTATTTCTAATGAATCCTAATTTAATTATGATATGATGAGTAATAAACCTTAACCAAGAATATTATTTACTTTACTCATGAATTACTCTTAACTTCATATAATTGAAGGAATTTACAAAAAGGTATATTTCATAAAGTGTAATTAAATAATAGTTCCACTATATATGAATAAATATTTAGTTTGAGACCTAACTTTATGTGGATCAGCCAAATATCCATAATTGATATAACTAGGTGATTTTGTTTTTGAATTTTTAGAATAAAAAAACCTCAATCATTAGATCCTTTAAACTGTATTAATATATGAATGGTACTAATATAATATATTTTAGTTGGATAATAATTTCACTTGACCAATAAATTCATATAAAATACTATATCTGGACATGTCTTATTTGCTACATAAAATAGTGATCCTATAACACAAAGATATGGAAATTCATTATAAAAATTTATATATTATCCTCTCATGGTGAAAAAGGATATTTATCAGGATTAAGGGTTCATACAACCATTTATGTACTTAATAGATTTAATTTTTTCATATAAAACCTTTATATAAATTTATTTTGTATATCTTGATTGATGAATGAAAATTCTATCTTCTATATATTCAATAAAAAATCAAAGTGAAAATTATTTATTTCCATAGTCTTTGATTTAGATTATTTTTTAAAATATTTAAAATATGGATAAATTTCATTGAAAGTATGAATAATATTTAAATCAAAAAAATATATCATAATGATGAAAAATTCAGATTCGATGGTCTTCAGGAGAATACATGTAATAAATTGAATCATTTTTATAACCCTATTTTATCAAGTATTCACTAAAATGATTGTGCAACATATGCTTGGACTACTTTAATCTATATTATTATTTATTCAATTTAATGGAATAAATATCTCTAGATTTAGAACATGTCACCTTAATTATGAACCCTTAAAGGTTTTTTTAATTAAGAATTATTATCAATGTTACTATATTTTCATGCAGTCACAACATTTATTGGGTTTAATTCAAGATGTTCATGTATAAACAATTTCATATGATAATTAAAAGAGATAACTTCAGTCCTAAGATAATATGTTTCATCATAATTATTTGTAGATATTTTAGAGTAACATTGATAAATTAGAAATAATTTATACCTCACAACTTCATTTGATTAATTTTTCTTGCATATAAATAACCATGTATAACTATCCAATTTAATAACTTTTTAGTTCTTCATAATTGACCCAAAATAATTATGTTTTCCAAGTGCATTTAATTCATATTGGATAACAATTTTACATTTTCCCAATATAGTCTGTCCTGGAATTCATCCACAGATTTTGATTATTGATACTTATCAAGAATACAAAGTTCCACATTATATGTAAAAATATAACCACTGAAGGTCTCCATTAGGTTTCCATAACATTTAGTATTTATAAAATTTTTATAAATTTTATCCTGATTAGGATCATGTACATCAACTATGTTATTTTCTTGAGGAATATTATGATCAAGAAAATTTATATTTTCTTCACAATCATTTACTTTATTAACCAACAAGGTATGACTTCCTTTTCCATGATGAGTATTTTTATCTTCTAACCCAAGGGGTCTACCGGGATTTAGGAGTGAATTAAAATCTTTTTTGTTTACACTTTTATATTCTCCTTTAAAGAATATATATTATTTAAAGTAAATTTTCAAAAAATATGAAATATTTTATATCACCTTTTGAATAATCAAATATATCATGAAATTGACTCACTAAATTTTAGAAAATTATGTTATCATGAACATACTATTCAATCATATTTTTAATAGGGGCAATAGGTAATAATGGAGTCATTTTCTTGGATATTTCATTTGATATCGATTGTATTTATTTATTTTAAATAAATAAATTTATTTTAATTAAAATTATAACTAATACATCTTTTTTTAAATACACATTCAGTCATGTTTTAAAGATACTTCATAATATAGTGATATTTAAGGATAATAAAAATCCCTAACATTTTTTGTAGTTACATTTTTTTTGTTTTTGGAGTTCTACTGAAACATATAAAACACAACCAAATTTTATTAAAAGTGAAATATTTTATTCATTACTAGTGGATAATTTTAAATATAAAAATTCATAATAGCATGATGCTATTATTTGAATCAATGGTTCTATTAGAAAACTTTTGTGTTCACATAATAAATATGGTAATTTCCTTTTCAAGAGTTGTGGGCTAGTAATAAGTCATATAAACTTGATTTAGATATATAATTTGGAGTATTAACATGATAAAAAATATGTTCATATTTTATTTTAATCAATATGTTATAGTTATATATACCATTTGATGAATTTTTACTAGCACTATTTAGTTGAATATTCAAAATTGAGTAATTCGGGACATATTACCTTAATCTGATTATTTAGAAAGTTAATATTGTAAATGTTAGGTTATGCATTAATATAAGCCCACATTAGAATAATTATCAGTGAAATAAATAAAGATCATAAAAATACCTAAATGGTAGACATAATGGAGTATTGAATCACATATATCACTTTGAATTATTTAAATGAACATATGAAATTGAGTCCCAATTTTAAATGGTGATGGTGATATAATTAATTTTCCTTAATAAAAATTACTACATATTAAAAAATTAAGTATAATGACTCTTTTATATATTAGTATTAAATTGTGAAAATAGTTCTCAAGTTAGATATTGTTGAGATTTGGTGTGAAAACTATTTTCTAGTTAAAGTATAATAATTTATGGATGGTTTTTTTAGAAGATAGAGATAAAAAACTAGATGAATATTATTCAATGACCCCAATGGAATTACATAATCATTTAGGAACAACATAGAATTCCTGAGGATGTGATGAAGGAGGATGAGTTCTGTATTTGATGTGGGTTTTTAGAGGAAGTAGTGAAGTGAAAATGATAGCTAATTTCAAGCGATGAAGGCTATGTAGGATCAAAGTAATACTATGTAAAATGAATATCATGGAACATGGTTAATTAATATATCATGGAGGAAGAATATAGATATAGGAATAAGTGTGGAAATAAGAGAATGTGGTATATAATCTGGAACTTATGTGGGAAAATAGGGAGGATTGATTTATAGTGGAACTATTTACCGAATATCAAAAGTTGAGGTGGTGTGTGAGCATGAAAGATAAAGGTTTCTTTGATCGAGTGGAGAAAAGTACATAAAGATTATTCAGTGGTTAAACTAGAGGAACTAGTTGGATTCTGCGTATCTATTCTATATAAGGATAGGTTGGGGTTACCATTTTTGTATGTTGGGATAAACTGAAATCCAAAGGATGTGATATTGAAGGATAGGGAAACTAGAAGGTTATAGTTCAAAGGTAGATCTGTAGATTAAAAATGGATGAAGAATAATTATAATGTTATAATCCACCTAATGGAATTCTATAATCTATCAAATATCTATAGTCTATCACATGTTTCATCATGATTGGATCAATTGTGATAGTTGTTAGTCCTAGGAAGCAAGTAGGGTTTTCGGAAGAAAGATACCATATAAAAAATGTTTTTTTATTTATGTTCTCTATTTTATATATAATTTTACAATTATATATCATGGAGTATACTTAATTTTTAAACCATATTATTCATACTTTTCCATTTTTGTCAAGTGTATTTTTCTATTTCATTATGCTTTGAATGTATTTTCTAGCATGGTGGTGATTTGGTGTAGTAGATGAGGTGCATGGTGTTCTCATTATTGTGAATAATAACAAAATAATTAGTATTAGATACTGGTTGAAAGTTATAGAACATAATACCCTAGTTAAATGTTTCAGAACTTAGAGTATAGAGAAATTTTTAATTTAACATTATAGGATACTTAAAATTCTAATTCACTTATTTATGATTTTTTAGAAGGAGTTAAATTTTAGATGGATAGATTTAGGTAAATTAAGGTATTTTTTTATGGTATTAAATTAGAACCAAGTTCAAGGAAATGGGAAGACTCGATTGGATGGAATTGAGAGGGATTTGTAGAAGGCGTTGTAATGAAAGCTGGCCTACATGAGTGTTTGAAATAAGAGAATTTTACTCTACCTTTAAGATAAATTATGCATGTAAGTTTTATTGAAAAGTTTTTTATAGGGGGAACACCTTATATATGGTGCGGTTCTAAATATTGTGTAAGAGTGATGTTTTTCATAAAAATTACCAAATAAATTCTTGTTGAGTTTATAAAGAAGGTGTCACATATTGTGGTTTTTAAATATTCATAGCTCAATAGGTCCAAAAAATGTTCCAAGTTTTTGTATTTCATGTTCATGAATGTTCTGTAGGTATTACACATGAAGGGGGTTCCATGGTTTTAGATAAGTGTAAGATCAAAAATTTCACCCAATTGGGGTTTCATAAGGAGCAGTGATTGATGGAAAATGATCTTATCGAAGTAGGGAATTTTAACATGAGTGTCTTGATTTCTTGGGTGCGAAGAGGAAAAAATTCCCAACTAAGGTTTTATTAACATGAATGTATGGAGTACATAACGTGTGTGGGTATATTCATAGAAACAATATAATGTAATCTTGACTTATAGAAGACAAAGACACTAATAATTAAACGTATCTGGTTCAAATAGAATTACCGGGGCTAGTCACAGTTTATTCTCATAGAATTCACTTTGATTTTTCACACACAACATGAAAGGTGTGTGTGTTATACTTCTCATGAAAAAATTCAACTATTATTTTATAATTATCATTGGATAAAGAATCCTGGTGGAAATGAGGTCAATGCTAAAATACTGATGGTCTATTTGTGGTGCATCCATTATATGAATAAAATTTTTAGAGGACCTATATGTGGTGAATATATATTGAGAAGTCTATACCCAAACACTGAAGGGTATGTTTCCATAAAATATCTAGTCTATAAGGATAGGTGGTCTAGAAGGCTTTGTTGAAAGTCTCACTACAAGGTCTTTGGGTGTTTTCATGCATAAATCCATTTCTTCAAAGAGGAGAGAGACATCCCAAATTCCCTAACATGTTTATTTGTAATGTGAAGCGATGAGATCTATCATTTTTAGGTACAGAAATAGAAAATCATGGATGGTAACATGAGATTTGAAATTTCCTTTGTAATGTGGTGAATCATGTAAAGGATTAGAACAAAGAGGATATTGAAATCTAGAATAAAGGGCCAACACATTCCAAGGTTTTGCTGGGATGAGATTTTAGATGATGTTCAAGATTGTCTAGGGTGTTTATCAGTTCAAAGATACCAAACTTTCTAGAATTATTTTTTTGGTAGAGGTCGGTTACATTGGTGTCATTAAATCTATATTTTTCTATGACAATCGGAACACTTGGACACTCATTGTAAGTTAAATACAATATAAAATACTTTGGATAAACTTTTTATAATAAAATTAAGAATTTTGAGAATCATCAAAACACATAACAGAGAGGTATGTTGGAACAACATATTCTTTCCAATAATCTCCCCCTTTTTGTGATAAAAAAACCCATGATATGAAAACAATTTATACAATACGCTTTAAACTTTTATAAATATTGAAGTTTCCTTTTCTTCTCCTCCTTTTTTGAAATAAAAAATTTAAAATTAAAATTTTTGGTATTTTCCTTTTCTTCTCCATCTTTTTGTGATATAAAAAAGATTTGGAATAATAAATACACTTTATATTGCACACAAACATTAGTAAATAGTTAATTCTACTGACTATGAACATAATTTCTAATTAAATAGAGTTCATAAGGAATCATTAAAATGGTGTAAAAGGATTATATAATATTAACATTTAATATCTATGAAAAATATAGCATCATAAAAATAGTAGACATTCTAGAAAGAACACTAGAGGCATTAAAGTATTAAAAACACTCTGGTAAAGGAATTTTAACATAAAATAGATTCAAATGTATTTAATAATTTCTTAAATTTAGAATTATTCATTTTTTTAAAAATTCTCATGCACTTGAAAAAACACTTCAAGAACTGAAAAAAAAAAGAGTGTATCAACTTTTGATCTTGAAATAAATTTTTAGGGGAATATTCTTGAAACATAAGGGATGATCATGGGGTAATGAAGATGAAGGCAAAGAAGCATCAGCTGTTATGCTAGAAACGTCACCCAACATCATTAGAGAAGCTCCAAGACTGGATCAATATCCATGAGAAATCCTTATTGGTTTCGATTGGATGTTGAGAGTATCGTGTTCTTCCCTCCCCAAATAAAATTTATCTGCCTGGGAAATAGATATTTTAGAGGATGATTGAGGTAAAGTAAAAGATATTTCTTTAGAAAACCAAAGGTTATCCCTTTGATAGATCTTAGATGGATCAAATATTTTATTTCGAAGATGATAATTGGATGGATTGTGATCAAGAATTTGGGGTCCTGGAAAACTTCTTCAATGAATTTGAAATATAGAATCTGCACAAGCATCCTTTTTTTCACCACATCATTTTTGCAGTATTCCAAAATAATTGTAAATCAATTCCATATACGATGAGAGAAATTTGGAAGAAATTATACATGTATTATTTTTTAGTTTAGGTATATATCATATTCTTAAAAACTTCATACTGTTTTTCATTCATTCTAATAAAATATTGAACTTATATTTATTTTGTAGATACTTGTCTTCCCAAAGATTATATAAAACCATAATCTTCTAACTCATCTTTGTCTTCTGATAAATCTGTTTTTAGGCTATGAAAAACTACTCCATGTAGATATTAAATTTTATTTTTTTATGACATTATAAGTAATCACTAAAGAACCAGTCATTTTCTATTGTCTTGTGATGATAAGGATTACATCTTTCTTCACATGGATTGAATTT
The DNA here is from genome assembly GCA_963277665.1 of Viscum album. Lineage (NCBI taxonomy): Eukaryota > Viridiplantae > Streptophyta > Magnoliopsida > Santalales > Viscaceae > Viscum > Viscum album. The sequence goes on along the minus strand of OY728137.1, from coordinate 1,710,249,816 downwards.
TCTTATGCTTCAAACATATTCTATTTTAACATAGAGCTCATATCCTTTGGTGAATTATCAAATAATTAAAAGGATTCATTTGAAATAACTTATAACCTTCTCAATTCATCTATCTTGCCTTTATGAAATCATGAAACACCTCTCTTGAAATTATTTTACACTATAAGTAATCAAGAGCTGTAGTCATCATATCTATAGTTTGAGATAGTACCATTAGCTTTGAATCTTCACCAAAACTATTTTCATTTCCTACTATGGATTATTTTGATAATTTTTCTATCATAGATTTAACCAAAAACAATACTTCTTGAACATCAGACTTTATTGACATCTGATCATGAAGTGTTCTTACTTCTTTACTAGACTCCATTACTTGGGTTTTTATTTATTCTACTTCAAACAGTAACTTTGAGTAGATCTCTTGAGATTTTTTAGAGACACTTCTTCCAATTTTATGAATTTCTACATTTCCACCATCCCCAAGAAAAAGAGAGTTAATTTTTTGGTTTACTTCTATACATTCTTCACCAAATGATTGTTTTTATTCTATATCAGGTACTTCTACTGATGAAACTCTTGCGATTTAGTTTTACAAACCCTTTTTGTAGCTAATTTTTCCAATTCTTGAGATTCAAAATCTACCATAAGAGGGGAAATTAAGGATCTTATGAAAAGTGTCCTATATTGACCAATAGAAAACATGAGAGCGATAGTCAGGGATATCATTTCTTTATGAACTTGTATTGGTATAGAAACAGGGGTATGAGGTGTACTCTCCTGACAAGTAGTTTGTTCACATCATTGAATGCCAAATCTTACTCTTCTCCACCTTAGATTGAGAGTTTATTCATCATCTTAAATTTATATTATCTTAGTTTTGTGAGATAATCATTCTACTAAGGCTGATATTTCATGTAATTGAGATGAATCACCCTGTTTTATATAGGTTCTACTCCAACAACTAAGGTTAAGGGCACCAAATTTATTGTAAAAAAATCCAACTGAACGCACTTTTTCTTAAAAAATTTCACTTAATGTCATCAAACCAGGAAATAGAGTTGCGTTACCATCATCCAAGAAAACTCCAGTGTTTCAAAAAATAAGGGTTAAAATTATTCTGAAAGCTTGAAAATTTAGAGATTTTTTTTGAACATTTCACATATATACTAGAATATAACATATCAAATTCACTAGTTTTTCTATCATAAAATAATAAAGCAAAGTGATATATTGAAAAATAATTTTCTCAAACTCACTATTTCTATGTGCTATTCTGAACTTTATGAACTTGGTAAAAAAAATTATTTTGATCTCTAAATTCTTCATTGGCTTCTTTTCAGTGTCTGTTGTTTCAAAGAGCATATTCATTATCTCTGGTGGAGTCAATCCATCTATGGTAAACAAGGAGGTGCTGAAAAATGGGTATCCTTTATGAGGTACTTTTCAGGATTTTTATAACCAAACATGGTTAACATTTCATCGAATACGTAATGAAATCCCTGAAGATTGGTGAATTTCTTCAGAAATATATCAGTCTTGTCCATACATTGAAAATAAATTTCTTGTCCACTTAACACTTTCCTTGAGATCATTTGTCTTTTCATTTTACTTGACAAGGAATATTAGTTTTTTTTTGTTTTCAGCATTCATTAAGGGTTCAGAAGGTTGGAAGGTTAAGGTAATGATGGTTTTGGAAGAGGGAGAGGGTCCAATGGTTTTCAAGGTGTTTTAGATATAGATTTTATACACAATAATTTTCTTTTGTAGTAATAAAGGGGTCGTGATATGATGTACAAAGTAATTATTACTAAAAATATGTGACTCGGCCTATTGAATATGACTAACACTAAAAAATGTGGAATAAAAAATAAATTTAATAAAGAAAATAATGTATTTTATTAAAATATGAAAATAATATGATAAAATATTATTTATTAAAATTAAACATACCTAAGACCGGCTTATTGAAATCAAATTTGTCTTTAGGAAAAGGTTACGAAAAACTATCTTCTAATTAATAGATATCATTATTCTGTGCATGATACCTAAAGAAATGATTTCTTAAATCAATGTGCTTTATTCTTGAATGGTTTATCAGATTCTTTGAGATGTTGATATCAATTGTGTTATCACATATTATGGGAATTAAATCAAAATTAAATCTAAAATCCATTAAGGTGTGTTTCATCCACAAACCTTGGGCTTAATAACTTCTTATAGAAATATATTCATATTCAAAAGCTGATAATTCTATAGAGTGTTGATTCTTACCTGACCAAGACACTAAGGATTTACCAATAATATGGAAGGTTTCTAAGGTGATTTTTTATCTAGTCCACATCCATCAAAATCCGTATCTGAGTATGAAATTAAACTAAAATTAGAGGTTTTTATAAAAATAATGGAAAGAGACACATTTACTTTTAATTGTATTAAATTATTTTTCAGCATTTAAATTTGATTCTTTTGGATTAAATTGAAATCTTGCATACTAAATTATTGGAAACATGATGTATGGAATTCTTGCAATAAGGTACAAAAAAATTCTAATGATTCTTCTATAAAACTTGTTATCAACTGGTTTTCTAGTTTCATCCATGTCATGTTGGATATTAGAGCTCATAGGATTTGTGTAGGTCTTACTAGTTTAGAGTCCAAACTTCTTAAGTAGATTAAGTATATATTTTCAGTGATTTAAAATATTTCCAATTTTTTTTTGATAAACTTGAAAAGAAAATAGTTTAGTTCACCCATCATACTCATTTCAAATTATTTTTTCATAAGTTTTTAAAAATAATTGTACAATTTTTGGTTTGTTGATCCAAAAATAACATCATATACATGCATTTTTACTAATTAAATATTTGAGAATGAAGTTTTATAAAAAATATAGGATCCTCTATTCCTAATGTAAAACTAATAGGTAAAATAAAATAACTTAAAATTTCATACCTTGCACTTGGATCTTTTTTAGATCCATATAGAGATTTTTTAAGTTTAAATACAAAATTATTTAAATGAAAATCTTCAAGACTAGAAGGTGTTCTACATAAACTTTCTCAATTAAAAATTCATTTAGAAAATTATATTTAATGTCTATATGATATGATTTAAAATTAATATATGATGCATATTCTAGAAGTATTCTAATAGATTCCAACCTTGATATAGGAGAAAATGTTTCTTCATAATCCATTTGTTCTTCTTGATTAATTCCTTTGGAAACTAATCTTGTTTTATTTCTAGTTATTATTCCAGGATCATCATGTTTGTTTCTTGAAACCCATTTTTTCCAATTATAGGGTAATTTTAGGGTATTTCAACTAATTATTATACTTTATTTCTTTATAATTGATTTAAATCTTCTTATATAACTACTAAAAAACTTTCATCTAATAAATTTTCTTCAATGGATTTATGTTCTAATTAGGATAGAAAGGCTTAGAATTATACTAGATTTCCTATGTTCCTTATAGTTCTTACACCTCCATCTAAGCTTTACAATACTATTTCTAGAGGATGATCTTTAATCTTTCTAGTTATTCAAGGTAATACAATTTTTCATTCACCATCAAATACCCTTAATATTTTTGGTATAAATTAATTAAGTTCCAAATCATCACCCTTTTTTTCACTAAAGAGGGGCTCAAGTATTATATTAATGACTGAATCACATTGATCATTAATTTGATTCATTTTATGATCAAAATGACCACTTTCATCAAAATTCACATCATTTGATTCTTAAAAAATCCTTGAAATTTTATTGAAAACCATATATTCTTTTAAAGTTGTAGAATAACCTTGGAAGATACCTTTATTATCCTTTAGATCAAACTTTAAAAGATTATACTTGGTGTTCAATATATAAACCTCACATCTAAATAATTTTAAGTATCCTACCTTGGGTTTTCTATTTTTACATAACTAATAGGGATTTTTCTTTAATATAGGCCTTATTAGAACTCTGTTAAAGACATAACATGTTGTGTTAATATCCTTATCCTAGAAATTAGTGGGCATGTTATATTCACATAACAGAGACCTAATTTTTTTTTTCTAAGTATTATTACTACTTTCAAAAAACCATTTTGTTGAGGTGTCGTAGGGGAAGAGAATGTATGTTTAATTTCTTTCTTAGAGAAATAAGAATTAAATTCATGATTCTAAAATTATCCTATATGAAAACTTCTCAAAGTCATGATTTTGACATATTTTTTATTTTGGACAAGTTTTCTAGAAATCAAAAAAATAAAACATGCTTCCCTTTTGAGTCTTAAAATTTAAACCCATATAAATATTGAAAAATAATACAATAACACACAAATAAATGATTTACTAACAATAATTTCAGTTTTATTAGGTTCAAATAAATCCATATGGATATGCTCATGAGGCCTAGATGTAGAAACTTCTTTAATTGTCTTGAAAGATGACTTGTATTTCTTTCCCATTTGGCATTCATCACATAGATTATTTTTTATCAAATTTCAGATTATCCATATCAAAAACAAATTTCTTTTAGACGGAATTCATAGAGAATGAACATTTTAATTCCTAAGGATTCTATTCCAAATCTGTGATTCATCAATCTCATCATTTAAACAATTTACATTATATCTACCCAAAGAATAGAGATCTAGTGTGTAAAAATTATTTGTTCTGGGGTATTTAAACTTGATACAATTATCTTCAAAAACTATACATGGTTTTATAGAAAGTTCATCATAATATACATCATAAAAAATTTGAGAAATACTTATCAGGTTGTACTTCAAGCATTCAATGTAAATTACATTGTTGATGATTATTGGCTGAGGATTTTCAACTGATCCAATGCCATCTATTTTTCCTTTTTAGTTATCATGAAATGTAACATATCCACCATTTAGTTTTTTTAGATAGTGAAATTTTTAGTAATATCCAATAATATCCCTTTAACAACCACTATCCATAAACAATTTTTTACTATTGTTCATGCGGTCAATTCCCTACAATAAAAAATAAAATAAAATAATTCTTTGGTACTCAAATTATTTTGGGTTCTGAAATGTTATATTTATGAGATCTATACATTCAGACTTGTTTTTTCTTAAAATAAATATTTGTATATTGTTTTATAATTTTTTTGAAAGAACGTAATTTTTTATTTCACAAACTTGAGGTTTTTTAGATAAAAATTTCAGCATAGTTTCTTACTTCTCCACAATGAAAATAAGTAACTTTGGGAAGGTGCTTATTTTTTGTTCAAGGCACACAATATTTTTTATAAAGTTTTTGTATTTCAACTTTTCTTCCAATTGCAAATTTTTATTTTCTATGTTTATTCTTAAAAAGGATTTTTTAAATAACTCCCCTTTAGTAAAGATAGTTGTTGTATATTTGAAGTTTTGAACCTCCTCCTATAGGTTCTTAATTGTTTGGAATTGTTCAGTATTCGAGGAAATAGAATTTTCTAACTTATTTTTAAGTTTAATATCTAGTTGTTTAGGTTTTCCTCTTCACTAAAAATTTAATTATAATATTTTAGAAGGAATTTATTTTTATTTTTCAGGATTTCATACTTGGTTCCCAAAATGGTGCAGTAATAATTTAATTCTTCATATAAGTAATTGAAATTTTATGTTTCTTGATCATGATTAGAATATTATTACAAATGTACTTCATTGTACTGTTCCATAAAACATATGTTGGGCTTCTTATTAGTAGCTTCACATTCTGATTCTTTTGATGTTCATTTACTAGAATATTCATAACCACACTAGGTGTCATTTACGGTTTTATTATATTTATTATAACTACCATTATTGAAGTATTTATTTTCTTTATTCTTATCATATTTTGTTTTTAGATAGTCAATCTTGATATGTACTAATGTTTTTCACTCATAGCATGTCAAATCTTTAGATTTTTCATCATGATTCCTGTACTTGTTGAAGGGTCTTCTGAAAACTCACCACTTGTTATTGAAAATTTTAAAATTTTGAGAAAATAGAGAAATATAATCATTTGATTCATATTTAATTAATGAAAATTATTATTCATATGAGTTAGATATTTTTACACTTTTACGCTTTCTATAATATTTATAAGTGAAAGACTTCAAGGAAAAATTTTCCTTCTTGATCATCTTATTCTCTTCAATTTCATTTCCCATTTTATCTTCATAAATCATTATATATCAAATGATATATTTTATCTTTAAATTTTCTACTCCTATAGATTGTTCGGGAGAATATGATATTCCACTCCACTTTGGTGGTAATACTCTGAGTACTTTCAATGATTGTTCGGGCTCAGTGATAGGCATTCCTAGATCATTAATATTGTTCACAATCTCAATGAGTCTTCCATTTAGTTGAGTAAAAATCTATACATAATCCATTTTGAATGTGTCAAACTTAATATTAGATGTATCATATCTAAGAGGTATAAAACTTTCTGTACTTTCATATGTAACCGCTATAGTTGTCAACATTTCATGACCTATTTAACATTGAGAGATCCTATTAAAATCAGCTGGTCCTAACCCACATATAATAGCATTCATAGGTTTGTAGTTATGATCATAATTTTCTTTAGTTGTGTAATCCCATATTTAGGTCATGTATTTGGAATTTAATAGGGATTAAATGCTTTGAGATAGACTTTTAGGCCAAGATTTTTCTGATAAACAATCAAGCGAGCTTTCCTGCAACTATATTTTTCTCTATTAAAGTACAGAGCACTATCCATTGAAATAATTTAATACAAATCATCCATAGAATTTATTTGGAAATGGATATTTGGACTTCAACCGTTTAAAATTTTGAACTCAATATTCAAAATATCTGATACAAATTTTTGTCTCAGATTATGACTTGCTAAAAACTCATGAGGGGGGGTGGTGAATTGAGTTCCTACAAAATATCTTTTAAAAAGAACCACCCTCTTCCAGTATGATCATTCAAAACCTTTTCATTAATAAGATTAGGAAGTTTAAATTATAACTTAATAAAGTAGATTGAACACATGATATTTATAGTGGTTTAGAGAACAAAAAATCCATTTTCCACTACACTAATACTATACTACAAGAGTTTTGTGGTTTTCACTGTTAAACCCCCTTTTTAAAGGGGATCCTAGGAGAGTATAAGAAGTTTTCACTTAATAAAAATGTTAAAGAGATTTAAAACATGCTCTCCATTTACAAGAACTATTGGAAGCGTTAAACACAATCTTACACTAAGTGTAAATAGGATTGAATAAAAAAAACCTTGATAGAAATGTCTTCAGCACATAGTTTCAAGAAACCACTTATAGTATATGAATATTCATCCTAAGAATATTATAGGATCCAAGGTATATCTCGTTATGATATTCATTTCAACTAATATAACTAATGAGCATAACACTAACAAGTTTTGTTTGAACTATGTATAGGTATCCAACCTTTTTTATATGTATATACGTTCTGTAAATTTTAACCAACTATATAATCTTCCTATTTTTATCTTGTGGTGACTAAATGGTATTTTAATATCATGTTTGGACTTGATCACAAGATAATACTAGTAGTGAATAGATTTGTTCTTTTATCTTCATAAGAAAGGATATTAAGTACATGCATCTAATCTTTCCAAATATAGGAATTACTTTTGCGACAACGATGTTAGAAATATTGTCATTTTTTATATCTTTCCATTGACGACAAGTCTTGTGTAGACCAATATCTCCTTAAATGGATGAACAACTTTTTAATTCACTCCAAAAGAATGAAATTAATTATCAAGATATTATGAAAGTAATCATGAAATTATGTAAAAGTTAGATGTTCATAAGATACCAACTGGAAGTATTGTTCATCATAAGATAACTTTCATAAGATAAACCCTCTCTTCTTTATAAGATAAACTGATTTCAATGCTGTGTAAGATAATTATTCAGTTTAAGATAAATATGTTACTGTGATGAAATTTTTATCTTCTTCAACTTGTTATTACTATAGATATTCTTTTTAGAAGACAATGACCTTTCAATTTTCATTCTAAATAAGGAATCAATCTTGAAAAACCCAATTATTCTTCTTAAGATAAATTCTTACATAGTAGAATAAACTTTCAACACTTTATAATTCTAAGAAAACAGAAGATATTATTAAATTTTTTCAAGAAAAAAATACTTTTTCATATATCAACTACTTTACACACCATAAGATAAAGAGTTGGGCATACTATGTAAGATAAATACAATCTAAAATACTAAGGATAAACTTGTTAGAATAAAAATATGGATTTTTTGAAACATCAATACCCATAATAGAGATGAATATTGGAAAAAAATATAATTTCTAATAGTGTAGATGGATTTAATATAGTTATTTCATTGTGTAATTGTAGGACCATAGATATTTTTATGTGTGGATTAGAGAGGAGAGTAGGTTCCCTTTTATAAGTGAGAGGGAGTGACATTTTTTAAATACCCAATACCATTCAATAAAGAGAATTCACACTGAAGAAATGTGCCTCCAAAATTGATAAATAATGGAGTAAATGGGTATTATGGTCTCTCTATACCTCCAACACTCAATATGATACATGGTTTAAACATTATATTTCTTTTCTGAAAAGGTTACAAACTTTCACCATTATATGTTTTTACAATGGTAAGTAGTTTTCTTACAGCCTATACTATTCAATATATCCAAATAAAATTTGAAAAAAATTAAAAAATATTATTATAATTATAAATAAGGAATCTATTTTATCAAATTAAAATTACATAATTGGATGAATACAATTTAAAATTACAAACACAAAATGTTTTGAAAAACGGTTTTCCAAGAAAAGATTTTTCAAGTAATAGATGGTCATATGTTAACTTTATTCCTAGAAATCATCATTATATGATATTTAAAATCATCTAAATTGATATATTATATATAAATTTCTTTTAAATATATATTTACTATGGGTTATTTTTATTAACTAAAAAGGATAAACATTAGGAACTTAAAAATAGTTTTTTGCTAAACCAAAATTTTAACCATAAAAAGGATATATTAAAAACGTGAAAATTGATGATTCAAATGAAATTAATAATATTAATATAAATAAAATTGTTCATATGACTCATTATTACCAAGTTAAAAATACAATGGTACTTTTAAATTATATGATTTAATGAAAAGAAATGACAGTATTTTAAAAATTAATAATTTGGAATATTCACTAAGGAATCATTCATTTTAGAAAAATCCCAAAATTTCACCAATAAGTAAATATTGATATTTTCATTTAAAAAATTATTATAATTTTATTAAAAATAATTTTTAAATGTTCTATAACTTAATTTTATTATTTTTTCTCAAAAATAAATAAAATATTTTTTTGATTAAAATGCATTTTTTGTCTTCATTAAATATGGACATCTTATTTCCTAAGAAATTGTAAATAAATTTATATCAGTAAAGACCTATAAATATTTATATAATAATGTAATTAATATTATTTATAATTTATAATTTAACATCAAGGATATAAGAGTCATGTTTAAATAGTAATGTTTTATGGTTCATTTTGGTTCGGTGTTGCGAGTCATACTCATTATTGAACATAATATTATTTTTTTAATATAATTAGGTTATTGGAACCTTTTCCCAAAATGGGGAATCAAATTTCCTTCCTGCATGAATACATACATCCCATCCTAAATTCCTTGTCACATGATGTTAAACTCTAAGACATAACATCCATGCCCCTTGATATTAAACTACATGACATTCCATATATGTAGTATGATGGTAAACATCACATCACATATAATCAAAACAATAATTCCTTAAAAATCTTCGAGAGTCCTACTTTTCATTACCTATTTTAATTACATGAAGTAAAAATCTATGTAAAATATCTATAAGATTCAGGAAACATGATCATTATTTACATAAAATATTACATCCATTGTGTTTAATATTCAATATATCTATAAACAAAAATTCCTATGTATTATAAAGGATTAGTTTCTTTAAAGACTATATTCAAAATCATATGATTTCATTAAGTAACTTCAATATAACCATAATGTTCTTATAACATATTTCACTTCTTAGACATATGCTTTGTAAGATGTTAATTCATAACCTAGGGAATTGAGACATAAGAAAGTGTGTGCTTAGATTTAGATTAAGAGAAAGCATTGGATATATCAATCAATGGTCATACATTTTCATATGATAAGTATAAGGGTATTATAACATTATTATAACATACTTAATTTATATCAAATTAGACAATGTACGCTAATCTTGAATCATGTAATAATGCCTCATCATATTAGTATTCATAGCTTATAAGTGTATAAAATCATCAATAATAAATCATGAGACCTGAGAACATATTATAATCATAAGAAATATGTTTTTTTATACAGATAAGAATAAAAAATAATTTATTTATCCATATATATATACCAATACTACTATATTTAATTGATTTCACACCCCATTCTACCAATTCCTTAGTCAAGGTTCACTCTCAATATTATAATTGTGGATATAATCTCTTACCAAACTAGGTTCACTCTCTATTCACGTCCTTATTATCTCATGATATATTATTATTTAACCAATTAATTGGTGGGATATATAATTCAAATCCCACCAATAACATAATGAAATTCTTACATATTTTTTACATAGAATAATAAAACATTCAGAAGAGTATTATAAAATAACTGATTCATAATAATTGTGTTTTTAAACCTCTTATTATCCCAGAATCACAATCTATCTAGATAAATGAAGTGGATGATGTTATAAGTCTATCCATTTTCAAAAAATAGCTTATAAAACCTAGGTCAATTAAATGATATTCATGTAATCATCATTAAATCATCAACAAAATTATTCATAAAGAAATTTTTATGGAATGATAAGATCATATCCGTTGTGAAAAAAAATCCTTCAAAGATACTGAAATATATTAAAATAAAAATAAAAATAACATTAAAACCATTCGATAAAAGGGTGAAAAAATAACCCTAATTTTAACTAATATTTTGTTGAATGAATATAAAATTCATTTTATTTAATGTATTCTTTTAAAATTTAATGGAATAAAAAATTAAATGAATAATTATGACAATGGAAATAACCTATTCATACTATATATGTTAAAAGAGAACATTCTTTTCAAATTTTTTTAAAGTCAAAAAAGAATTTTTTGGAAAATGTTTCATTAAAAAAATTACTCTCTGAAATATTATTAATTAATAATAAGTTAATAAAAATTACCTTTTTGAAAAAAATTCTTGTTTCGATAAAAAATTCCCTAAATAAATTTTTAATAGCATAGGAGGGATGAAAAAACAACATCATCCCTTTAATATATGAGGCTAGATTTTATTTAAAATTTTCTTATTGATAATATTATTCAAAATTATAATCTAAATAAGAACTCAGTGTATTTAGGATATTTAATTCATCATGTTTGGATATATGAAAAATGTTTGTAGGATTTATATGAATAAATATAAAATTCATGAGTTGGTTATGATAATTACCTCTTATACGAGTGAACATTATTCTCCTACAATGTAATATTTAATAGGATGATTGCATGGGATTAACACAATGTCTAGGATGAAGGTAATATATCTATGAAGGATTTAGTTTTGGTAATGGTAGATCTAGAGGGATAAAACATTTTTAATAAAATATGATAAGAGGTTTCCTTATATAAATTATGGAAAGGACGCCCTTGGAATTACGTAAAATATGTAAATACAATATATATCATAATATTATCAAATGGAACCATATACTTCCAAATTAGAATATAATATGTGATAGGGATGAAATAAATTAAGTAATCCAATTTATAAAAGTATTGGAGACATTTTTAGAGTTATAACATTGTTAAAAATATTTGAAACCATTTAAACATAACCATGATAACGTAACTTCTCTCCAAAATTTATTGAATATATAGTGAAAATTTCAGACCTCTAACCACATATGGAAATTATGTTTTAAAATTTGGAACCATTTTGTTCTATTCAGTTTCTATAGGTGGCATAAATTACACACAATATAATAACACAAAACACGTGAAATAAAGTTTTTAGGAAAACACATAATTTAATTGAAAAGATAATTTGACATAGACATTATATAAGAAGTTTTTGGACCTGAATTTTTTTAAAAAAATGAGATGATTTTAGAATCTTGGATCAAGAAAATATTGAACACATCCTTCCAACCATACCATTAAATTCAAATAATCAAAAATATTTTTAAATATTAATAAAATAAAACTTCTATCTACAAATGTAAATCTTGGGTTACCAAATTCAAAATAATATTTTAAATGAATTACCTTTATATATAATTTTTTCATTCATAAAAAAAGTGTTATATATTATATTATTTCATTATTCCATCCTAATAATGTTATAAAAATGAAAGTATGTGAAAATGCGTTTTTTTCACTATTCACTTAATAATCAATATTTTTTGATAATTCCAAAAAATTTCATCATAAGAATATTAAAAAATGACGTTTTGAAAAATGTAATATCTTTTTTGAAATAAAATTTATTAAAAATGATTGAAATTTATAATATCATTTATTCAAAAAATTCAATAAAAACCATTTTCAAGAGAATATAATTTTGAAAGGTAAAATGATATTATTCAAATTCCATGAATAATAACCATAATTAAATGAATATTATTATATATTTTTGAATATATTATCTAATAAATTTATTAAAATAATTCATCAATAGATATTACTTTAATTTACTAGGATAATGAAAGATTTCAGGCATAAATAATATTTTTTAGTAAAGTATATTCTTAAACCTTCAATTTCGTTGATTTTCTTATGTTTCTAATTGATATAAATGAATTCATTCACATAGTTTGTATTCAGTTTTTTTAAAATATAGTTTGTCTTATTTATTTCCTATAATGACATGTCTATGATATATGTGTCACATAATAATTATTCAACATTATATCGTAGTTCATTTGAACTTAGTATTGCGTGTGATTAATGCTCTCAATGAAATTGAATTTATTTATAGAAAAATATATCTTATAATCTTGGGTTGTTATATTCTACACAAATTTTAATAATTTATCCCTTAAAATTACATAAATACAATATAATATAATGCAGATACTTATCACTCATCACATAATCTAGTTCCCACATAATTTTATAAAATTTTCAGAATTTCCATAAAACATTGACCAGGTGAATGTTATTATTTTTCACCACATTATCACTTTCGTCCATAATCTCCATGAATTATTCCTCTAAAGATATATCATGATCAAGTGGCTTGATATTTATGTTTATTTAATGAGAATTATTAGGTATGTACATTATCTAAATTGATACATAGAACACATCCTGAACATGAGAGTGATTCGGTGGTGCAACATAGTAATTACAAAAATCCAAATATGCTCATGAATTTCAATGAAACTGATATTTATGGATTATGAAAACATTTTATCTAATTCTCGTAAAATTAATGCAAGGAGGTATTTAATGGAATACGTTGACACAAATATCTAAGTATAAATATCACTGATGATTATTTGTATACCATTTTTATCGACTCTAAGTCGTCCAGAGGTTCTACATAATGTATTTGACATTATTTTCTATTTCCAAAGATACTTCATGTAAAAATTTCTTTCATTATAAAAAATTATTAAAAAAAAATATATTTTTACACTTTTTAGAATATAAGGAATCACAATGGGTCATATGAATTCTTATTTAAATGTCATCTAGTTAGTGGGGTTAATCTCGACCGACTTCTTAATCCATAAAATGTGATCCCAACATAACATGTAGTGTATGAATAGTCATATAAAAATTTCCATCATTCCTATGATGGTAAGAAGGGAAACTTTTAAACTCTATATTTAAAATTTTCAGAATAATTCTATAGAACATCGAGGTAAACTTTAAATTCTGATCAAATACATTAGAATGTGGAACTAAATGAATATTTACCATATAATGTATATTATTAAAAGTTGATCAAGAGATAATTATATTTCTAATTGTAATAAAATGTTATGAATTCATACAATGATTTTATACTACCCAAATGACATTATGAACTATAGTTACTTTCCAAAGTCAAATAATTAAATCCAGGGAATTTTTTTTCCATTTCTATTCTGGTATGAGAAATGGTTGTAACAACCCCTTAGTCTTGTGTCAACTAAACTTGGATTTCTAGAATACCCTGAATCCTGATACATACTAAACAATATTTTTCTCCATGTTTTACTATAATAGAACCTCTTTATGATCTTTTTTATAATTCCAAGTTAAATAGAGAATTTCTAACTCTGATGTAACAACCTTAGATTATTTGATATGTTTATCTTTAAAGGAATTTAATTTCTTCGATATCTTGTGATATTGGAAACCCCATGATTAAATAACCCACAATAAATTATACGACTATTACCTTGAAATTGGATTCATGAGTATGAATTGGAATATATAAATTATTAAAAACATATGGTTTACATATGTATAACATGAATTCATTTATTACTACTTAATTATAAATTAAAATAAATATCATTTGAAAATAAATGATATGTTTTTTTGTAAAACTTTATTTAAGAATATAATGGTTTTTTGTAATAATAAATTAAATTCAACACCACTTATAAAAATTTTCAATTAAATTTATATATTATATATTTAACCAAACGTTTTAACATTAAACTACACTTTTTTCTAGTAGTGGGATGAGAATACATCTGGTTTTATGTTTAATAAATATTTTCTAGAAAACAAGTTTTTATAGTGTTTTACAAGCCTGTTTTAAAATGATTTTCTACTAGTTAAATAAATTTAATTATAAAAATTTGATTCTATATTTAGAATAATGCGGTATAAATTTTTAAAATAGGCCTCTTTTATTTTTAAGCATTATGGAGAGTAATTGTGGTAAAATTTATCACATTATTAAAAGGTAAAATGGGATAACCATAATTAAAACTAAATATTACGGTTTTTATTTTTTGACCTAATTATTATTTGATGATAAAACATTGATACCTATCACTATGATCTTTAAATATAAATTTTAATAGAGTATTTTATATTAAAATTAATTTTAGAACATTTAAGTGGGAAAAAATAAAAAATCTCACTATCATACTTTTAAATAAATATTTTGTGTTAACATAGTGACAAAGGAATGTTATGAATTAATATAATTTTTTATTTAAAGAATAATGAAATTATTTTCTTGATGATAGTTTATTTATTATTTTTAATTAATTTATATTTTCCTTAAATTCATATAAAATGACAACACATCATTTCCATGAATTATATAAAGAATAAAATAAATGATTTTAAATTTGTTATAATTATTATAATTTGAGTGATTTTTTATGTTCTAATAACTCAATAGATTAATATAATATATTATTTATTTTTAAAGGGTTATATTTTAATTCAAAAATTTTCTTCATGTGTTTAAATTTAAATTAAGTGAATAGTGTAAAAATGAAATTATTGATATTTAATGAAAATGAAATTTTATTAACTTATTTAAAAATCATAAATTATTGAAATTGGAAAAGGGGATAATATATGGTCCAAATTATTACCTAATATCCATTTATGAAATAATTATCACCTAATATATAAAATAATAACTTTTTAGAGTGAAAATAACATTAATGTAGTTAATATTAAAATATTTTAGTTATTTTTTTAAACAAATATATGGTTTAATACACAGTTAAAACCAATTAAAATTTAATTATATGATGGTATTTACAAATCACAAACCCTTATCTATGTTTTAGTATCCATATGGAATAATGTTTCATGAGAACATGTATACTATATATTATTCTTTTATGAAATTCCAATAGTGTACATAACTTCACTTATAAAAGGACACCTATTAACTCTATTACCTACAAAAAATAGAGCCTTATTTATCAATAAAACCCTGAAAAAGTATCTTCTATATCCCTCTAGAAAATAATTTTTTTTTCTTCCTAAATAACAATTTAATTGGTCCTTTAGAAAAAATCTAAAGGAGTCATAGTAAAGAAGATGTAATCATCTTACCCGACCTATTTTAAATTTTTCTTCATACAAATCCATTAAATATAAAATATTTTTTATAAAACAATATATTAATTATCATCACAATATTTAAATATTGTTATGATAATGATACATCCATTATTTACCCTCCTCTCAATCAAATAAGAAGTGAAAGTATTACCCATATTTTTGTATGTTTTTCCATCTCAGTGAGGTGATATAATTCATTTTCCTTCACCATTAATGAAATATGGTTATTATGTTGATTTTAATGTTTACATGTGATATTTATTAAATAATTATTCTTATTTAATTAGAATATCATGTCTACCTTATGAAATTCTATTAGTTGGAAAACAATAACATTGCTTGTGCGTATGTGTGGACCACCACCTCCACAAAGCGATGTGATTCATTTTTGTATTATGATTTACATGGATGGTAATAAGAAAAAATTAAAAGAATAAATTTGATATATATGATATAATAATGATTAAATAATTGTAAATATATATTTAAATTTTGTTCTTTCTATCTTTCAAAGTATGAAAACTGGGTTAATGTATACATATGACCTGCGATCTCCAATAGTGGTGTAATTAATTTTTCTATGTATAAAATTTATTAAAGACTATAAATATATATTTAATATATTGACATGATATTTATATAATTATTAACATTATATGGAGGAATTAATAAAGATAAATGTACATGTACCAGGACTACTAAACCAGAACAAGCATGAAAAATAAAACAATTATCATCTAGAACAATGGTTTAATTTTTTTTAATAAACTAGTGATAAAATGTCATGTGTAAATAATACATGGTATAATAGATATGAATATAGTTTTATAATATAGGTATAATAAATTTATATTTATTATACATGAGTTTTGAATGAGTATGATGAAAAACAAGGCTTGAGGAAAGTTATTTATTTATTGATATAATTTTAATATGGATTGTTTATTATTGAATTTATATTGAAGGAAATTATATGATCCTTTCCCAATAAATACCATAAAAATTTATTCTACATTAGTAACTTCTAGAGAATACATATTTTCATTTCATAACTTATTATATTGGAATAATTTTTTTAATGAAAACATAATTTATTTCTCTCTCTAGTAATAATTACTTTTTCTTCCATATCCATGTTTTTTAAAATTTTATTTAATTGTGTATTTATTATTATCCTATTAATTTTTATTGAAATTTATATAAAATTTTTACTTTTAAAAAACCATCTAAAAGTAAACTCCTTGTTATTTTCCAAACTTTGTAAATTGTCAGTTTTTATAATTTTTTAAGGGAATGTTTTCTTTTAACATTTAAGGCATGATTGAAATTTCCCATTGTTATGACTGATCAATTATTAGAAACGTAAAATTAATTTTCTTTAATGTTATTTTCCAATTTATTTTTTTCCTTAAATCAAGGGACTTTTTTAGATTTTAAATAAGTGATTTAAATGTAGAAAATGTATTTTCTCTAGATAATATCCTAATGATTCTTTTAGGAGCATTTTCATCTATAATAAGATTATTTGAAATTAATTATATTTTAGTAGTGATATGACCCAATGGTAACAACCTTATTATTTATATGGATAATTTATTATTATGATGAGTAGATGTTCAAAAAAATTATTTTCAAGAGTTTATGAAATTATGAAATTATGAAATGTTTATGAAACTTATTTTATTTGAATGGTTTATGATATGATGATATGATGAAGGTTTTATGATCCTGTAGAAATAATATGCATAATTTTCATTATGTGATTTGTGTGCATGGGATTATATATCCCTCCTATTCATTTTGATATTATATAAATTGAATGTGATAAAATGGAATAAAACATTGATAACAAAATATCATTTTATATAAAGAATATTTTTCGGATTTTTTCTAATATTTTTGATATTTTGTTAAATATTAAAAAGTACCAATTACCATAAAATATTTCCATTCATTTCGTATATTCAAAAGGAACCATTATATTATATGTTTGTTTTAAAGTGGAAATTTATAATTGTAATAATAATAACAAAATTTATTCTATTATAATAGAATTTATGTATGAGTTTTTTATAAAATTGTTTATATTCTTATAATATATATTTAAAAAAAAATTCATTACACTTAGTGAACTTGTATTACTAGTAATTTCTTTCACATTTAAAAAGTCAATCTATAAAAAATTTATTTCATAAAATAAATTTTGATATTTGTAATTTTTAATGATTATAATTTCATTTTAGGTCATAATGTATAATTACCATGGTAAAAAGTGGTTTCAATAATAAAGGATAAACCCGATTAATTAAGGTTTAATATAAGTGATATGGTAAGAAAATAAATTCTTTTATAAATTTTTATAAGAGTATGTTGACCCATTTGAATTTATAATTAAACATGAATTTATTTAGTGATACATTCTCATGATTAATACATTATATTATTCTAATTCATTGAAAAATTATAGGAGTTCCACTCTCCTAACTTATAAAAGGAAACACACCATCCTATCTTATTCAAAGTCATTGAGTCATATAAATCTATCTATCAAAGCCTAAGTACATTCAATATATCCCTCACCATATCCTAGAGGTCTAGGATTCACCAGATGATAAATCCTTAATGTTATATAGTTTATGAACAAAGTGATATCAAAATAAGAGGTGATAGATAACATATAAAGATATATAAGACATTAGGTAAGTGTTTTTTATTTGAGTCATTATTTTAAATTCACTCCCTCTCATATATGATATTACAAAAACAATCCTTTAATTTTCATATTTTAAACAATGATTATATTACATTATTTATAAAAAAAAATGGAATTTGTTATTAATGGTTTAATAAGTGAACAATTTAATCATTTACCATTAATGTATTTTTGACATTTTTTACAACTGTAAAAAAGATTTTTTTAATATATATATATATACACCTAAATTTCCTACTATGATATCTAATATTCATTATAAACATACATATTAATTTTTTTGATATTATAATGATGTTCATATTTCCATCAATGTAGAAATATTTTACTTAAAAGTGTTTTCAAATGCAATGCATATTACTTTATAAATTTATATGAAAATGGAATGTCCATTTATTATATATTCAAATGAGATTATTAGGGCTGTTATGATCAAAATTGGATGATTACAAATATTTTATTCAGGATACAATACTTGATAAATATATATTATAATTGGTTGTCCCAGAATATTTCTTTATGATGGGTGAATAAGAAATAGACATCCAAAGTATTGGGTAATAATTAGTTTTTCTAGAAGAAAAATGATGGTGATAACCTATTAGGTTACTCTAATTTACATAAATATGAATAATTTTTTTATAACACTTGTTAAACATGAGTTATCACATGTTATGTTTATGATGAACCATGATACATATTTCTTGAGTTGTCATATACTTCATGTTTCTTTAATTATTACTTATATTTATATTTGGTTTCAAAGGATTTATTTAAAGAATTATTGATTTTATTTTTTGGATATTTTTTATTTATGTTTTCAATGTTTTATTCTTTAAAGAAAATTAATTCAATGGGTTTTCAATAATTTCACTAGACAAATGAGATTCCTTCATTTTTATATCCCTTAGTATTTTTTTTATTTTGGAATTCAATATTTTCAAAAAAAATAACATGATATAAGGAAATGTATGAAGTATTAAACTTTCTAACATTATACTTTAGAATGAACTTAAAATATGAAAATGTTTATTAAATAAAGAATGTGTGTAAACATAAAGCCTAATTTTTGGGAAAAATGTAATTTATTGGGAAGTGTCGTTATTTTTAGGTAATTTTTTATCCTAATTATCTAAAAATCCAAACCCAAATAATCAAGATAGTATAAGAGTGTGAAATCATTGTAATAAATCAAGAAAATTTTCGGCATTCATGATATGTGTAATTATGGTTTTTATCTGGGGATGGTATACATACCTTTATAGTTTTTAGGAATGATAAAATAATCTCTTAAGAGATTTATATTCATGTTCATATAATAATGATATAGATTTTTTATATTCCCCTTTTACTTAATCTAATAAATTCATGTTTACAATGGTTTTTTTGTTGGGGAATCATGGTAGATTATGTAGGAAAGAAAAAACGATTTAATATCCTATTTAATAAAAAACCATGAATAGTTTTAACAGTTAATTTTCTTTGTGATAACTCCATTTAAACAAGATATTACTGATGGAACCCATAAAATCCATTGAACAAATTCTCAATAGTTGAATACACATAGTGGAGTGTTTCCCGAAATCACTCCCTCCAAAATTCAATGGATTTTAAAAACTAGTAAAATCCATAGGATGGATTAATAAATTGGAATAAATATTTTACGTATTGTAATATATGGAACAAAAAAATATTCTCTTATAATTTATCATTTAGAAGTTAAAGTCTAGGGATGGTGGTTTTTGATTTGGAGTACTATGCAAAATATGTGATTGTTTCCATAGTGGTGAAGCTATTAGAATATAAATTACATCAGAAATATTGTACTAATTTTAGTCAAAATATAAATAAATTCACATATATATATTTTTATAAAATTAAAGAGAACAAAATGGACACATATAAAGTAAATATTACCAAAAAAGTTGTGTATGCATAGAATTTCATTCTGAAATATGAGTGTGCAATTTGTATATTATAAAATGGTCTAAAAGTTTGGTATCTAAAATATTTTTCCTATTATGAATTTAATATTAATAAGAAGTTTTTCCATTTATCTTTGATTATTAATATGGATTTTTTCAAAATATATATTTTTCATGAAAATGAGAGTATGAAGTGGTTAAGATGGAATGTGATAAAAAATAAGTCATCGATGAATTATTTAGGTAAGTCTCTAAAATGTTCCAAATGTGGTAGAATTATTTTTAGATAATTTTTTGAAGGAGTTTGAATATGTAAATGACGTGGTAATAATAGATACCCAATCTTATCGTACATAAATATCACATCATTATTGATAAATATTTATTATATTACATAGAAAAACTCTTGGGTACTGTAATACTTTAGTGTCTTTAGAAATATGGAAACCAAAATGACATGTCCATAAGTTAACTAAATCACCCCCATTATGATCTTAATAATTAAAATCCTTCTTATAAATATCATAGGTAATACATTTCTTCATAAGGGGAAAGGAAACATAATAAAGGGTGATATCAGATGCTCAGTATGGGTAAAAAAGGGAGATGCATAGTCATAACATGATTATATGGGTGAGACAACATGAGCATAACATTTGAAAACCATACCTTACATATAAAAGAACATAATCATGGGTCATGGAATAAAAAATGGTAGTTCAAAAGACTCAAATCCTAAGGTAATTAAATGACACGATCCATGAGAGAATAAAATTGACATAAGACCTATATTTATGGAACATATATAAGTATAGAAAAGAATTTCCATATTAGACAAGTCTTATTACTAAGGTTATCATAGTAGTCATGGTTCACTCCCAAAACCATAATATTAGAAATATTACCCCTAAAGAACAGGGCTTACTCCCCATTCCTTTCATGTCTATTATATGAGATATAAATCTTTCCTAATTCATTATAGGGAGTTATAATTCCCACTAGTTACTCTAAGAAAATCATACATATGTGTTCTACATGATCATAAAAAAATTATAAAATCACAACCCATTAAATGAAATGGTATTTGTAAATGTTTAATCTTATCATAACCTATAGAAAATACATAGGTTTCATAATCATTTCATCATTTCATAATTTCATCACTCGTGGAGAAAAAAAAACGGGTTACATAAGAATTTTCTCATGGTATAACCTGGGGAATAGAAACTGGTTTCATAAATATCTTTTTATCATAAATATAAACCATTCATATAAATAATAAGAGTGATATCCTTGGACCATATCCCCAAAAAGGAAAAATTTACATCAAAGGTTGTCACCAGAGAGAGAAAATGTTTTTGAATGATGAATCACTTGGAAAATTTCTTGAGGAGAATAAATTTTCTTTGAAAATAACTTTTAAAATAATTTTTTATAGAAATAATTTTATTTGAAAAAAATCTTTCAAACATATAAAGTAGGATTTAAAAAAATAATTTAAAACTTTTATTGAAAAAATGTCTTCTCTACTTTAAAAAGACTTTATAAAAAATATTTAAATTAATTTTTTTTTACTTTGAAATAATTTATTTAAAATTTAAAAAATTTCTAAATATTAAGGAATTTTTTTTACAATAAAATAACATCAAAAAATTATATGGGATTCTTAAAATGTTATATAATTCATGATAATGATAACTATTGTTCATTTTTTTAATGATTAAAATAGATATTTTTTATATCTTCAGTAAAATTTAAATGGGCATTGTTTAAAAAAAGAAATGAAGATATAATTAATAATTTTTATAAAAAGTAAAAAATGGGTAATAATATCTATAATAAATCATTTGAAAAAATATTAAAAAAATATTTGATTTTTTTTTTTGAAAAAATGATTTCCAAAGAAAAAGGGATTTCGACAGAAAAGTTAATTTTATTGAAAACATTCTTTTAAACTCTAAAGTAGATAAATAGAGTAAAATAAAGGGAAAAAATTATTCTCATTAAATTACCATAGGATAATAAAATAATTTAGTTTAATGTCACGTATATCATAATATTTCATCATTGGAAGCATAATCATAAGCAATTCAAAAGAATGGTGAGATTGCAATATAAAAACCTTACCAATTTGGTAAACATCAATCGTAATCCCCATGAAATAATAACTTTAAATGGAACTTAAAATGTCAGGAGGATAAATGAAGTAATTATAATACATGTAATAAAGTCTGTATATGTACCTTAGGAATGAATATTGGTGCTTAACATAATGTATGTCTCAAAGAAGGAGAATTGAGACAGAAGTCCCTAACCTAAAGTCTTGAATTCCATTATAAATGTTCATAATTCCTGTATAATAAATATAATTTTATTATAAATTTATTAAATACTAAAAATTATATATATTACACCATATATTATTTTATTATGACATTTTATTACTCATTTAATAAAAAATCTTCGTTAAAGTTATGTTTTGGGTAATAACTGCCTTTATTTTTCGTATTTGTGGTGATTTTTTTATTATTGGCACTATTACATTGATCATGATTTAATAATCTCAAATATTTTAAATATGATATAAATATAATATATATTAGCACTATATATATTTATATTAATCCATAAAATTTAGAGATAGAAAATTAAATACACCATTCATGGAAAATTTAGGTCGTACGTACGCATGAACATTGTCCCCATTTTATCTATTATATTGATGTAAATAAAGTTAAATAATATATTATCATTCCATAATAATTTTAACACTATATATATATATATCAATTTTTTCTTATTTAAACATTCCTTATTACCTTCCACATAATGTGTGAATTAATCACATCACCTTGTGAGGCGGTAGTCCACCAAACATACGAGCGACATTATCGTATTCCCACAAAATTGAAATTATGATGGTATGCATGATATAATAATTATATAAGAATAATAATATTATTAATATAATATATAAACATTCAATCCAACATTATAACCATCCTTGGGAGGTGTTAATTGAAAAATGAATGAAATAGTTTCACGAGGTGGTTGTGCATATTACACAGGAATGATGATTTCGTATACCATTTGATGGAAGTGGATATGGTTGTAGGTCATGAAATTAACATAAAAAAATCTTACTATTTATAATATAAATTTTTTTATGGTATCATAATTTTATAAAAATAGTCTAATATGTTGGAGGATGAAATAAAACAAAAACAATCATTGATGAATGTTACCTCATCTTATGGTATCCTTCTTTAGTTTTCACTAAAACCCTTACATGGTAAGATTTATGTACAAAATAAGGATTCTTGGTTAAGGGGGGGAAATTTTAGAATTTATTTTTTTAGTTATTAGATGAGGAAAAAGTTTTTGATGGTGTGAAGAGGATAAGAGAAATGTTGTCCTTCTATAAGTGAGGTGAGTGGCACACTAAAAACTTATTGAATGAAAACATTTTACCCATATTTTTTTTATTCCAAAAGATTTGAAAATAAAAAATTCATGATCCTAGAAGATGTAAGGTCAAAATATGTACATAAAATAGGATTTAGAGACATTTTGCGTCATTTTTAACCCTTATCATTTAATTTACCCCCAGTAAAACCATTTTTACCTTAATCACGATAAATTATTTTTACTATTTTTACTATTCATTTTGGTAAAACATTAATTTTAACATATTAGTTTATATAAATTATACATATTAAAAAAATAAAATATATTTTTCCAAATTATATTCACATAAGTTGAAAATTTAAATTGAAAATTAATTGCATAGACGCAACTAGAAAGTGGGGCTTTAAAGAGAAAATGTTCAAATGTTTGTAAAGTTTTTATATTAATATTCAATATGAAATTGATTAAAATGACCTAAATTATATTAATGTATGTTTAATTGAATTAATTTTACTTTAAAATAATATTAAGCAATAACTTAACTTTATAAATAAATTAAAAAAAAAAAGAAATTTCCCATTAAAATTAATTATTTTTACTATTCATAAAAATGAAGCTTTTCAAAAAAATTGAAAAATTTAACCTAAGATAATTTTGGTATTCTTATTTAAAAAATTATATCTATTTTACAAATTAATTTTCTAAAATTGTAATTTTTTTAATTATTTTCCACCAAAATAAATAAAAAGTATTTTTTGAGAAAATAGTATTTTCAAAACATATAAAGACATTAGAGAAAAATATGTAAATTTTCATCAATATTTTTACTCTATATAAAAACATTATAGTTAATATTTAAAAATTATTTATTGTCATACATATAGCTAAGTTTGATAGATAGAATATAACTGTCATGTTTAAATAACTATATTAATAATATATCATCATTTTTTGAAAACTTATTATCTGGTGTAATGAAACATAACATAGTATTGCATGTATAAAAAGATAAATAAGGAGTTCCATGTAACACAAGATAACAAATAAATTTAATTTATTTGAAAAAATAACAATTCATAAAAAACTTAGGGTGTTACATTCTACAACGCATAACATGTATTTCTCAATTGGAATTCGTCAGTCTTATACAAACAAATGAGGATAATTCTACTCCATCACATCTTCATTTTTTCATGTACCTTTCTCAAACTGATGGTTCTACCTTAAAACATTTACTGGGTGAGTATTATTTTTTCTATAACATTTCCTATATGATCCTAAATCTACACCAGGTGTTCCTCATAAGAAAAAAAATGATCTAGTGGTATGACCTCTTATTTCCGTACATGTAAAGGGTCTGATATATAACTCCTCCGGAGATATACATAGAATATATCATGGACTTTATAGATGTTTTGTGAAATTACTAAGTGATAACATATTGTACCGTTATGATAAATAATTTGAAAGGGACCGATATACCTAGGTCTTAGTTTCTATTTATACCATAATCCCAGAACCTTATTATATGGATAAATTATTAGAAACACTTTTTCACAAACAAAAAATTCTATATCACCATAGTGATTATGAAAATAACTTTTCTAATGACTCTGAGATGCCTTGATGTGTTTTTGAATGACTCAATCCTTTTAAGGAATTTATTTAGCTGTCATAGGCCCTAATATCTTTTGTGTCCAACTTCATTCCAATACGTTGGAGCTCATTATTTCTTTCCATACATGGATTCACATGGAGACGTATGAATGATTGAGTGACATTTATTTTTGTATTAATAATAAACTTATAAAATGTGTTGATCCAAAAAACATTCTGAATCAATAAAAAATCATATAAACATGTCATATAGGGTTCGAATTGTTCTCCCAGACTGGACAACTTTCTGAGGACGATATGTAGTGGTGAAACTCAAATTTAAATAAAGAGTATGCTAAATAATTAGCCATAACAATGTGGTAACCCTCATATCTTGGTCATATACAATGTAATTTCATACTCCATGAAACCTTACCATCACAATAATGTATATCCTGGTAGGAAGATCTAGAGAGAAGTGTTATCTAATAGAAATAACGTGTGTTTACTTATTAAAGTGATCAAATAGAACCCATATAGAATTATGGCCATTATACTTTTATGGGAGTCCAATTAAAAAATCCATGGGTATAATTTCCCATTTCCATTTTGGTATGAGTAATGGATGTGAAATCCCCTTAGACTTTTTTTTATTTCATGCTTAACATGGTGACATACCATGAAATGGGATAAAAACTTTATAATATCTCTCCTCATTCTATCCCCCCACAAATACTGTTATAAATAGTTATATATCTACATACTTCCTAGATAAATAGAGAATGAAGAATTATGAGCTTCCTCTTATAAATCCTTATTCAAATATGGTTTATATAGAACACACACATGGTTCCTGAACCATATCATTTTATCATGATCAAGGTTAAACTTAGGAACATCTCTAACATTATTTTTTACCTTCACATCTTCCATCTATGGAAATTTAAACTTCACTTAGATATATGATTAAACATTAAATTCATAATGATAAGATTTTATTCCTTCCTTTAGGATTTTCAGATTCATCAATTGAAAATTAAGAAATATTGGATTTTTTTAATCCTCATCATGGATATTCTAGCATGATACTTTCCAATCAAAGCATCTGTAACCTATTTTCTTTCCCTGGGTGTTATTGTGATCAACACTTATAATCCGTAATCATATCTAACCATATTTTTTTTATATTCAACTATTTCTATATGAATATATATACTTAAAACTTTTATGATTGGTATATATATCCCACTTTTCTCCATAATTATTACCATCTATATCTTTAATGAAATAATTAGCACAACTAACTCCAAATCATGAGTTGGGTAATTTTGAATAGGTAATTTGAATTTGTGTGAGGAATAACGAATATGAATTTCACTTTTTCATAAGTAATCACCCAAATTCGTTGTTGGATGCACCAATATAGATTACAAACCCTTCTATACTATAAGGTAATATAAGAACATGTGTTATGATTTTTTTTCACTTTATTTTCTTGAATTTTTTCTCTTATTCATATGCCCAGAGGAACATATCTCCTTTTCAAGTTAACTTGATCAGTGGATTATATATTCCTGAAAAATTCTCCACAAACCATCGATAATATCAAGATAAACCTAGAATAATATGGATATCACCCACCTTGGTTGGTGTGGGCCAACATTAAATAGCCTAAATCTTTACTGTATCTATTGATATAACCTCTATCAATATTATATGATCCAAGAATGAAACCTATTGTAGTAAAAATCCACACTTTGTAAAAATTTCTTCTAGTTTCTCCTTCCTTATGGTATTTAGTTCAACTATCAATTGGTTATCATTCCCTTGGTGTCTATTTGAATAGATAAAAACATTATCTATAAAGAATACCTCAAACTGATCAAGGTAATATCTAAATACACTATACATTAAACCCATGAATATAGTGTGGAAATTTCTAAGACCGATTGACATGACTATATATTAATAGTGTCCATAACTTGTATATAATTCTGTCTTAGGTATATCCTCCTTCTTAAACCTTAATCGATGATATACATAATAGAGGTCAACCTTGGAAAAGTATTGAGATCGGCGTAGTTGGTTAAAAAATTAATCAATATAGGGAAGATGATACATTTTCTTAATGTTGATCTTGTTCATCTCCTGGTAATCAAAGAAGCATTTCATCAGTCTGTCTTTCTTTAAAAAAAAATATATGAACCCCAATGTGACACACTTTACCGAATGATTGAATTTTCTTGGTTTTCTGGGAGTTTCTTATTCAATTTTTTCAACCTGATTGGGGATATTATATAGAAAGTATTTGAAATTGGTGTGGAACTATGTATGAGCTCTATTGAGAACTCAATTCACATTTTGGTGGATGGATATTCAACTCTCCTATAAGTATATCAATATATTCCCACATAATTGGAATATCATTGATTCCAAGTTTCTCCCGAGCTAATTAAGAAAGAAACACATTATTAATGGGAATTAAGACACATACAATGGATGTGATATCTATCAAAATTTTGATATTTATCATCACTTTGATCGATGATCATAGTTTAGTTAGGAATATCCATAGTAACTTACCTTTATCAATAATTTATATGATATTTTTTAGAGAAATTAAATCCATTCATAAGATGACATAAAAAGATGAAAATTGACATGATTTTCATGAATCACATTTACACCAATGTAAATTAGAGAGGAATCATAGACTAGAGATGATATCATCATACCATTATGGGGTTTAATTAATATTTATACATATAATTGTTTGGGTGGCATCTTGATACACACATATATTTTTTTTAAATATGAAATAATGTGTAGTTCAAGATCAAAATAAGAATTAACAGTTTTATGGTGGATGTTATTTGTACCTTTCACACTGTAATTATCTCTCCCATAATCCAAAATAGTGATCCTAGAGGATTTCCATTTTTCACTCTTCTTAATAGGTTTTTGAAATTTATCATCATCATCAACCTTCATATTTGTGTAATGGTTAGCATAATTCCCATACTACATGCATTAGAAACACCAGAGTGTGGGTGGAGAATTATATGAAAGTTTATCTATATTCGCATCATTAACTAACTTCTTCCCATCACTTTGGAAATCAATTGACTGATGAACTTACATTCCACACTTAAAACATTAACTTTTCCTCAAAAGACAATTTTCTATCTTCTTCTTCCCACAAACTCACCATAATGTAAATATCATCTTATTTTATTCATGGTTCTTATATTTTCTATTAAATTCCATTTTTATCTTCTTATCAAAATCATGAGATTGATATGTTACTCCAACCTCAATTTCCAACATGATCACACACTTAACAATCTATTAATAGATATTGAAGTGTATTATTTCTAATTCACTTCAGAGACTTAGTATTATACCACTAAGGCATCGATCTAACTTACTTTCAGGTTTGGTGACAATACAAGAATCCTAACTCACAAATATTGTATAATTTTCCTCAAAGGTGATAATATATTAATCATCCTTTTTATTTTTCTCAAGGAACACCTTATATGTCTTCATACAAACAATATGAGGATTGTACTTATTGATAAATATGTTTCAAAACTCATAAAAATATATGGATTCAATTTAATCTAGTTTCCTTGTATTCTTGATAAGATTACACATTAATCTCCTTCACCTTCCCAAAGGTAGATAACCAAAGTTAATTTTTCATGTTTTGAAAACTGGAGAACAAAAATCATATTTTAGTGGTTCTTATCAATTTTCATTAACTAGTGGATCCAATGATGTACTGAAATTTGGTGACAGTTAAGGAGTCAATAGAGTATTATTCACTTCTTTGTTATTTTGTATTTTCATTATGATTCATATAACAAGAATGTTTCATGAGTATAAAAACTATATTTTTAATTTTATCTCCCATATTTTTTAATGCTAAAGAGGAAAATCATTTCATTTTCCATCACACTTAGCCTTAAGATGGTTCCTTTAAGTTCCATCCATTCTCTAAAAGTAAATTTTTTTTTCTAATAAACAATAATCATTAAAAATACCATATAAAATGCCTAAATCATGAAACCTTATATTATATATGAAACCTTAGATTTATCCTAGGCCATTCATGGTCATCATCTGTTTAAATATTACATGATGTCTCATAAGAGTTTTTTAATCTCGAAATCATATCCCTTAGGTTTGTTAAACTAGCTATAAAGTATGTAATTTTTCAATTATTATATAGCACACAATAAAATAAATATTATAAAACACTATTTTTCATCATACCTATGTTTTATTAGATTTTTGGTTCAATGAATTTATAGATGATTAATCACATATCTAGATATAAATTGCTAAAAGTTAAGGATTACAAAATATCTGAGGATTTAATTCCATACTAGGTATGACCATTATGTTTTTTTGGTTATAAATTTTTGGGTGACTAAGGAACATATGTTATTTATGGATCTTATAAATAGACATTTCTATGATAATAAGGATAAATTAATTTTGTTTTTATACTAATGACATTTCATTATTCTAAATTTCATGAGGAACTTGATAAACACCCAATTATTAGTCTTCAAAAAATAATAATATATATGTTTTATGGAATATTAAGAAAATATAATTTTTGGTTACAACCAATTTTATTCTATGAGAATATTGTTTCTAATGATTCAATAACTATTGACCATACTGACTCTAAAACAGTGGGGTTGTTCCCAAGACCTTAAAATGTCTCTATGATTTTGATGTTTTTTTTCCTATTAACGAGGTTCTACAAATGGTTTGATGAAATCATTAATCAGTAATCTAGACCACTAGTAATGGTAACTTTAAAATAGTTAAATTAATATAGAAAATAAAATTTTAGATTTTTTAGGAATTGATAATATTATTATTTAATGCTCCAGTGTTAGTCATTCCAAAAATAAATAGTGAATTTCTTATATATAGTGATGATTATCTAAAGGTTCTTATTGTGTATTATTGAAAGTTATTTAGGTAATTTCACATTCCTTATAAAAATTTAATCTCAATATTTATAATTACTTAAAACATAATCATTATGTTATAGTTGTGGTTATTTCTTAAAATATTTTGATGAATATTTTATATGGGGTAAAATGTTAAATATATATTTACTATAATTGATTCAAGTATATATTCAATAAAAAATCAATGAAGACGTGGATAAAAGAACCGATTTTACATATAAATGTGTATGATTACATGATTTCCTATTATCCAAGTAATGAATACAAGTAATCTAATTCCTTGAGTCTAAATTATATTTTATTATTAAACATGATTCATTTAGAACATGTTTGTTTTATTAATGATATAATGAATATTTCCCTGGAAATTTTACACATTAGAAATGTCTCTCTTTTGGTTCATGTGTTAGTGTAACCATATTTTTTATACAGAATTATGCATTTCCAAAAAGAAGATCATGATATTCATAAAATTTTAGAATTGGAAAACATGGTATTTTTTTTGTGAATTTAACATTGAATGAGATAGTGTTATGAAATATTTAAAGTGGTTATTTAGGCTAATTGATTCAATTTTATAGAATTAATTGTTATTATAAACTCTTAGATTTGTGTTTTTTGTTCATTCCCACAATTGTAAAATGTTAATAATCCTTGAAGTGTATTATTTTTTGGGTGGAATGAAGATAAAATTTATGATTTTTCAATAAAATATTATAATTTTTCAACTAGTAAATTCTAAATGAAAACTACCAAAAGGGATGATTCTCCCTTTCTCATGTCTTAATGGATATGGGATAATATATATATATATATATATTTGTTTATTTCATTGTGGAATTACCAATTAAATATGAAGGAAATAATGTGATTTGGATTATTGTAGGTTCTTTAATGAAATCATTTAAATTTATTTATATTAGTTATAATATTTATTTAAAATAGATTTATGAATTTATTTTGAATAGATAGTCATATTACATGGATTTTCCCCCATTATATTACCCAATCAATATTCTAGATTTTCTAAAAATCATTAGAAATGGTAAAAGATGTTCTCGGATATTAAATTATATTTCATTTTTGATTTTCACCAAAAATATGAAGGATAATTAGAAAAAATTGAAACCTTTAATGGTATGATCTATGATTTCTTATTATGTTATCAGTAAAGTTGTTATAAAAATATATCCTTGGTTGAATTTTCTTATAACAACATTTTACATTCAAGTATATAGATATCAACTTTATAGGTATTATATGTAATGAAATTTTAAAATATATTGTGATGGGATTATTTTATTGAAATACATATTTTTGGATAATATTTTGTAGAGGATATGATTGAGAAGGTAATGATTATTTTTCACTATATTAGTGAATCTTAGTGAAGTATATAATTTTATGTAGATAATAATAGGAATTATCTCTTATTTCTATTAGAATATTATATATTTTATAAAGTAACTCATTGGAAAACTATTATAAATTTTGGTAGGAGGGTAAAATTATGTCCATGATATATTAGTATATATGAAATTATAAAATAAGAGAGTTAATTTTGATATTTAGTGGACTTACTACTGAGTTTATCTCAATTATGTGATCTATTTCATGTTTTTATTCTTAGGAAACATATACCTGATGAATCTAATATTCTGAGTCTTGATGTTTAATAGTTTAAATTAAATCATTAATATAAATAAAAGGCTTTTTAGATTTAATATCTTAGAGATAAGGTACTAAAAAATAAAATGAGTCATTGAGTTAATGTTTTATGGATGAATCATAGGACTGAGGAAGAAATATTGGATTCTAAATTAGCATTGAGAGAAAAATACTTGCAATTAGTTTATCATGAATTATATAGTTTTCTTCAAAAGATAATTTTCTAACTTTTAGGAATTTAATATGATTCAATTAGTTTATTTTTTCATACCATCAAATCAAATTTATCGGATTGTGAATTTTTTATATTTTAATAAAAATATTGAAAATTTTGTGAATAGGGGAATAATAAAACTGTTAGTTAAATTTTTTATTTATAATCATGTATTTATAAAGTCCAATTATTTTGTGTATGAGTTTTAAAGTAAAATTTTACCCATTTCTTAAATATAATAAAATTAATTATATTGTAATTATAATTAAAAATTGTTAGTTTTAAAATAATATCTAATTTTATAATGATAATTTATCTTAAAATGGATCCTTATTGGATTTTTCAAAAAAAATTAAGAGTATTAAAAACAAATTATATAAATTGAATATTTAAAAATGGATTTCCTAATTAGAATCACGATATTAAAACTTATAATGGAGTTATATTTCATTTTTAATAATAATGAATAGTTACCATGGTAAAACCATTTTTTAGACCGTTATGTATAAAATTAGCTAATTTAGATTAAAATGAAGTGATAACATCAAAATAACTCAAATTTATTCTTTTTGGATGAGAAGATTTCAATTGTTTTCCTATAATTGAAAATTTAATTATTTCCTACTACTTCCTACCATATAATAATTAATATTTTTTTACATCTTTGAATAATTACAATAATACCTCTCCCCTCATATTTAAATAGGCAACCACTCTACTCTCTTATTCAAATACATTGAGAAATATTTCTCAACAAATACCACCCCAAATAAAATCCCAAAATCACCACACACATCATGGGGATCTCATCCTCACAAAATGAAATTACCAAGACATATTAAGGTGTAGTTTAATTTTTTTTCAATTAAGAGGAATTATATAACATAAAATGCTATATGAGATTTAAGGTAAGGGTTGTTTGTTTAAAAAAATATTTTAATGGGTTTATGATCTATATTATTTATTATATTTTTTTAATTAATTTTATACTTTATAATTTTAATATCGACGAAATTAATTTTCTTATAAATTCTGTATTTAGTTTTAATGCATTGAAATGGAATCAATCGATCCTTTACCATAAATTTCTTTTTGACTTATTTCACTAAAGTGAAAATATTTTTGTATGCATATGGCATGACTAAATTAACTATTTTTTATATGGGTTATTAATTAAAAAGGGTAGTATATCTATTTTAATTTTTTTTCCATTGTATAAATCATTCCCATTCTTTTAAAAATATTCTAATTAAATATTTTTATAAATAATGAGATATATCTATGATTTGTTATATAAAAAATTGAATATTTTTTTTATTATATATTAAAATGAGTTCTCAATGATTTTATGATAAATATTAAAAGCATAAATATAATATGATCATGATATAATATTTCAAAATTAGTAATGATGATGGGTGAGACCGATATAGCTTCTGATGATAGGTGAGCTAGATATAGCTCTCCTATTCATTATGTATTGATTTGTATTAAATGGTGAAAAATGATGGAGATAACCTAGCATGTTACTCATTTGAAATTAACTTGGACTCATTTTTTTACAT
This sequence comes from Viscum album, assembly GCA_963277665.1. Classification (NCBI taxonomy): domain Eukaryota; kingdom Viridiplantae; phylum Streptophyta; class Magnoliopsida; order Santalales; family Viscaceae; genus Viscum; species Viscum album. Next base: position 1,710,215,609 of record OY728137.1, on the reverse strand, counting down.
GGGTGAAACATGATTGAACACAATTTATGTATTTGTTTCTCTGAGATACTTATTTCAATAATTATAATGGTAATAATAAAAATCATTTGATTTCATGAAGAATGAAATATTTATAAATATGTAAAGGTGAATTGTTGGATTTTGAATGAATGTTTTCATCAGTTATCATATATTTCATGTTTCTTAACTTGTTTTATATGATTCCAATATGTTGTTAATATTTTCTTAATAAAAAGTTTCATTTTATTATGTGTATATGTACTTTTATGTTATCAATGTTTTATTATGAAAAAGGTAATCAGTTTTATTTGTTTTCATAGTAGCGTAAAAATATTACATTATTTCTTTATCCCCACCTAAGCTTTTCTTTCTCGTCAAATTTTTTCAAATTTTTTTCACCAGATATAAAGTATTATAAGAACTACATTAAGGTTAAACCTTCATATTTTTTCTCTTATTTCAATAAGAAAATATTTATGAATTAAATAGTGGTAAAAAAAATTAAATCCTGATTTTTTAGAAAAGATGTACACTTTATTGAAATCTACACTATATAATTTATTGTTTTCCGACTTTTTTTCTAACACTCTAGAACTAAAATTTCATAGGAATGTATGAAAGTGAAACCCTTATTATAAATAATGTAATTTATTATTATTTATAATACGAGGTGTTATATTAGGTGAGGTGGAACATTTTTATAAATTCACCTATTAAGGGGGTGAGAAATATTAAAATTTTAGAGGCCCTTTGTGTTGGGGTACTTTAAAAAATTGTTGTATTATGTAGGATATGAATGATTTTCCTAATAGATAAAATATAAATAATGCATCCACATAAGTTTTTTTCATTAATCAAAATTTATCATCCCCAATTGAGTAATTTATTTTTTAGTAACGATTTACTTTCAGCCTCAAGTGAATGATAAGAAGAATAATTGTTTTAAATGATTCAATTACCAATGTATAGGTTGGTGGATGATTATGTGAGTAATAGTTTTGACTGAGAAGATAAGATCTATTATTGAGAATTAGATGATAGAATATATGTGGATTTTTTTCAATAATTTAATCATCTAAAAATTTAAAAATTCAACCATCCAAGACGAGACCATACTGAGGGAATAAAAGGTTCACTAGTGCTTTATATCATTTGATAATATGATTTGTTGTATTGGTTCCCATTACCTTGATTGCTAGTATGGTTCTAGTTATATACTTTGGTGTGTTATTGTCTATTGAATTGATTGATGGAATGATACTCATTGGACCATTTGGTGGTTGGTTATAATTTTCATAATAATGGGTCCTTGAATTCCATATGTATGTAGACTAGATTTTAAGTTTATAATGTTATCTCCAAAATTTTTGAGGGAATTTGTTTTCAATTTATTTACTTTGTTGTTTTGTGAAAATGAAATGCGTGTGATACCTTGAATTATAGGAAATCCATTCATAAAATATATTAGTTTCCAAATATGGCATATTCTCACATTTTTTTATCTAATTCATAGAGAATAATTTTTGAAATTCATGGTACATGATCCATAGGATTTTAAAATTGAACAGGTCTATTATCGACCATATTTTGACACATTAAATTGATAATTATGCATTCAAGTATCTAGGAAACTATCATTACTTGGGACGGGAAATAATTTGGAAAATATTTCTACCCTACATCATCTTTATTCATGGTTTCATAATATGGATTTTTTTTCTTTTAGAAAAATAAGAGGTACCATTTGTATTGATCATTATGGATGGAATAAATTTTATTCAACATTTTTTAGTTATTGGATCTTTATAACCATTTTTGGAATGAGAGTGACCATGAATGATTTTGATTTCTCTATGATCATAATTTAGTGTAGCGATTCTCTATGATCTCTTTACCTAATTCATTTGATAACATCTTGTATAAATTGCAAGGTAGTCAGAATAATTAAAAATCAAAATTATACGTCATTATAGATATCTTGTAATTTTTTATTGGGGAGATATATTTTTTGAGAGTAATTTAGACCCTTTAATATTTTAATTAAATATATAACAGTATAATTCATAATATTATTACATTTGGAGAGGTCATGGGTTATTTTTTTTACATAGTGGAGGGCTAATTTGAATGTTGAATTTCTAACTGAGATATTAAAATATTAATATAGACCAATTTTTAGTGTTTTTATAGCTAGAAATGAAGCACATTAGTAGGAATGAATAATTAATTAGAGCTTGGTATAATATTATTACTCTCTATACCCTATAATTTAGCCTCTTTTTTATGAGAATTTTTTCGTATGTTGTTGTGGATCACTCACTCCATCAAATGCTGGGAAGAAATAATTACAAAAAATGTGCAGAGGAGGAGTTTAATCCAAAAACTCATAAAAAGATATCATCTTAAGTTGTACTACTGATTGTTTTTATAAAAAATAACCCCTGATAGCTACCATATCAAATAGTGATTTTTGAGATAGCATTTCCTGGGTTATCCTTTAGTGGATTTCATGAATTTGTAGCCAATGCCTCCTAAGTGAAGAGGACTCTTTATTATAAATATAAGTTACTTCCAAATAATCCTATTTGTGTGATTTCATATATGAGGATTGTATTGATTATTTGTTACAGGGTTAAGAAATATCCCCCATTATCCGGAGTGTCAGTTGAGAATAAATTACATTTTAGGCTACGGACTATAGTCAGTGGGTTTATTCCTGTAGTGTAATTATTCATTAATATTATCAAGAGTTTTCCTATTAAATAGATATATCTTCTCTTATACTATGGAAACTTCACTATTTTCAAGTGGCTTATTTGAAGTGAATGTGTCCACACTAGGGTCTTTAATGAAACCATAATGTTTTTTTGGAATTATCTAGGTCAGTGAGAATAATATATTATAATGTGAAATACGATACATTAAGCACATTATGATATATTTGTGAGGTATTTGTTATGATGGTACATTCCTACTCACATGATGATATTAGAGATAAATCAATATTAAAAATGACAAGAAATGGATTATACCTATTGGTTTTAGTTCTCCTAGGGATTTTCCATTCAAAAAGTCTAAGAGTGATGATTTTTTAAGATTATAGATATTAGTGATATGAACATGGTTCTAGGATACTATCTATCTATCATGATGAACCATTGAGGTGTTAGAGGAATAATATTTATAGAGATAATATTTTAATTTTTTTTTCATTTGTGTTTTAATGATTTAACCCCTATCAATTAATAAATTTGTGCTAGTTTGTATCATTTTAGTGTTTTTGGTGATTTATGGGCTAAATTGTGAAAATTGGTTAATTCTAGATATTTATCAGTTTTATGAAGATTTAGAATTTTTGTCATAACATTTACAATTTTTATCCAAATTGAGTGATTCCATTTTTTAGGATTTATTTTCTTGTGGGATTCAACTTTATATTTTGGAACAAGGTCCAATTCAATACAAAATGGAACAAAAAAATTAATAAAGTAGAAAAAGTTTACGGGCCAACAGAATGGACCCCACCTTAGTGATTGAAGAATATCTCGACATACATAACTCCAAATGAAGTTATTATATTTGGAATAGATAGAGTAAACCTCTCTTCATTTCCACATTAAATTTCATGAATAAATTATGTCATTAAAGCATTAATTTAATGTGACCGAAAGGAGGAAGGTGAAGGGTCACCTCGGGAAAAAAATGTCGCCGTTAGTAATTTGAGTATATGTTTGGGTAAAATTGTCCAAATACTCTATTTTGTTGAGGGAGAATGAAAAATATATATTTTAACAACATTTATGAAGAAAACATTCCAATATTTGGCCATTTAATATATGAAACAGACTCAAAAATTCAGTGGAATAATTATGGAGGGAAATTTTCTTTTCCACAACCCTATAAATAAGTGTGTTTAATTCCATTCAAAGAGGTTGAGTATGGTGAAATAGGGACTGTGATGGAGAACTGGGATCCTGATGTGATTTTTATTTTATCTTTTATTTTTTCTAGATCCATTTTTCTCTTTTCTCCCTCTATCAACTGTATTATCCTTCACATGGAGGGGTAAAACCTTTGAGTGATCAGGGAAGGGGGAGTTTTAATTTTTTAATTTTGGAGTTTTGTGATTAAATGTAATACCCTCTTTTTCTTTTGAATGATTTATATTCCAAGTCTTTACCAATTATCCTAATTCGATCATGTTTTGGGTTTGGTGGATTCATTATTAATAGCTTTGTTTGAAGAATTTTAATCTCCCTTCGCCTAATAAAATTTGTCTCGATGGAAAAGATTGTGTCTGGTGGTGAGTGTACTGGGATCATTGGAATGTGTGGGGAACTAGTAAACTTTTTTAGACTTATAAGGAGAAAAATTTCCCAATCGGGACTTGCCTTAGTTGTTTAAGAATTTTTTATGAACTTTCATGCACATAAGAGTGAGTTCAATTTCTTTCTTCAACCAAGGGTGATTGACAACTTGATCGAGGACTATTTCATTTATCATTCAATAGGAATAGAGGGGGAATAATATTTATGACTATGATGACATTGAAAAAGGTGATCCTACTCTGACCTCATCACTCTTTTCATACATTAGTGTTCAAAATTCCTTTTTAATTGCTTTCTTTATTTTTCAAATCAATCAATTTCAAAAACAACCACTTATTCTTTCTTAAATTTAAGTGAAAAACATAATTCTCGATCACACCTATCTAAATAAAACTTATGTTAACAACTTTACTAAATTTTAACTTAGGTAATATTGGTTTTTGTCACAGCCCACGATTGGAACGTTTTAAATATACATTGTTATTGTATACTATTTCATTGGTTGGATACCGCAGTGGGACCTTCATCTGGATTTAATTGTCTGGATAACTAGGAAAACCATGGATTCCCCTCCATAATATTCTATAAATGGGGTTATACATCTGGGTAGAGGACCATGAAATATATGATCCCTCTAAGGATTTTTATTTGTGTTTACCTTGACATGGTTGTTTTCCATATATAAATCTCTATGAAATAAGAGGCATCCATTTCTTTACTCCTTCGAAAGGTTACATTTGGGGTTAAGGGTTAAAATATTGGAAACCTTCATCTCTATGATATTTCATTAGTAGGTTGTACTTCATGGATTTATCTCATAATGAATTTCATGTTCTACTTGCAATGTGTGGATAAATACACCACAATAATAGTCCCACAATAGTGATTTTACCACCAAACATTGGCGATGCTGGGTTGGTTATAATGCACTTTGCAGCCCCGAGGCCATAGTTTATATAGTGAACTAGGATTTTAAGATATAGATATTATATCTTAATAGACAAGTATTCATTACATTATACAAACATATTCTCAAGGATCATAAAGGTATAGTGCCTTTGGAAACCTGGAATCATAAAAAACTGTTTCATATTTGAATTAAATTATCTCCCACTAAGTTCTTCATAATTAGAACCCTTCTTATATATATTTTACATTTTATTTATCATCACAACATGGGTAAAAGAATCATAATAATGGGTGATATGGAAAGCTTAGTGATGGTATTCAAGAGAAATATATAAAAATAAAGTGAGAAGAATTTTATAATAACATGAGAATAACATATGAAAATCAAACCTTTCTTATCAAAGATCAATATCTTGAGTAATGGAATAAACATTGGTGGTTTATAAGACATTTATCCTAAGTAAATCAAAGAATATGTTCTATTAGAACATAAAATTGACATTAAACCTGAATTTTTTTCATACAAAAAAGAATAGATAATAAATTACATCTTTGTCAAGGCTCATTTCGATGTCTATCATAATGGAATTTTTTCACTCCCTATTCCATTTTACTAGCCAAGGTTCACTCCTAGGTCTATAATAGTGGACAAAGTCCCTTACTAAACTAAGATCAATCCCCATTCTAGTCCTGTTTATATCACGAGATATCAATATTTACCCATTTAATTTGAGGGAGATATATACACCACCCTTCACATAATTAAAATCCTAAATATATGTGCCACAAGATCATAAAACATTTATCATATTAAAAAATAGGAAAAAATGGGTTTCACAAATATTTCATCAAATATTAACATATGGAAAAGAAATATGCTTCATATTCATTTCATTATTTCATCATATAATAACTATTAAACAAATAAGTGGGTTTCATAAGAATTCTATAGTGGTATAACCCATTGAAGTGAAACATTTCATAAAGATCATGCCACTATAAAAATTAACAATTTAGAGAAAGAATAAGAATGGTATCCTAGGATCATATCTCCAGTAAAGCATTGGTAATATTAGAGGTTGTTATCTTTGATGTAAAATGATTTATAAAAATCACTAGTAACATTTCTAGAAGAAAATATACCTTCCACATTGAAAAATATCTTTTTAAATCACAAAACAATTTCAAAATCATGTTTCTTAAAATTAACCTTGGAAGCATAAAAAGGATTTTTTTAAATCATTTAAAAAATTACATGAATAAAATGTCCTTTCAACTTTGAAAAAAATAAAATTTAAAACATTTTTTTTCAAAATCCATTTATATGAAAATTAACTCTGTAAATTATATAAGAGGATTCAAAAATTGTGTGGTCGTGAAGGAGGAAATTAAATTTGATTCCAAATGGGTTGAAATAAATATTCCTATCACATTTTTTGTAAAATACAAACATGCATTGTTTTTTAAAATGACATGATGGTTCCATTTAATTTATTTTAAAATTAAATCACAGGTAATAATTTATTTAATAAATACTTTATAGGATGATAAAAGTTTTTTTATTTTTTTATAAATTAATGATATGGAAGAAAAAGGGTTTTGACTGATGAGAAAAATAAATTTAGTTTTATTTGAAATAATTATTTTGGTATTTGGAGTGTATAAAGGGAGGAAAATGATAGGAAAAAATTATTCTCAATAAATAAAAATAATAGAAGAAATTTCATGAGTTTCTTAAGGGATTGATTATAATATTTTTACATCAGAAGCATAATCATAAACAATCTTGATAAATAAGGACATTATTCCATAAAAGGCATACCACTTTAGTAACATTGAATCATAAGCCTCACGATGAAATAAAATTAAATGAAACTTAAAATATCATGAGAATAAATTAATTCATTATATTAAATTCTAATCGTTTATATATACACCTCATAAAAAAGATAGTTTCCAAATGAATATATGTCCCAATGAACACAAATTTATACAAAAATACATTATTATATTAGAATATTTTTAACCATAATCCCAATGAAGTGTGATATTAATATGGATGTGTAAATCAAAATAAATTTCATGAGATTCAATATAAGTGACATTCAAGGGTATTATATACCCCATATATATGAAACACATGGTGAATATGGTGTGTATCTCACATATACAAAAGTGGGATGTACAATCATTTACCTTAAGTATCGGCTTCATTTATATGCATTAAAACCTCCACTATAATAAATATACGTTTATTATAAAAGAAGTAATAAACCATAAGTTTATATATCACGCCATATAGGATTTACTTATGACCCTTTATTACCCTGTTATTAATAATTAGTTGTACAATTATGTTTGAGGTAATAAGGTATGATATTCATATGTTGTGATCACGTTATCATACCCTTATCCTAATGTTATGCTCATGCCATCATTTAAATCTCCCATATTTACCCTTACAGAGCACCCAACATCACCCTTTTATTTATGTTTAATTTCTTTAGTATATGAATAATGGTATTAAGTATTATATTTCAATGAATGTTTCTAGTCATGAAGATTTTATTTGGTGATGATGTAGTATACTTATGAACTGATTTTTTATGTATTCATGTTTTCATAGATTCAAGAACTATACAATTCTGGAGTGGGTCAATATATAATATAATGAATATTAATGAATTAAGATATGATATATATGTATGAAAAATATGGAATATTATAATAGGTATTAGAGAAATTAAATGAATATGGTCCTTAGAAACTATCACGTGTTAGTGCTGGTTGAAGCATGGCTCAAATATATATCCATTATATCCCATTAGTAATATGGAAAGATCATTATAGGTTGTATCAGAGTAGGGTTAGTTAATTCATGGAGATTAGTATTAGAGAACTATTGTGAGAACCTATATGTTAAGTATAAATATTGAATAATTTTAAAATTCCTTAGTATAGAAAATATTATTTTATTTTTAAAAAAATACATCTAGTGGTTACAAGTGGGTGTGGTTTTGGAATAGATGATTCTTGTATTAATATCCCTAAAAATAGATGTTCGAGTATATCACTACCATTATTCTAGTACATGGAAAGTGTTATCTTATTGTACACCTGGTTCAAGACTCATAGTGGATATTATTTGGATAATTCATCTTTTGATTATGAACCTTTTTAGATGATTTAAATAGATGGTGACCATAAATGACGTATGGTAATATTAATGTATCATTGAGAATGTTTCATGATTTAGACAACCTATGAATGATTGTTTATGATGATTATTATTGGAGAAATTACTTATTTCGGGTTATTCAATTACTAGAATGGGGAGGAATAAACTGAACATGTAATATGAGAGAGAATGGAATGATTGTCTTTATGATAATCCAAATGTAATGGGTGATGGGAGAAAACACCATGGAATTATTACTAATAAATTATTAGGATATATAATTAAAAATATGCACCTTAATAATCTTTGAGACTCACTAATAAATAGAGGGATGTATTTTTATAGGATCTTTAGTGATGGATACTATAGTGGAATAATGGATATATTTTCTACATGTTGGAAATGTGGAAATAGACATCCATGTTAATGTACCAATGGAATAGGAAAATGTTTTTTCATGGAAAAGAAGGAAAAATTGAAAATAATTACCAAGGAAAAATTAAGAGTTTGATGGAGGAAAATTAAGTCCATCCTAAGGTACCATATATAGTTCAACGTGTCATATGTGTGGAATAGGGGTATAATCCAAGCTAGTTCTTGAATCAAAGGGTTATGTCCTGTTAAAAATAATTACCTATACTATGTTGCCCTTTGAAGTCAATTGATCTATGTGTTTATATATGGGGATTCAAGAATTAAATAAATGATATTTTGGATATAATATTAAGGAAAAATCAATGGATTTTTCTATAGTTGTTTCATTTTTTGATATAAAAAGCATATGTTGAAGGGTTCTAATAACCAGTAAATATTGATTTAGTGGTAAGGATATGATTTATAAGTGGGAGAGGGAGATGATTTAATTAATGTGATAATATTAGATACCTAGAAATTTTTTATTGATTTTATGAAAAAAAAGTTAATTCATTTTTGATAATTTTTATTATATTTTTGGTTTTTTGGAATATATTCAATATATATGATTTTATTTGAGGAATAAGGATTGTATTAATTTTATTAAGAATTTTTTTTTTCTTGTGAGGATAAATTAAAAGTTATAGATTCCATCATGAGTTTATAATTTTATGGTTGAACATATTTTCAAAGGCATCAACACCCACTTTTAATCTTTTAGGTGATGGGATTTTGAAGTTATTTGAATATTATGTAGGGTTTTTGGAAGAATTTGAAATTGTGGTTTAAATAACAATTTAGGTTAAACAAATGTTAATAAAATTATGGTATATTGGATAATGGGATACATATAATCATGATTATATATAAGTAATGGATTCATAATGAGATATTTTAAAGATAGTTATGGTAATTCTAATGTGCACCTTTCAGTATAGTATCTAAAATTTAATCATAATATTTTAGGGAATTTTACTTCTTTAAAATATTATATAGTTATTTATCACAGTGATTAATGGTATTTTGGGAAATGCTTCATTGGGTAGAGTTATATGTAACCATTGTGATAATATTTTGGTTTAGTGAAATTATTATTTTTAAGATGTAAGATGAATGGTATAAAAAACAATTAGGGCTTAAACATTATCAAAATTTATTGTTATCTTTTTTGGATATTCATTATATTTTGAGAACGTTATAGTAATTTTATTAATATACTTCTAGAAAAGGGTAACATATAAGACAAGCGACAACTCATCCCATCTAGCAAGGTCTAAGTGTATGAACCCACAACCGAAGGGAGGAAATGGTGTGGTGCCTACCACTGACCTACATAATGTTCTAGATAGTATCACTTTGATTTTATTTTTAATATAAATTTTAAGTTGTTTTTTGGAAAATTTTATAAATAATTTAAATATAAATATAGTTTTTAATTTGGGTTTTACCTTAGGGGTAAAGGTTGATATATCATTTTGAATCATATATGTTTTTAATTTTTCTTTATTATGATTTTGGTTTTTTATATAAATTTTTAGAAAATTTCATATATTTTATGATTAAGGAACATAAATTAGTTTTTATATTTTGGAGAAAATTTTTACATTGATCAAGGGAAAAAATGTGAATCATGTACCTTTGATTTATGTTTTTTGAAAATAGAGTATTCTACAGAGTTATATATGGAATAATATATGTTTAAATTTTGATGTATTTGTTAACCCTTTGGATATTAATGTTCTACTATTTGGATAAAGTTTTATTCATTTTTGGAATTACATTATCTTATTTCATAATTTATTTTATTTCAATTAATCCCTAAAGATAGGAGGAATATCTTGATATATTATTTTCAATTTGTTATATATTTATTATAGTTCTTGAGGAGTAAAAAAAGTATATCTTAATTAGTCATGATTTTTTTTCAAGAGATTAGATTATGTTTGAAATTTATGAAATGATAGAATTATACCATCCAGTTTTGTATATTTTCTTATATTTCAAGTCTAGATGGTATAATAACTCATAAAATCTAGAAAAAGGATGGAAATAATTTTTTTATTATTGCCTTCAGTTTTGAGGAATTGATATCCCTTTCTCACCCCATGGATTTATGGTTTTGTGGTTATTATCTTTATAATGATCAATAAATTTATTGTCATTAATGTTCTCTATCACTATCCAACAATATATGGATATTAAAATTTCATTCCATTTCTATATTTTAAAATCCCACAAATTTTGACCTTTATGTAAACTTAGATGAATGTTATTCCATATATTGTTCATATTCCTCTTTCCCTCTATTAAATAGGACATTTTATATACCCTTTTTATAATGGGGGTTTTCAAAAAAAAATTCATATTTCAATCCATTATCTACTAATATAATTTTCAAAATTTTCAGATTTAATGTATTAAATTTTAATAGAACATAACAACCTAAAATTAAAAAAAAAGAATATTATGTTTGATAGTATACATGAAATGTAACACCAATATTAATTTACCTTGAATTGTTTTTATTTAATTGTGACCATTAAAACCAAGTCATTGAATTGGTTGGCATGAATTAGAGTCACAAAATTATGAAATATATATTAAATTCCAACTAAATACTTGTGTATTTATTAGTTCTTAATGAATAACCTTTCATTTTTTAGTAGTCATATTATGCTTCAAATATATGTTTCCTAAAAAAATGATTTTTTTTGAGATAATATTATGTTTACTTTTTTAAAATTTTATAAAATTATTTGACAAAATAAACGTCATTTTTGAAATCATCATATCAAAATTATCTTAATATGGTTTTTGATATTTTTGGAAAATATTGATTTTTTGATATATATTATATTTTTTTAAGGAAAAAGTGAATTTTGTAACATGAATTTAAAATGTATATTTTTGTTTTAAAATAATTTAAATGTAATATTATTTATTTTATATTATTAATAATCCAATTCGGTATATTTCAATCAATTTTATTCTTGAAAATGGTATGAAAACATTTTTTATTCTTTGAAAAGGATATTTTTTATAAAAAATATTCTTTCATGGAATTATTTTTTTTTGTTATCAATTAACTTTTTCCACTTCTATAGATTGAATCAAGAGAAATTAAAACCATATTTGGTGTTAGGATATTCCTAAATGTTAATTTTGGACCTTTTTTTGTAAATATTAATAATAACCCTAAAAATTATTTGTTACCATGGTAAAGGGAAAATTAATAAATTACAGTTAAAACTAATTATTAAGGCTAAAAGTTTTCTTCTAAATTTATATTTGATGTAGATAATTAAATCCTTATCACCTTATTTAGGAATTTTATTTTTTACGACAAGAATTTCCATGAAAATAACATGTATAATATTTAAATAAATAAATGCTAAAAAAATATCCCTCTCTTAGATTTAGATATCTCTTATGTGTTCACATTAGGAAAAAAGTGTGTTTTAAACAAATTTTAATAGAAATTTCTTTAATAATGAAATTAAATTAATGTTTTTTATTTTTTTAAATTTTTTGTTATTAAGTAATTACCTTATATTGTTACGCAATGTTAATCCTCAATTTAAAAAAAACATAAAACATTAAATAATTGATACTAAAAAAATAATAGAAATTTAATTTAAGTGATTTATAGTGTGACAAAATTTTTTTGATAACTATGAAATATTATTTGTGACATCCTTCCCCTCACCCATTGTCTTGGAAAGAAGTGATGTGTGTTACTAAGCCTTTGGGTACATACCCAAGACAAAAAAGGTTTAAAATAAATGCCAAGGGATTCATAAAGAGTTGGGGGATGATTTTACCTTTGAAAATAAAAAAAGCAATCAAGAATACAATAACTAAACAACTACTATATTATTCATTAGAAAAATGTAACACAAATCAAAGTAATACCAATTAAAAATAATACCAAACAACAAAAATGAACCATATTAGAGTACAAAGAGAAAACTAAAACCAACAACCTAAATACAACCAAGACATCCAACAGAAACTCCCAAAGTTCCAATATTTATCTCAAAAATCCATACCCAAGGTATCATGGTGCATCACTATGGAACTAGGATACCTTTCCTTTACTGATGTCTTGATATACAATAGCTGTGAACACAAAAAAGTTCCCCAGTTGGGGGTGAGTATAAAACATAGTAGGAATTACCCAATGACTTCCCTACTCACACCCCTTGGATATAAGACATTATCACATTTATATATTTTTTTTATAAAATAATTAAAAATAGTTTATATCAAAACCAAAATAATTTCTATAGAAAAATTTTTCCATGTAAAGGAACACAAAAAAGGTATTTTAAAACATTTCTCAATCCACTTCTCATAAACCATTCCATTCTAAACAACCACCATGCATAAAGCTAAATACCTCATTCTAATCATGGGTGTTGATTCATATTTTCCCCAAACAATCAATTGGTGAACCATATTAATTGGGGAATGTTTTAGCTATTATCCATACCAATTTTTATGGATGAAACTTTATACACATATATGTCATAATGCATATGAACTCATGCCAACTATTTATGCCAAAATCCAAGCCAACCAATTGTGCCAAACCATTTCAATAAAAAATAATTTTATTAAAAAAAAATTCAATAAGCTTTCTATAAATAAAAACCAAAAAAAAAATTTAAAATCATCATTTTAAAATCATGTAACCAATTTCACTTTCCATAAAATAACCAATTTCTATAATTTTGCAAACCATTATTAAAGAGGGTTTCTCAAAAAAAATGCATATAAAATTCACAATTTAATCCAACAAATTTTTATCAATTTTAGATCAAGTATAAAAGTTATAATAAGAGGATTTGAGAGTGAATCCACCCACCTCACATATTAGGTGAAAACAAAGAACACCATAAAAACTCCCAAAACATGTCTTAGATCTTCCCAAACCCTCCTTAGATGTTATTCCATATCTTCTAAAAAAATAATATCTCATCATTATTGGCCTAACACACAATTTATATTTCCCTAATGGATTATATAAATGAATCCAAGATAGTTAAGAAGAATAATGCTATAGAAAACCACCAAGAACAATCACTTACCAAGGAATCCAAGCCTCCAACGCACCATGATTTTCCAACAGATCGATCACAAATCAAAGGGAAAGGTCACCAAAACCATGGGAGGGGGAGATGATATCAAGTTATTCACTATTTTTGGGAAAATATATGGATTAATGAGGTGAATCAGACTAAATCCAAAAAATCTAGATCTAATTCTTAACGCCGCATGGTTTAAAATCACATTTTGGTAAACTACGAGAAAACTGTGCAAAAGCCCATGCCTCCAAACACCCCTCAAATGGTTGTATATAAAATTTATAGAAATAATGATCTCACCATGATAATCACCTATATTCCAATTTTAGTGGTTTCTCCTGGGTGTCCTCACACTTTGACCAAACTATCTGCAAACCATGTGCCTACCTAGTGCCCATTGTTTCAGTTTCACAGCTTCCTTGGAGTGTCTACATAGATTCAACTAACCATACTAAAAAAATGAACCTCTATGAAAACCCCAAAAAAAATTAATGACACATATAAAACTTCCCAAACCTAACCTAATAAATATATGTACATAAAATAAATAAATAGAGGGTTAATTAATTGAAACCTAGGGTGCTATATTATCCACACTATTGGTCTTTCCATCCATGCAGATTTTAAAACCCCCATTTTCTAAAAAAGAGTTTGAGCAATTTATAGTTTATTTATTTCTCATGTTCCCATGTGTCTTAATGAATCTGAACATCTTGAAAATATATGAAAACTTGTCCAATTATTTTTCCACGTTGGACTTTATCTTTCCTATCCACAATCTGCACTAATACATGAACCAAAGTATTATCCAGATCTAGGACAATATTAGCCCATCGAATCCCATGGTTAGGATTATTATGATACTTATTCAAATGAGATACATGAAACAAATTATGAATTAAACTAAATCTTGGTAGAAAATCCAATTGATATTCCACCTCACCAACACGTTCAAGTATCCAAAAGGGCCTATGTATCAAGGAGAAAACTTTTCCAAAATCATAAAAATGATGATACCCAAGCCATAGAGAGATTATCAAGAAAACTTGATAACTAACCTAGAACAAAAATGAACATTAATAATGATAAAAAAATAATTTCTAATATCTCTGATCCTTTCATGACCCAAACCAAGTTGGGGCTCGAGCTGTAACTTCCCCAAACCTACCTACATTGGCTAGGGGGTGGGGAGAAATTCCAAAAAGAATATTCTAAATTGGTGGACTTTTACTACATACCTTTACACACACACCCAACCATATGGATTAAGAAGTGTAGAGGAATAATAATAAAAATATGGAACACTTATAAAGTAAAAAAATCATGAAAAACCTCTATGGTGTATAAGAGTATGAAAGTGAAAACTTAAATGTAAAGGGAAAAAATACATGCCAAAGTAGAAATATGTCCCAACCAAATAAAGCTGTAAAATTAAACCAATGAGAGGGCCCAACTCCTAACCTATTAGTAGAGAACACCATAAGTGGTCTGAATCACCTAGTATCCCTAAGCTCCTCTAGAGTCACCACTAACCTGCTCATTATCTATATAATACATGCCACGTGCCAGAAAAGACTAGCAGCGTTGAGTATATACATACCCAATAGGACACCTCAAAAGATAATGGGGAAGTTATAAGAGATAAAACAAAAATAGAAATACAATTGGTAGTACACAAGATGCAAGATACAGGGACATGGAACAAATCAGCCAAAAACTGTTGTCTAGATGAACTACACATTGAGTCTTTACTGCATATTGAAGAAGAACAGACTTATCCAAACATGAGAATTTAAACAAGGAAATCATGTGGCATACCCACAGTTCCTTTACAACCCATGGAAGGATAGTAACCAAATCCAAAGGTATGGATACAATATAAAACATACATTCTGAGTAAAATATATCCAAATGATAGATAAATGGGATCTCTATTTCAAATCTTATCCTAGTAATAAGATTTTATAACAATTAAAAAAATTCCATCAAATATGCACAACTTCTCACATATCTTCCCAAAATTAATTGGGAATGTCAAGCCATTCCTCACCAGTGTTTCACACAGTGATGGGGGAACAAAATCAAAATATAAGAACCATTCCCTATTGCTTTAGGGGATTACACTATGTAAGTATTCATAGAGGACCCATGCCCTAGTGTATCAGGGGGGTTACACTGGTGTGATGAGGACCCATGTCCTATACTGATAGGGGGTTTCACTCAATTTCATGAGGACTAGCTCCCTATATAGATAGGGGGTTTCACTCTAGACATTGAGGACCTACACCTTATCTAACTGGGGTCTCCAATAAGAAGGTAGAGGACCCATGCCCAAGATGATGGGGGGGGGGGGGTTGCAATCTAAATTTTGATTACCTATGCCTTGATGCTTCAGAGGGGTTTCACTGTGGTCATTGAGGACCTACGACCTATCTGATAGGGGTAATCTACTATGTTCATCCAATTCCCACACCCTCTCCAATATGGGGGTTCCACTCGAAAGTAGCTGTTGAGGACCTGTACCCAAGATGATGGGTGGGGGGGAGGGGGGTTCTAATCTATTATAAGTCTCTAGGGATCCCACATGATCACTCCCATCATCAGGCATCGCCTTAGACGGACACCATTCCTAGAACATTTCATATTATGTCTTGAAATCCACAACTGAAGGAACCATCATGTTTTAAGAAGAAAAAAAAATCAGGACAAGCTTCTTGTAGGCCAAAATTATAATCCAAATGAAGAAGATATGGAACCTTGAAGTTTCCTCAGAGCGAGCCAAGTAGTAAAGGTCATGTGAGGGGACCTACAGAGTGTTTGGTCGTACTCCACCACATGGATGTGTCCTGGGTTAGAATATGGATCCCAATCCATGTATAAGTACACAACATGCAGGTGGATTACATGACATGTAGACCCCTGGCTACCATGGATAGGGTTTCAGAAGTTTATAAAGATGGAACAATGTGTATCCCTTCTATATACCATATTCCTCATCCCTGGATGGATGTTCCATGTGGTGGAACACATGGGAAGGACCCCATGTTAGAGTACATAGCTAGGAACATGGATCTGTATCGATGTACTTGGACACAACCAAAAGGACATGGCCTAGTCCTCAGTAGTTTGGACATGATGTATAGACCACCCACACATCGTGTAATTATACATGGATTGGGATCGATGTGCTGGAAAGGGACATGGATAGGTAGTCAAGCAGGACCACAAGATGTGTGGTTCTACTCACATATCATGTATTACTTGGCTCACTTTTAGGAAACATCAAGGTTATGTAAATCCTTTATTTAGACTATGATATTAGACCAAGAGTGTCCTATCTTAAGATTTCTTCCACGTATAACAAGATGGTTTCATTAGTTGTGTATTTAAAGATATGGTGTGAAATGTTTTAGGCATGATGCATATCTTATGTGATGCCCAATGATGGTAGTGATCTGGCGGGATAACCATAGTATTCCTATAGAAGGGAACCCCCCATTATCTTGGGTGTGGGTCCTCTAAAAATACTTTTGAGTGGAACCCCCAATCAGATAGGGTTCAAGCCGTCTTTGACTAGAGTGTAAACCCTTCGATACACTAGGGATATGGTCCTTGACCTATATAATGGAACCCCCCATTATCTTAGGTGTGGGTCCTATACCTTCATAGTGGAACCCCTATCATATATGGCACTATTTATTGATGGTATTAGTGAAACCCCCTATTAGTATAGGGAATAGTTCCTTGTGACATTGAGTGGAACCCTCTATTAGCATAGGGCATGGGTCCTTGTGACAACATAGTAGAACCACCTATAACACACTATGGAGTAGTCCTCTAAGGATACATATAGAGTGTAATCACCCTGAAACACTAGGTAATGGGTCCTTTACTTCAAGTTTGTTCCCCCTCAACTTTGCAGTAAAGTGGAGAGGCACAACTTGACTTGCATTGTTACTTAAAGGAAAACATGTGTGATACTAGGCATTATTGATGGAATTTTGGAACTATTGGGGACTCTTCATTCTGGGATGAGTTGTGATATGGAGATAAACTTTCTCTCTCATTAGGAATTATTTTATTGACAATATATATTTTATTCCCAATCCATACCTTTATATTTTTTACTATCCTTCCATTGGTTTCAAATATGTGTGGTGTATGCCATGTGAAATTAGTGTTTAGATTCTCATGGTTGGATGAGTCTACTATCCTTGTATAGGTTTGAAGGACTCTATGTGTAGTTTATATAAATACTATGTTGAGACCCTTATGTTTAGACGTGGTTACTCTCTCTCAGTATGGGTTGAGTTGCATTATTTCACTGTATCATGCTTTCTATGTAATATATACATTATTTCTATTTTTATTTTATCACTTAATACCCCCTTCAACTTTTGAGTTATGCTACTGGGTATGTATTTAGACACCCATGCATTGTATTTTCTTGTAAATGTCTTTTCTTAGGTAGAAGAAGGGTAGGTCGGTGGTGACTTCAGAGGATCTTAGTGATAATTGGTACTTTGGACAGTGTAAAGTGGTCATTGATTTTAAATTTGGATATAAGATCACTCATCCATTTACTTTTCTATTTTTTTGGTTGGGACATATTTTTGGTTGGGTGTGTATTTTTCCCCTTCACTTTTTCAATTTTTACTATCGTACTCTTGTACACCCTAGAGGTTTTTCATGCTTGGTTTACTTTCTTGATGTTGCATATTTTTATTATCATTCCTCTAAATTTATTCATTGAGATGGTAGGGTGTGTGCATATAGGTATTTATTCAAAGGACTCCCATTTATTATATGTTTTTTGGCACTTATTTTCACCCCTCGCCTTTTTTAGGTTGGTTTAGGGTAGTTGAGACTCAAACCCCAACCTGCGTCGGGCTGTGACATATCGGTATCATACCATTTCATTCATTTGGAAAAAATTTGGAGTAGTTACCTTATGAGTATTTGGTTAGTACTAGTTCAATAGTGTCAAAGTGTCTTGAGTGTCGATCTCAGGACAGGGAATCCACAGGTGGTGCGGGCTGATGATGCATCCCGTCACCCGGACATTGACTACCTACCTATTGACTAGGCACACCAATACATTGATTGCAATGATCAATGGTACATGCATTATATAGGAATGAGTATTTGATTTTACTTCTTGATTTATATCCCCATTATATATATATATATTCATTTGACCGTGGTATTTCTTGACACTTCTTAGCATTCCTCGGCAATGACAGCTATCTAGGATACCAATTCTGGATCGTGATGACGATCCGATGAGTGATGAGGCCTTAGTTTAGGGTCCATCCCATGAGTTTCTTCTTATAGTTGGGTAGATAACAGCACCACCACTAGTCTATAAGCATATTTTATCTGCTGAGTAGGATGAATATGCATTCAGGCTTAGTTCACTCTATGAGTTTCAATATTAGAGGCCGTTGAGGTATTGTGGCATGATATATTCTTGGGCAGTAGAGGGTTAGATTGAGTTTGTGGTTTGTGTTTTAAGAGTCATCTAGACACCGATAGATCCGATTTCTGCACTGGTATCTATCCTTTTCTATGGATTACTTGTGAACTAGTGGAGCCTTGTTACATAGATTCATGATGAGTCAACACTCTCGTGGCCAAACTTTTAGAATATGCTCTATGATGAGTACTACCCCTCCTTTGAGTGCTCTGTTTGTATCCATAAGATTCTAGAGATATAGTATATAAGGATGATGATGGATGAGTATGCATCAAGGTTCACAAGAATTACATGGTAGTTCCTTGACATGATCTAGGATGGATACTTTCGAACATGGAAGTTTGATCAGGGACTCCACAGAGAGATCTATGCCAGCATAGTTCCCTTGTGCATCCCCACCTATGTTAGGGGTACTGGATCAGACACTAGTGAAATAGATAATTATATTAGAGGAATTCTAGATAGCTAGAGAAAGCTGTGGGAGCCATAGAGATGAGTTTTTTTGCAACATCTAGCAGACATAAGATGTTAAGGTCTCCGCGCAAGAGACCTCCCTACTATCAAACTCAGGTATGTGGTTAGGGGAAGCACAATGGGCTAGAGAAACCTGAAGAGGGTTTGTTCTTTTCTTGTGATGGGTGAGGTCAAAAATTGTTAGATTTTCCGAATTGTAATTCTAAGTAGCACTAGTAGATACAAGACATACCTCCATGATAGTGACAGTTCCATGATAAGGAATATCCCTAGTAAGGGCAGGGTGGTCCCCAAGGAGGTGAAGTTGGAAGAGGAGAAGAAGGATCTATTTGTGTTAGTTGACACTGAGAGATCATTGAACCACCACTAGTAGGAGGACCACATCAGACTTTGGGAGATGGCAGTCGGGGTTGTGGAAAGATGTAAGCTATGGACTCTTATAACCTAGAGAACATGATATGATTAGAGGTACGATATGTGTACTTTTTACTTTTTATTAACCATTAATAGACATAATATTTAGTCCTTCCTTCATCTCTATAATGTAGGTGTGAGAGAAGGATCTCATAGTTGAGGTACTAGACCAACAACTTCATCTTGAGGTTCCTACTTGGAACTCTTCTTCTATATATTTTATCTATCTGCCTTGTGAGATATCACTTTTTGGAGAGTGGATCATGTAGGAACTTTTGGTAATCATGATGGAATCCTTTGACTTCATCTTGTGTATGGATTATTTTTCCATGGCCTGAGTCTTGTTTGACATTCACTGCATATGATTCAGATGCTTTCACAATGATTGGATGAGATTCACCTTTATGGGTGAGAGAGTTCTCTGGGCTGGATGAGTGGGACTTGTGAGGAGGAGGTTACAACCCATCACCTATTATTTATAAAGTATATCCATTGGTGCCGCAGGGTCTTTAGGCATTTGGATTTCTTCATTTATGGATGATTATATGGACATATCCTCCAAGGATGTTCTAAAACTACCTTTGAGGTGGGTGATAGAGTTTTCATTGACTTTCATCCCATCACTCCACGAATATCTTTTACAACATATCAGATGTCCCCTACTAAGCTCCGAGAGCTACGATTGTAGTTGGAGGACTTTCTTGAGAGGGGTTTCATCAGACCAAGTGTGTCCCACTGGTAGCTCTAGTACTTTTTGAGAAAAATGTGGATGATTTATTTCATATTTTTATTGATTATCATCACCTGAACCATGAAACAATAAAAAACAGGTACACATTTACAAGGATTGATGAATTATTTGACCTGTTTTGTGGAACAAGATGGTTCTCGAAGACCAATCTAAAATTTGGATACCATTATTTGAGGGTTTGTGAGGCCGATATTCCAAAGATTAAATTATAATTTCACTACAGACACTTTGAGTTCCTAGTGATGCCCTTTAGTGTGAGGAATTACCCTGCCATGTTTATGGATTTGATGATCTAGGTCATCTATCTATAGTTGGAATAGTTTGTGGTGATTTTCATTGATTCCAAACTTATCTACTCTGCACCAGAGGAGGAGGATGTAGATAACTTGAGGATGAATCTATATTTCCTTTGAGAGCACCATCTTTATGGGAAAATCTCAAAGTACTAGTTCTAGATTCATTTGGTTAACTTTATGGGGAATGTCATATATAATAATGGTTTTTACATGGAATTAGTAAATATTTATGTAGATATTTCTTGGGAACCACCATAGAGCGTGTTAGATGTGCAGAGATTTCATGGGTTTTCATGGTACTGTAGGAGGTTTGGGATAGACTTATGCAAAATTTCATCCCCTTTGACCACCCTGATGCAGAAATTGAAGCTGTTGACCTGGACTAAGTTGTTAAAGAGTTCCTTTGAGGAGTTGAGGCTGAGGTTTATGAGTTCTTCTATATTAAAACTACTGAAAGAAGGTGTGGAGTACATAGTGTATTTTTATGCCTAAAGAGTTAGGCCCTAATTTGTGTTGATCGAGTGATAGGCAGTTATCGTATATGAGTCAATATAGTTGATACTCCATGAGAAGAAGTACACAAATCCCAACCTAGAGCGTGAAATGGTAGTCTTTTACTTAAGGATGTAGAGACATTACCTTCTAGTGGAGATCTTTATGGTTTACTCAGAGCATTATATTTTTAGGTACATATCCAGGCAGAGATACTTGAACCCGAGGCAATGACATTGGTTGGAGTTCTTGCAGGACAGTGACTTCATGATATTTAGTGTTCCTAGGGTGGTAATTTAGTATAATATTCCCTTACCAATAAGTCACATGCTCACTTAGTGTAGGAGGATTCAGGGAAGTTGGACTCCTTATAGCTAACCTTGGTAGAGAAAGAGGGTAAAACCTTTCTACAGTCGATGATGTTGACTCCCCCGCTTCTATAGAATATGAGGGAGTCCCTACTGTGATATATAAAGTGTCAACTCTTACGTTATTAGATATCCATTGGGAATCCAATAGATGAATATTATAAGGATGGAATTGTTTCATCCTTTTCCAAGGACAGACGGTGGTCTTAGTCATGATAAGAGAGGAGGTGATGGAAGAGTTACACACTTCTCCTCTAGCTATACATCCAAGTGTGGGGAATATGTAAGACACATTCAATAGTAATTTTGGTTGTGGGGCATAATATAGAGCATATCTGAGTTTGTCTCTCGGTACCTCACTTATCATTAGGTGAAGGCTAGGAACTATGTTCTGGAAGGTTTGTTGTAGCCCTTGGGATCTCAGAGTGAAAGTGTGATGACATATCCATGTACTCAGTGACTAGATTTATGTAGATATTGAAGGTCCATGATGCTATCTGGGTGATATTTGACTGAATCAAGTATTCAAAACTCTTCCTTTATATATGGGAGTAGAGTTCCGTGGAGAGTTTGTGTAGTTGTATGTACAGTATATCATTCACCTTCCAAAGGTTTTCTTGGATATTTCCTCCAATCATGACACATTTTTTATGTTATTATTGTAGAGACCCGTATAAGAGTCATTTGGGGCCCAAATGAGGATGAGTACATCCTTTCGCCCCTAGATATATGGGTAGACCGATCACACAATCTAGGTGTTGGAGGATATGTTGAGTACTTGCATGTTAGACTTTGACTAGAGTTGGGAGGATCACTTTACCTTTATATAGTTTAGGTACAATAACATCTACTACCCTATCATCAACATGAAACCTTTTGAGGACCTATATAGGAAACCTTTTAGGTCACCCTTATGCTGGATAGAGATCAACAAGATAGATCTTGTGGGTCTAGAGATGGTGTAGGTGATGATGAAGAAGGTGTAGGTCATCCGTGAGAGGATTAGGATGACCCCGATCAAACAAATATCTTCCACAGATCGCTGTTATAGGCCCTTGGAGTTTGAGCCAGCAGACCACATTTTCTGGAGAGTGCCCCCATTATGATAATTGTAAAGATTTGGCCAGGGAGGAACGATATCTACAATGTTCATGAGGGCATTTGAGATTATGTAGAGGGTTTATGGGGCTGATCACTACCTTTCCCTACCCCCATAGCTAATGCATGTGCATGATGTCTTCCATGTGTCGCAGATGAAGAGATACTTGTATGATTCCACACATTTCATCAACTGGGGAGAGTTGGAAATTAAGTATGGGGACACCTTTGCAGAAAACCTGGTGGCCATAGAGGATTACTAAAAGAGGACCCTACATGGACAAACAATCCCCTTGGTTCAGATGATATGGAAAAATGAGTATGTGCAAGAGAGTTCCTTGGAGTAGGAGTCCCAAATGGGGGCTTAGTATCCCAAGTTATTTGTTATTTGTTATTTTCCAGGAAGAAAATATTGAAGTAGGAAATGATGTAGAGACATAGTTTTTTTCCCTGTAATTATTTTTTTAAAAAATATATACTTCTAGAGTTAGGTGTAGAGGCGACATGTGATTCGGAGGCATAGTGTGCCCAAATTAATTTTATAAAAAATATTAAATATATTTATTATTATGAGAATGAAGTTTCTTGAAGAGAATGAGATTAATATCAAACGAAATCTTGGATAAAAAAATTTGAGACCACAATTGAGTCTAGAAAGCATTGTTTTCCCTAGTCATTACCTAAAATAGGTCAGTGCGGGGAATTCAAACACCTCACACATTAGAGGTAAGATCAGTGGATTAATTAATTAATTTGTTTAAAATAAATTTAAATCCTATAAGAATAATTCCATGGAAATATTCCCAAGTTTATATTTATAATCCTGGGAACTTCAAATAGATTCTCTTTTCTTCTTCTATTAGCGAATCAAATCGTACAATGATCGAAATCTAGATCAGCGTAGATTAAGATGTAGTGGATTTAATGTCATCATCCAATCATTGGTGAGAATGTTCTTAAAATACAAATGATCCTATTTTCAGGTAGTACTCTACAATTTCTTTCTTACACCCTTTCCTATTAAATTTATTGAGTAGATCAATACCTTTCTTGGATCCTTTCCAATTTCATCCTTTGCATGCACTAGTGTATCAATTAAATTAGATTATTTGAAATTTTTTCTAACTTAGGATATCCCCATCTTTGATCATTGGCCAAGAAAACTTGGTAATGATATTAAAAACATCATTCTTGTGCCTTTCCCCCTCAATATCTTCACATTAATCACTGGTTAGACCACAAGGTCCTGGTTTGACATTTCTTGGTGGTATTGAACCTGATCAGACGCCCAGAATCATGATGGATTCTTGATAGAGGGATGGATATACGAATTAGGCACTGATATTTTATGGTTTGGGGTCATTTATGTTTATTTTAATGACCGAAGATCAAATTCCTGGTGGAGAAAGGTGTGGAGACACGCAGAACACATGATGGAACTCCCATGGGTCGATAGGATAAGATTTCCAGCCCCTAGATGGCCATAAATGATGAATGGTGGATAGATATTATAATATTGGGTGGAGATGACCCCCATAATGATGGGAATAATGAGTGAACTATTCATGTATTTTAGGACATGTTAGGGGATTGCGTGTTAGACTTTGGCTGGAGGTTGAAGGATCACTTTCCCTTGGTAGAGTTTGCATACAAAAATGACTACCACTCTTCTATCAGCATGAAATACTTTGAGGACCTATACGAGAGATATTTTAGGTCACCATTATGATGGAAAGAGTTTAGAGGGACATCACTTGAGGTTTCATAGATGGGGAAAGAAATGAAAGAGACGTTCTAGGTTATCTTTGAGTGGATGAGGTTTGCTCAGAGCAGACATGAATCATATGAAGATCATCATGTCATGACCTTGGAGTTTAAGTAGAGAGACCACATTTTCTTGAAGGTCTCCCCATGATATGGATTATGGAGGTTAATCTAGGGAGGAAATATATACTCTAGGTTCATCAAGTTGTTTGAGATTATGCCTAGGGTTGTCAAGATTTCTTATCACCTCACCCTACCACCACAACTGGAGAGTGCACGGTGTCTTGCATGTTTAGTAGATGAGGACATACACGCATGGCACCACACACATCATCAATTTGGGAAATATATAACTCAAGGATAGATCCACCTTTTCGATGCACCTTATGGAGATCAAGGATCAAAAATAGAGGAACCTACATGGGAAGACTATCCCCATGGTTCACATTTTTCGGTAGTATGAAAACATGTAGAAGAGTTCATGTGAGAGGGAGATCCAGATGCAGGCTTTGTATCCTAAGTTGTTTATTTAATTTTTCTTTTTAGAGATAAAAAGGTTGAATGAGGGAATGATGTAGAGACCTACTTTTTTCCTTGTAAGACATTAAATTATTTCTATATATATTTCTAGAGTTAGGGATTGAGATGATGTGAAATTACAAGGCCCGGTGGGCTCAAAATTATTATTTTTTAAAAAATATTAAAAACATTTATATTAGACACATCAATTTTATTAGAGAAAATTGGATAACTCTTAAAAGAAATATTGGATCTAAAATCCAAGACCACAATTGAGTCAGGAAT
The DNA here is from genome assembly GCA_963277665.1 of Viscum album. Taxonomy (NCBI): domain Eukaryota; kingdom Viridiplantae; phylum Streptophyta; class Magnoliopsida; order Santalales; family Viscaceae; genus Viscum; species Viscum album. Next base: position 1,710,189,756 of record OY728137.1, on the reverse strand, counting down.
GCATTGTTTACCCTAGGTGCGATGTAAAATAGGTCGGTGCAAGGAATTCATACACCTTGACCGTTGGCGGTACATTCAGTGGATAAATTAATTAATTTAATTAATTAATTAAAATTTTTAAACTAAATTTAAATTCTATAAGAATAATTAAATGGATATATTTCTAGGGTTATCCTTATATTCCTTAGATTTATCAAGGGCTTCTACTTCCTCATTTAAGTGGCGAACCAAATAAGACGACGATGAAACTCAAGATCATATCAGATTAGAATGCAGAAAACAGAATGTCGTAATTTAATTTTTGGGAAGTACGTTATTTAATGATTAATGATCCAATATATAGTTAGGACTCAAAAATTTCTATTTTAGTCCATTTTTGATTAAATTGATTGATCATATTGATCCCTTACTTGGATCTATGCCAATTTTGATCGATTGCATGTGCCTATGTACTGAAATTTAATTGTTTACTCAGTATTCTCACCTAGATTATACCTATTCTTGGTTTTTTGACAAGTAATATTGTCTAAATAGGGATAAAAATTTATTATTCTACTTTTACCCATCAATTTATCCCCGTTGTTTACCGGTTTGACCCTAGGATCCTGGTTCGATGTTATCGTGTAGTACGAAGCCCGATTGGACCCTCAGAATCATGGCAGATTCAAAAGTGATGGAAGGATCGATAATTTAGGTACAAATATAGAACATGTTCAAGTTATGGATGATCCATTTGATGACCCTTTGTTAAATACATGGGGGAAGAAGGATTGATGATGTGAAGGTTTAGTGACAAACCTAGGAGGATCAATAGAACTGATTTTCAGCCACCGAATGGCTGGAAATGACAGATCTAGCCTAGATATGATGATTATAGGCAGAAACAAGGATGAAATATAAGGAAAATATCTAATTCATGGCATAGGAAATGGATGTGGAAAACTATGAAAACCCTAACTACATTCCATGTACTGTTATGAACACACAACATGTTGCCCACTGGCTATTGTGGCTAGGGATTCAGAAGTTTAAAAGGCTAAGACAATGTGTAGCCCTCCTACATGACATATTCATCAATCCCAGATGAAAAATTCATGTGATAGATCACACAGCTGGGACCCTATGTGGGAGTACATGGCCATGTACCGAAGTACATGGACATGGGGTCAAGTACACAAACATGGTTAGGACACAGCCTGACCCCAGGTTGTTTGGACCCACCATGTAGTCCCCTTTCATGGCATATACTTATGAATGGATTGGTATACATGTATCTCTAGGGGCACAACTAGGTGGTGGAGCGGGACCACATGCAGTGTGGCCCCCCTCATGTGTTGTGTACCCCTTTTCTTCTTTTGAGGAAACTTCAATCTTCCCTATCCCCTTCATTTGGACTCAGATTTTTACCCATGAGTTGCCTATCCTAAGTGATTTTCTTTTTAGAACATGATGGTTCCCTTGGTTATGGATTTTTAGATATGATATGAAATGTTTCAGATTCAACGCCTACTTTAGGTGACATTTGATGAAGATAGTTCTTTGGCAGGATCATGAGAGGCTTCCTATAGAGTGTAACCCCCATCAGTTTGGGAGTGGGTCGTCTATAGTTAATTATGAGTGGAACCATCTATCAGATAGGGTTAGGGTACTAGATTAATAGAGTGGAACCCCCATGATGCACCAAGGCATGGGTCCTCAACCTATAGAGTGAGACCATAATCAACTTGGGCATGGGTCCTCTACCTTCTCAGTGGAAACCCCTTATAGGATAGATCATGGGTCCTCAACCTTTATAATTGAACCCCCCATCATCTTGGGAATGGGTCATCTACCGAATGAGTGGAACACCCAATCAATATTGGGTGTGGGTCCTCTTTGGATACTTATAGAGTGAAGCCCCTGATGCACTAGGGCACGGGTCCTCAAAAAATAATTAGAAATTGGAAGACCCAAAGTCACTACGGTGTGGGTTCTATACTTCTAGTTTTTTAATACTCCAATGTGTATCATAATGGCGACAAGTTTCTTTACATGAACAGTTACTTCATGGAAGATGCATGGGATGCAGGGTATCGTTTATGAACATTTGTAATTGTTGGCGACTCTTCTTCATGGGTTTAGCTATGATATAGAGATACCATTTCTCTATCATTTAGGATTATTTTACCAAGAAAATATATATTATTCTGTATCCATACATCTTTATTTAGTTACTCATCATCCATGGGTTGCAAAGATGAACGTGGTATGCCATGTGATTTCCATGTTTAGATTCTCATGGTTTCATGAGTCCACTCATGTCATTAAGGACCCAAAACCTATCCAATAGATGGTTTCTACTCTAAAGTAACTATAGAGGACTCTCGACTAAGATGATGGGTGGTTCCACACTATCGGAAGCCTCTCATGATCATTCCTAATCATTATCTTCATCAGACATCACCTAAAACATGCTTTATTCTTGGAAAATTTCACATAGTATATCAAAATTTAAAAAAGAGGGTATAATCACGTTATGTGAGAAAAACATAGGATGGACTACTCGTGAGCCAAAATATGAGTTCAAACAAAGGAGATATGGAAGATTGAAGTTTCCCCATAATGATCCAGGCAGTACATGACATGTGAGAGGACCCACAAGGTGTGTGGTCCTACTCCACCACCTGGTCATATCCCTAGAGGTACAAAGCTCCCAACATATGTATAAGTACATTCCATGAAGGTTTACTACATGGAATTCCCAAAGTATCTTGGATAGGGTTGTGTCCTTCCGTACGTGTCCTTGTACTTGACCCCATGTCTATGTAATTTGGTACACTACCATTTTCCTAGCTGTTTACTCCCACATGGGGTCCCTCCATTTTAATCCATCACATGGATTCTCAATCTTTATATGAGGTACACAATGTATTGGAGGGTTAAATTTCATACCATACTTATAAAATTCTGAAACCCTATCTACCACATCCAGGGGCTATACGCCATGTGTTCATCATGGTACACGATGTCTAGTGGGGGTTTTCACAGTTTTCCAGATCTGATTACCACACACTAAATCTGATATTTTCCATCCATTTTAGTCTTATTTTCACCTATAATCATCAGATATAGGCTATATCTATCATTTATGGAAATTCAGTGGCCGTAGTATCGGTACGATTGATCCTGATAGGGTCATCGCTCATCCCAAATTTCACCATTCCTTCAAACTCCACAGATTTGACTACCAATTTCTCAATGGATTGTACACAATCCAAAACCATTCTAGATCTATGACATATTCATCAATCCATCCATTTCTCATGAATCCTTAGAAATTCTGGGGGTTCGATCGGGCTCTGTACTGGCTGGAAATGCCAAACTGGGATCAAGAGGTCCAACCAGTGAAGAACGTGAATAAATTGAGGGGTATAAGAATAAGAGAAAAGGTTTAACCATCACCATCCAAGAGTCTATGGACAACAAAAAAAACAAGGACAATACAATTTATAAAATTTAATAAAAAATTAAATTTCTGTACATGGGTGAATGAAATTGGCTATAATTGGTGTAGATCCATGAAAGGAATCAATCTACTAAATCAATTTGATCAAAAAGGGTGTAAAAAAATTTATGAGTTTTACCTAGAGATTGTATTTTTTGTAATCATAGAATTATTTTCAAATGATTAAATGAATTCATTGCATTCACTGAATCCCAATCTGCTCTGATCTGAATCATTTTCAACATCTGACTTGATTCGCCAATGGAAGGAGGAAATAGAATCTCATGGTAGATCCCATGATTATGAGGATAACCCTAGGGACATATCCATGTAAGTATTATTATATAATTTTAGTTTAGGTTAAAGAAATTAATATAACAATTTAATTAATTAATTTATCCACTGAACATACTTTTATTAGATGAGGTGTCTGAACATCCCAAGTTATTCTATTTTTGGTCACACATAGGGTAAAGTGCATGTTTTAGAGTCAACTGTGATCTCATATTTATGATCTAAGCTTCCTTTTAATAGTTATACAATTTTATTTAAGAAACTACACACACATAATTTAAAATATATTTAATATTTTTATAAAATTTATTCCAGGAACACTGGGCCTGGGAATCACACATCGTCTTAGTGCCTATCTATTTAAATATATATATAAATATTTAAAAGTCTTATAATAAAAAAACAAGTCTCTACATTATTTCTAATTTTAATCTTTTCATCCTTGAAAAAAAAATTAATAAACAACTTGGGATAATGAACCTGAATTTGGTTCTCCTGCTCATAGGAACTCTCTTACACATTTCCGTGCAACCACAACACATGATCCAAGGGGATGTCCTATCCATGCATGTTCCTCTACTTTCGATCCTCAGTCACCATTAGGTGTTTCATAAAGGTTGATCTATCCCCAATGTACATCTCTCTCCAGTTGATGATGTGTGTGGGGTCATGAATATATCTCCTCAGTTATGACACATGGAATATGTTGTGCACTCGCTACAACTGTGTGGGTAGGGAGAGGTGGTTAGAAACCTCACCAACCCTATGCATGATATCAGGAGGCCCGATGAACCTCTGGGATAATTTTTCTCCTTGGATGAACCTTTACAATCCTCATTATTGGGAGAATCTCTATAAAATGTGGTCTCCCTTCTCATAATCATAGGGTCTATGATGACTGTAAGAACCCAGTTTTTGCTTCAGAAGACTTTGGAATATTCTTGATGTTATTCCAGTGCAGCGCCCTCAGATGGTGTGCGATTCTGAGCCCCAGAGGGGCCGGAAATAAATTTTCAGTGCTTTCACACTAGAAACGCCAAATAAATGGGATAAATAATAAACGGTGATTCAGGTTAGATATATGAGTGTACGGATGGGTCCGGAATGGGGTGTTTACCCTAGGAACGATATAAAACTTGTCGGCGCCAGACGTTTGGACACCTCTCTCACTTTCAGAACATTAAAAAGATAATTAAATTAATTAATTAATTCGTTTAATGGTGAAATTCTAGTACCTCTTAAACGGTGGCTCAGATGGAAAAAATGAGGGCATCGTTGAGTTCGGAGCATGTTGCTTACCCTATGAGGGGTGTAATCTTCATGGGCGCGGGCCGTTTGTAAAAAATGGCCTCAGGGGCATTTTCGTAATTTGGCGACCCCGAGTGTCAAATTTAATAACTTTTTAATGGGGCCTCAGATTGAAATTCTGAGACAGCCTCTGTGCTCTGGAGGTGGTGTTTACCCTAGGAGAGGATTAACCTTGACCCCGTCGAGAGTTTCGGATGCGGGCAAATTTTGAGGTTTTAAATTAATTAAGAATTTAATTAATTAATTTTCATTAAATAAGCCCTCAACCAACCCTTCTCCCTTATTCACCCTCTAGAGGAAGGCAGAAACCAAAGGAGATCTCTCAATCTCCTCTCCTCTCCAAGGTGGTGCACGGCTGGCGGATCGTCGTGAAGCGACGGGCCTAGCCCTCGAGGTAGGATCTTGTTCGTTTTTGTTTTCCAGCACCCTTTCACCCAAAGTTTGGATTGTCTAAATTCTGATTAATTTCAATAAAATCACATAAACTATTAGTTCATATTTTTAGCTTTTTGTCTCATTTTACGGATTCAAAATCCGAGTTACGAGCGAACCATAATCGATCGTCAAAGATCAGGTGTTGAAGGGGGTTTCCGGCGGTTTTGGGGTGGCCCGGCTCGGCGGAGGCGGCTGCGCGGCTCGGTCGAGGCGCTTTGGGCAGGTATCGGCCGGTGGGAGCGAGCGACAGGGGAGCACCCGATGGGGTGCGCGGCGGCGACAGGTGTTGAGGCTGGGGGTCTGCAGCGGGCGCCGGTAAGGCGCGGCACACGGGCGACGAGGCGACCGACCCTCCTGGCCGGGTTGACGATGCGACAACAGGGGGTCCTTGGGACCCCGCGGCAGGCAAGGCCCACCCTCAGAGGGTCTTTGTGGTAAAAAGGCAAGCCGGACCGGCTTGCTGCTGGTCCGGTCTTGGAAGGTCGGCCCGCGACCGCGGGCCGGTTCAGGAGAGTGGGCCGGTCGAACCGTCCTGGCCCACTAAAGTTCGTTTTTTAGATTTTAAACGGCTGTAAAAGTTATCCCGGGTGTCAGATTCGCGCGCCGTCAGTCGAAACATGTTCCTTGGAACGAAGAGAATATTTTGAAATGGTTTCAAGGAATTTTAATTCCCAAAACGTCGGTCTCGGAGGTGCAAAATGTCTTTAAGTGAATTGAAATTTTCTTCGGGGGATCTTGTTTTGGACGGCGCGGACGGGTCCGACATCCGTTTCGAGCATCGTCAGTGGTTTTGGGACCCTGAAAATAGGGCGAAGCTTTCCAGGGTGTTTTCGGGCATTGAGGCTGAAGTTGAGGCGTGGGCCCCACGACCCGTCTTTCGAGATGAGTGCAGCGTTTCATGACTTTTTCATTGGACGTCCGTTCGGGGCGTGCGAGCAGTCGTTTTTGGGTGTTTTTCTGAAAGAATTGCAATGGAACAATCTGCCCGCTCTAATTCGGCATGATGGTGCGGGCCCCAAGAGGTTCGTTTGGGCGTTGACAGTGATTTTCCATCTCTATAACCAGGCAACCATTTTGGACAATTGAATAGTCCATTTCGTGTAATTTTTCGAGAGGATCACAACGGTGCGATCCGTTCATTGAGTTTTGGGACCGGGATGTGAGTCCCACGTAACACCGCTCATGAGAGGTGCGCTAGAATGCATCTTTTTATTTGGATATCCGTTCCACTCAAGTGAGTAGTCCTTTTGACGTGTTTTCCCGAGGGGATCAGAATGGTGCGATGCGCCCAACTGTTTTCGGGGCTGAGGCTCAGGATCACGGGATGTCGTTCGTGCGTGAGGCGGTGTTGGTGACGTTTCCGTTGGATATCCGTTTGAGGTGAGTAAGTAGTCTATCTCGCATTATTTTCTTCAAGGATTACAAAGGTGTAATCTGTTCAGGAGAGCGAAGCCTCTTACGTGATCTTATTAAATGTGGAATAAAAGGTGCTTTGGCGGTGGTTCATCCTACCATGTTTGTAGGGGACCCTTGGTGTGTGATCGCGCACTCTTGGGAGAGTGATGTAAATGATTCATAAGATGTGGTTGGTCGTGACTGGGCCTTTGAGGTGGAGTTGTTACGTTCATGCTTTCGCGTTGACATTGGGTGCCATATGCATGATAGCCTTTGGGCTGGAACATGGTATACTCTGGGAGTATATGGGAACACTTGGAGGTACATGTGGTTGTTTATACCTGAGAATATTTGTGCGTTCAGTTGGGGTTGACTTGGGGTCACATGTCGTGTGGGCCCCATGTGCGTGTCGTGTTCTACTTTTTGTACTTTTGACCTCTCGCGATGTAGAGGGTTCCTCAGTTCTTGACTTTTGACCAGTAGAGTTGAGTTTTCCCCTAGTCCTCTTCTCGATGGTTTTGACCAGTATGGTTTAGTTTTCCCCTGGTTCTATTCTCATTTGGTCGGCAGAGATGGTTCATTTCCTCTATTTCATCAGCTGTGAGGGGTTTCAGTACCGTGCCCTTTCACCGGACTGCGGCGCCGTTTGCGACTACGAGTGTTCGTACAGTGTGGGTGTTTTCCCCACTTTCTGGGATGAGTTGTCTCAGTCCGCTTCGACAGTGACTCATCAGATTGGAGGGTGATCGCCCTGAGAGGCCTGGGGAGTTTCTCCCGTTCTTCCGTGTTCCCTGGTAGAGTTATTGTGGATTCAGTGTGACCAAAACTTTATGTGGGCACCGATCCTCTACATAGGAGGTTATTTCTAGCAGGGCTAAGGTTGTTTCCAGCAGGGATGAGGTTGTTTCCAGCAGGGCTGAGGTTGTTTCGAGCAGGGCTCGCCAGTTGTACCATCTAGTAGGGATGGCCAAAGTAGTTCCGGGTTTACCTCCAACGGGGCTGGGCTGCAGTCCTCGATGCTGGTCTTACCTCCAGCTTGGATTGGCAGTGGTCCCCGATGTCGGGCTTACCTCCAACGGGGCTGGGCAGTGGTCCCTGATGCCGGGCTTACCTCCAGCTAGGCGGGGCAGTGGTCCCCGATGCTGGGTTACCTCTAACTGGGCTAGGCAGCGGTCCCATCCCTGACATTAGCCGAGTCACCCTCCAGTGGATTACCCTGTTATGGGACTGGGCAGTGTGGAACCTGTCGACTCTTACCGAGTCTCCCTGTAGTTGGAACCCATTGACTTCTAGGGACCTTCTAGAGGGGCTGGGCAGGGGGTCTCCTATCGACTTTGAGGATACCTCTCGATTGTGGGGCAGTGACGAGTTGTGGATTGACGTTCCCCCAGAACTCTAAAGTATGAGGAGCGCTTTCCCCACTGAGACACGTCCTTGTGACGCGACCTAAAACTGTGCGGGCGAGTCAGTGCCGCCCAAAGAGGATAGTGTCGAGGTGTGGTGATTGATCCCTTGACTTGTAGTTTGGGGCAGATGTGCAGGATGCTGGGCATCGATCTTGTTACTTCTGGGAATGTTGGCGACTCATTTTCTTGGGCTGAGCTATGGGATGGAGATCCCCTTACCATCTTGTTTGGGCGTCTTGATTGAGTATATTGACTTGTATATACCTTGTTCTAGTACCCACTTCTTGGTCTTGGTTACTCTCCCTCCAGGAGAGGTGAAGACGCATGGGGTATGCCACGTGCTTTCCGTGTCTAGCTTATCGTGGTTGGACGAGTCCACTCTCCTGCTATAGGTAGCGAAGAATTGATGATTAGTTCATCTTCTCACCTTTTCTATCTCCTTGTGTTTGGATGAGTCTACTTCCTTTCTCTTTTTGGGTTGAGCTGGACTCTTTACTACACTTTCAGTTGTACTCCTTTACTTTCCCAGTTCGATCTACTGCTCACCCGTCGGTACCTCCTTTGTTGCTCCCTCGAGCCTTCGGGGTATCCTACTGAGTATTTTTAAACTCACCCCTGCTTGGGATTTTCCCACACTTGGTGTGCCCTTGTAGAAGACGGACAGGTTGGTCATGACTTCAGTGGAGCATAGGCGTTCGGGAGCTTGGACCGTGTGTGGTGGTCGTAGTCGGGTTCCAGGCGGGGGACCCCTTCCAGCTGTTTTTTTTCTTTTATTCACCTATTGCCGGGTTTTGGCACTTTTCTGGTTGGGTGCGTGTTTTTCCCTTTTTCCTTTTCTGTTTACCTTCAGCTTACTTTGTACTGTTAGAGGTCGATGCACTCTTGTGGTTTATTTATAGCAGTTTCCCTTTACTTTACTTGTCTTTTCTCTTTTACTATTCACTTTTTCATTGAGTGTGCTGCATGTGTGTGTGTACAGGTACTCAGGAAAAGGCCTCCTCGAGTTGTTTAGCCTTCAACACTTGTCTCCAACCCCTGGCCTATGGAGGCGGGCTTGGGGTAGTTGCCGCTCGAGCCCGAGTAGGGTCAGGTCGTGAAAAAGTCTTATCATAGGTGGTTCTTTCCTTGGGACACTGTTCGGACGTCCCTAAAGTAAAAGGAATTGGTTGGGATTTAGGGAAACAATTTTAACATGTCTCGAGAGTGGCTCTCAGGCCAGGGAGTCCAGTGATGGTGCGGCGACCAACATATCCATTCACTAGGACCTTGATTACCCGCTTGTCGACTCACCTTGCTGAGACACTTTTTGCAAGGTAAATTGGTTTGTGCATCACATAGGATTGAGTCTTTGACTGTCCTTATTGAGTCAGCTCCCCATTGTTGTCACTGTTATATACATATATGCTCATCTAACCGTGGCACTCCTTGATAATATTCAGGATGTTTCCGTGAAGACAGCCATCCAGGATACCAGCTTTGGTTCGTGACGATGACCCTATGAGATATGAGGCCTCAGTCTAGGAACCATCATGTGAGCCCCTTTCTTTGGGTTGGCCGGTAGAATCACCCTCACCTGTTGAGCAGCAGACAGCTTCAGCAGAGCAGACTGAGCTTGAGCACAGGTTGAGCGCGCTCCAGGAGTTCCAGTGGCAGGGATCGCTGAGGTTCAGTGGTGAGCCAGACCCTCAGGCAGTAGAGGTTTGGCTCGAGGTAGTGGTTCTCCTTTTCAGGCTTGTGCAGACGCCAATAGATCAGAGAGTGTCTTTGGCAGCCAACCTTTTCCCCTCTTGCTTGAGCTCCATTTGGATTCAGGTGCTCCTATAGTTTCAGCAGGGAGGGATGGCGGTGGCCGAGTACACATCTAGTTTTGTAGACCATGCACGATTTTACCCAGATTTGGTTGATGAAGACAACATCCGATCGCGAAAGTTTGCGTAGGGTCTCCGCCGAGAGATTCATGCTGTCATAGTACCCTTGGATATTTCCACATATGTCGGGGTGCTAGAGCAGGCGCTGGTGGCAGAGAGCTTTCTGTCATGCTCTAGAGTTGGTGGTGGCAGCAGGCACGTTGGAGTTTAGATGTCAACCGCAGCTAGTGGGCGTCAGCAAGCATAACCTCGACGCATGTGGATTTCTGACAACCGGACTCAGGGGCGTGATCGTACACCACAGTGGCGTCGGAGGGCACCAGTGCAGCCCAGAGAGAGTCGGTGTTGTGCTTGCGATGGATGAGGTCACCTGGCACGGGACTGCCCGACCAGGCATACAGAGAGCTTCGGGTGTTGGCCTGTGGGAGCAAGTGGTAGGATAGCACCCTCAGGGGTGCATGGTGGCAGTAGGTGTTGAGGCCGGGGGTCTCCAACAGGCGCTGGCGAGGCGCGGCACGCGGGCGACGAAGCGGCCGGCCCTCCTGGCCGGGTTGACGCGGCGACGACAGGGGGTCCTCGGGACCCTAGGGCAGGCAAGACCCACCCTCAGCGGGTCTTTGTGGGAAAAAGGCAAGCCGGAACGACTTGCTTCTGGTCCGGCCGTGGAAGGCCGACCCGCGACCGTGGGCCAGTTCAGGAGAGTCGGCCGGCCGAACAGGCCTGGCCCACTAAAGTTTGTTTTTTTAGATTTTAAACGGCTGTAAAAGTAATCCCGAGTGTCGGATTCGCACGCCGTCAATGGCAACGCGTTCCTTGGAACGAAGAAAATATTTTTAGATGGTTTCGGGGAATTTTAATTCCCGAAACGAGGGGCTTGGAGGCGCAACACGTCTTTAAGTGAATTGACATTTTCTTCAGGGGATCTTGTTTTGGACGGCGCAGACGCATCCGATTTCCGTTTCGAGCGTCGTCAGTGGCGTTGGGAATCGGGCGCTAGGGCGAAGCTTTCCATGGTGGTTTCGGGCATTGAGGCCGAAGTTGAGGTGCAGGCCCCACAACCCATCTTTCGAGCTGAGTGCAACTTTTCACGACTTTTTCATCGGACGCCCGTTCAGGGCGTGCGAGCAGTCATTTTTGGGTGTTTTTCCAAGGGCATTGAAATGGCGCAATCTACCTGCACTAATTCGGCATGATGGTGTGGGCCCCATGAGGGTCTTTTGGGTGTTGACGGTGATTTTCCATCTCTATCACTGGGCGACCTTTTTGGACAAGTGAATAGTCCATTTCGTGTAATTTTTCGAGAGGATCACAACGGTGCGATCCGTTCTTGTGTTTTGGGACTAGGATGTAGGTCCCATGTAGCACCGCTCGTGTGCGGTGCGCCGGAATGCATCTTTTTCTCCGGATATCTGTTCCACTCAAGTGAGTAGTCCTTTTGACGTATTTTCCTGAGGGGATTGCAATGGTACGATGCGCCCAACTATTTTCGGGGCCGAGGCTCGGGATCACAGGACGTCGTTCGGGCATGAGGTGGTGTTGGTGATGTTTCCGTCGAATACCCATTTGAGGCGAGAAAGTAGTCTATCTTTCATGTTATTCCGCGAGGATTACAAAGGTGTAATCTGTTCAGGCGAGCAGAGCCTCTTATGCGATCTTATTAAATGTGGAATAAAAGGTGCTCTGGTGGTGGTTCATCCTACCATGTTTGTAGTGGACCCTTGGCGTGTGATCGCGAACTCTTGGGAGAGTGATGTAAATGATTCATAAGATGTGGTTGACCGTGCCTGGGCCTTTGAGGTGGAGTTGTTATGTTCACGCCTTCGCGTTGACGTTGGGTGTCGTATGCACGATAGCCTTCGGGCTAGAATGTGGTATACTCTAGGAGTATATGGTAACGCTTGGAGGTACATGTGTTTGTTTGTACCTGAGAACTTTTGTGCGTTCGGTTGGGGTTGACTTGGGGTCACACGTCGTGTGGGCCCCATGTGTGTTCCGTGTTTTTCTTTACGTACGTTTGACCTCTCGCGATGTAGAGGGTTCCTCGGTTCTTGACTTTTGATCAGCAGGGTTGAGTTTTCCCCTGGTTCTCTTCTTGATGGTTTTGACCAGTAGGGTTGAGTTTTCCCCTGGTTCTGTTCTCATTTGGCCAGCAGAGATGGTTCATTTCCTCTGTTTCCTCAACTGTGAGGGGTTTCAGTACTGTTCCCTTTCACCGGACTGCGGCACCGTTTGCGACTACAGGTGTTTGTACAGTGTGGGTGTTTTTCCCAATTTCTGGGATGAGTTGTCTCAGTCTGCTTTGACAGTGAATCAATGGATTGGAGTGTGATCGCCCTGAGAGTATTGAAGAGTTTCTGTCATTCTTCCATGTTCCCTGGTAGAGTTGTCGTGGATTCGGTGTGACCAACACTTTACGCAGGCACCAATACTCTACCTAGAAGGTTGTTTCCAGCAGGGCTGAGGTTCTTTCCAGTAGGGATGAGTTTGTTTCCAGGAGGGATGAGGTTGTTTCCAGCAGGGCTGAGGTTGTTTCGAGCAGGGCTTGCTAGTTGTACCATCCAGTAGGGATGTCCAGAGCAGTTCCAGGTTTACCTCCAGTGGGGTTGGGCAGTGGTCCCCGATGCCGGGCTTACCTCCAGCTGGGCTGGGCAGTGGTCCCCGAAGCCGGGCTTACCTCTAGTAGGGATGGGCAGTGGTACCTGATGTCGGGCTTACCTCCAGCTGGGTCGGGCAGTGGTCCCCGATGCCGGGTTACCTCCAGCTGGGCTGGACAGTGATCCTGTCACTGACATTATCCAGGTCGCCCTCTAGTGGATTACCCTATTACGGGACTGGGCAGTGTGGCACCCATCGACTCTTACCGGGTCTCCCTGTAGTGGGAACCCGTTGACTTTAATGGACCTTCCAGCGGGGCTAGGCAGGGGGTCGCATGTCGACTTTGAGGAGACCTCTCGACTATGGGGCAGTGACGAGTTGTGGTTTGACGTTCCCGCAGAACTCTCAAGTATGAGTAGTGATTTTCCCCACCAAGTCGCATCCTTGTGACGTGACCTAAAACCATGCGGGCGAGTCATTTCCGCCCAAAGCGGATAGTGTCGAGGTGCGGTGATTGATCCCTTGACTTGTAGTTTGGGGCAGACGTGTGGGATGTTGGGCATCGATGGTGTTACTTCTGGGACTGTTGGAGACTAATTTTCTTGGGCTGAGCTAGGGAATGGAGATCCCCTAATGATCTTGTTTGGTATTCTTGATTGATCATATGGACTTGTATATACATTGTTATAGTACCCACTTTTGGGCTTGGTTACTCTCCCTCCAGGAGAGGCGATGACGCGCGGGGTCTGCCACGTGATTTCCGTGTCTATCTTCTCGTGGTTGGACGATTCTACTCTCCTGCTATAGGTAGCGAAAACTCGACGAGAATTTCATCTTATCACCGTTTAGAGGTCCTTGTGTTTGGACGAGTCTATTTCCTTTCTCTTGTTGGGTTGAGATGGACTCTTTATTTCACTTTCGGTTGTACTCCTTTACTTCCCTTGTTCCATATACTGCTCACCCATCAATACCTCCTTTGTTTCTCCCTCGAGCCTTTGGGGTATACTACTGAGTATTTTTATACTCACCCATGCTTGGGATTTTCCCACACTTGGTGTGCCCTTGCAGACGATGGACAGGTTGATCCTGAATTCAGTAGAGCATAGGCGTTCGGGAGCTTGGACCGCGTGCGATGGTCGTAGTCGGGTTCCAGGTGGGGGACCCCTTCCAGCTTTTTTTCTTTTGTTCACCTGTTTCCGGGTTGTGTCACTTTTCTGGTTGGGGGCGTGTTTTTCCCTTTTTCCTTTTCTGTTTACCTTCAGCTTACTTTTTACTACTAGAGGCCGATGCACTCTTGTGGTTTATTTATAGTAGTTGACCTTTACTTTACTTGTCTTTTCTCTTTTACTCTGCACCTTTGCATTGAGTGTGCTACGTATGTGTGTGTACAGGTACTCAGGCAAATGCCTCCCTGAGTTGTTTAGCCTTCTGCGCTTGTCGCCAACCCCTGGCCTATAGAGGCGGGCTTGGGGTAGTTGCGGCTCGATCCCGGGTATCGTCGGGTCTTGACAATGATAATATGTGTATGATTTCTATCTTCTATAGTCCATAATCATCTACTCATTGAAGACCTAGATCTTCTTCATTGTGATCGGAATCATCTCTAAACCCACAAGAGATGTCTCACTTATCTCTATCTAGCATAAGGGTGACCTGCATGGTATCTCGTAGAGGGAATAAAAAGTTTCCATGATGATGGTAGAGTTATATCTATTGTTATACAAAAACTCTACCTAGGTCAAGTGATCCAACCAAATTTTGATGAAGTATATCATGCAATACCTCATCATATCCTCTAACACTGAGATAGTGCACTCAGTCTTCCCATCAGTCTAGGGGTGAAAGGGTATAATCATCCTCATTTGGGTCCTAAATGAATCCTGCCAGACTCTATAGAATCATAACATAAACCACACATCACAATCTAATAAAATCGTTGTGGGAAACTCATTAAAGTGATTGATTTCCTATATGTACAATTTCTTCAAATTCTCTATTGAACTCTTCTCCCAAATAAAAAGGAAGCGTGATGACTTTGTCAGTCGGTCAACTATCACTCAGTGTGTGTCATGGAACTTTGTTATCTGAAAAATATCTATCACAAGGTATATGGATATGCGGTCCCATTTACACTTTAGGATCTCAAGGAGATACAACAAACCTTCCAGGACTTAGTACTTAGCCATGAACTATTCACAAGTGAGGGAGAGAGAGATGAACTCAACAATACTCCATCTCATGATGGAAAACAAAAATTGCCGATGAAGGTCTCTATACATCATTCCCACTTCAAGATTTACATCAAGGTGTGAAGTGTGGGACTCTCACATCACCTCCTCCAAAATCATGACTGGAACCATCATCCATACCTAGAAAAATATGATATGATTCCCTCCTTCAAAATATCCATATGGTGAATTCCCCCTATATATCTTGTCATGTAAGACCCCATAATCAATATATTCTAGTTGGGACTCTATAACATGACCGTGAAGAGGATGAGTCAATACCATCGACTGTAGAAAATATGTACCCTTCTCCTCCACCAAGTTTATCTTCAAGGAGGACAACTTTTCTGAAGCCACAAGCACTAAGTGATACTGATATTCCTACTAAGGTAATATACTACTACTTTCCCCTTATCTAGAGTATAAAATATCTCAAATTCTTTGTCCTATAAGAAATCCAACCAAAACTGCTATCTCATTATTCAGTCTCTCTTGGTGAAGACATACCTAAGGCTCTGATGGTCTGAGTAAACCAAAAAGGCACTCTCATAGAAGGTAGTGCCTCCACATTATTAGGAAGAAGACTACTGCTTATAGCTCTAGATTTTGAATCACACATGGGGTCTCAACTTCCTCGACCCATATATGATAACTTCCTACCACCGTGTCAACATGTAGCTAAGACCATCTTATATACCATCACAGTACACTACATATTCCACATTCTCTCACTTGTCAACCTCAGCCTCAACTCTTTTAAGGACCTCTGGAACTACTTAGATCAGATAAATGGATTCCCTTTCTATGTGAATGTTGTATAAGGGGTTACACTCCTGAAGAAGTCTTCTACGAACCACTTCTAGTACCCTACCAAGCCTAGAAAGCTATGTACCTTTGACATGCTCTTGGGTGGTTCCCAAAAAAGAACTACATTTATGATTGTTGGTTCCATGGCCAAACAATGCTCAGAAAACTATTTCCTTAGAAAGTGAACCTCATGCATCCATAATTGGAACTTTGATAGTTTACCATAAAGCTAGTGCTCTCGAAGAAAATCTATAACCATCCTCAAGTTCTCTTCATGTTACTCCTAAGATATATAGAAAATGAGTATCACTACTATAAATGTACGATATATCCACAGACCTATAGTCATAGTTTTATAGGTTTGTGGATATAGCCTATTTTTAGGCACATTTAATTAAAAAATTGTGGCAAAATGTTTTCCTCAGTTTTTTTTACAAAACCTATTAGGATTCTCCCATCATCCCCCGATCAACCCTCCGTACATGTTGGGATCCTCCTCCATCCTCCCCTAATTGATTGTCCACCCTCAGCCTGTCATGGTGACCCTCCTTTCATGTCAACCCTCCTCTCAATCTGAGACCCTCCCCTCACGGCGGTTCCCTCCTCCTCCATCCTCCCCCGATCGACCCTCCAACCTCGACCTCTCACGGTGACCCTCCTCTCACAGTGACCTCCTCTTGATCTGCGACCCTCCTCTCACAGAACAGCCCTACTCCTCCATCCTACCCTGATCTATGACCCTCCTCTCAGGACGACACCCTCCTCTTTAATCCTCTCATAATCCATAACCCTCCTCTTAATTTTTCAGCTTCAAGTTATCGATCTCATTGAGATCCAAGATGATTCCCTATACTTTTATTCTCCATTCATTATTATTTTATATTCTTAGGGAGTATATGGTATTTGGATTCCTTATCATTTGTCGTGTTCTATTTTTTTAGTCAATAAGAGTTTTTTGTACATATTATATGGATCTTCATGTTCTTGGAAGTGTGACCATTATTCATTCCCTTCTCTCACACTGTGATTTTTTGATGCATCATTTTAGGTTATGGATTAAAAACTTATCCATTATTTTTATTTTAAATTGTGTAATTTGTAATACTTTGTCTCTATTAAGAAGATCATTTGGATTAACATAATAAAAATAACAAATTAAACCAAATTAATTTAATTTAAAATAGGTGAATAATATGAGCATAACATGAATTCATGATATTGATATATGTTGAAGATTCTTGATTGAAATTTCTGATATATAGAAATTTTTGATTGTTGTGGAAGTATTTGATTCAACTACCATATTTCATTAACCACCTAAATTTGGTAATAAACTTGTAAGATGGAAATATGGAATTATTATGTTATTTTTTATTCTTTGTATTTTGAATTAAATGTAAGTATGATAAAAGGGGAAATTGATTGATGTTTTTTTAGTGGATTTCATTTAGGTGGATTCGAGTCACCATTGAAAAAGGATTACATGTGTATGAATAGGTATGGATATACATATATAAGTTCCCCCTTTATATATATATTCACTCATGGTAGTATGAATATATATATTGGGTATAGGTGTGCTTATATATAGATATAAAAAATGCATACATGTGTAAGTGTAATGGGGTATATGCAAGTATAAACATATATCTAAGGACCCATTGTGCATATTTGGCCATAAAAATATGTACATAGGGGCTAGGTGTCCTTATATATATATATGTGTGTAGTTTCATATCCATTAGAGAAGAAAAAATGGAATATTCGAGTTGTCATTGTCAAAAGCAAACACGCCTTGAGGTTGAGGTAGGGTCCCTCTCCAAGAATCTTTAATTAAAGAATGTTTTAAATTGAATTTATTTTCCTTCTTAATTATGAATGTTTATATTAAATTGAAATTATTGTAAAAGTTTTAGTTAAGATAATTGATTCGTTTGATAAACAATTCATGGTTTTGTAAGAAAACCCCTCCAACGGTGGTGCACTGTCTGCGAAAACTCACAGTGGTATACCTTACTTGAAATTATTACATTGATGTTTTCATTATACTTGATGTAATTGTTAGTCATAAAGAACACATCATAATTTACCCATTTATATCCCTGTTGGGGGTTGTCCTATTTTTATTAAAATATTTGTTTGAACCAAAACACCCTCTAAGTGTCATTAGACGTTTAAGATGGAATTTCCCAAGTAGGCTAGTGCTATAATGACCAAGTAACTACTAAGTGAATAATATGATTTGGATGGAATAAATTCACATGGAAGAAAGCCTTTCCCTGAGTTTTTTAATTGAGAGGACCTTATTAGAATAAGATTAATAGTTATGATTGTATTAAGTGACATGTATCTGAGTGTTTTTCTTTGCTTTGACTTGCATTAAGTGGTTGAAGTGGAATGAAATGTAGAGGGTGGAACAAGGGGTGCATGGGGTGGGTTGGGGGTGTGGGGTGGGTAGGGTGGATGGGCAGGTGGATTGTGCATGGGAGGGGGTATAGGGTAGGTGGTAGGAGGTGTGTTGGGGTTAGGGGGAGGGGGTGTGCAGGGGAGGGGACATGGGGAGGGTGTGTGCATGACAAGTGTGAAAAGGCTATTCCCAAATTTTAGGCATAAAAATGACATTATTTCAGTATAAAATATTATAAAACTAATCACTCTATGTGTTATAATTAGGTTTGGAAAGGTGAATTTCCAATCATGGGTCACATCCACTTGTTTTCTACTGACCCACTAATTTAAGATACTGATGGAATGTTTATAGAATTCCAGGTCTTCTATAATAGTTTAGTGACATGAAGATATCTATCTAATCAGTATGAGACTTAACTGTCATCATGGTTTTTTATGCTAATTTTCCAATCACTTTAATATAATTTCCTTCTTCTATTCTAGATGAGAATAAATCTATAATGTGAGGGTTGAATTTATTAATCCCACAAAATCAAAGACATAGATCTCCTATTCTCTAGATGTAGATAATTACAAGATGGAATTACATTGTAGTATTTTTCCTTTATTATTTTGTTGAAATACTGAAAGACATTGTTTTTCTCTAGACACCACTTTTAGTGTTGAACCATATCTAGTAATGAAATTATTTGGTTTCTTTAATCCCTCTAATTAAGATATATAACTTGATCTATCTCATATATAATCTCTCTAACTACTCTATCAAGTTATTTATATCCTAGAAACCATCCACTTTTGTCTAAGATATGGAATGAATTCACCTTCTCTAGATTTTTCACAATAATTATAGGAATTCTATATGGTTTTAGTATAGTTAAACAAATTTCTTTAATTCACATAAATTCTCTAAATATTTCTCTACAAAGAGATACTTTTTACCTCTACATTTTGATGGTATTTCTTGTGTGGTCTTCCAAAAAAATTTAGGTCAACACCTCGATCATTCCCTTTTATCTTTATTTCAAAACTTAACCATATTTATAAATTTGGTCATATATTCATTATCCATGGAAGTTATTTTTTTCAATAATGAGATCCATGAAATTTTGTTAATTATCATATTTAATTCTCACAAAAATTTCAACATTGTTACTCTAATGTCTGAACATGGAATGGAGCTTCTCTTATCAAAACATACCACTCTTTACAGAAAAATTCCTATTGAAATTACCAACACCACACTCATTAGGTGGTTTTGGTTGTAGATCCAAAACATCAAACACCCAACACACCCAATTCCATAATGCATGGTTCCTCCATCATCTCTCTTTAACACAACTTACTAGAGTCTACCAGGGTGAACAACATTCCCATAATAGGCCTCCCTATTTCCCATAGGTATTTTAGAAATGTACTATGGTGTTTACCATAAAAGGGTCTCATCCAGGTGCACATTTTTTCATCTTTAGGCCATCCAAGAGATTTAGTAATCTTATATTCATTGTTATTTCTTCGACTATAGACTCCAAAATTATCATGATTACACTATTTTATAAATAATTTAAATGGAAAATTACATCCATGAGTTGTATCGTGACATGGGGAAAAATACTATCCACTTTCTATCCACTATGAGAATGGTCTATATCCTCTATGGGGTGGTCTTCCTCTCTTTGTTGATACTATATTTCTTAGTCCCACGTTAGACTTTAGTGAAGACATCCACTGTTTCATCACTCAATTTGTTACATATACCAGCTTTTAAAGTCTTGTGGTACTAACCTATACCAAAACCACTAGTTCTGGAATACTACATGGTTCCACCTCTCAATAGGTTCTTATTTCCCTATAACAGAACCACTTTTTACTAGAACCACATTCTCTATTCAGCACCCAATACTAGTTTCAGTTGATAAGTCTCCTAAGATATGACCACGAGAGTTATCTTATTCTTCTCTACTATCCTTGTATTTTTCTTGATAAAATATTTTTTTTGTTTTTTTGAATAGATTTCACATACATAAATCATGAAATCAAATACATGATTGCAATGATTGAAATTAAAATATTCTTGGAAACTATTTTTTTAACCTACAGTTCAATCAACATTGGTGTGTTCATTGAGATATAATTTGTGCCAAATAAATGTTGGATAAGATCAATTCAATTAGTGGATTTTGAAGAATATGGAAGTCAGATGTTCCAATAAAGACACATCATCATCCCCAACCTACTCTCATTTAGTAGGAAAACAATATTCAAAAACCATTTACAATAATTTCATAGTGTCTATTAGACACTCACCTACCCCAGCGCAACACCACCCCACACTATTCTCTAAATATACAACCCAATCCCATATTCCCATCATCACCACTTTCATAAAATTACAAATTTTACTCAACTTGGAAGGACTAAATAATTCAAATAGAACTACCACCTTTTCATAGATTATAAATTACTTGATACAATTTTATCTTCCAATTTAGATGATCACAAAACCTGACCTCCTCCATTGGTTTTTTTGATGATATTTCAACATTATTGAATTTATATTCCTATTTAATTCCAAGATAGAGGAAAAACGTACTCAATGAGAATATTAATTTTAAGAAATGTTCTATTTGTCATACCTATTGAAGCCTAACATTGGAAGTGATGTTTTTAATCACTAATTTAAAAAGATGTATTATCTTCTTATAATCGACTTCTTCCTCAAATAGATTTTAAAACTTCAACCAGTGATCCAATAATCACCCATTTAGATTTCATTTCAAATTTCCCCTTAACATACAAACTAGCCACACAACCAAACATGCACCTCTAGTAGTGTTTTTACTAGAAAAACTAAAGGAAGTAGAAAATTCAATCAGATTTTGTATTTGACAAAAATAGAGGGATTAAAAACATTAAGAGTTATGATATCTATAATTACAAGATAAAACATAACATCCATGTTTAAATCATACATTTTCCTCATCAATAATATCATATTCATTTCCAAAAAATTTCAACTTATAGGCATCTGAAGTGATCTTTTATAGAATATTTATCTTATCTTATTCTCAGAGTGATTTATCTCTTAAAATATTAGATATTTAAAATATGTATTAACCATGTTATTTTTCAAAATAGAAATCCCATTGAGGAATAATCTATTTGTAATTTCCTAGCTATCTTGCTGGCTCAGTGATTTTGAAAAATGGTTTCCCAAAGGTAAAAAACAAGACTGTCCTTTTCTGATTCACTACCCTTAACAACCTTATGTTTATAATGGATATTCACTTTCTTATATTTACTATTGAAATAACCACTATAATAATAAAAAATTATATTTGGATTATCAGAGTAGTTACTACCACAACAAAAAACCTCCAAGGTAGTCATATTATCCAAATAAATCTACAATTGGTCTCTAAATGCTACTAGAACCAATATATAAAAAATTAATATATATTTACCTAGTGATTTAAATTAATTTGGAACCTACAAAAAAACTATAGTATAATGAAAATACACTTATCCCATATTAAATAATTTATAAATATGATGAAACTCTTTTCAGTGCATTGGTCTTGATCCTTTATACGTTCCCTTCAGTCTCAAACCTTTTCGTTCTCAACACAAAACCATTTAAAGAACCTTAATGTATCCTTTTTAGATTCATTTCCCTCCCTACATCCTTCCACCACATTGATATATTTATATAAATATGTATTTTCTATAGGTTTTATCTTCAACCAAATAGGTTTCGTAAATTCAGATGCTCGTAATTGGAATTAAAACTCCACAGGATCCTGTTGCAATGTAATATGTGAAATTGAAGCCTTTTGCGCCCCAGAACACATAGAAATAATCCAATATGAGCATGATTACAATAAAAAATTATAGTAACCTGCATTGATGTAGCTATATTCATCTACTCTTGCACCCCATTTTTCATCTCGGACTGCCGTGTTGAAGAAAAAGATAGATCTTCATGACTAGTCAGTTTAGTAGGATCATGTGCTAGTTCAAGAACCTATTTTTACTCCTTTCACTACATATCTACATGCTCTAAAAACTCCATATCACCCATAGTTTAATTTTTCTTTATATTTTTATGTTCTTATTTTGTTTGAGTAGTCATGGACTCTAATTATTCTCCCACCACACCTTCAAATCTCTTAATCGACACTACTTTGAAGTGAATCCAGGTAGGTCCATTCTTTTTCAATTCAAAAAAGAAATAAAAAAGCAAAGAAATTCCATGCATAATTAATTCTTCCATCAATCACTCCATCATTTCTTGTGTTTTTTGTTTTGAGAAAATTTCCACCGTTCTTCCAATCAAGTGTAACCACACACCAGACTCAATTTTTGAATGGATTTTTTTGTGTTGATTTCAATTATTGTGTGAGTAGATATCTGTCACACCCGTCTCTTTTCCATTATTTATTTTTTTGATTATTATTTGGAATCATGTGGTTCGGGTTGACGCCCGAATTAAAATTTCTGAGTTCTTATTTAAAAACAGATGTTTTTCCATTGGTTGCATCTAGCGCACCACATTCGAAGTTGATCGACCTCGCTTGGGTCACTGCACGACCTCGCCCAGTTCACCGCATGACCTGCCCGATGTTCAAGGAAGATGAAAATTATGTGATGAATAATAAAATGTGAATACAATGAAAATTGAGACCTCACGACCTTGGGCGAGGTACGATTTTGAAACCACGCAGCCTCGCCTGGTACACTGGGTGACCTACAATGTTCAATTAATTAAATTAAATGAATTAACAATGAAGAAATAAAATTAAATGAGTCATAAAATAAAAATAAAACAAAATAATAAGAGTTTGATAAAAACTTAATTAATTTTTTTATTGATAATTTTAATATTATTATTTGAGAATATTATTAATTATTATTGTGTATTATTATTATTTATATTAATGATGATAAATATATTAATCTATTTAATATTATTACTCTCATTTTAGTTTATTATTATTATTATTATTACTATTATTATTATTATTATTATTTATTTACTTTTCTCTTTTTTTTTATTTTTTTGTTTGTTTTTTCCCTAGGGTTTGTGCTACCCCCGATGGAACTCCTTTGTGTCGCACATGCAGGATTCCCTTGCTCTATGTGCTGAAGACCACCACCCTACCTCCCCCTCTTCTTCCCTATCGGACCTCCCCCCTCTGGGTTTGAAGCGCTGCACCTCCTCCATGCCCGGTGACCTCCTAAGGTTTCCCCCATCTCATGATCACACCGTTGGTCAACCCCCTTCCTCCCCTTGTGCGCCCCTTCTCCCTAGCCAGATGGAGGACCAACCTCCCTCTCGATGAGCTGCTCACACCGCGACCCCTTGCTCCCCCAAAATCTGCCGATGCACCCCTGTTTTTCGGTCGAGCTCATGTAGCGCTGCCAGAACTCCCCTCTCCCCTGATCCCCTTTTGTCAGACCTCCCTTGCTCCCTCTCCAGCCTGCTCGCCCACCTGCATCTCCTCCCATCCAGAACTGCCTCGCCAGACTGCCCACCATCACATGCTCCTTGTTCGGCTGTCCTTCCCTGCTCGCATCGTCGCCCCAACCCCCGACCAGGCCCTTGGGTCGTGTCACAACTCCCTGAAACCCTTGTGCACCCATCCATTGAAGTGCCTCACCCTGCTGTTCCACTTGGCCATCCCCTGCGCGTCACTTCTCCCAACCGAGAGGCCCCCCCTTCTTCCATCGTCCCTGACTGACACCCTCCACCTCGACGGACAACCATACGCCGAACCCTTACCTCCCACGAAAATACTACGCGCACAACCCCTTTGGTCACACAACCCTTCTTAGACATTTTTTTCCCGCATGGCATACCTCCAGCACCTCTCCAATGTTCTAGAACAACCTCCCACATCTCCACCACAGGTGCGTTCTGTTTTGATTAATTTTTCTTCCTTTTGGTAGAATTACGAGTAGGAGATTCATTTTGTTTGGGGTGCAAGTTGTGCTGAATTTGGTCCGATCTTAATGATTTTGACGATATCTTGTTTTAAGGTTCATCTTGAGTTCATTATGGTGCGTTGGGTGTGCTTTTCAAGTCATGCATTGAGTTCTCAGAGTTTTCCAATACCAAGGTAGGTGGTTCTGCGTCTAATTATTATTTGATGAATTAATTTGAAATCTTAATTTCATTAGCATATTGTTTAATTTATTTGGGTAGTTTGAAGTTGATTTTTTTAAGTATGAATTGCATTGAAATTGTTTAGTAAATTGTTTATCTTGTGTGTGTGTTTTCTACTGAGAACTTTGTTAGTGATTTTTAACTTGTGCCATTAGCTTATTAATTAGTACAAGTGGTGCAAACTATATTTTTGACATGGAGTTAGGTGAGTTTGGTCGTAAAATAAATTTTTTCTTGAGTTTAGTGCATTGTGCCAAGTGATTATTTTAAATTTTTTTATAAGATTTTTCTTTTGGATTATTAAATTATGTGGTTTTTGAAAATGTGTTTTACATATGGTGTAAGGGTTTCCATAAAACTATTTGTGTGGCACAAATCTCATTTTAAAATTTTATTTGAGTGCGTGTGATGTTTGAATGATTTTGAATGTATAAATTGTTACTTTAGTGCATGTAAAGCCATGTGACATTCTGTTACTATTTATTTATAATTTGTTTATGGTTTATTAAATTATGTCACTAGTGGGAAACACGTTTGAAAAATGTTTTAGTGTGAGTCTTATTTCAAAAGGGTATTATTGTGTGTAAGTGGTAGTGTTTTTAATGCTAAGTGACTTTAAATTGTGAATATGGTTTAATTGAGTATGTAATGTATGGAGATTATGTTTTTAAAATATTTTTGGTGTGCATATGGCTTTAAAAGATGGTTTGGGTGTGAAAATGGAGATTTTGTGTGTGTAAGTTCCCTTTTGGGATTTTTTGCATACATTTGACATGTGACATGAACTTGAAACTTGCTTAAGCACAAAGCGTGAAACCCGGGTAGCTAGAAGGGTGGACTAGACTAGTGGCCTAGTGTTCCGGAGGTGACTTGACCCAGTTTCACTGGCAGGACTGATGATTGCAACACTAACTAAACATATGATTTTCTAAGGGTCATGGTCTTCTAAGACACATTTTCTTAGGGCTGTGGTCTTCTAAGCCACGTTTTCTGAGGGTCGTGGTTTCTAAGACACGTTTCACCAAGACACGAAGATCTAGGGACCCAAGCTAGCTAACACCCATGAGGCCTCTCCAATATTTGGTGCCCATTGGTTTGTTTTTTCTCATCAGTGTGACACATTGGTTATTTTAAAACGTAAGGATGTGTGTGTTTTAATTTAATTTGTTCCATTTGAAACTATTTTCCTTAATCCCGTTTTCTTTAAAAATGTTCAAGCATTTACTTCTTTCCTTTAATTAAAATTGCAAATGTATTTTTCATTTAATAATTTTTCATGGAACCTTTTTATTGGGTGATGTCCTACTGGGATTTTGGATCACACCCTACATACACCTTTGGGTGTATGTAGATTCTATTTCTTCTGCATTCTTGGTCGAAGCGTTGAACTCAGAGATTGTGTTTTTGGTCATTGATGGTCTTATCATACAGGTTGGTGTTTGTGGCGTGTGGATGATGCACCCCTCCGGTTGCTCGGAGGTTTGAGTTAGAGTTTTAGTTTCTTTCGTTGTCATTTAGTTTTGGATTTTAGTTCAAGTTGTAAGCCTTTAAATTTGATTTTTTAAGGGTCTGTTTGGTTGTCAGTTCATAGTTTTATTGTATTTATCTTATTAGTGGTTTTGTATTTACTATTTTGGGTAAACAGTTCCCACATGTTAGTCTTGACACCCGAGAACTTGTGCCAGCCTGTGGGGATCGGGAACACCCTTCGTGCCATGTCACGGACCGGATCAGGCACTGGGTCGGATGGTAACCCGACATGGTTCATGAAAAAATGGTATTAGAGGTGGTTTTATTTTTGGGTCGTGTTATTTTGGGATAGAGTCGGGTGAACCAAAGTCAAGGTTGTCAGGACTCAATGTCTTGGCTATTAGTAAGGTGCCTGGCCAGCACACCTCATGGTGGGACTCGAGTTACCAAATTAAGTTGAGGTTTGTCTAAATATTTGGTCCACGTGGTTAATCTTATATAGGGGAAATGAAAAGGGAGTAGGGTCAGTCGTCCCAGTGAGCTCACAGGGTATGGAAAGCCATGTGGTGCTGTGGATGCTGTCCTAGAATACCACCTGTGGAGGTGGTATGATGAGCATATGGCCGCCAACCATATGTCCCAGTCACTCGCTGACAGCAGTTCCCTATTGCATCATTCCTCATCTCTTTGTTTTGGATTCATGGAAATCTGGTTTTTAAGTAAAAATGATTTGGTCTTGAAAATTGTTTTGAAATTAAGTGCTTTAAAAATAAAATGACGTGTGAGGTTTGAAAGGTGTGGGTTGTATGTTTTGGTTTTAAAAAATGAAAAGTTTTGGTTTTGATCCTTGGTGTTCTCATGGGAAACCACTTGCATGAGTGTATATGGGTAGAGAAATGGATAATGGAACGAGAAGATGAATTATGGGATGGATATGAGGTGGGTGCTGATGTGGCATGGGAACATTCATGTGAGAGGCCCATGGGACACCATTTGTGTTTGTGCAACCCACTACCTTTGCTTATTTTCAAAAAGTTTTGTTAAATGAGAATTTGGTGTGTTAATAACCGATGATTGTGCAGTGTGTCCTTATGTTTTTGAAATGTCAGATGTGAGGAGTTTTTAGATGAGGATCATTTCTGACTGATTTGCGTACTGAGTTTATATTCTTATTTGTTAGATGGTGTGAAAGTGTGTGGTTAGTGGTTTCTTTTGAACAGTGATTCGATAAGCCCTCGCACTGGTTCCCCCTACACGTTTAGTATTCATTTGTTTTATGTCTTGACAATTGGACCAGTTTGGTTGAGTCCATGGTTTTCTTTCTTGACAAGTGCATTCCCCCCATAATGAGTTAACATGTGATTGAAGTGCGGCCACGAGAAATTCTCCATTGACCGGCCCTCCAGTTGATCAGAGTAATATCTTCTTGAATTCTATAATTAAAACCAACTCTTCTTTTTACAACTAAGTGGATCCTCTCGCAGAGGGATTATAGATGTGAGGTAAGTTGAAGGGAGTCTTGGTCTCTTTGAGTTGTCTGAGTCGTCAGGTTTGAAGTTTGACATTTTTGTGTCTGAAGGTCCCCCTGGAAATTGTGAAAGGAATTATAGCAAGTAAGGTTGAAGGAAATTTGGAATTATTATCACTGACTGATGGATTGAAAGGCTCATAGTGCTTTCATTGACCACAAGGGTTCTATTTGGTGACATATTGCAGCATATGTTCTCTTGAAGAGTAAAGGTGGATTTTGTAGAACCCTCCAAGAATCCCTATCTTCGTAGGAGTGTGTCATCCTCTTAGGGAGTTCTAATTTTTATTTTCAAAGGGGAGTTTATGTCATGCGTCTTTCCTTAAGTTTCTTGGTTAACGTGAAGAGGTGATGCATGTGCATCATCTAAACCCCTATTTTGGTGGATGTTTCGTGATAGAATAGTTGGACTCCAGAGTGTGTTGTGTCTGATAGGGGTTGTCTCGATTGCAGTGTGGTCGCTTGTGGTACCAGGAAAAGGGAGAAGCTTTGTTCAAGAGTTTTCAATGCCTTACTACAAGGAATGAGATGATTCAAACATGAGGACTCTGGCCATATGCCTTGGAGTGAAGCTGGCACGTGGTTCGGAACCCCGAGAGGGTATGGGAACCCGACCTTATTTCTGTCATCGGTGCTGAAAGTAAATGCAATTTAAATTGTTTTTCATGGTTATTCCATTCCAAACGAACCATTTGGGTGTGTAAGGATTCAGTGACTATGTAAATACGTGGTCATCTCATTACCTTAAAGTTCTGGGGGTCGCGCCCCACCAGATGAAACCACTTTAGTGGTCCTTATGGGATATGTTGGGTAAAACATTCCCTTGTGGTGGGCCGTTTGGTCATTGTTGGTAAATGTTTTAAATGTTTTGTATTTTCTGTCAGTTCCAATGTTGCGGAGACGCACAATGGTTCTCTCATAAAGGTCTCTAGAATGATATGGAGTTGTCCTTTTCCATAATGGTGGGGAGTCCACCCAGGCCTCCCCATGTTAGTTTTCTAATCTCGTCTCGGGCATCAGTAAGTTTCTAATGGTGGGGTTCCCCTTTGGGATTTCCCCATGTTGGGATTTTGGTTATGTCCCTAGAGACGGAATGGTGCTAGGTGAAAAGGGAATTCTTTTGATATGGTTTGATATTGTTTATTCTCTCTAGTAAAACAGTGTGGTTTATGTTCAATGGTGCTTGAGGTGTTTCAACTTGTAATGTTGGTTTCTGTGGGTATGGGAGTTCTTTTTCTTGATCAGTCAACTGGAGGTGTTTTACCTCTTTGGGGTGGGTGACACATGATAAAAATTCTTTTACGGGTTTCTTGAGGTTTTCATTTAAGTCACTTTTTATAAGCATGGTATGTTTGCCTCTTTTAGCTTAGTTTCTGTAGTGATCCTCTCTGAACCTTAATGGGGTATCAGTTTCCTCATTGAGTCTCAACCCTAGTTGTGGGTTTCCGGGGACGAAAAGCTTTATGGTGGGGAGAATTTTCACACCCATATCTTTTCTATTATTTATTTGGTTTATTTTTATTGGGAATCAGGTGGTTCGTGTCGAGGCCAAAATTAAAATTTATGAGTTCTTATTTAAAAATGGAAGTTTCACCCTTGTTTGCATCGAGCACACCGCAGTCATAGCCACACAACCTCGCTTGGGTCACCACGCGACCTCACCCGACTCACCACATGACCTACCTGATGTTCAAGGAAGATGAAAATTATGTGATGAATAATAAAATGAGAATACAATGAAAATTGACACCGAGCGACATTCGGTGAGGCATGATTTGGAAACCGCGCAGCCTCGCCTGGTACACTGGGTGACCTTCCGATGTTCAATTAATTATATGAAATGAATTAATAATGAAGAAATAAAATTAAATGGGTCGTAAAATAAAAATAAAACAAAATAATAAGAGTTAGATAAGAACTTAATTAATTGTTTTACTAATAATATTAATATTATTATTTGAGGATATTATTAATTATTATTGTGTATTATTATTATCCATATTAATGATGATAATTAAGTTACTCTATTTATTATTATTACTCTCATTTTAGGTTATTATTATTATTATTACTATTATTCTTATTATTATTATTTATTTACTTAGGTCTTTTTTTATTATTTGGTTTGTTTCTTTGTTTTGTTTAGGGTTTGCGCTACCCCCCTTGACCTCCTTTCTGCCGCACGTGTGGGTTCCCATGCTCTACACGCTGAAGATCGCCGCCCCCTACATCCCTATCTTCTTCCCCATCAGACCTCCCCCATCCTAGTTCGAAGTGCTGCACCTCCTCCATGCCCGGTGACCTCCGACGGTTTTTCCCCTCTCCTGCTCATGCCGTTGGTTGGCCTCCTTCCTCGCATTGTGCGCCCCTGCTCCTTTTCCAGACAGCGGACCAACCTCTCTCCCAGCGATCTACTCATGTCGTGACCCCCTTGCTCCTCCAAAATCTGCTAATGCACCCCTGTTTTTCATCCGAGCTCCTGTAGCTCCGCCAGAACTCCCCTCTCCCCTTGATCCCTTCCTGTTGGACCTCCAATGCTGTCTCTCCAGCCCGCTCTCCCAACTGCGTCTCCTCCTGTCTGGTGCTACCTCACCGGACTCCCCACCAGCATGTGCTCCTTGTCTGGTCGTCCTTCCCTACTCGCGTCATCGCCCCGACCCCCGACCAGGACCTTGCATCACGCCACCGCTCCCTGGAACCCTTGTTCACCCCTCCATTGAAGCATCGCACCCTGCTGCTCACCTTGGCCATCCCTTTCTCATTACTTCTCTCGGCCAAGAGACCCACCCTTCTTCCATGTTCCCTGACCGATGCCCACCACCTTGATGGACAACCGCACGTGAACCCCCTACCTCCCTCGAAAATCCTACTTGCACAACCCCTTTGGTTGTACAACCCTTCTCAGACGGTTTTTTCCCACGCGGCATACCTCCGACACCTCTCCAATTTTCTCGGACAACCTCCCATATCTCTTCCGCAGGTTCCTTCTGTTTTGATTAATTATTCTTCCTTTTGGTAGAATTTAGAGTAGGATATTCATGTTTTTTGGGGTGCAAGTTGCGCTGAATTTGGTCCGATCTTAATGATTTTGTCGATATCTTGTTTTAAGGTTCATCTTGAGTTCTTTGTAGTGTATTGGGTGTGCTTTTCAAGTCATGCACTAAGTTCTCAGAGTTTTCTAATACCAAGGTAGGTGGTTCCGCATGTAATTATTATTTGATGAATTAATTTTCAAGCTTAATTTGTTTAGAATATTGTTTAATTAATTAAGGTAGTGCGTATTTGATTTTCTTTTTTTAAGTATGAGTTGCTTTGAATTTTTTTTAGTAAATTTTTTATCTTGTGTGTGTGTTTTCTGGTGAGAACTTTGTTAGTGATTTTTAAGTTGTGTTGTTAGCTTATTAATTTGTATAAGTGGTGAAAACTATATTTTTGACATCGTGTCAGGTGCATTTGGTCGTAAAAGAAGTTTTTCTTGAGTTTAATGGGTAATTCCAATGGATTATTTTAATTTTTTTTTTAAGATTTTACTTTTGGATTATTAAATTATGTGGTTTGTGAAAATGTGTTTTAAATATGGTGCAATGGATTACATAAAACTATTTGTGTGGCGTAGATCACATTTTAAAATTGTATTAGAGTGCGTGTGATGTTAGAGCGCTTTTGAATGTATAAATTGTTACTTTAGTGCGTGTAAAACCATGTGACATTCTTTTACTATTGGTTTATAAAATTTTTTATGGTTTATTAAATTATGTCACTAGTGGGAAAGATGTTTGAAAAATGTTTTACTGTGCGTCTTATTTCAAAAGGGTATTAATGTGTGTAAGTGATAGTTTGTTTAATGATAAGTGACATTAAATTGTGCAGATGGTTTAATTTAGTACGTTACCTATGAAGATTATGTTTTGAAAAGATTTTTGGTGTGCGTATGGTTTTAAAAGAGGGTTTGTGTGTGAAAATGGTGATTTTTGGTGTGTAAGTGTCCTATTGGGATTTTATGCATAAGT
This sequence comes from Viscum album, assembly GCA_963277665.1. Classification (NCBI taxonomy): domain Eukaryota; kingdom Viridiplantae; phylum Streptophyta; class Magnoliopsida; order Santalales; family Viscaceae; genus Viscum; species Viscum album. Next base: position 1,710,158,356 of record OY728137.1, on the reverse strand, counting down.
GTGACGTGTGACATGAACTTGAAACTTTCTTGGGCATAAAGCGGGAAGCTCGGGTAGCTAGGAGGGTGGACTAGACTAGTGGGCTAGTGTTCTGGAGGTGACTTGACCCGGTTTCCCTGGAAGGACTGATTATTGCAACATTAACTAATCCAATTCTTTTCTAAGGGTCATGGTCTTTTAAGCCACATTTTCTGAGATTCGTGGCCTTCTAAGCTACGTTTTTTGAGGGTCGTGGTTTCTAGGCCACGTTTCACTGAGAAACGAAGATCTAAGGACCCAATATAGAAAAAACCCATGAGGCCTCTCCCATATTTGGTTCTCATTGGTTACTTTATGCTCATTAGTGTAACACAATGGTTATTTTAAAAATTAAGAGCGTGTGTGTTTTAATTTAAGTTGTTCCATTTGAAACTATTTTCCTTAATCCCATTTTATTTAAAACTGTTCAATCATTTACTTCTTTGCATTAATTAAAATTGAAAATGTATTTTTTATTTAATAATTTTGTGTGGAACCTTTTTATTGGGTGACGTCCTACTGGGATTTTGGATCACACCCTACATACAACTTTGGGTGTATGTAGATTTTGTTTCTTCTGTATCCAGGTCAAAGCGTTGAACTCAACATTGTTTGTTTTGGTTATTGATGGTCTTCTCATGTAGGTTGGTGTTTCTGGCATGGGGATGATTCACCCCTCTAGTTTCTTGGAGGTTTTAGTTAGAGTTTTATTTTCTTTCATTGTCGTTTATTTTTGGATGTTGGTTCAAGTTGTACACCTTTAAATTTGATTTTTGTTTAAGGGTCTTTTTGGTTGTCAGTTCACAGTTTATTGTATTTATCTTGTTAGTGGTTTTGTGTTTAATATTTTGGGTAAAACGTTCCCACATGTTACTCTTGATACTCGGGCACTTGTGCCAGCCCGTAGGGATCAGGAATGCCCTTCCAGCCATGTCACAGACTGGGTCAGACACTAGGTCGGATGGCGACCCGGCTTGGTTCATGACAATAACTGCTGAATCTATTATGGTCATTATGACACTGTTAATTCTCCTAAAAAAATATATGTATGAGAGCATGAATCTACTAAGTTATCCACAGGTTTGGAAATGTATTGAGTTATCATTATTCAATCAAGATTCTCCCTTTTTATCTAAAACCTCTCAATGAAAGAATAATATTATAATTATCCAAAAGATAGAGACTGAGAAATAATGAATATATTTATATGTAACAATTACTATGTACATGAATTACATAATATGATATAATAATTGAGGATAATGTATAAGAAGAAGAAAGATAAAGAATCCCCCAAGAGACACCAATCTAATAGGCTAAGGCGAAACCCTCTGTTTGGGGGGGGGGGGGTCTGTCCATGGGGGAGTCTAGGATATGTGGGTGGGGGGGTTGTCTAGGATGGGGGTGTAGTGTGGGTGTCTAGAAAGGGTGGTGCAGGGGGTTCTAGTAGGGGTGTTACAAGGGGTGTGTACAAGGGTGTGTGTGTGCAAGGGGATAGGGGGTGTGCATGGGGGGTGGGGTTCTGGGTGGGGGGGTGCCGGGGGGGGGGGGGGTGTATGTCCAGGCGGTGGGGTGGTGGGTGCTATCCAGGGGGTCCAAGGGGGCATGTGTGTGTGTGTGTGGGGGGGGGGGGTTCATGTGTGCAAGGGGGTGTGAACAAGGGGATCAAGGGGTGCAAGGAGGGCTATGCAGGGGGTGTCTATCTAGGGGGAGGGGGTTGTGCAGGAGGGGGGGTGTTTGTCCAGGGTGGATGTTGTCCAGGGGGTGTCTTTCCAGGGGGTATGTCCAGGTGGTTGTCAAGGAGGGGGGGGGGGGGTAGTGGGGGTGTCCAGTAGGGGATTGCAGGTGTGATAGGGGGTGTGTACAAGGGGACATTGGGGTGTGCAGGCGGGGGGTGCAAGGGGTGTATGGGGGGGGGGGGGGGTTGTTTCCGATGCTTTCACAGGTGTGCGCGCGCATACGTCTGCAGAGGAGGACGCGCCGCGCTGTTGCCCCGCATTCCCACTTTCCAAAGGCGGGCGCCATTCGCTCGTTATTCAGGGACGTCTGCTCCTTGATCGAAACAGGATGATGGGATGTCAGTTATTCTTTCCGTGGATTCTTCCTCGGAACACATCACCTGGTCCAGGTCTCCCTTATAGATTTAATATGTTTTTCGTGAAACTCTTTCCAGTGCAATGTTTCCATGGACGCCGGTTAATTACACTGCTTCCGTCGGGACATTCCAAAGGGTCCGGTCAGGGCAACAACCTTCAGTTGGGGGAGTTGTCATGTCGAGGCATCAGTAGCGTGTCTGGATGCTGGGGAACTGGCATATCTGTCTTTTATCCCTTTTCATAGGGCTTCTCGAGGGCGTGGAAGCCCGAGGCATTCCACATCGAGTGCGGAAAATTATATACCATAGTCATATATCTGAGGTTTTCCTCAGCTTCTTGTGTTTAATGCAGGGTATGCCATAGGTTTAACGTCCAGCGGAGACGGATCAGCCCGATCAGAGCATTAGCTAGAATGGATCAGATTGAGGAATTTCCCTTGAAGGGGTGCCGATATCGGGACCAGCCCGTGGGCGGCTGCGAAGAGGAGAGGAATGGAATGATCTTTCCGGGATGTGGTGGCCGAGGTGAGAATTAGGATGGTTGATGGATGGATGAATGAAGTGGAGGGGGAATGAAATGGGACCATCACAAGGGTGACTGTAAAGTTGGGCTTGAGCCTCGAAGAGACCTCCTACATATCCCTGTGGCAGAGAACCAAAGTCCGCGTAGTTCGTGATGGTGTCGGCGAGCCGACGGGAAGGTGGACCTTGGCCGGATGGGCATCGCCAGAAAACTGGCGTGAATGTGGACCTTGGTCCGATGGGTGTCTTCAGCGAACCGACGCGAGTGAGGAAATTGGTCCGGATGGTGCGGGGCTTACACACTAGGCCACCCAGGTGTTGGTGACCTGACGTGAAGAAGGTCGGAGTGACCAACAGGTGGTGGGCTTGAACCTCTGGGAGGCTTCCTACGTACTATGCCTTGACATGGATCAAAGACCTCGTAGTTCAAAGGATAAAGAATAAAGGTGGGCTTGAACCTCTGGGAGGCTTCCTACGTACCATGCCTTGACATGGATCAAAGACCTCATAGTTCAAATAGGGATTCGTCGGTGAACCGACGTGGAGGTGGACCTTGGTCCGATGGGTGGTGGGTTTGAACCTTAGGGATGTTTCCAACGTACCATGCCTTGACATGGATCAAAGTCCATGTAGTTCACAGGGGTTTCATCGGTGAACCGACGTAAAAGTGAACCCAGGGGTCCACTTGTGGGGGGTGTCGGTGAACCGACGTGAAGAAGGGACCTTGGTCCGATGGGAGATGTGCTTGAACCTCGTGAGGCTTCCTACGTACCATGCCTTGACATGGATCAAAGAACTCGTAGTTTGGGTTGGTCACAATGGCTTTCTGTCAGACTGGAATTGCAGTTTAACGTCATGGCGGAAGAGGATGAACTCGACGTGAATAAATGATGGGTGGGCTTGAACCTCAGGGAGGTTTCTTATGTACCATGCCTTGACATGGATCAAAGACCTCATAGTTCAAGTGATAGAAGTCGTCAGGGAACCGACGTGAAGGTGGACCTTGGTCCAATGAGAGATGGGCTTGAACCTCGGGGAGTCTTCCTATGTACCATGCCTTGACATGGATCAAAGACCTCATAGTTCAAAGGGTGTGTCGGTGAACTGACGTGAGTGAGGACCTTGGTCCAGATGGTGTGGGGCTTACACACTAGGCTGCCCAGGTGCTGGTGACCTGACGTGAATAAGGTCGAAGTGACCAACATGTGGTGGGCTTGAACCTCTTGGAGGCTTCCTACGTACCATGCCTTGAAATGGATCAAATACCACGTAGTTCAGCTTGTTCACAACGGATTTCCGTCGGACTGGAATCGCAGTTTAACGTCATGGCGGACGAGGATGAACTCGACATGAATAAATTATGGGTGGTCTTGAACCTCAGGGAGGCTTCCTACGTACCATGCCTTGACATGGATCAAAGACCTCGTAGTTCAAGTGATGGAAGTCGTCAGCGAACCGACGTGAAGGTGGGCCTTGGTCCAATGAGAGATGGGCTTGAACCTCGGGGAGGCTTGCTACGTACCATGCCTTGATATGGATCAAAGACCTCGTAGTTCAATGGGGTGTGCAGTTTAATGTCATGCGTGACAAGGGAATACAATTTAACATCATGCTGGATGAGGGTATACAGTTTAACGTCATGCTGGACGAGGGTATTGTCATAACCAATTCCATCTCTAAGCCCACGTGAGTCATGCTCGGTGTGAGAAACAAGAGGCAGCAAGGACCTGATGATCATGCTGTGGAGGGTGCGTCCGTGAGAAGCGAAGAGGGGCTTACGTGTTAGGCGGCCCATGTTGCTGGGACTTACTCCAGGATGGAGGCTTGAAGTGCGGCAAAGCGCAGCGAAAGAGGAATTTGGGACCAATAATGGGAGGTGCCTCGTTCCCTATCACGCCCTCCACTGACCTTGGTAGTGGGGAAGTACGGAGATGCAGGGGTGCATCCTTCCGCAAGAGGGTCCAGGGAGCTTACACCAAGGTGGGTGCCCTTCTTCTGTGGACATACGCTACTCCGAGATAAAGGATATCATCCCTTGTGGAGGGGGTGACCCCGTCTCTGTGGAGATGGGTGGCGTAAAAAATTCCCGAGCTGGGGGGACCATATGTGCGAAGCACGGGGCCGGATCACAGTTTAACGTCATGTGTTGAGGATGAGGTGCTTGGCAGTTTAACGTCCTGCATCTAGGATGAGGTGGGTTCACTCCACACCCCTAGGACTTACATAACTGGTACCCTTTTCTCCTTGGTGGAGGGAAGGTACCAGTAAGGCCGTGGTCAAGGGGGGTCGTAGAGCGAACCATTGATGGGTCCACGTTAGCGTGGATATGTGAAGAAGCAATAGCTGTTAGCGTGCCTATTTGAAGACGAATTAGGCGATGCAACGCTACGAGTGGTGTTGTCCGTGGGACTTTGAAATTACATCGTGCAGACCTGGAAGGTCGCACAAGGAGAGGAAGTGACAATCAGAGTAGTGTGCTTCGTGAAGTGGGGTGCCTTGGCCTTAGCATGGGGAAAAGGTGTGAGTGGAGGGTGCTTCACAAAGTGGAATAGTATTCGCGGATCACTGCCTCACGAAGAGGATGTGCCTCGCGAAGCAAGGCACTATGAAGTAGTGTGCTTCGCGATGTGTAGCAATCCTGCCTTAGCATGGGGATCACTAGTACAGGATGGGTGTTTCACAAGGCATAAACGCTCCGCGGCTGCCCGGGTTCCCTTGGTAATCCCCCTCCTTCGTGAATGCCCTTAAGCTTCGCGAAGGGAATCCCTCTCGGAAGAGGGGCTCAAAACGAGAAAAATCGAAGGCGTCACGTGAAGTAGAAGTACCTCACAGAGCTCATGATTCCTAGGGAAAAGGGTGCTTCACAATTCGGAATAGGAGAAGCCTAAAGGTAGGATTTTCTGTCCTCTTGGACTCAGGGGGAGCCCGGTATTTATAGGCAAGGGGAATCGCGAAGCAGAACTCCCGCGCCGCCTCCGGCGCTTCGTGGCGCACTCACGAACGTCAGGACATTCGCGGAGAGGTACCGCCTCCAGCGCTTTGCAGCGGGCTCGTGAACGTCAGGCCGTTCGCGGAGAGGTACCTCCTCCGGTGCTTCACGAGACCGCGATGCTCGGGGGTGCTTCGCGTCGGTTCTTCACAAGGCAGCGTGCGGGGATTCTTTTTCGTCCCTTCCTTTCGTGCAATATTTTGGCGCCAACAAATTCCCCCCCTCATACATGGATCCACAAAGGGATGAAGGGTCTATGTCTGAGGGAAAATCTCCAAAAGTTTCGGCGGTTCGCGATGTGACTTCACGAAGGAGGCCCGCGGTGCTGACCGGGGCCACGGGATCCGGACGCACCGCGATGCTCCGCGTGGGCGAGGCGCGCCGCAAAGCTCCACGGTCACCGTCTATAAATAGGGGTCTGACCTATTTTGTCTTCACGTTATTTTCTTGTCCTTTTGCGCTCTCGATTTCACGAAGCTCCGTGTAATCCGCGCTTTCTCTCCACGACTCGAGATTCGCAGCGAACCGCGGGTCTCCGACTCAGTGACCGCGCCAAGTGAACTCTTGTTTGCCGGCCTAGGTTAGGCTCCGAGGCTTGGTCTCGCAACCGACCTTCGCGAGCCAGCTTCAAGATCCAGCTTCACGATCCTTTCTGAAAAAATTCTTTTCTGAGTGTCGGAACCGAAATGGCCCATCAAGAAGCTATATTGGGGGTGCTTGCAAATTTCACCCATCGGGATGAGATGGCCAACTGTCTGGGACTTGGGGAGATGGTTCGAAGCCACTCGGACAACATTTCTTTGACAGAGCTGCTATCAGAGGGTCAGAAGAATTATCCGCAGTGCCAGAAGCTTCCATTGTACGGCTTCGGGTTGAGGGATAACGTCTTCATTCTTGAGGCGAGTAGGGACGAACCAGCTTGCTGGTTTAGGAGCACGCCATGTCAGAACCAATGGTTCAGGGCGGCCGATGGTCATGCGCGGGAGGACTTCACACCCGTCACTGCCGACTATCTCTAAAACCATGTGAACAATATTGACGGGAATCCACTGCAACTGGAGACGTCCCCTCGTCTCTACCATACCATGCTGAAGGCGGCTTTGCAGGATTCGTAGAAAGGGTGGTCCGATGAGTGGGACCTGCGCCAGGGCGGCAACTTTACTGATGACTAGGCCTGGGCCTACTGGGTAGGCGCCTCATGCGAGGAGTTTGGGGACGAGCTGAGGAGAGTGGGTTTATATGAGGCGGCATGGGCCTCCCAATTCCACATTTACCAACCGAAAAAACTGATGCCAAAAATTGCTGAGCATATGGTCATCTAGGACCAATACCTTTCACCTGCACCACGGGGAGGTGGGCATCAGCCTGTGGGATGTCCACCAGATTTCGAAGGTTCCGATCTTGGGGGCCATGTATGATGAGTTCCTCCCCGTCATGAGCGCGTGGGAGGATACAGAGCAAATGTCACGACTGGCGTCAGTGCTAATGGCACTCGTCCCTGGAGAGGACAAGGAGGCAGTGAGGGACATACACTTTAAAAAGTGGTTCAAGCACTTCCTAAATGTCCCAAAAAATCGAGAGTTCCCTCTGAGGCCTCGAACTTGTCCGAGGGCGGCAAAATGGGGTAAGGAGCACTTGTACTGGTGGGTCTTGGAGGACAGCCAATTAAAGACTTGGGGTTTCAGTGTTAGCATTGAACAACAGCCGATAGTCAGGATGGAAGCGTTCATTGCAGCTCTCATCTGCGGTTGGATCCTACCGGTGAGGGATACAAGAATGGGGGTGCGTCCCATCTCGTTTATCATGGCGTCCATGCTGGACATGGGGCAGCGGGTCAATCTGGGGATTCCAATGCTCGCTAAGCTGTACAGAATGTTTCGGCACATTAGCAAGGGCAAGAAGCCGCCAAGGATGTGAGGGCCCTTCCACCTCCTGTATGGGTGTATTGCGTCGCACATCCTAGGGATTTATGAGTATCCAAACCCTATCTCGCCACCGGGATCAAACATCCGCTCCTCCATCTAGAATGCGGCCGGGAGCTTCCCATTCAAACTAACCGTGCCGATGGTGCTGAACCGGGTGTGGAGGGTGGATGAGTTTAATATCCACCCCTTCCCATTACCGACGGGGATACTCACTGACAACGGGCGGGGAACAGAAGAGCACCGGGCTTACCTCTTGGCCTTTTGATGTGGAGTTTTGGTGGCACGAGTGGATCGTGAGCCGCTCTACGAACCGTACACCCCACATCGGTTTGCGAGGCAGTTCCGGTGCCTCCAGTGGCTTACCCCGCAGGTCTACTGGGAGGTGCGTCACGAGGAGCACCCATTTGTGATGAGGCAGCTCTGGCTCATGTTCACACGGGAGGATGGGAAGATGCGAATTGAATTCCCTCCATCCACCTTCGCTTTCGGATTGGTGAGGGAGTATGCCATTAGTTGGGAGGCTGCTTACCCAGGGGAGATGCTGAAGTAGCCAACTATTTGGGTTGGCGATGGTGGGCCTCCTCTATCCCGAGGTCGGGGTCGGAGGGTAGCTAGGGCCTCTCACGGTGGTGGGGCTGCCGTGGCGGCGAGACCCACACCGTCCGAGGGTGTGGCAGCAGCGGCGGATCCGGTGATTCCAGAAGAGCAGGGCCATCCGGAGGGGTGGCCACCGAGGGGATTTCGTAGGATATCCACTCAGACTTTGGGGAAGCAGCTGCGTCATATTGACATGGAAGAGGATGCCGTCTTCTTGGAAGCCTGGGACATTTGGGATGTCCACCAGCAATTCCTCAGTCCACCCGAGATATGGGCGCACTTGAATCGCCTCGAGATGGAGTTACTGGGCATAGGCCCAGTCCGGGATGGTTTCATGGCATCTCCGGCGGAGGCAGAGCAATACTTGGACGAGCTGGAAGATTACGTTCACTCCAGTGGTGCCCCTCGCCCAATGACAGACCGGGTGAGGGTACTTCTGGATCGAACGGTCCCCCCACAGTTGTCATTCGCCGATTTAAGGGAGCACTTCCCCCTGCTAGAAGAATCAGTGGACTCCTCTCGGGAGGATGAGGTAGGAGGAGGGAGCCCGTTGGAGGAGGTCGAGGTCGGAGATCAAGGCTCAGATTCCGACGATTTCAAAGAGGCTCTCGAGGTAGCATTATGAACTTCTTTCCTTATGGTCCGTTCTTTGGTCATTATGGACTTCTCACCGATGTTTGAGCCATGCAGGAGGAACTTGTACGCAGGCCTCATTCTTGCCCCTCGGCGGGTGATGATGCAGGACCTTCAGAACCCGCACTTATGGCTGCGTCCAGCTCCGCGTCTGGTGGGACCAGAGCACCCGAGGTGGATCCTTCGGAATCTCTAGACCTTCCAACAGTATACGGAGGGCCTCGCCTCGGGGTCCCGTCAGTTTCAGCTCAAGAGAAGCACCAGGAGGTCGATCTCTATACATTTCCTCTATCGGCATCCTTGTCATCATATGTAGACTATGCCAACTAACGTTTATGTCCCTCTCTGTCATGCAGTTCTCCGACTGGCGTGGGCTGCTGCGGCAAGGCTAGTCGGGATGTCTGGTGGAATCCCTCCTAGGGGCATGCCGGTGATGGTGGTGATAGTCCCCCCATCTCCCCGAGCTGCAAAACACATCATCACTGGAGGGACCACCAGCAGGGTCGTGCCCGAGGTCATTGAGTTGGACTCCGATGAAGAGGATCGACCGGCCGGTCCAACTCCTGTCACGCCTGCTTCGGCGCCTAATGTCGCGCCAGATTCAACGCCAGATGAAGATCCTGCTGAGGACTTCCTGCAGGCGTATCCTGCGTACGATCCTTCCAATCACGCAGACTGGGACGAAACGACCTCTGACGAGGAAGACAACAGCATAGTCCGCCGCCGGTCGTGGAAGCTAATCATGAGCTTCATCAAGGACACCCCCAAGCACTATGGCTAGACGAAATGGACAGACTTTGCTCGCGGCTGTGCGAACTATGCGCTGGGGAAGTGGATGCCCAACGTCCTCATGCGCTCGTCCAAGATCTTATGGATGAGGAGATCCGGGAGCATGATCGTGGGCTCAGCGTGGGCTGGCAGCAGAGGAAGTCGACAAACATCAAGAAGCTCCAGCAGGCTGAAAACGAGGTCCAACAGCTGCAGACCCAGGCGGATGAGCGCTCAGCCTCTCTTAATTCACAATCTAAGCTGATCTCACGGCTGAAGGCCCAGCTGGCAGAGGCAGAGAAGCATATGAGGCAGGCTTCTGGAAAGATGGCTTCCATTCAGGTTGGGGTAGAGAGGGCTAGAGCCAAGGCTAACAAACTGCACCCCACCGCTACTGAGGAGGAGCAGGAGCTGATTCAGTGGAAGCAAGTATTAGACGCCACAAGCCGAAGGGTGGCAGAGCTGCAATGCTTTTTTAACGGGGTCAACCCTTCAATGGGGGGATTCGACCCCTGGGTACTGTAACAAACTAAAAACCTTTCATTGGTACTTTCGCGGTTCAATTTCTTCCTTCTTTGTTTTGAATGCCGTGACACGCACGATTTCCACTATTTGAATCGGCTCGTTACATCCCTACAATGTTTGCGGGATGTTCGGTGATAATTCCCCAAGCCCACGTGGGTCAAGCCCGATGTGAGAAACAGGAGATAGTTGCCTTCTCGTCCCACCTAACATAGGAGTGGGGACCAAGCTCCGGGCATCCGGGATATGGATTACCAGTCCAGATTTCCGAAATATGGGAGAGGCTTGACCGGAGAAGGAATTTCTCAAAACATCTGAATTACCGTTTCTTCAGCGTGCCCTCATGCATGAACGGTGTAGTGCCATGGGCACTGAAATCGGTCCGAACAGACGGAAACGAGAAGCGTGAATTACGATGCCCAAGATTCGGAGCAATGTGGGAATGGAGTTAAAATAAAGGACAAACGTTAACCATGGAGGAGAATTGGTATCCTTACTGCGTTAGCCTGAATTGGGGACAAAAATGAGGGTCGACCGTTGACCATGTTCGAAACATGGGACCATGTCACAAATGGTGTTGGTCAATCTTTCAGGATGTTGACCCAGGACAGTTGGAGGACCATAGGTCGAACATCCATACTGTTAGGGGGTCCTTCCAAACATGACCAGTCTTCCGGAACGTTGGCCCAGGATGATAGGTGAGCCGATGCAGCATGAGACCAGGCCGTTAGGGGGTCCCTTCAGACATGAAAGGGGACGAGGGTCCAAATAAGGGGCACGCAAAGCGTGGAATATAGAGTGATGGTTTTTCTGAACAGAATCTGACACTTAGGTAGATACACCACTGTGGTGGGAGTACGCCAGATGGGCGCGTTGGTTTGGTCATGGATCCTTCCTTCTTTGGGACAATGCCTCTCTAGCGAGGGGTCCGACCAGGGGGCCAAAAAGGGGAAGGATGGATTAATAATTTATATGGGCTGGACCCTAGGAAAAATACTAGGGTGTCTCTACGTATCCCATGAGGATGGGAATCAAGCCATACGTAGCTCTGGAAGCATAGTTTAACGTCATGCATGACGATGAGAAGCCTGGCCGTGTTGGTACACATCCTACCAAAACTACTAAGCCCACGTGAGTCATGCTCGGTGTGGGAAACAAGTAGTGGTGGGACTTTCACGACACAGAAAAGGAGAGGTTAGGGTGGAGAGACGCTTGGTGAATACCGGCCCCATGATACTAACACGCCCATGTGGCACACTTAGATGCGCGAAGAGATAGAGCCGAATATGTTGGAATTCCACTTGAACATGAGGAAGTGGAAATGTGTGAATCATGACGCTCGAGATTTGGATCACAATGGCGGCGGTGCGACGATAGAGGATAACTTTTAACCGTGGCGGAAACACAGCGTCCATATCGTGTTATCCTAGAATGGGGACAAACAAATGAGGGTTGATCGTTGACCATGTTCGAAACACGGGACCATGTCGCAAATGTTGTCAAAGATCCTTAGGGACGTTGGACCGAAACGATTGGAGGGCCCTTAGGTCCAGTATCCATGGAGATCCCTTAAGCCTAGTATCCATGTCATACGAGGGTCCTTTTGGATGTGGAAGAGGATGAGGATCCAAATAGCGAGCTCACGAAGCTTGGTCATGGGATGAGGGGAATGTCCCCATGAAAATCTCACACTTCAGGATCTTTGTCAAAACACATCTGAATATGACAATGAGACATATTAGATAGAGGGAGCAGAGTCCTTTCCCATAGGGATATCTTAGTTTAGGGTCATAGAATTCGGACCAAAGGGCGGGAGGAAACATAAGAAGCACATGGTGGAGTAACTCAAACACCTGGCGTGAATGGGAATAGGGGGTGTGTATGGTGTGGTGAACAACCCGACGTGAATGAGGACCTAAGACTTACTTACATCACAAGACCCCCTTGGGAGAGGTTTTAGGTCAAGAGATCAAAAGCAAAAGTTAGGCGGGGCCCGCGGGGAAGTGCCCGGGCGCTCCTACGTATGTCATAAGGATGAGAATCAAGCCTCACGTACTTCTTGAAAGAGTCTTAGTTTATAGTCTTAGAACTCGTACCATGAATGGGTAAGGGGAGCAGGGGACATATGGCAAGGCGGTTACAAAACCTGACGTGAATGAGGACCTAATACCTACTTACCATGCGCTCTCTGGGGAAATGCTCGAGTCGAGGGACCGAACACGAAGGTTAGGCTGGGCCTACAGGGAAGTGCCTGGGCGCTCCTACATATCTCATGAGGATGAGAATCAAGCCATACATAGTTCTGAAAGGTGGCATGATAAGGTACCAGTGCCAGGGAAAAAGGGGAGTGCGGGTGTGGCCCTTGCACTAAAAGAAGAGGAATTTGATAAATCTTGTTTGTCCTTTAAGGTGAGTTGTTTTTTTTGTGAAGCGACATGCCTAGGTTAGTAGGCCGTGGTGTCGCCACAAGAATCAATCCATGATAGGCGTTGACAAATGGCATGGCACGTGACCAATACCCAATGTGATGTCCTCTACAATGAGGTCATCACAATGCAGTGCCATTTTTCGTCGTGTGGCCAGGACGATAATGTCACAGTTTAGGGTCGTGTGATAGGACCAAGAATGCATTTTAACGTCATGCAGCGCAGACACAACAGAGGCGATGCTAGGAGGGAAATGTGCACAGTGTCATGAAACAAAATTGATGGAGACATGATCCCACATCACACTGTATGCCACTCCGAGAGGGAGACCTCAGGCCGAGCGACCTATATAGAGGTAAGAGGTGAAAAGAAGGGGGGAGAGACTAGCTGTCTAAATGGGCTGGACCCGAAGATAATGCGTCCGGGTGGTCCTATGTATCCCATGAGGATGGGAATCAAGCTCAACGTAGTTCTAGATGAATCTTAGTTTATGGTCTTAGAGCTCGGACCATGAATGGTGAAAACTTCCCGAGTAAGCGTAGACGTCAACCCGATCCCTAAGCCCACATGAGTTAAACTCGGTGTGGGAAACAAGGGGGGGAATCCTTATCGCAATACTTGGGGCGTCCATCAAAGGGGAGTCGGCAGAGAGCCCCGAAGGACACCTTTGACGCGGCTTGTTCCCCCAACGTACATACATGCATGGAGGAAAAGTACCAAGAGTTCTGAGACTCTTCATGGACACGATGAGACTGGAGAAGGAAGTGAATCGTGTAACTGACATTTTGGGATTATTGGGGTTGGCATGGAGATAGAGGAAAACTGTTAACCATGGCGGAAAAAATAGTCTCCATATCCTGTTAGCCTGAGGTGGGAACAATAAATGAGCATCGACTGCTGACCATATTCGCAATGCGGGATTTTATCGATTTGTTGTCTGAAACCCTTGGGGGCGTTGGCTCGTAACGGTAGGAGAGCCCTTGGGCGTAGTATCCAGGCCGTTCTTGGGGGGTCCCTCCAGGTGTGAAAGATGATGGAATCCCTGATGCAGGGATACAGAAAGCCTGGAAAGCGGGTGCAGACATGTTTGAGTAAAGTTTGGCATTCCAGGTAATAAACCGGAGTACCCTTAGGCACATTGGTGAATCGCTGAAAAGGGTCGATGGAACAACTCGGGAGGGAGAGGTACATGGCGTGGTCATTACCGGACCGACGTGAATGAGGACATAATCCCATACCATGCCATATACACCCCTCGTTGAGGAAGGGTAGGCCAAGGAGCCAAGATGGGATGGAGATTCTCAAGAGATAGGAATGGACTCGAAGCCTAGAAATTCAGGTGATCCTACGTATCCCATGAGGATGGGAATCAAGCCACACGTAGTTCTCTAGATGCAGTTTAACGTCATGTGGGATGAGGAGGGGAGTAATATACCCCAAAACAAGGGAGGTGTACGGTACGACGAATAAACCGACGTGAATGAGGACATAATCTCACACCACACCATACACTCCTATAAGAGAGGACCTGAGCCGGGGGCCTGAAAAGGCCAAGGGGCCTGAGGCTAGGCCTCGGTGAGGGAGGCATGAGGCTGGGCCTCGGTCAGGATGACCTGACTAACTTACAGTTTAACATCTTGCAGAAAGGACGGGGAGAGAGATAATTGTATTTCGTCTGGGGATGTGTACGACATGGCAAGTAACCTGACATGAAAGAGGACGTAATCCTACACCACGCCGTACATTCCTTATTAGAGAATCGGGGCCGTGGGCCCGACCACTGGCACCACCCGGAGGGAAGTTTTTCGCTTCAGGATGGGGCAGAACGAGTTACTGCACTCGATGTTTGGGCCATCTCGGGGTGGACCCAAGGATCCAGGACACTGTTGACCATGTTCGAAACATAGCGTTCCTATCGTGACCTGATATGGGAACAACAAATGAGCATCGACCGTTGACAAAATTCGCAACACGGGACTTGTATCGTCTTGTTGCTTGGAAACCCTCGGGGGTGTTGGCCTGTATCGGTAGGAGAGCCCTTGGGTGTAGTATCCATTTCATTCTTGGGGGTCTCTCCGGGTGTGAAAAATGATGGAATCCCAGTCAAGGAGTGGGTGAATCATAGTTGTATCCATCCACGAAAGAGGCAAATATCTCCAGGGGGGACGTGAAGCCGGGTCAAGGCTTGCTCGATATGAGTTGGGGAAAAAGTGTGCACCCTGCCATATGTCTTGACCTGAGGGGAAGATTTTGGCTTTTGGGCTGGGCCAACGAACGAAATGTCTGGGCGCTCCTACATATCCTATTAGGATGGTAATCAAGCCATACGTAGTTATTGAAGGCCATGCAGTTTAACGTCATGCGGTGAGGACATGGGAGGATAGAAGAACGGGAGTGGGCACATGGTGCAACCCTTACAATCCTTGTATGAGCGGGGATATATGAGCGGGGCTAAGAAAGCCTACTCCTTTCTACACAAGGAACCTCCAAGGAAACTATTCCCAGGGGGGATAGTGGAAGAGAATAGAATGGGGCTGGGCTCAAGACGAGGCGTATGAGCGTTCCTACGTATCCCATTAAGATGGGAATAAAGCCACATATAGTTCTTGAAGCGCCGTTTAACGTTGTTCTGGACAAGAAATGTGTCTCAAATGGGTATATGTACGGTACGGTGGGTAACCCGACATGAATGAGGATGTAATCTTACACCACACCGTACAATCCCATAAGTGAGTCAGAGTCGATGAAGGCCAAGGGGCCCGAGGCTGCGCATTGTTCAGGAAGGCCTGACTGGATTGCAGTAAGGACTGGGATCGGGGGCCGAGGAGGCCAAGGGGCCTGAGGCTGAGCCTTGGTCAGGAAGGCCTGACTAGCTTTCAGTTTAACATCTTGCAGTAAGGACGGGGGACGGGGGCCGAGGAGGCCAAGGGGCCTGAGGCTGAGCCTCGGTCAGGAAGGCCTGACTGGATTTCAGTTTAACGTCTTGCAGTAAGGACGGGGGCCGGGGGCCCGAGGAGGCCAAGGGGCCTAAGGCTGAGCCTCGGTCAAGAAGGTCTGACTGGCTTGCAGTTTAACGTATTACAGTAAGGATGAAGGGAGATCTTAGTTTAAGGTCATAATGCTCAGACCATTTTGCGGTTTATCGTCCTGTAGGACGGCGGTGCAGTTTAAGGTCATGCAGGACCATACAGTTTAAGGTCGTGTTGGACCATATAGTTTAAGGTCGTGTTGGACCATACAGTTTAAGGTCGTGTTGGACCATACAGTTTAAGTTCGTGTTGGACCATAAAGTTTAAGGTCGTGTTGGACCATACAATTTAAGGTCGTGCAGGACCATACAATTTAAGGTCATGCATGACCATTTAGGATCAGGCAAAGAACTTCTTGAGGAACCCGACATTGGTGGGAGGAGTTACGCACTCACCATCCGTGGTCACCAAAGAGTACGCCCTGTTGGGGTAAACCTTATGGATGATATAAGACCCTTCCCATTTGGGTTCTAGCTTGGGCGGTTTCCTGCTGGGGATCATTGGCGCTCGAAGGGCCAGCACTAGGTCTCCCTTTAGAAAATAACAAAGGTGAACCTTCTTGTTGAAGGCCCTTGCTATCTTATTCAGATGCCTTTCCAGATTGTATAGGGCATGAAGCCGGTTCTCGTCCAGTGCTTCTAATTCAGTTAGACGGATTTCGGCCACCTCATCTGGCTTCTACTGGTCATAGACTACAATGCGTAATGATGGCAGCTGGATCTCAATGGGTAGGACGGCCTCAGCCCCATACACCAGGGAATATGGGGTCACCTGGGTAGAGTTGTGAGTCGTCGTCCAATAAGCCCAGAGGGCATTGGGGAGCTTGTCCGACCAACTTTTCTTATTCTGACCAACCAAATTCTACAAGAATGTTAGAGAGGGATTTGTTGAACGCCTTGATTTTTCTGTTTTCCTGTGCGTGATGGCGGGAGGTATGGTTCGAACAGATGCCATTCTTGGCGTACAATTTCTTCAGCTCAGCCCCTCGGAAGTTGGTGCCTTTATCGGTGAGGTTGGTGTGAGGGACCCCAAACCGGTGGATAATATTGGATCTCACAAAGTCGACAATAGAACGGGCCTTGACCTCTTTGAGTGGAACTGCCTCTGCCCAATTGGAAAAGAAATCTGTAGCAGTCAGGATGAACCTACACTGGCGAGCCATTTCTGGTGGATATGGTCCCACTACATCAAGTCCCCATACCGAAAATGGCCAAGAGTACTTGGTGGGGTGGAGGGGCTCCGGCGGCCGATGTAGGAAGTTGGCGTGAACTTGGAACACGTGGTATCTCTTGGCATACCTGATACAATTGTGGATCATAGAGGGCCAGAAGTACCCCAACCTCCGGATTCGATGGGACAGCTTCGGCCTGGCTTGATGGGCACCACAGGAACCGGCGTTGACCTCTTGCATAACTTGAGGAATCTCTACTCCTTGAATGCAAAGGAGGAGGACGCCATCGAAGCTCCTCTTATAAAGGATATGTTCAAGACTGGGGCTGCTCTGGAGAGTAAATTGCAGCGCGCGACGTCAGATTCACTCGTGCTCGGGCCAGTCGTCCGGGAGGTGACCATTTTGGAGATACTTGACAAAATGTTCCCTCCAGTTGGGAGTGGCTTCAACCACTGTGTTCGATGAACCCGAGACCCCTGACGTAGAGGGCCCGGTGGTGAGATGACTTACCCGCATGCCATCATTGTACTCTTGGGAGACGAGGGCAATGAATCTCCAGTGTGCCACATGTATGATCAAATCATCTTGCTCGGGTTCTGCGAGCGATGCAGCTAAGCTAGCCAAGGCATCTGATTGACCGTTCTGTGACCGTGGGACATGGGTAATCTCTGGTCGAGAAGAGAACTGGGCCATTAGGCGGAGGGTTCCCTCCATCAACGGTACAAGCTCCGGATTCCTGACGACATAGTCTCCATTGACCTGTTTGATTACCAGCTCAGAATCTCCTTTCACATATAGATGGGGCACGCAGATCTCAAGGGCCAACACGAGGCCGGTGATGAGAGCCTGGTACTCTGCCTCGTTGTTAGTACAGCCTTCTGACAACAGGAATGAGTATGGCAGGACGGCTTGCATTGGGGTAATGAAGACAATACCCAGGCCCACTCTGTTGAGCTTAGGATCATTGAGCCTCCTACCAGTGGGGCTCCAGGAGGCACCGTCGAAGTGAAATTGCCAACATGGGACGGTGCGATCGACTGAGAGGATCTTCTCATCAGGAAAATACAGGTCCAGGGATTGATCCGTGGAGGTTGGATGGGCAGCTAAAAAGTCTGCCAACGCCTGTCATTTAATGTCCTTATGAGGTATGAACCTGATATCAAACTGCTGGAGAATCACTTCCCACCATGCTAGTCGGCCATTCAACATGGGGTGGTTCAAGATTTACTTTAGTGGGTCTACCTGGGAGGCCAATTGTACCTCATGGTGCTGTAGGTAATGCCGCAACTTCTGTATGGAAAAGACGAGCATAAGGCAGATCTTTCCGATAGGGGAGTATCTGACCTCCGTATTGAGAAGAATGCGGATGAGATAGTAGAGGCTGTTCTCAGTACCCTCGTTATTCATCTGGGGGAGCAGTGCACCGAGGGATCGTTCCAGGGAAGTCACGTAAAGGACCAGTGACTTTCCGGAGATGGGTGGCATCAAAACTGGAGGTTGGAGCAGATACTGCTTGATTTCCTCGAAGGCGGTCCGACACTCCTCATCCCATTTGTAGGTGGCGCCCTTCTTTATGATCCGGGAAAAGGGATTACACTTCCCGGCCAGATTCAAAATGAATCGGCGTATATAGGCTAAGTGGCCTTGGAGAACTCGAAGTTCCCGAATATTGCTCGGGGGAGGCATTTGGCTGATGTACTTGATCTTCTCGGGGTCGATATCAATGCCTCGGTATCTAACAACAAATCCAAGATACTTCCCAGAGGTGACCCCGAAGGCACACTTCAACGGGTTCATCTTCAGGTGATGGGAACAGAGGAAACCAAACACTTTCTCAAGGTCTTTGAGATGGTGTTGGCGCTGACATGATTTGACCACTAATTCATCTACATAGATTTCCACCAGCATTCCGAGAATCGTCTTGAATATGAGATGCATGGACCTCTGATAAGTGGAACCTACATTTTTCAATCCGAAAGGCATAAACTATTGGCAAAAGGTACCTTGGGGAGCCCTGAAGGTAGTGGACTCCTCGTCCTCGGGGGCCATCTGAATCTGGTTGTACCTGAAATACCCATACATGAAGGAGATAGCTTAGAACCCAGACGTGGCATAAATCAATAACTCAGTCACCGGGAGTGGGAAGTCGTCCTTTGAGCAGTGGCGATTAAGGTCGCGAAAGTCAATGCAGACTATGATCTACCCATTCTTCTTTTTGACTGGAACAATGTTGACAAGCCACTTGGGGTACTGGCCTTCCTTAACGAAGTTGGATTTGATAAGCTTGTCAACTTCGGCCTCAACGATAGCACCATGAGAGGGGTGAATCTTCCTGGGAGGCTGCTTAAACCAACGATGGTTTGTCGGGAGGCCCAGACGGTGAACGACTAATTGAGGATCTAGTCCTGTCATCTCACCGTAACTCCAGGAAAACACGTCATGGTGTTGTTTGAGAAAGTCTATGTACCGCGGTCGCTCCTCGGGGGACATGGCTGGAATGATCAATGTGGCTCTCTGATCTGCCTCGCTACCAAGGTTCACCTGTACCAGTTCATCAACCGTGGTAGAGATGCCTTCCTCAAAGGTGGGGGGAGCATCCTCCAGGTCTTCCTCTCCACCCGTGGGGGGATTTCTTGAAACGGGAGATACTTCTGGGCTATCAAAACCTGAGGGGAAACTGGTGCCAGCTTGGGCAGCAGTGGTCATCATATCAGGAGACTCAATCTCCATTGAGACCATAGCAATGAAGGCAGTCGACCCTATCCCATCTGGCCTTCGGCCTAAGGGGTCACGTTTGATGATATCAAAGTAGTGGTGACGTGTTGGCCTGAGTCAGTTGATTCTAACCTAGCGGAAGAGACACGTATGGCGTACCGCTGTTGTCATAAGCCTGACATTCCGATACTGCACAAGGGTAGGAGGCTCTGGGATCACCTGAGCCTGGTTGGTGTAGGAGTACGAGGTGATTTTCTGTCGTTGCTTGGACACAGGAACACGTCTTCCTTGCATACCCTAAAAAACAAAACATTGCCCCGTGTCGGGGGTCGTGGCCTCCAATCGGTGGATCGGGAGGATTTAGGCGTCATCCATGCTTGCCCAGGGATCACTTGTGACCGGGGCGGGTTCATCCTCACTTACTAGGATTTGCTTATCCTTACTCTTGTAATAATCAGCACCCAGATAGCGGGCCTCACAAGAGGCGAAAGGAGACACATCTCCTTGGATCATGCCTACTCGACCATTGAGGGAGTATTGAGGCACTGGTGATACGACAAAGGAACTGCTGTGTGCAGATGGAGCCATGGCCTACCCATCAATGCATTGTAGGCGGTGTCCTGAGAGACGACCATGAACTCGATGCTGGCAATTAAGCCACCGAACTGAGTCTTCAGGCAGATCTTGCCGACTGGGGTTTTCTCGGTCCTGTCGTATCCCTGGATTCTGAGGTCATAGGGAGTTAAATCATCTTCAGACAGACCCATCTTTCGCAGTGTCCGAGTCGGGATTAGGTTGATTCCAGAACTCGTGTCAACGAGGCAACGACGGACTTCCACACCATTGAAGTGGCCAGTGATGTACAACGGGTGAATATGCCCCTGTATAGGAGGGTCCTCATCCTCACCGGAGAATGAGATAACCGCCTGACATTCGGCGTTCTCAATTGCCTCGGCATGGAAGGCATCCGCAACTGCTACCTCCGTCTCAAACTGAAGGGGGCTCCTTAGGGCCTCAGCAAGTGCCTCTCGCATTTCAGACGATATGATAAGGGCCTCAAGGATAGAAAGCCTTACCGGAATTCCGGCCATGTGTTTCAGGACATCATACTTTCATGCCAAGCACAAACCTCTGCTTATAGGAGGTCGTTCGGCAGTTGGAGGCATAGTGGGTCCTGCCGGTTGAACTGGCGGTTGGCTAGTGCTGGGTACATCCTGGTGCCTACTAGTTGAAGCCTGGAGAGTAGTTTCCGGACTAGGATCAGACAGCGGAGACTGGCCTGTAGCTGGGAAATACTGACTACGATACGAATGAGGCAGCTATTCCTGATCTAGTATCACAAACGGCGGTGGAGGTAGAGCTGAGGGCGTCAGATGGGGTTGCGCATGCTAAGCTCTGCACTGAGCCTGCTGTCTGGTCTCAGTAGCATGCACGGTTTGGCTAAAAGTGCCCGCTAACGTGCCTCGACGACCAGCGTGGTTGTGGTTCCGCTGACGTTGACGTCAGCTGGGGACGTTGGGGAGGCTCGCCTGGTGTTCCCCTTCGTTGGGAGTCATATAAGGCTTTACCAGCTCCACGATATTAACCGAAGCGTACCCCTGGCTGTCGCTCGACGAGTCATTCACTACTGGGCAGATTCTGGGACGAATCCCCATTTCAGGGGGCATAAAGTCACCGAGAGTGCGGGATGACGACGACACTGGTGGAGCGCATTGTTTCTTCTTGCGTCGTCGCTGCTTGCCCTTTTGGGAAGAGGTCGACTGTGAAGGCGATGAAGAGGTACTGGATACTTCTTCTGAAGGTTCCAGCTACTTCAGGCGTGCCCGGATGATACCATGGGCATGGATGACGGTTTTTCGAGCCATCCAGTGGTCGTATCTCTGGGACTCGCGGCTGGGAACCTGCTGCCACTCGCCTTCGTTGTCGCTACTGATGTTTGACCTTGCAAAGACACCCACCACTTGTGTTGGTGCAGGGCCCAACCTGACTATGTTGTCGTTGACCTGGTCTTGAAGCCATTCTTTAAACACATATCATTGCTTGAGGGTGTTCCCCAAAATCCGATGATAAGGACAGTAGTTGGGGTGATTGGTGAGATTCGCCTCTACTGGCCTTCTGTACTCAGGTAGGCACACAATCCCTTTCTCTAGAGCACTTCGGAAGTAGCCATGGACCTGATTTTCATTGAACTAATAAGTCTGGTGCCTTCTTTCTGGATAGGGGGTCCTGGGGGCCTGGTCCTGACGAGGGTTCAGAGGGGCCTGCCGAGGAGGCGACGCCTGATTGTCTCGCCTAGGTGGGGGTGGCGCATTGTGCGGGGGAACCTGTCGATTCTGAGGCGGTCGCTGCTGGGCAGGAGCCTGCGCTTGAGGTGGAGGAGCTCTGCGGGGTTGCGGGGATGGTGCTGCCGGCAGTAATTCCAGCTGCCTGGGGGCTTGTATTTGGGCCACCGCGGTGGGTTCGGCTCTGGCAGTCCTCCTGGATGGGATCATAGGGGGCAACGAACGTGCCTGACTAGCCTATTGCAGAGCCTCTTCAAGGCGCTGAGCCTTATCTGAGAAATCCCCGAACCCTCCAGGGTAGTTCTGGGTGATCAGGAAAGGTACCATCTCCGTTTTAACATTCCCTACACACATCGTTAGTAATTACTCCTGAGTCAGTGGCATATCGAGGGAGTATGTAAGCCCCTTCCACCGGGCGATGAAATCTACGGCTCGCTCATCAGGCCTTTACTTTCATTTGAAGAGTTATGCAATGCTGGTCTTCCGCGTGGTGGAGCTGAACTGGTATAGGAACTGCCGGCGGAGATCCTCCCAACTGGTCACCGATCTGATAGGGAGCTGGCTGTACCAGACGAATGCGGGACCTTCCAATGTCTGCACGAAACATCGGAGCTTGGCGGCTTCTTGCTGGTCCAGAGTCCGCAACATGGGGCCACACCTGGAAGAAAAATGGGCCAAGTGCTGTGGCGGGTCCCCTATCCCGTTGAAGGCCGATAAAGTGGGGTTCCCAAAACCTGGGGGTGTGGGCATATCATCCACCCATGCGGGATACGTCTTGCCATCCGGTGGGACTGCCACCTGACGCGTTTCCAACGCTTCGAGGCGGGCTATAAGTGCCGCTATAAGATCATTCGGATGGGGGTCCCTGTCTTGACGGGGATCCCTAATCAAAAGTGCATTTCCAGGTTCTTTGACATGATAGATGGCTTCGGCGGCTCGTGGAGCGACTGGCGGAACGACCTGTGGGGAGACTGGGGGAACCCGGACTGGATTCTTCAGATTGCCCCGTCGTTCAGTAGGGTTTGGCGAGACGTATCGCGCCCTCTTGCCATAAGTTTTGGCATCTGCCCTGTCTGCAGAAGTAGCATGATCTGGATTTTCTGGAGGCATCTCACCGGGGGGGAATTGTTCCTGCCCCTGCTTCCCCAACTTGGGGTTACCATAGTCGGGTCGGCGCTCTACAGCGTGCTCGGCCAAGAGTTCGTCAACCAGCCTCTTCTGCTCAGAAAGCTGCTGGCGTAACGCGACCTTCTCGGGATCTTCGTTCGTTTTCTGTACAGAGGAAGATGGGTCGGAGTGCTTGATAGTTCCGACGTGCTCCTTACCCTTACCGGAATTTCGAATGAGTACCAGCGACTCGGTGGGTACAGGGAGGCCTAGAAGGTTCCCATGCTGACAGGTAACCCTCGCTGATGGGTCTAGCAGTGGCGGTACGCCCTTGGGGGTAATTCTCCATATAGAAATTCAAGCTCATCCTCCTTGTCCACTACGTCAGCCATGTGGACCGCGACCCCTCTCGAGGGCATGTCCTCAATGTCGCATAACGAATCGGGCTGCCGTCAGATAGGGATGAAGAGGAGAGAGGCATAGAGTCCCCAGCCACAGACTTTCACATGGGGGGTAGCTTCCCTGATGACTCTGCAGAGTACTTTGAAACTCTGAACACATTTTCGTTGAAGGGTGCTCTGACGGCCTGGTGACTCAGGGTGCTGGGCCATAGGGAGTGCGGCCAAATCGATCAGGAGACATTGCTCGCCGATTTCTTCAAAGTGATCTCGACTTCTGGGGTACATCACCTGCTCGTAATGAAGGCAGATGTGTGTCGCCCATAAGGTTCGGCAAAAGAACCCCACTTCTTCTGGGGTAAGGGACTCTGGTGCACGAAAGTTCGGCGCTGCCGTTGGCCAGAAATTATTCGGGAAGTGATCCGCTGCGAGAATGCTCCAGAAGCTCCTGGGTTCGGACTCGAGGTCTGGCCTTGTATTTCCCAACTCGTCAACCAGGGGTGGCTGAGGGACCGGTAATGGTACCGAGGTGGACCACTAGGACAGTAAACTTTGCGGCGGAGAATACGGTGAACGAGCTGACTGACCGCCGAATTTCGGGCCATCCTCTAAATAATGAGGTGACCTAACCACGATATAACGATACGATGGGCTGATAGCCACAACTTCAGGCACAGGAGTCACGGTTGCCGGTGATAGGTCATGTCGTTTCTCTACCGTCGTTGGTCCCCAAAATAGCTCTCCATGATCTCTGGTAGAGGTAGAGGGCGCTTCTGGTGACAACGGTGGTGATTGCACGATCAGGACCTACAGGATTTCCATGATTTATTCTTCTTGTACATACCTGCAGAGGGAGGTGGGAATCCGGTGGACCACGCATTCCAGTAGAATGAGGCTGATGCACCTGGTTCCTGCCCCAGTCCTTGATGCGGAGGAGCAGGGAGAAGGTTCCATCATTGAGTCATATTCTGCTTCAGAATCCGAGAAACGAGCTGGTTTGATCTCCACCCGCTCCCCCCATGATTCTTCCTCTAGCGGCGACGACCTGCTCTTCTATCCTGAGGTGGCTCTTAGGGACAAGGTTTATTCTCAATATGTAGTCTTGGGGCGGCGCTGGAGCCGTGGCAGAGAGGGCCCCCGCTCGAGGTGGCCGGGGTGCGAAGGGAACCGGGGAAAATATCGAAGGGTACATGGGGAGGACCTCCATGGACGGTGCGGGTGGAGCGAGGCTAACCTTCACTCCTCAAGTTTCCGGGGTGAGGAAAACCTTCGCCAGTTGAAGAGAGGATGTAGGAAGGACCCCAACGTTGGATAAGGACCGGATGGACAGTGCCTTCAGATCGGCAGTCGGGGGTAGGAGGAGGGACTCTATACCCTGTATAGTGGGCGCGAGAGAGGTTTCCGCGCCGAGCGTCACTTCCGCGGAGCGGGTCTTCCTTCGGGATGGGGGTAGCACGAGGCATACCTCCGTGATGAGCTTTAGAGCGAGGAAATCCCACGCTCTGTGGAATGGTGGTACAGAGAGGACCTCCGCATGGAGTGACGTTACTACGGATTGGTTCACGGCAATCATCGCCCAGGCCTGCAACCCCGAGAGTCAAACCAGCCTGCTCGTGGGGTGGCTGAGGCCTTGATCCTGGTCAGGTGATGGAGTGCCCCTGCTCAGTGTATGCAGGAACTCCATGATCTGCGTCGGCGGTGGCTTGGGCCATAGTTGTTGTTGACGTCGACTTATCATGGAGAGCGTCCTCATCCCGGGCCTGGCGCTGACTTCGGGTCAGACGAGCTGGCGCAGGCGGTGTAGGGGCATGGCCTACCTGCTCTTCCTACGAAGACGGACGGCGGTGCCAATGAGGCCAAATGGGAGCCCTTGCCTGGAGCCCTTTCCTGGAGCCCTTGGATCGAGACTCTGAGCAGGCCGAGCCAAACGTCACCCCTCTCATTAGCATAAAGAGTGGAGTCGTCGAGGCGTTCCGGGGACAGGCTCCAGAAATGATTGAACGTTGGGGTGGTTCGAAGGGGCTCCCTGTGTATCCTGTTAGGGCGGCGTTGACGCTGGGGCCTGGATGCCTCCAGGTCCAGGCGGTCCATATCTCGAGTTGGGATGACCCCTTCCTCCTCGTACCTGTGTACAAGGTTGTTGATCACCCTTCGCTGGATGATCTCTGACAGGGAGAGGGGACGTGGGCGCCCCGTATTCACGGATGTAGAGGCCACCGTGGCTGTATCAGAGCCATGCGGGGTGGTTGTGCCGGTATTTCCCCTGCCCCTGCGTAGGCGAGCGGGTAGTGATCGTGTCTCCATAGCAGCAAGCTGGTTCCTGGGAAATGGAGGGATCAACTCATCAGCACTGCGAGGAAAAGGATCGACAACTAGTGCCCCAGCATCCTTCCATTCTCCACATTTGTAAGAAGAATCCATGAAACCACGTTGCAGAACGGAGTGCCCCACGTTCCACTGCCCCAACTTCCAGTGAGTTTCACGCCAGGCCTGCCATTTGCTTGGCGGGACCCGGCGCCGGATGTCTGGATCCGGTGACACGTCAATCTACTGGTGTCTCAAACTCTACTAATCTCCACATTGAATAGAATAAATTCACGTCGATTTTATGATTTCTGTTTCTGAAACTTTCGTCGGGGCGCGCGCGCATCCATCTGCGGAGGAGGATGTGCCGCGCTGTTGCCCCGCATTCCCGCTTTCCAAAGGCGGGCGACATTCGCTCCTTATTCAGGGTCGTCTGCTCCTGGATCGAAACGGGATGATGGGATGTCGGTTCTTCCTTCCTTGGATTCCTCCTCGGAACTCATCACCTGGTCCGGGTATCCCTTATATATTTAATAAGTTTTTCGTGAAACTCTTTCCAGTGCCATGTTTCCATGGATGCCGGTTAATTACACTGCTTCTGTCTGGACATTCCAAAGGGTCCAGTCAGAGCAGCAACCTTCAGTTGGGGGAGTAGTCACGTCGAGGCATCAGTAGCATGTCTGGATCCTGGGAAACTGTCATGTCTGTCTTTTATCCCTTGTCATAGCGCCTCTCGAGGGCGTGGAATCCCGAGGCATCCCACATCGAGCGCGGGGAATTATATACCATAGACATAAATCTGAGGTTTTCCTCAGCTTCCTTTGTTCAACGCAGGGTATGCCGCAGGTTTAACATCCAGCGGAGACGGATCAGCCCAATCAGAGCATTATCTAGAATGGATCAGATTGATGAATTTCCCTTGAAGGGGTGCCAATATCGGGACCAACCCATGGGTGGCTGTGAAGAGGAGCGGAATGGCATGATCTTGCCGAGATGTGGCGGCCCAGGTGAGAATCAGGATGGGTGATGGATGGATGAATGAAGTGGAGGGGGAATGAAATGGGACCATCGCAAGGGCGACGATAAAGTTGGGCATGAGCCAGGAAGAGACCTCCTACGTATCCCTGTGGCAGGGAATCAAAGTCCGCGTAGTTCGGGATGGTGTCGGTGAGCCGATGGGATGGTGGAACTTGGCCCGATGGGCATTGCCAGTGAACCGACGTGAATGTGGACCTTGAGTCGATGGGTGTCATCAGCGAACCGACGCGAGTGAGGACCTTGGTCCTGATGGTGCGGGGCTTACACACTAGGCCTCCTAGGTGCTGGTGACCTGACGTGAAGAAGGTCAGAGTGACCAATAGGTGGTGGGCTTGAACCTCTGGGAGGCTTCCTACGTACCATGCCTTGACATGGATCAAAGACCTCGTAGTTCAAAGGAAAAAGAAGAAAGGTGGGATTGAACCTCTGGGAGGCTTCCTACGTACCATGCCTTGACATGGATCAAAGACCTCGTAGTTCAAAGAGGGCTTCATCGGTGAACCAATGTGGAGGTGGACCTTGGTCCAATGGGTGGTGGGTTTGAACCTCAGGGAGGCTTCCTACGTACCATTCCTTGACATGAATCAAAGTCCACGTAGTTCATAGGAGTTTCGTCGGTGAACCCACATGAAGGTGAACTCGGGGGTCCACTTGTGGTGGGTGTCGGTGAACCGACGTGAAGAAGGGACCTTGGTCCGATGGGAGATGGGCTTGAACCTCGTGAGGCTTCCTACGTACCATGCCTTGACATGGATCAAAGACCTCATAGTTCGGGTTGGTCATAACGGCTTGCCGTCGGACTTGAATTGCAGTTTAACATCATGGCGGACGAGGATGAACTCGACGTGAATAAATGATGGGTGGGCTTGAACCTCAGGGAAGCTTCCTACGTACCATGCCTTGACATGGATCAAAGACCTCGTAGTTCAAGTGATGGAAGTCATCAGCGAGCCGACGTGAAGGTGGACCTTGGTCCAATGAGAGATGGGATTGAACCTTGGGGAGGCTTCCTACGTACCATGCCTTGACATGGATCAAAGACCTCATAGTTCAAAGGGTGTGTCGGCGAACCAACATGAGTGAGGACCTTGGTCCAGATGGTGTGGGGCTTACACACTAGGCTGCCCAGGTGCTGGTGACTTGACGTGAAGAAGGTCGGAGTGACCAACAGGTGGTGGGCTTGAACCTCTGGGAGGCTTCCTACGTACCATGCCTTGACATGGATCAAAGACCACGTAGTTCAGGTTTGTCACAATGGCTTGCCGTCAGACTGGAATTGCAGTTTAACGTCATGGAATATGAGGATGAACTCGACATGAATAAATTATGGGTGGGCTTGAACCTCAGGGAGGCTTCCTACGTACCATGCCTTGACATGGATCAAAGACCTCGTAGTTCAAGTGATGGAAGTCGTCAGCGAACCGACGTGAAGGTGGACCTTGGTCCAATGAGAGATGTGCTTGAACCTCAGGGAGGCTTCCTACGTACCATGCCTTGACATGGATCAAAGACCTCGTAGTTCAAAGGGGTGTGCAGTTTAATGTTATGCGTGACAAGGGCATACAGTTTAACGTCGTGCTGGACGGGGGTATACGGTTTAACGTCATGCTGGACGAGGGTATTGTCATAGCCAATGCCAACTCTACACCCACGTGAGTCATGCTCGGTGTGAGAAACAAGAGGCATCAAGGACCTGACGATCACGATGCAGAGGGTGCATCCGTGAGAAGCTAAGAGGGGATTATGCGTTAGGCGGCCCATGGTGCTGGGACTTACTCCAGGATGGAGGCCCGAAGTGCAGAAAAGCGCAGCGAAAGAGGAATTTGGGACCAATGATGGGAGGTGCCTCGTTCCCTATCACGCCCTCCACTAACCTTGGTAGTGGGGAAGTACGAAGATGAAGGGGTGCAACCTTCCACAAGAGGGGCTAAAGAGATTACACCAAGGTGGTTTCCCTTCTCCCGTGGACATACGCTACTCTGAGAAGGAGGATATCATCCCTTGTGGAGGGGGTGACCCCTTCTCTATGGAGATGGGTGGCGTAAAAAATGTCCGAGCTGGGGTGACCCTACGTGTGAAGCACGGGGCCAGATCACAGTTTAACGTCATGTGTTGAGGACAAGGTGCTTGGTAGTTTAACGTCCTGTATCTCGGACGAGGTGGGTTCACTCCACACCCCTAGGACTTACATAACTGGTACCCTTTTCTACTTGGCGGAGGGAAGGTACCAGTAAGGTTGTGGTCAAGGGGGGTTGTAGAGTGAACCATCGAGGGGTCCACGTTAGCGTGTCTATGAGAAGAAGCAATAGCCATTAGCATGCCTATGCGAAGAAGCATTAGGCGATGCAACGCTATGAGTGGTGTTGTCCGTGGGACTTTGAAATTACATCGTGAAAAACTAGAGGGTCACACGTGGAGAGGAAGTGCCAAGCAGAAGAGTGTTCTTCACGAAGTGGGGTGCCTTGGCCTTAGCATGGGGCATAGGTGTGAGTGGAGGGTGCTTCGCGAAGTGGAATAGTATTCGCGGAGCACTGCCTCGCGAAGAGGAGGTTCCTCGCGAAGCAAGGCACTGCGAAGTAGTGTGCTTCACGATGTGTAGCGATCCTGCCTTAGCATGGGGATCACTAGTACAGGATGGGTATTTCGCGAAGAATAAATGCTCCACGGCTGCCCGGGTTCCCTTGGGAATCCCCCTCCTTCGCGAATGCCCTTGAGCTTCACGAAGGGCATCCCTCTTTGAAGAGGGGCTCAAAACGAGACAAATCAAAGGCGTCACGTGAAGTAGAAGTACCTTGCGGAGCTCATGATTCCCGGGGAAAAGGGTGCTTCGCGATTCGGGAGAGAAGAAGCCGAAAGGTCGGATTTTCCATCCTCTTGGACTTAGGGGGAGCCCGGTATTTATACGGAAGGGGCACCGCGAAGAGGAACTCCCGCGCCGCCTCCGTCGCTTCACAGCGCGCTCGCAAACGTTAGGCCGTTCGCGGAGAGGTACCGCCTCTGGCGCTTCGTGGTGGGCTCGCGAACGTCAGGCTGTTCGCATAGAGGTACCGCCTCCTGTGCTTCGCGAGACCGCGATGCTCAGGGGTGCTTCACGTCGGTTCTTCGTGAGGCAGCGTGTGAGGCTTCTTTTTCGTCCCTTCCTTTCATGCAATATTTTGGCACCAACAGGGGTTTAAGGGGGTATGTGTGTGTGTTGGGGGGGGGGGTGCAAGGGAGCATGGGTGTACATGGGGTGCAAGGGGCCAACATCGGCAGAATAGTGCAGGGTTTTTATGAAATGTGAATGCCTATAAGCACAATTGGGAACCATGGCTATAGATGATGAGTGATTTTAGCCTATGCCAATGTATTCAAACCATGGATACAAGACTATAACCGTGGTTCAAAATTGTGGATATAGGTTTTACCCTATAGTAACACCAATACAAGTAACGATTGAGTAAACCGTGACTATAACCTACTGACACAATTTTTGGGCCTATATATAGAGTTTAAAACCGTGTCTATAGACTTATTTTATAGTAGTGTATGTCATCGATGAAGAAGACTACAAACTAGTCCATTTATGGTTTGAAGACATGGTTCATGAAATACATAAATATGGTGGGGGTATTTTTCACACCAAAGGGAATTACTAGGAACCCATGGTGTCCGTAGCAACATCAAAATGCCAACATTGGAATATTAGCCTCATGAACCCTCAAATGGTGGTAGCTAAACCATATATCGATCTTCGATAACTACCTCATGCATCAAAACTGGTCAAAGAGTTCATCAATCCTTGGTGTACTGATTCAAGTGATGATAATCCTCAAAAAGATGATTGCTCCCATTTTCCTTTTTCACGAACAATACTGGAGCTGCTAAGGGGGACATACTAGGTCTGATGAAACCATTCTTTTGAAGGTCCTCCAATAGAAACCACATCTCCTGAAGCTAGGTAGGGGCCATTTGATATGATGTAGAAGATATGTAAGTTGTTCCAGGATGCAATTCAGTGTAAAAATCTATCTCCCTCCATAGAGGTTGTCCCAAAACATCCTTTGGGAAGATGTCCATATACCCCCCCCCCCACAACTAAAGGAATGTAGAAGAATGAAGATCCTGATACACCAAGGGATATACTCACCAAGTGATGAGTGATGGTCTACAACCTCCTGCTCACATAACTCACTCATCCTACTATGAGGTCTCTTTCACCCATAAAGGAAAATCCCATCCCATTTGTGCGATGGAAACTGAATCATCTGTGGTGATAGTTAATCTAGGATTTGACCATGGAAAACCAATCCATACCAAATATAACACCACTGGTTTCCATTGTGAGGAATAAAAGGTTCCATGGAAACCACTATCTACCAAGTGACAGATCAAACTACTAATAGATAAAAGATACATAAGAAGCATTCCTTGTAGTAACCTCAAGAAGAAGTTGCTGGGCTAGCACCTCAACTGGAAGCTCCAACTCTCGTAATAAGAGTATAGAGTTAAAAAACTGACTATAGCCTGTGAATACTAATACAAAATTAATATTATAAAACATATAGATCATTCCTCTAATCATCCCATGCATTGCGGGGTCATAACCCTAAATATCCTACAACTATATGCAACCCAAATTTCCAGCTCCCTAAGCTAGAATAGGGCTACCCTAAGGTGGTGTTGGAAGGTTCTCATAGTTTCATCCTCCAATAATAGATCCCCTACTCATCTTCCAGTTCATCCTCCCTTGGGAACACCCTCCACTTGCCTAGGAGATCCCTAATCATGGTTCTGCCTCTACCATGGCAGTCTATCGACTATCTACCGGTACTGTTCAACACATTTGGTTAGGAAAACAGACTCTATATGACCTTTCCCATTACAAGCAATGAAACACCAATCTTTGGGATTTTTATTCTGTCTACATAGCCTCTAAATACATGCCTATATTTGATCATAGGGTGGTATACTGCACCAATATCCTAGTTCCTGGTGTCTTCTAGCTACTACAGAAGATTCATCTTTGTGGTGCCCACTACCATCTCCAGTAGTCTGAAGTCTCTCTGATAGGAATATATTTATCACTAGTGCCTCCTCCATCACCCCAATGTAGGTAGGGATGCACTAGAGAACCACACAGGCATAGATATCTCTATAGAGTCTATAAGGACCCAGCCTTAAAACATTACTTAATCTTGAATTAAATGAATAATTCACATCGAGGATCTTTTTAGGTTTAGAGTTTTAGAGAATTAGGACATAAATATTACATCTCAAAAGATTAAAAAGTAAAAAAACTTCTATATAGATTCCATTTTTTTACAAAACATGAAATCCTGAAAAAAAATATTCATGTTAAGTTCCATGTATAAGACAACATGACTTTTCCTTGATCCCATCATTGACCCTATTCTACATTATTTCCTGTGAAAAACATTTCAAAAACTTGGGATGAGCATAAAAAGCTCAGTAATGGATACACAAAGAATGAAAACTGTTAGTTTTTCAAAACAACAAGTAAACCATGAATACTTTAACATAAGTAATACTTTTAAATTTTATGAAGTATTAAATACTCTTCACTGAATAAAAGATCATTACTTACCCTTTTGTAACCAAAAGATTACCATAAAACCCATGTAAAGAACACATAACATATAAAGGTAACTTGGGACATAAACATACATAAATGGAATAACCATACGGTAGACTTCCACACATATCACCAATTGGAATAGCCATACGACCGACTTCCATACCCAATGAATTGGAGGTTATAACATAACCACCCATCCTAGTATTCACAGCACCACCCGTCATTTGGTTTATCACGTAACCACCCATCAAATGTCCAAGTACCATTATAAAATTATAAGACATAAAAAAATATAAAAGAAAGAAAACATTTACACATTTCAATCAAAATATATCACATAAATATATTTCTATAACAAATACATTATCAAAACCATTTTCAATACCAAAATACAAAATAGAGTATATGGTATTTATTTTCTTTTTAAAACATTATGGCTTGTTGAGGAAGTCAAATATCAAATAATACTTGCGGTGGTGGAAAGGTCATTGTCACAGCGTACGTTAAAAGAAACATTCCTTGTTGTCCTTTAGTAAAATGCTTCGTAGAAAAATATTCCCTTTGAATGAAATGAAAAGTCAAAGGTGTTTATAAAACTTATAAAAGAAAGTCGTGTATTAAAACCAAATATGCCTCAATGAAATGATATTGAGATGAAGTCCCTTACCATGTGTCCGACTTGACTCGATCGCTCTTTAATCTCCTAAATAATAAACTAAAGTTAATTTATACTTTCATAAGAACCTTTTTAAAGTTTATTATTCATTTTATATCACTTATTTCCATGTTTTAAACATTATGTAATAATTTAAGTTAATAATGTTCATTTTATCGATATTCGGTACTAAAGTCAAAAATAGACTTCTTACAATTACATGTTGTTCATGTGGTAAAAGGTTAATTATATCCAGAATGGAATTCATGATTTGGATATCATATATATCATATATATCAATCATATACATATTTTTATAATAGTACATAACATTTAGAGGTAATAAATGAAATGCACCGTTCATGGAGATGGTAAGTCGTACGTACACATGAACGCTACTTTCATTTCTATTTCCTATTTAATGGAATGAAATCACAATGATATAAAGGTACATTATAATTCCAGTATAATATCATATATAATATTATCAAATTCATCCTTTATACATCCCACATATAGCATTAACGATTTAAATCACTTTGAGGGGGCAGTAGTCTGCACTTCCTAAAATGAAATTATCACGTTTACCCATTATGGAAACCATAAAGGTATGCCATAAATGAAAAATACAGAAGCATAAGGAAAACATAAACATAATAAATATCATATATAAATACAGTGACTTCTTAATGGCCACCATGAGAGGTGGTAGGAGATAATTGAACAATCATTGTTTCGCGAGGCAGTAATTCTCCATCCACAGAAACAGTATGTTCTTTAACCATTAGAAGAAGGTGTGTGTAAGTGTAGCTAGAATACTTCTCATAACAACATACTAGTATATTGAAGATACTGGTTTTGTTACAAAAGAAAGGAATAAAAATAGTTTATGGGGTTAGAGAAGAAAAATAAAACAAATAAACATAAGAGAAGAAATTACCATTAAATCGGGTAACTCCTCTTGGTTTGAACCAAAAGGGTTTCTTGAAGAGATTTCTGCCTAAGTTAAGGCTTCTAGAATGATGAGAGGTATATTGGGAGATTATTTGAGTAGAGTTTGGACAAGCCAAAGGGCTTGAGTATTGTGAGTAAGGGGATAGAGGTGGGGGCCTTTTAGTGAATATTAGAGTATCTATGCCTAAAATTGAATTCTTTTCTTATTTTAAGTCGTTATCCTTTATTGGATAAATGTAAAAACATTTAACAAACACATATAATCATATTTTAGTTATTTCTATTCATTCCCATGAATACAAAGACTATGTGTTAACAACCATTTAAAATAATATTATTATATTATTAGTGTGCAACGTAAGATTTCAAAGAAACTCGTTGTTGCGTATCAGGTATGCTATCGAACATAGAATCCCCTTTGAAGTAAAATTAATATTTAATTCGCAAATATTAATTAATATGAAAATGTATTATTCTTTATTTACCTGGGATGTTACATCCTTCCCCCCTTTTGGGAATTGCTTCCTCACAATTTTATTCACTTATCAAAATAAGTGAGGGTATTTATCCCTCATAGCATTTTCAGATTCCCACATTGCCTCTTTAACCATATGGTTTTTCCATAAAACCTTCACCAGATAAATTACCTTATTTCGCAACACTTTCTCTCTTCAGTCAATAATATGGACTGGTTGTTCTTCATAAGAGAGATTCTCTTCCAACTGAACTACCTCTGGGATCAAAACATGAGATGGATCTGGTATGTACTTCCTTAACATTCAAACATGAAAAACATTGTGTACCTGGGATAAACTTGGAGGTAAAGCCACTCGGTATGAAATTGATCCAACTCTCTCCAGAATTTCATATGGTCTAATGAACCTTGGACTCAACTTTCCTTTATTACCAAATCACATCACACTTTTCCATGGTGAAACTTTGAGGAAGACATGATCACCCACTTCAAAAAAGAGGTCCTTCCTCCTGTTGTCTGCATAACTTTTCTGCCTACTCTGAGATATTCTCATGTGTTTCTGTATCAGCTGAACTTTTTCTGCCAACTCTTCTACCAAATCTGGTCCCATCAACTTCCTTTTACCCACTTCATCCCAAAAAGCTGGAGTTCGACAATGCTTTTCATATAATGCCTCAAACGGATCCATCTGTATACGAGAATGAAAACTTTTATTATAAGAAAACTTAACCAAAGAAAGATGTTGGTCCCAACTTCCCTGATAATCCATCGAACAAGAACGTAGAATATCCTTCAATGTCTGAATTGTTCGTTCTGACTGCCCATCTAGTTGAGGATGAAAAGATGTACTAAAATTTAATTCAGTACCCAATGACTTATGAAGGCCTTTCCAAAAGTTAGAAGTAACCCTGGGATCACGATCAGATAAAATGGAGAGGGAAACTCCATGTAACCTGACTATATTTTTAAGATACAATCGAGAAAGTTGATATAGAGAGAAAGTATCTTGAATAGGAAGGAAATGAGAAGATTTAGTCAATCGATCAACAATAACCCAGATTGCATTATTACCTTGAGATGTCTTTGGTAATCCCACAACGAAGTCCATGTATATATTTTATCATTTCCACTCTGGAACTGGTAAAGACTGAAGTATCCATTTCGGTAACTACCACTTTTCTTTTACCTGCTGACAAGTCAAACACTTCATAGTAAAATCAGTAATATCTCTTTTCATTCCATCCCACCAGTAATACTCTCAAAGATCTCTGTACATCTTAGTACTGCCAGGATGAGCTGAAAACGGGGAACAATGAGCCTCACATAACAACTCATTCTTCAATTGTGAATCACAAGGAAAACATAATATCTTCCCAAAATTTAAAAAAAATCATTATCAATGTTAAATTCAGGCAACTTACCCTTCTGAACCAGCTCTACTTTTTTCTGCAACCCACTGTCTTTTTTCTACACTTTCTTAATTCTATTTGATAGAGATGATCTCACTGACACCTGAAACAAAATAGAAGAACTTCCTACACCAAAAAATTCTATTCCAAAGTTCATCAAATCAAAAACCAAAGGATATCATTCCAAATGTATCATGGTTAATGAAGCATTACTTTTTCGACTCAAAGCATCAACCACTTTGTTTCCTTTTCCCAGATGGTAATGAATTGTGCAATTGTAATCCTTGATTAATTCCAGCAATCTTCTCTATCTCATGTTCAATTCTTTCTGAGTGAATATATACTTTAAAATTTTGTGATCAGTATATATTTCACACTTTACTCCATACAAATGATGCCTCCAATTTTTTAGAGAAAAAACAACAGCAGCTAATTCCAAATCATGTGTAGGGTAATTTTACTCATGATTTTTCAACTGACGTGAAGCATAAGAAATTACCTGACCATTCTGCATAAGGACACAACCAATTCCCTTCAATGAAGCATCACTGTAGATAACAAAATCACCATTTCTAGAAGCAGTACCAAAACTAGAGCATTCACCAATCTTCTTTTCAATTCCTGAAAACAATCATCACATTCTTTTTTCCAGATGAACTTAACACCTTTTCGAGTTAACTTAGTCATTGGACTAGATAACCATGAAAAAGTTTCAAAAAAACTCTGGTAATAACCTATAAAACCAAGAAAAATATGGATATCAGTTATATTTGTGGGTCTTGTCCATTCTTCAACAACTTTTGTTTTAACAGGATCAACAGTTATGACATTTTTTGAAGCAATGTGACCAAGGAAAGAAATTTTTTGTAACCTAAACTCACACTTGCTGAATTTTACATACAGTTTATTTTCTTTTAAGGTTTGAAAGATAACCCTTAAATGACTTTCATGATACTATTTAATTTTAGAAAACACCGAAATATCATCAATAAACACAACCACAAACTTATCCAAGAACTCATGGAAAATTCTATTCATTAGATCCATCAATACAACAGGTGCATTGGTTAACCCAAAATCCATAACTAAAAATTCATAATGGCCATATATAGTATGAAACACAGTCTTCGGAATGTCTTCTTCTTTTAATTTCAACTGATGGTACCTCGACCTCAATTCAATCTTCAAAAAATACTGAGCTCCCTGGAGCTGATCAAACAAATCATTGATATGAGGCAAATGATACTTGTTCTTAACAGTGATGTTATTCAATGATCTATAATCAATGAAATGTATCATTGAACCATCTTTCTTTTTAACAAACAAGACAGGAGAATACCATGGTGATGTGCTAGGTCGAATGAAAGATTTATCTAATAACTCCTGCAATTGCTTCTTTAACTCTAATAGTTCAACTTGAGCCATTCGATAAGGGGGTTTTGAAATTTTCTTGGAATCAGGAACTAAGTAAATATTAAATTCAACTTACCGACCATGAATAATACAAGTAAAATCATCCAAAAAAACATTAGGATACTCATTTAACACTGGCACATCATTAATCTGAACAGTTCCTTTGTTTTCAACAACACGTATAAGGTAACATTCATTTCCATCTTTTACTGGTTTCTCAACTTCCTGATATGTTATCAAAATCAAGGGTACATTCTTGTACACAAACTGAAAATATTTCATAGAAGAAACCTCTTTAGCTCTGCAGTCAATCTTAGCATGATAAATGAAAATCCAATCCATGCCCAAAATCACATGAAACTCTACTAGAGGCAAAACAATAAGGTTTGCAGGTAGATTCTTTTCGCACACAAGGATAGGAAGGTTTTTATAATTTCTTTTTATCTCAATGTTTCCTCCAGGTGTTTTTACCAAAATTTCAGGATTCATATCTTGAGATGGAATTCTCAATTTACTAGAAAACTTCTTAGAAATAAAAGAATGTGTAGACCCTAAATCAAACAACACATTGGCATAATCTGAACAAACAAAGAGTGTACCTGATACTTCTTCATTAAATGGCCCAACATCTACTAAAGTAGTTTCAAAGGATTTAACCACCCCTTTCTTCTTGAAGTCTGGCTGGTTTCCCTCAGTTTAGCTCTTTGTTAGACACTCATTTTTATAATGACCCATTTCATTACACTTAAAACATCTTACCGCTGGATTTTTATTGCCTGTTTGACCATCTTCCTTACAGTTTCGAGCAATATGACTGGACTTACTACACCGAAAGCACTTTCCAGACTTGGATAAACATTCTCCAGGATGAATTTTACCACACTTCTCATAGGATGGATATTTGGTTTTCTTACCTCCAGGCTTCTTTGATGAATTATTTCCCTTTGCCTGCCAACTGGACCTCTTAATATGTTATTTGTCAAAGAACACATGATCATCGACAAACTCCATTTCCACCTTCTCTGCACATCGAAAACGTTTTTCATAACTTTTGAACTCAAAAGAAGCTAAATCCATTATATAATTTGTCTTTAACCCTGTGTAAAAACGGTTGATTTTACTATCAAGATCTCGTAAGAAATTTGGAGCATACCTTGCCAGTCGAGTAAACTTTGCTTCATAAGCAGCCGTTGATTCATCCTCCTTCCTCAATTATAGGAATTGTTTTTCCATCATAAGATGAACCACCTTAGGAAAATATTTCTCAAGAAACATACCTTTGAATTCTTCCCAGTGAAGACCATAAATCTTCTCACTATCCTTGATATTTTTCACCATCGACCACCACTGATCAGATTCACCTTCAAAACGGTAAACAACGAGACTAACCTTTTGATGTTCTGAATACCCCATAACATCAAAAATCTTCTCTAGTGCTTTAATACACCCTTCTTCTAGCACAATGTCAGATGATCCTCTGAATGATGGGGGATGTTGCCTCATGAAATGTTCCACCACTGACATGTTCCTCTACGGTTGATCTGGCTGATCTCGTGCATGGATACCTCCACCATTTATAGCCTGAGTCAACTGTGCCATCACTGCAACAAACTATACTGTTCCGATTCTGACCATCTCAGGTTGCTGATTTTGAAGGTTTTCTTCCTCCTAAAGTCGTCCTAACATAGCTTCCTTGTTTCCTCTACAGAAAACCTTTCTGAACACAGAAATATATTAGGTGAAGCAACATAGTAATCTTTAAATGCTATATCATTTCAATCATACCATAAATTAATTTACGTACATGAATTTAACAATTTTCTAACTCCTAAAGTTTTCTAAACCGACCTCTAATACCAACTATAAGGACCCAGCCTTAAAACATTACTTAATCTTGAATTAAATGAATAATTCACATTGAGGATCTTTTCAGGTTTATAGTTTTATAGAATTATGACATAACTATTACATCTCAAAATATTACAAAGTAGACACTTCTACACAGTTTCCATTTTTTTACAAAACATGAACGCTTGAAAAAAAAGGGTCATGTTAAGTTCCATATTTAAGACAGCATGAATTTTCCTTGATCCCATCCTTAACCCTATTCCACATTATGTCATGTGAAAAACATTTCAAAAACTTGGGGTGAGCATAAAAATCTCAGTAAGGGATACACAAAGAATGAAAACTATTAGTTTTTTAAAACAATAAGTAAACCATGAATACTTTAACATAAGTAATACTTTTCACCTTTATGAAGTAGTAAATAATCTTCACTGAATAAAAGATCATTACTTACCCTTTTGTAACCAAAATATTACCATAAAACCCATGTGAATAACACATAACATATAAAGGTAACTTGGGACATAAACATACCTAAATGGACGAACCATACAGTCGACTTACACACATATCACTAATTGGAATAGCCATACGACCAACTTCCATACCCAATTCATTGGAGGTTATAACGTAACCACCCATCCTAGTATTTATGGCACCACCCATCATTTGGTTTATCACATAACCACCCTTCAAATGTACAAGTACCATTATAAAATCATAAGACATAAAAAAAATATAAAGGAAAGAAAACATTTCCACATTTCAATAACAATATATCACATAAATATATGCTATAACAAATCCATTATCAAAAACATTTTCAATACCAAAATACAAAGTAGAGTATATGATATTTATTTTCTTTTAAAAAAATTACGGCTTGTTGAGGAATCCAAATATCAGATAATACTCGCGGTGGAGGAAAGGTCATTGTCACCACGTACGTTAAAAGAAACATTCCTTTTTGTCATTTAGTAAAATAATTTTTAGAAAAATATTCCCTTTGAATGAAATGAAAAGTCAAAGGTGTATATATAGCGTATAAAAGAAAGTCCTGTATTAAAACCAAATATGCCTCAATGAAAGGATATTGAGACGAAGTCCCTTACCTCATGTCTGACTTGACTCGATCACTCTTTAATCTACTGAATAATAAAATAAAGTTAATTTCTACTTGCTTAAGAACCTTTTTAAAGTTTATTATTCATTTTATAGCACTTATTTCCATGTTACAACCATTATGTAATCATTTAAGTTAATTATGTTCATTTTGTTGATATTTGGTACTTAAGTCAAAAATGGACTTCTTAAAATAACATGTTGTTCATGTGGTCAAAGGTTAATTATATCCAGAATTATATTCCTGATTTGGATATAATATTAATCATATATATCCAGCATATACAAGTATTTATAATAGTACATAACATTTATAGGTAAGAAATGAAATGCACCGTTCATGGAGACGGTAAGCCGTACGTATGCATGAACGCTACTTTCATTTCTATTTCATATTTAATGGAATGAAATCACAATGATATAAATATAAATTATAATTCCAGTATAATATCATATATAATATTATTAACTCCATCCTTTATACGTCCCACCTATGGTATTAACGATTCAAATCACTTTGAGGGGGCGGTAGTCCACACTTCCTAAAATGAAATTATCGCGTTTTTCCATTATGGAAACCATAATGGTATGACATAAATGAAAAATACAGAATCATAAGGAAAAAATAAACATAATATATATCATATATAAATACAATGACATCTTAATGGACACCATGAGAGGCGGTAGGAGATAATTGCACAATCATTGTTTCGTGAGGCAGTAATTCGCAATCCACAGAAATAGTATGTTCTTTAACCATTAGACAAAGGTGTGGTAAGTGTAGCTCGAATATTTCTCATAACAAGATCCTAGAATATTTAAGATACTATAGTTGTTACAAAAGAAAGGAATAAAAATAGTTTAGGGGGTTGGAGAAGCAAAATAAAACAAAAGAACATAAGAGAAGACATTACCTTTAAATCAGGTAACTCCTCTTGGTTTGATCCAAAAGGGTTTCTTGAAGATCTTTATGCCTAAGGTAAGGCTTCTAGAATGATGAGAGGGATATTGGGAGCTTATTTGAGTAGAGTTTGGACAAGCCAAAGGGCTTGAGTATTGTGAGTAAGGGGATAGAGGTGGGGTCCTTTTAGTGAATATTAGAGTATTTATGCATAAAATTGAATTATTTTCTTATTTTTAGCCTTTATCCTTTATTAGATAAATTTAAAAACATTTAACAAACATATATAATCATATTTTAGTTATTTATATTCATTCCCACCAATACAACAACTACGTGTTAACTACCATTTAAAATAATATTATTATATTATTAGTGTGCAACGTAAGATTTCAAAGAAACACATTGTTGCATATCTGGTACGCTATCGAACATAGAAACCCATTTAAAGTAAAATTAATATTTAATTCACAAATATAAATAAATATAAAAATTTATTATTCTTTATTTACTTGGGATGTTACAGATTCTTTGCTCAAAATTCCATTATTAGAAGTACCCATCCCAAATCATGTCAAGGGAGTACCACATAAGGTATTTGAACCACACTTCATACTCAACCACCATAATCTCTCCATGATACATCTCAAAAAGTTCCTGGATCTGAAATGAGAAAAAACTGGAGGGGTAGTACTCACAAAATAGCTGCTGGAAGTCGGGCTGCAGGAGTGTCGACTCATTGTACATCTATTTAACAAGGATCCACTAGTTCCCAACTAATCCATGGAAAAGGCTTGCTACTAGTGCAACCACATGATCCTTTAGTGTCTAGATGAGTCTAAAATCATCAACCACTGACTCTAGAAAATCCACTACTTCCTAAGGATCGGGATCACTATAGAACCTTTGTAGGGTCTAGCGATGGAACTTGTGGAGTACACTGAGCTTGTGTGAATCCTCAACCTAATGTGATGGTATAATCTTCTTCTTGATAGGTGGTGGTGATGATACCTACCCACTTGGAGGAAAAATCTCATGGGATAGATGCTAAACTGAGGCATCATATCTCATTATATCATCATCACAATCCAGAACTATTATCTTGGATGGCTGTTGTCACAGAGGCATCCTAATATTTATCCAGATGTACTATGGTCAAATAAACATGTATATATATTACAATAATGGGGAGCTAAATCAATAAATAAATTAGAATAATAAATCCTATATGGTGCATGGATCATTTATCCCTATAAGTAATATCTCAGTATGCCAAGTTGATAGCAAGTATTCAAGGTCTTGGTTAATAGATATGTCAGCAACCCACATCATCACCGGATTCCCTATCCTTAGTGATGCACTGGAGAAACATTGACACTATTTCACTAATCCTAAACAAATCCTCATTATGGGACTAATATGTACATTTTTCCAAGGAATTAATTACCTTAATACCAATCTGTCATGACCCGACCCAAGATAGGGCTTGATCCACAACAACCCCAAGCTCACCTCCATAGGCCAGGGGGAGGCGAAAAGCACTGAAAGGAATATCCAAAATGGCATGCCTTTTCCTAATTTACTAAATTCACACACCTGACCATATCAATTCATAACTGAAGAGAAATAATAATAAAATGATTAAATAAATAAAAAGTAAACCAAGCATGAAAAACTTCTTGGGTTTACAAGAGTACGGCGGTGCAAACTGAAATGTATACGACAATACACATTTCCAGGGATTGATGACCTCTTTGACTATTTAAAGGCGTGAGATGGATCTCGAAGATTGATATTAGTATTGGATACCACCATTTGAGGGATTTTGAGGCTGATATTCCAAAGTTGGAATTCTTATGTCGCTA
The DNA here is from genome assembly GCA_963277665.1 of Viscum album. NCBI lineage: Eukaryota > Viridiplantae > Streptophyta > Magnoliopsida > Santalales > Viscaceae > Viscum > Viscum album. The sequence continues at coordinate 1,710,115,594 of OY728137.1, read as the reverse complement.
TAGTCACTATGAGTTCCTGGTGATGCCATCTGGTTTGATGAATTCCGTGGCTTTGTTTATGTCTTTGATGAACCAGGTAATATAGGCGTACTTGGACCAATTTTTGGTCATATTCATCGATGAAATACTCATCTAATATTCATTAGAGGATGTCCATGTAGATCCCTTGTGGATGGTTCTAGATTTTCTTCGAGAGCACTAGCTTTATAGAAAATTATTGAGGTGAAAATTCTTGATTTATGATGTTCACATTCTGGTTGGGCTTGTATTTTCCTCTTTGCTTTTTAAATTACAATACCGCACTATTGTACTATCTAGATTTTTTTCATGCATAGTTGTTTCCCTAATATATTACATATTTTTCTACTAATCCTATTCAAATGTACATCAATTTGAATGTGTTTTTTCATATAGGTACATAGGAAAAGGACTCCCAGTGTTAGTTACGTATTTGACAATGGTATCCCTATTTTAGCCTGTGGAAGCTAGATTGGGGTAGTTGCATATCGAGCCCCAACATGGGTCGGGTCAAGATAAATTATTTCATGAACCAACCCTAGCCGGGGCTTGAGTGATAACTACCCAAATCCCACCACTGTAGGCAAGAGGGCGGCGACTAGTGCCAAAAGTTACATCCTCAATGGGAGGCCTATGTCTAATTAAATGTTCACAGAAACTTGAACATATTAATATATAAGTGAAGAGGAATAAAAATAAAAATATGTAACAATTAGAAAGTAAAAAACCTATAGGGTGTAAAAGATTATGAAAATTTAATCTAATGAGTAAAATGAAAAAATACACACCCAAAGAAAAATATGTCCCAACCTGAAAAAACTGCTAAAGTAAACTGCTAGGAGATTCCTTCTCCTAGTATCTAATTGGTGACCACCAAATCTAGTCCAAAGCACCCAGTATCCTTAAGGTCATCTGAAGTCACCACCAACTTATCTGTCGTCTGTATAGGACACAACACATGCATGAAAATCTAATGCATGGGTGGGTATATAAATACCCAGTAGGATTCCCCAAATGTTAAAGGGAGAGCAGTTTGAGATACAACAAGAATAGAAATATAGAAGATAGTATACAAGATTAAAGATACAATGAAAGAGAACAACACAACCCAATCCAAGAGAGAGTAACATCATTCAAACATAAGGGGCTCAACATGGTTTGGAGATGAAATCTATATCGAGTATTTTCCAACTATAGTAGTATAGTGGACTCATCCAACCATAAGAATCTAAACAAAAAAATCACGTGGCATACCCTATGCCTCTTAACAACCCATATAAGGAGAGTATCCAAATACAAAGATATGGATACAACATAATATATACATGCTTGGTCAAATAATAAAAAATGGGAGAGAAATGGGATCACTATATCATAGCTCATCCTAGGAAGAAGAGTATCCAATAGTTCCAAAATTCTATCAGTGATGCCTAGAATCTAAAGAATTTTCCCAGAAGAATCCGTGAAAGTCACGCCGTGACTTTCCACTATCCCACATAGTCAAGGGGGCACAAACTCAAAGTAGAAAACCCATTTCCTAGTGCACTAGGTGGTTCAAATATATAATTATCTATAGGGGGGTTCCACTATATTTTCATGAAGATACACACCCTATGATGATAGGGGTTTCACACGATGGGTAGAGGACCCATACCCAAGTTAATGGGGGTTTCTAATCTAAAGGCCTAGGACCCCAACCCTATCTAAGAGGGGGGTTTCACTATGGTCCCAGAGGACCCACAAACTATATAATAATGGGATCAACTCAGAAGTAACTACAGAGGAACCTCATCGAAGCTTATGGGGGGGGGGGTTCTACTATATAGGAGCCTCTGGTGATCCTATCTGATCACTGCCATTGTCAGACGTCACCTAAAACATGCACCATTCCTGGAAAATTTTACATTGTATCTCGAAATCCATAACAAATGGAACCATCACATTATATTTGGAAAAAAATCTTGATAGGTTACTCACATTCCAAAATCTGAGTTCAAACAAAGAAGATATAGAAGATTGAATTTTCCTCAAAAAGAGCCAAGGGGTACACGGCATGTAAGGGTTCCCACACGATGTGTGGTCCTGCTACACCACCTGGACATGTACTTGGAGGAACACTGATCAAGACCCATATAGAATTACATTTCATGAAGGTGTACTACATGGCATGTCCAAACTATCTGGGGTTGGGCTGTATCCTTCTGGCTGTGTCCTTGTACTTGACCCCATGTCCATGTACTTCGGTACATGATTGTGTGTCTAGAATTTTACTCCCCCACGGGGTCCCACCCATGTGAAACATCACATGGATCATCCATCCAGGTAGGAGGTACATGACGTGTAGGATGGATACACACTATTCCATCCTTATAAACTTTTGAAACCCTAGCCGCCACAACCTCGGGGCTATACATCATGTGTTTGTCATGGTACGCAACATGTAGTCAGGTTTTTAATAGTTTTATAGATCAACTTAAAGTGAGATTAATCTGATTTTGTCTTCAATTTCTGACTCATTTCCACAAAAAATAATCATATCAAGGCTTGATCTGTCATTTACTACCATCCGGTGGCCGTAAAATATATTCCGTTGATCCTCATGGGTTTGTCGCTCAACCCTCACATCTCTGATCCCTTTAACTCCATGGATTTGACTATGGATCATCCAAAACATTAAATCATTCTAGATCTACTAATAATTCATTTATTTATCCCTTAATCATGAATCCATTATGATTTTGGGTTTTCGATTTGGCTCTGTATTGACTGGAAACATCAAACTGGGACCGCGGGGTCCAACTAGTGAAGAACACGAGGGTGTATATAATTGGATACAATTGGCACAGATCAAAGAAATGATTTTATATTCCCAATAAATTTAATCAAAAAGGGTTTAAACCAAAAATTTATGAGTCTTAAATGGAAATTGAATTGCTCTTCTTCAAAAAATGCATTCACCAAAAATTTATTCACTTTGTTGCATTTGCTGTGTTCTGATATTCTCGGAGATGAATTTTCATCATCATCCGACTTGATTCTACAAAGTAAATAAGAAGAAGAAGCGCTCGACAAATCCCATTATTATGAGGACAATCCTAGGAATCTTTCAATGATATTATTATTATATAATTTATGTTTAGGACAAATGATTATATCCACTGAACGTATGAAGAATGGAAGAGGTGTTCGAATGGCCTGTGCTGACCTATTTTAGGTCTCTCTTAGGGTAAACATTGATTTTTAGAATCAACTATGATCAAAGATTTATAATTTTAACTTCATTTTAAGATTTATCCTATTTTTTTAAGAAAATGTGCAAACATAATATAATATCCACTTAATATTTTTATAAAATTAATCTCAGGCACTCCAGGCCTCAGAATCACACACCGTCTTAGTGGATAACTCTATAAATATATGTAGAAAAATTTCAAAGTCTTATTTTAAAAAACCAGGTATCTAGACCACTACCTCCATTAATATTTTCATCCTAGAAAAGAAAAACAAAATAAACAACTCATGATAATGAGCACACATTTGGCTCTCACACTCACATGAACTCTCATACATGTTTCCATACTGCCAAGATACTCAAACCAAGAGGATGGCCTTTCCACACAGTGTCTTATCTCATCTATCCTCAATATCCACTGGGTGATGCATAAAGGTGTATCCATTACCAATGTCCATATTTTCCTAGTTAATGACGTGAATTTGGTTATGCACACATCTCCACAGCTATGAGACATGGAAGACATCATGTATCTACTCCATCCGTTGGGGTAGGGTGCGGTAGTAAGAAACCTCTCCAAACTTTTTCACCCTCCTGAATGTCTTGATGAATGTAACACCCTGAGCTTCCATGATACGCTTCTCATTCAATAATGAAATAGCTTGCATTGTACGCAACTTCAAGTTCTAACACACCGCAACTAATCAAAGTAGCCGTTATGAATAGTAATAACCACGTTTTAAATTTATAGAAATTTTATATTTCAAAATGGACTTCATTTTTGTATTCTTAATATCGAAATTAGCCTATGTTGAATTTTTTGTAATTTTCTGAGAACTTCAAATTTTTTATAAATAGTGAAAAATACTTAAAAACAAATTTTTTAATAAAAATAATTTATAGTGATAAATTATAATATTGAGTGGTTTTAAAGTATAATTAGAATATATTTTTTTACCATTTTATCCAATGGTGGTCAATATAATTAATTTAACATTGAAATTAGGTATGAACAATTGTCAATCTTTTGATATAAATTGTTTCTTAAAAACACGCTATTTGTTGTGACATCGGGAATTAATTATAAAATTAATTAATGCAAATTATATGTTTGGAATTTTGTAAAATAGAAATCATTTTTTAAATAGGAATATCAAATATAGCTTAGGGTTAATTTTTGGGATTTTTCTGAAAAACTTCAATTTTTGATGAATAGTGAAACCACTAAGTGGTACTTATAAAAACTGATTTTTCATTTAAATGAAATATTACGACTTCTGTGTTTTGAATTTCAAAAATCCGACATACATGGTTGTAATTAAGAAGTAAAATGTGGTTCAATGAGATTAAAATAATTTTTGGTGAATAGTAACTTTTAAGTTCTTAATCGCGATTAGAGGTAATTAGTGTAGTTTAAGGTAAAAATAATGTTTTAATAATATGAGATGAGCTTGACACATGTCCTACCCTCATTGGATGTTCCATGGCCGACCAAGACAATCCATGGGTTAACTTGGGGACCCCATGGAGCCACTTTAGTTGGAAAATGACATAAATACCTTTTATTTAATGTTAAAGTAAAAAATGACACAAACATGAAATGTTTTACTAAAACAATTTTTACATGGGGTTATAAAAGTCATATTTTTTACTATAAATATTCATTAGAAATATAAAAAGATTTCCTACATCATGATATTTTTATTATAATTTTTAGACATTATATAAATTAAATTATATATGACACCATGATGATGCAGCGATTACCTCATTAATTAACGATTTAAATAAAATGAGAAGATAATGTAACATCCAAGGCATAAACTTGTCCAAATACTATTGGATGGGTATATTTAGAACCCTTATCACCTTAGCCTAGAATTATAGAAGTGTGGGACCTTTATAATCTGAAAAGAATTGTGTAATAAAGTAATATTTCATTACTTTCCAAAAGTGTCCCTCCTCTCCACTTATAAAAGGCCCCCACCACTCCCACCTTATTCACACTTTCAAGCCATTTGGCTCGGCCAAACTCTGCCCAAATACTCTCCAAACTTCCCTTCCTTAATTATATAAGCCTCAATTTGGGCATAATTCTTCCCAAGGAAGCCTTTGGCTCAAATCAAAAAGAGTTACCCGTTTTAAAGGTAGTGTTTTCTCTTGTGTTCTTTTGTTTTATTTTGCTTCTCCAACCCCTAAACTCTTTTTATTACTTTCTTTTGTAACAAAACCAGTATCCTTAATATACTAGGATGTTTTTATAATGATTATTCGAGCTACACTTACACACACCTACATCTAATGGTTAAAGAACATACGTTTTCTGTGGATGGCGAATTTCTGCCTCACGAAACGATGATTGTTCGACACTCATAAAACACCTTCAAAGGTGGACATTAATATGTCACTCTATTTATAAATGATATATAATATGTTTATGTTTTACTTAAGGTTCTTTATTTTTCATTTATGGCATACCTTTATTGTTTCCATTATGGGTAAACGCGATATTTTCATTTTAGGAAGTGCGGACTACCGCCCCCTCAAAGTGATTTGAATTGTTAATTCCATATGTGGGATTTATAAAGGATGGAGTAAATGATATTATATATGATGTTATACTGGAATTATAATATACCTTTATATCATTATGATTTCATTAAATACGAATTAGAAATGAAAGTAGCGTTCATGCGTACGTACGGCTTACCGTCTCCATGAACGGTGCATTTCATTTCTTACCTCTAAACGTTATGGAATATTATAAATGCATGTGTATACTGGATATATATGAGATATATTATATCTATATAATGAATATAATTCTGGATATAATGGATATATCACCACATGAACAACTTGTAATTATAAGAATGTTATTTTTGACTCAAGTACCTAAGATCGACAAAATGACCGTTATAAACTTAAATAATTACATAATGTTCATAACATGGTAATAAGGGATATAAAAGGAATAATGAACATGAAAAAGGTTCTTAAGTAAATAGGAATTAACTCTAGTTTATTATTCAGGAGGTTAAAGAACGGTCGAGTCAGGACAGGACGCAAGGTAAGGGAACTTCTTAACCTAATTTCCGTTCTTTGGGTTAATCTCCTACTTTCAAACTATGTCATGATATTATTATGTCCTATCTTGTATTTATACTTTCTTTATGTGTACATATAGTGAATACACATAATAGATCTATTTTATTTTAAAAATGATCTTTTTAAGGACTTCGTCTCAATCTCCTTTCATTGAGGCATATTTTGTTTTATACACAACTTTCTTTTATACGGTGTATAAACCCCTTTGACTTTTACATTTATTCAAAAGGAATATTTTTTATACGAAGCGTTTTACTAAATGACAAAAAGGGAATGTTTTTCTTTCCGTACTTATGCGGCGACAACGACTTCTCCGCCGCCGTGACCATTATTTGAGTTTCGGCTTCCTCTATAAGCCATCACTTTTTTTTAATGAAAAATAAATACAAAGTTTTAACTTTCTTTTATTTTGGTATTGAAAATGGTTTTGAAAGAATTTTTATTATATCAATGTGTTGTATTGATATCTTGTGTTTGAAATTTGGAAATGTTATGTTTCCTTTATGCATGTTTTATGTGATACGATTATGTTATGGTTTATGATATGTTTAAACCTATTCATACGAGGAATGAATTGGACTTAATAAGTGACGGGTGGAGCCCGCTATAGCTCCTCGATGCATCAGTAGGTCTCATGAGACAAACTAGTGTCTTGGCATGAGGCCTTGACAAAATCTTATTTGTGGTTTTGGCATGAGGCCTTGGCTACGTGGTTATGTTAGTCTGGCATTATGCATTCTATCATAATGAAAGTGGTTATTGATATTGCATGTGATTATTTGACCAGTAGAATATCCATGCGAATAAGTAAATGGCATTATCTCATTTTAATTTTTCCATATTATGTTGAAGATCAAGTTTAAAAGGCTTTTGTTTTAGTTATACATTGCCTTAAATGTTTATGTTTATTTATGAAAGATTCCGCAATATTGTTATCCTTACTGAGCATCTGAGCTCACCCCTTTCAATGTTTTAATATTTTCCAGGATGTGAAGAAGTATTTTATGAATGACCTGCAGGGATAGTCAGAAGAGGATATGAGTGTGGACTATGAAGTCTTTGTTATTGTAGATTTTTACTTTATGATGTAATGTAACATTTATGAATGTATCTAGTGTTTCCAAGGCTACTAAACTAATCGGTCTTTCGAGACTTGATCTTTTGTGATCATGCCAATGTTACGAAGTAATGCACCGACTCTGGGTAGCTGGGGTCGGGGTGTTATAGTTGGTATCAGAGGCAGTTTAGTACTAACCTTGGAAGCTAGATTTAGATAAACTCTGATTAGATAACATAGCCCAAAGATAGACTTTGAGGATTAGTATAGAAGAACTTCCTAGAATTTTGGTATTATAGAGATGTTGTGTGTTTTCCGAGCAATACATCCCTGTCTGGATACGAGCAGGTAGAGGTGGCTCTGGCACAGATGTACCTAGGGGTAAAACCCGAAAACACCGCTTTGAGCTAGACTCGAACGGGAACTGGTGCACGATAACGGGCCTTGCTGCACTCTTGGTTACGACACTCCTGGGGGATATGCATAGGATAATTCTCATTTTCTTTACAAACCACTATGAAGGGTTATGAGTATATACTTCCTCAAAGAAATTTTTTTTATGATTATGGATTATATCCATAAATAGTTCAATTAGTGTTAAGTGTTTTACAGGTATGGAATTATGTATTTTGATTCATAAACTAATCTAGTTTATGCCATTGTTTAGAAATGGTGCCTAGTGGAAGGAATGGAAACCGTATCAATGCACGCACTCCGTGTAGGGATTGCCCTCCTGCTCAAGATAATTATTATGGATCTAGAGATACAACTGGTGATGATCAACTTATTACCATACTGGGACAACTCACTCAGTTTATGAATAATAACCTTACTCGTATGGACCACCCTAATCCGCAACACGGAGGATCAATGTTAGACCGCTTCATGAGGAAACAACCACCAACATTTAATGGGGGTACAAATCCATTAGTAGCTGAGTAATGGATAAACTCCTTAGAGAAAATATTCAATTCCTTGGGGAGTAGCGAAAGGGAGAAGGTTATCATGGCAGTTTACCGCCTCACTAGAGATGCCGATCAATGGTGGTCGCCGATTCAAAATACAAAGGAAGATGAATAAGTATCAAGTATGGAATGGAGGGAGTTCAAAGATGTCACGACCCGCCCTCGGGGTCCGTGCCGTGACTACCCCAAGCCCGCCTTCCATAGGCCAGGGGCTGGCGACTAGCACCAAGGCGTAAAATCCCGATAACTGGGAAGGCATTGCCTTTATAAAAGAAAACAAGCACCACAGAGCACAAGCGGAAGTAAAACACTAAGTACAAAAAGAAGAGCTGAAAAGTAAAAAGGGGCCGGAAATACAAGCCCAACTGTAAAGTACAACTCGAAAGGGAAAACAGCGACTGAAAAGTAAAGCTGCTACGCTGAGATGTCCACTGGAAATCCCACCTGAAGGGTGGGTACAGATAGCTCCTCTGCTTCTCGGGTCCCGCCGTCTGCTCCAAGTATGTCCCGCCCAGTGGTCTGCCTCTGGGTACCGCCTCGTCGTATAGTCCACCTCCAGGTACCGTCCAGTCCTCGAACCTTCGGCTTCTGTCAGCACTGTCCGTCGTCTGCAACCAACACAACGAGGTGCGGGCATAGCCCGTGCAGGGGTGAGTATAACGATACTCAGTAGGGACCCCGAGACCCTCAAGGTCTCACTAAAACCAACAAGGATAAACACAAGAAGATCTCAACAGATAAACTTTACTTAGGTATATGCCCATACATATACCTAAGTTATCAAGTAACCCATCTCAATCATGAGGAAACACAAGGATTGTGAAATCGACGGATAACCACTACCCGGTTATATGCCCATACATATACCAAAGTTAGCAAGTGACCCATCTCAATCATGAAGTAAACACAAGGTCAAAAGTCTCAGCTCAAACCAGGATTTTCATTATCGAAACCGTAACTGCTGAAGAGCCCCGTCTCTGAAGTGTGCAGTAGTCCTGTCACGACTCCGAGGTACTGCTCACTAACCTAAGACTACTGAGGTACTCCTCCTGTCGAGTACTGCGGGTTTGCGGCCAACTACCTGGCGCTCCGTCCGCTGAGGTATGTCACCCAAACACAGTAGTGCACACCCCCTAGTAGCCTGCTGAGGTACTCTCCGGACGAGTACCGCAGGTCTGCACTGTCACACACGTACTCCGTCCGCCATGGGTCTGCACCTCAGAAAGTAGTGCTCCGTCCACTGGGCTAGTCGACTCACTCCAAGTCGAGTCGGTCAAGCAGTCGTCAGGTCTCAGCTAGCTACACGGTCTCCGTACATCGCATGCTCGTCACTGGGAGGGTCCGCTCCACGAGCTACAGGTCGATACTCCAAGTATCTCAAAGTCCCACGAAGAAGTGTCTCAAAAGTCCATCTCGTCACAGGGGTCTCAACGCAACAGACGGCGCGTCGATCGGACGCCCGGTCTGTGAGTTATTAGCCTTTTCGTCCCAGGGGCCCGGTTGGTTTCGAGTGCGAACCAATCCCGGCCGTATCTCAACTGTACCCCGAACTCCCATAGGGTATACTCATAGGGACCGTTACTAAACGTAACCACCAACGCCGCTGACGGCTCGTCAAGCGGACGTCCTGTCTGTAAGATAACAGCTTTTCCGTTCCAGGGGCCCGGTTGGATTTCGGGTACAATCCAACCCGGCCATACTCCGACTGCATCCAAAACTCGGGCGGAGTATGTCAAAAGTTCCGTCTCATCAAGAGGAAGTCAACGAAACAGACGGCGCATCAATCGGACGCCCGGTCTGTGAGTTATTGGCATTTTCGTCCCCGGGGCCCGGTTGGTTTTTAAGGAAAAACCAACCCGACCGTACTCCACCTGCGTCCAAACCTCGGGCGGAGTATGCCAAAAGATCCGATTCACTAAGAGGAACACAACGCGACTGACGGCGCGTCAATCGGACGTCCGTAGCTCAAGATATGAGCGTTTCCGCTCCGAAGGCCCGGTTGGTTTCGTGAACGAACCAACCCGGCCGAACTCAAGGTAACCTGAAACCTTGAGTGCGATATACCGAAACGACCGTCTCGATCCAGGGATCGCGTTGCCGCAGACGGTTCGTCATTCGGAGGTCCGAGGCTCAAGTTATGGGCCAAAAACCAAAACTGGTTCGAAACGGGGGGGTCCGGGTCCGGGCCGACCCGGCCCGACCCCCCCCTGGGCGGCGCGGTGGCCGGCGGCGGCGCGCGGCGGCGGCGGGCGGCGGCGCGGCGGGCCGCGGAGGCGGCGGCGGCGGGCCGCGTTGGCGGCAGCGGCGGGCCGCGGTGGCGGCGCACGCGGGGGCTCAGCCCGCGGCTTTTGTGCGCTGCGCGGCACAAAGGGGTCGTGCCCCTTTTGATTTTAAATAAGCCCCCCCCCCACGTGGGGGGCCTGCTGATGTGGAACCGAGGGGGGGCGCTGCCCCCTCCTTCAAAGAACCGCCCCCCTCTCTTAAAGAGGGGGGGTTTTAAAAATACCAGCCGGGGAATTAAATTCCCCGGTTTAATGGCATCTGGCCGGCCAGCTGGCCGGCCGGTCTTCTCCAACGGGACCGGAAATTCCGGTCCCCTCTTCGGCTTCCGACACCGGCGGCCCGGCCGCCGGTCTTCCCTTCCGCCGCGGCCCGGAACCGGCCGCGGTCTTCTCGTCCCGCCGCGGCCCGGAACCGGCCGCGGTCTTCTCGTTCCGCCGCGGCCCGGAACCGGCCGCGGCGTTCATCATCCGGCGCGGTGCGTCGGCACCGCGCCCCTTCGCCGTGCTTCGATTCTTTTCAACGCGGCGCGACGGCGTCACGTTCTTGAAGATTCTCCTCGGCGTAGCGCGACGGCGTTGCGTAAATTAAACGCACGGTAAACCGCGTGGTGCGACGGCACCACGCCACTTTGCTTCCATCGCAAGAATTAAACAAGAACGTTGGAGGGGGGTTCGGCCGTGTTCGTGCGGTCCGGCCCCCCTCGCGTTAATAATAATAACGCAACTTAAAGAAAAACATGTCACACGTTAATCTTGCTAAAAGCACGATCAAGATTAAAAAGAGGAATCCAAAAGAAATTCGACAACCCCTACCTCGGTTTTAAGATTCGAAGAATCGTCTACGATCCGCGGAAGACGGCGTCGCGGAAGTCGGGCGTCGCGGTCGTCGTTCGTCAAATCCGTTGACGAAGAGACGCGTCCGAAGAGGCACGTCGTTGGCGAATCCTTGTACGCCGATGAAGGTTGTCCGAGGAAGGTGCGGTGTTCTCTCTCGTTGACACCGAAGACGAAGACGAGCGGAGCGGCGTTCTTCGTCGGAAAAAGAGCGTTCCTCGTCAAGTCTTGAGGAAAGTCAAAATATAAAGAAAGCAACGAACTCAAGAACCCTTACCTCGATAGTCGCACGTTGACGGAGTCGTGGAAAAACGGTGTCGATTCCTTTGACGTCGGAGGAAGAGTTGTTGTCGAAGGCGTTCGTCACGGAAAACCGACGCGGAAGGGATGACGCGGAAAAAGAACGTCGCGTCGCGGATACGGCGTCGCGGATGGATCGTGTTCTTCGGCGGAGAAGTTCTTCGTTGAAGAACGACGTTCTTCGCGTTCTTCGTTGAGGTTGAAGGAGAAGAAGAGGAGCTCTCCACCTCTCAAGAAGACAAACGATCAACCCAAAATAAAATAAGATAACATCTTATTTTATTATTACAAAACATAAAAGAATTTCAAAAGTTTGAAATTCAAAATGGCTAACCCCAAAATTAACTCACTTATTTAATATACAAGAGTTGTATAATTAAAAAGAAGTTAAGTTATCAAGCCATTAAGAGGGAGAGTGGTGAGTTGAAAAGGTGTGGGTTCGTGTGGGCCCCACCACACTTAATCCTCCCAAAGGAGGTTAAGTGGGTGTGGGTCCCACTCCCAACCTCCTTAGATAGGTTTTAACAAGTTAAAAATAAAATTGTTCTACACAATTTTATTTAACTCAAACTAAAAACCCCAAAACGAAACTCTCAACCCGCAACAAACGCAACTCCCGAAAAGGTCTCTTTAAGCGAATATCGGCGCTGCGAGTTCATCGGTGCCCTCGGATTTCAATTCCGAGCACCGGATCAAAAGTTAGGAATTCCCGCTCGTTCGTTCACTGAACGTACCCGAGCCAAACTTCGGAAATTAATTCCGGGCACTCCGGGCCTCGGAATCAGGTGCCGTCTGAAACCGCGCTCTTGTAAAATTCTAAAGAAAATTAAGAAAAAATTTTCCTTGAATTTTACGGGTCTTTACATTACTCCCACCTCAGGGCTTTACGTCCCCGTAAAGCTACATCAAAAACTAGGGAAACAAAAGAGGGTACTGAGCACGCATCTGAGCCTCCCGCTCCCATGTGCTCTCCTGGAGATTCTCGTGCCGCCATCTGTTGCGCACAAGAGGAATCGATCGCCCATGTAGGACCCGCTCCTGGATGACATGGACCTCTTCTGACGTGGCCCGGACCATCTCTGGTCCCACAAGAGCTGTGAGATTTCTTCTTTGCCGATAAGAGAAACCTGGTCTCATCCCCTGGATGAACCACATTCTTTGCCTAAAACAGTCAATCCTAACATGGATGATACTAATCCATACCAAGGATGACGTCGTAAGGCCTCGACGCTACTACTAAGAGATCCAACCGTTACTCTCGCCTCCAAGGGTTGAGTCACACTGTCGGCATCAGTGTGTGGTAACTGGTCTCCTCCAGTAGATGTCTCACAAGTGAGGGTCAAGTCAACAGTCAACTGGAACCTCTTAGTAACATCACAAAAGAGGACAGGAAAGAAAACATCACAAAAGTATGCGTCTTTTATTATTGCAGATCATAATACAAGACGCTACATAAAAGCAACATCAACATGGAACTAGAAGTACAAAAGACGTATCCACTAGTTCCTCCCTTGTCCACCTGCTTTACTGTTGCTCAAGCATTTGTCGCTGCCTCTATCTCGGTGGCTCTCCCAAAGCCTGCGGATCGGGAGTCGGACAGTCACGTGCCAGATGTCCCTTTCCTCGGCATGAGTAACACAACCTGCTCCTTGCACGGCTAGCTCTGTTCCCACTCCGGGTGCCCTGCACCACCGGTCCTAAAACCCGAGTTCGCCCAACTGCTGGTCTGGTCCTCCTGGACCTCTGCATCATCTGTCTACTGCCCACAGATGACTCGGCTTCTGATCGAAAAACACGCGTCAAAGGCAGAATCTCCTGTACACGCTCGGGGTGTAGAGATACTGGCACAAACTCCACCCTGAAGAAGGTCTCGAAGTCTTCCCATGCGAAGTCCATCTCATCACAAAACTGAAACAAGTGGCTCCACCACCTACCTGCTGCTGCGTGTAGTAGGCTCGCAGCGAGGATCACCATGAGGTCTGCTGGTGTCCTCACTAGCCTAAACACTCGTACCACTGCCTCCAGCCAGTCCTCTGCAGCCTGGGGATCCGTCTCCCCGCGAAACATGGGCGGTCGCTGGCGCTGAAACTCATGCAGTGCGCTGAGGCGACGTGCATCGTCAGCGGCTGCTGCTGGAAGCATCGGGGGCTCGGCGGGTAGAGCTACCGCCGGTGCCACTGCTGACAAAGGGCCCTGCACCGAGGCCTCGTCGCTCGACAGACTGTCAGCACGCTCATCCCTCCGGGCTCTAGCTGGTCGTCTGAGAAAAGACATCCTGAAAGAAACAACGTAACACGATCAAACGATTATACCTGGTGAGCTGACCTGGTTTGAGTTGTTTTAAGGGGGAAAACCTTTGAAAACACACACGCAATCAGTGTTTTCGTGCACAAAGTCGGAAATCAGTTGTCAGGGTCCTGGTGTATGGATACGTCGGCCGCCCGCACCAACACTGGACTCCCTGAACTGAAAACCACACTCGGTACTCTCAACACTATTGCTTCACAGAAAGAAACATCAGAGTTATAAGTTCTGCGGTAGAACCGAACTCCTCTGATACCAATTTGTCACGACCCGCCCTCGGGGTCCGTGCCGTGACTACCCCAAGCCCGCCTTCCATAGGCCAGGGGCTGGCGACTAGCACCAAGGCGTAAAATCCCGATAACTGGGAAGGCATTGCCTTTATAAAAGAAAACAAGCACCACAGAGCACAAGCGGAAGTAAAACACTAAGTACAAAAAGAAGAGCTGAAAAGTAAAAAGGGGCCGGAAATACAAGCCCAACTGTAAAGTACAACTCGAAAGGGAAAACAGCGACTGAAAAGTAAAGCTGCTACGCTGAGATGTCCACTGGAAATCCCACCTGAAGGGTGGGTACAGATAGCTCCTCTGCTTCTCGGGTCCCGCCGTCTGCTCCAAGTATGTCCCGCCCAGTGGTCTGCCTCTGGGTACCGCCTCGTCGTATAGTCCACCTCCAGGTACCGTCCAGTCCTCGAACCTTCGGCTTCTGTCAGCACTGTCCGTCGTCTGCAACCAACACAACGAGGTGCGGGCATAGCCCGTGCAGGGGTGAGTATAACGATACTCAGTAGGGACCCCGAGACCCTCAAGGTCTCACTAAAACCAACAAGGATAAACACAAGAAGATCTCAACAGATAAACTTTACTTAGGTATATGCCCATACATATACCTAAGTTATCAAGTAACCCATCTCAATCATGAGGAAACACAAGGATTGTGAAATCGACGGATAACCACTACCCGGTTATATGCCCATACATATACCAAAGTTAGCAAGTGACCCATCTCAATCATGAAGTAAACACAAGGTCAAAAGTCTCAGCTCAAACCAGGATTTTCATTATCGAAACCGTAACTGCTGAAGAGCCCCGTCTCTGAAGTGTGCAGTAGTCCTGTCACGACTCCGAGGTACTGCTCACTAACCTAAGACTACTGAGGTACTCCTCCTGTCGAGTACTGCGGGTTTGCGGCCAACTACCTGGCGCTCCGTCCGCTGAGGTATGTCACCCAAACACAGTAGTGCACACCCCCTAGTAGCCTGCTGAGGTACTCTCCGGACGAGTACCGCAGGTCTGCACTGTCACACACGTACTCCGTCCGCCATGGGTCTGCACCTCAGAAAGTAGTGCTCCGTCCACTGGGCTAGTCGACTCACTCCAAGTCGAGTCGGTCAAGCAGTCGTCAGGTCTCAGCTAGCTACACGGTCTCCGTACATCGCATGCTCGTCACTGGGAGGGTCCGCTCCACGAGCTACAGGTCGATACTCCAAGTATCTCAAAGTCCCACGAAGAAGTGTCTCAAAAGTCCATCTCGTCACAGGGGTCTCAACGCAACAGACGGCGCGTCGATCGGACGCCCGGTCTGTGAGTTATTAGCCTTTTCGTCCCAGGGGCCCGGTTGGTTTCGAGTGCGAACCAATCCCGGCCGTATCTCAACTGTACCCCGAACTCCCATAGGGTATACTCATAGGGACCGTTACTAAACGTAACCACCAACGCCGCTGACGGCTCGTCAAGCGGACGTCCTGTCTGTAAGATAACAGCTTTTCCGTTCCAGGGGCCCGGTTGGATTTCGGGTACAATCCAACCCGGCCATACTCCGACTGCATCCAAAACTCGGGCGGAGTATGTCAAAAGTTCCGTCTCATCAAGAGGAAGTCAACGAAACAGACGGCGCATCAATCGGACGCCCGGTCTGTGAGTTATTGGCATTTTCGTCCCCGGGGCCCGGTTGGTTTTTAAGGAAAAACCAACCCGACCGTACTCCACCTGCGTCCAAACCTCGGGCGGAGTATGCCAAAAGATCCGATTCACTAAGAGGAACACAACGCGACTGACGGCGCGTCAATCGGACGTCCGTAGCTCAAGATATGAGCGTTTCCGCTCCGAAGGCCCGGTTGGTTTCGTGAACGAACCAACCCGGCCGAACTCAAGGTAACCTGAAACCTTGAGTGCGATATACCGAAACGACCGTCTCGATCCAGGGATCGCGTTGCCGCAGACGGTTCGTCATTCGGAGGTCCGAGGCTCAAGTTATGGGCCAAAAACCAAAACTGGTTCGAAACGGGGGGGTCCGGGTCCGGGCCGACCCGGCCCGACCCCCCCCTGGGCGGCGCGGTGGCCGGCGGCGGCGCGCGGCGGCGGCGGGCGGCGGCGCGGCGGGCCGCGGAGGCGGCGGCGGCGGGCCGCGTTGGCGGCAGCGGCGGGCCGCGGTGGCGGCGCACGCGGGGGCTCAGCCCGCGGCTTTTGTGCGCTGCGCGGCACAAAGGGGTCGTGCCCCTTTTGATTTTAAATAAGCCCCCCCCCCCACGTGGGGGGCCTGCTGATGTGGAACCGAGGGGGGGCGCTGCCCCCTCCTTCAAAGAACCGCCCCCCTCTCTTAAAGAGGGGGGGTTTTAAAAATACCAGCCGGGGAATTAAATTCCCCGGTTTAATGGCATCTGGCCGGCCAGCTGGCCGGCCGGTCTTCTCCAACGGGACCGGAAATTCCGGTCCCCTCTTCGGCTTCCGACACCGGCGGCCCGGCCGCCGGTCTTCCCTTCCGCCGCGGCCCGGAACCGGCCGCGGTCTTCTCGTCCCGCCGCGGCCCGGAACCGGCCGCGGTCTTCTCGTTCCGCCGCGGCCCGGAACCGGCCGCGGCGTTCATCATCCGGCGCGGTGCGTCGGCACCGCGCCCCTTCGCCGTGCTTCGATTCTTTTCAACGCGGCGCGACGGCGTCACGTTCTTGAAGATTCTCCTCGGCGTAGCGCGACGGCGTTGCGTAAATTAAACGCACGGTAAACCGCGTGGTGCGACGGCACCACGCCACTTTGCTTCCATCGCAAGAATTAAACAAGAACGTTGGAGGGGGGTTCGGCCGTGTTCGTGCGGTCCGGCCCCCCTCGCGTTAATAATAATAACGCAACTTAAAGAAAAACATGTCACACGTTAATCTTGCTAAAAGCACGATCAAGATTAAAAAGAGGAATCCAAAAGAAATTCGACAACCCCTACCTCGGTTTTAAGATTCGAAGAATCGTCTACGATCCGCGGAAGACGGCGTCGCGGAAGTCGGGCGTCGCGGTCGTCGTTCGTCAAATCCGTTGACGAAGAGACGCGTCCGAAGAGGCACGTCGTTGGCGAATCCTTGTACGCCGATGAAGGTTGTCCGAGGAAGGTGCGGTGTTCTCTCTCGTTGACACCGAAGACGAAGACGAGCGGAGCGGCGTTCTTCGTCGGAAAAAGAGCGTTCCTCGTCAAGTCTTGAGGAAAGTCAAAATATAAAGAAAGCAACGAACTCAAGAACCCTTACCTCGATAGTCGCACGTTGACGGAGTCGTGGAAAAACGGTGTCGATTCCTTTGACGTCGGAGGAAGAGTTGTTGTCGAAGGCGTTCGTCACGGAAAACCGACGCGGAAGGGATGACGCGGAAAAAGAACGTCGCGTCGCGGATACGGCGTCGCGGATGGATCG
The DNA here is from genome assembly GCA_963277665.1 of Viscum album. Classification (NCBI taxonomy): domain Eukaryota; kingdom Viridiplantae; phylum Streptophyta; class Magnoliopsida; order Santalales; family Viscaceae; genus Viscum; species Viscum album. The sequence continues at coordinate 1,710,097,824 of OY728137.1, read as the reverse complement.
TGTTCTTCGGCGGAGAAGTTCTTCGTTGAAGAACGACGTTCTTCGCGTTCTTCGTTGAGGTTGAAGGAGAAGAAGAGGAGCTCTCCACCTCTCAAGAAGACAAACGATCAACCCAAAATAAAATAAGATAACATCTTATTTTATTATTACAAAACATAAAAGAATTTCAAAAGTTTGAAATTCAAAATGGCTAACCCCAAAATTAACTCACTTATTTAATATACAAGAGTTGTATAATTAAAAAGAAGTTAAGTTATCAAGCCATTAAGAGGGAGAGTGGTGAGTTGAAAAGGTGTGGGTTCGTGTGGGCCCCACCACACTTAATCCTCCCAAAGGAGGTTAAGTGGGTGTGGGTCCCACTCCCAACCTCCTTAGATAGGTTTTAACAAGTTAAAAATAAAATTGTTCTACACAATTTTATTTAACTCAAACTAAAAACCCCAAAACGAAACTCTCAACCCGCAACAAACGCAACTCCCGAAAAGGTCTCTTTAAGCGAATATCGGCGCTGCGAGTTCATCGGTGCCCTCGGATTTCAATTCCGAGCACCGGATCAAAAGTTAGGAATTCCCGCTCGTTCGTTCACTGAACGTACCCGAGCCAAACTTCGGAAATTAATTCCGGGCACTCCGGGCCTCGGAATCAGGTGCCGTCTGAAACCGCGCTCTTGTAAAATTCTAAAGAAAATTAAGAAAAAATTTTCCTTGAATTTTACGGGTCTTTACAAAAGATCTTTTCTTAGAAAAATACTTTCCACATAACCATCGAGCAGATATGGAAAGACAATTTCTAAGTCTGAGGCAGAAGGAGGATGAGAATGTCGCAAAGTATGAGGCTAAATTTACAAGGTTGGCGAGGCATGCTGCAAATTATATACGTAACCCAAGAAGTAAGATTGATCGTTTCTTTGATGGGTTAAAACCATTTCTCCGTCGAGCATTAGTCTCACAAACCTTCTCATCGTACGAAGATATTATCTCGTGTGTTATCAAGACAGAAAAGGAATTCTCTAAGTCTTATGATAACAAAGTAAAGCAAGAGAAGAAGAGAACGGTGGAACAAGAGACGGATAATGGGAAAAGGGAAAGAAGTATTTTCCATTATGTGATAATTGTGGGAAGAATCACCCCGGTGCTTTCCTAAAAGGAATGGGAGTTTGTTATAAATGTGGAGAAAAAGGTCACCAGGTACGTGATTGCAAGGAAAAGAAAGAGGCTATCAATGTTGAATGATACAATTGTAGGGAAATGGGGCATTATGCAAATGAATGTCCTAAGCGTCAGGAAAACATACCTCAGAAAAGGCCAAGGGATCAAGGCCAAGCTTATGCTGTTACTACAGATGAAGTTGAATAATTATTGTATTTGTGTTTTTGGACTCAAGAACTAGATTATGGTTATAAGAATAATGTGATATATATAAGGATTGTACTGCAGTACATGTTGTTTTCATTAATAATTTAATATGATGAAGGTAATCATATTTTTAGTATGTGATAATAAGAGAAACTTTACTTTGTTTGGGGAATCTGAGGTTACAATTGATTTTGAAATTTAGAGACCTTTTAGAGAAAGTCTGGACGGAGGTATTTTGGATAACTATAAAGGTTGGAATGGATTAAGTTGATCTTTGTATAGTATTGTTTAAGGTTAAAACATTTCTGAAGATTATTTTTGGAATATTATAATAATATATTTTTAGGAAAAGGACAACCTGCAGGGTGGGGCATAACCCGTCGCGTCAGACAAAGCTGCAGGAATCGAACCCACAACCATAGTGTGATAGGCCTCTATTACCTACCACTAGCCTATAGGAAGTCCCGGGTTATTACAAAATAGTTTTACTAATCTAAATGGTATGTGGTAATATTTAAACCCTTATACAATTAGGATAAATAGAATATTTTTGAGTTCTGTTACCTTTTAGAGTGAAAGATGGGTTTGTGGTAAAAATTTAATAAAGAATGAAAGTCTACATGACAAGTATGTATATCCCCTTACGTTCTTAGTAAATCTCCTAAATAAATTATTCAACTTTATAAAAGGTAACTTAAAACAAAAACGTTGCCGGTTAAATTTTCCAACTGGGGATTCAATGACCGTTTAACCAATCACAAGTTTGTGATTTTCTTATGGTTAACTTTCTCCTAATCCAGTTTTCTACAACTCTCCATCAGACCTTGATGGTTTTTTTTCGTCCATATCCATATTTTCATAGAATCCTAGTATGGGATATCTCGGGTGACCTTGGTACTTCTCTTTCTTTCTTATAATGTTATATTCTTATTAACCCTATTTCCGATGTGGGTTTTCCACAAAGGTATTTTATATTTTCAACCTTTTATTTTCGAAGAACATTATCAAATTTCGAGGACGCAATTTATTGAAGGAGGGGAGAATGTAACACCCTGAGCTTCCATGATACACTTCTCATTCAATAATGCAATAGCTTGCATTGTACGCAACTTCGAGTTCTAACACTCTGCAACTAATCAAAGTAGCAGTTATGAATAGTAATAACCACTTTTTAAATTTATAGAAATTTTATATTTCAAAATGGACTTCATTTTTGTATTCTTAATATCGAAATTAGCCTATGTTGAATTTTTTGTAATTTTCTGAGAACTTCAAATTTTTTATAAATAGTAAAAAATACTTAAAAACAACTTTTTTAATAAAAATAATTTATAGTGATAAATTATAATATTGAGTGGTTTTAAAGTATAATTAGAATATATTTTTAACATTTTATCCAATGGTGGTCATTAGAATTAATTTAACATTGAAAATGGGTATGAACAATTGTCAATCTTTTGATATAAATTGTTTCTTAAAAACACGCTATTTGTTGTGACATCGGAAATTAATTATAAAATTAATTAATTCAAATTATATGTTTGGAATTTTGTAAAATAGAAATCATTTTTGAAATTGGAATATCAAATATAGCTTAGGGTTAATTTTTGGGATTTTTCTGAAAAACTTCAATTTTTGATGAATAGTGAAACCACTAAGTGGTACTTATAAAAACTAATTTTTCATTTAAATGAAATATTACCAATTCTGTGTTTTGAATTTCAAAAATCCAACATACATGGTTGTAATTAAGAAGTAAAATGTGGTTCAATGAGATTAAAATAATTTTTGGTGAATAGTAACTTTTAAGTTCTTAATCACGATTAGAGGTAATTAGTGTAGTTTAAGGTAAAAATAATGTTTTAATAATATGAGATGAGATTGAAACATGTCCTACCCTCATTTTATGTTCCATGCCCGACCAGGACAATCCATGGGTCAACTTGGGGACCCCATGGAGCCACTTTAGTTGGTAAATGACATAAATACCTTTTATTTAATGTTAAAGTAAAAAATGACACAAACATGAAATGTTTTACTAAAACAATTTTTACATGGGGTTATACAAGTCATATTTTTTACTATAAATATTCATTAGAAATATAAAAAGATTTCCTAAATCATGATATTTTTATTATAATTTTTAGACATTAAATAAATTAATTTATATACGACACCATGATGATGCAGCGATTACCTCATTAATTAACGATTTAAATAAAATGAGAAGATAATGTAAAATCCAAGGCATAAACTTGTCCAAAGCCTATTGTATGGGTAGAATTCGAACCCTTATCACCTTATCCTCGAATTATAGAATTGTGGGACCTTTAGAATCCGAAAAGCATTGTGTAATAAAGTAATATTTCATTACTTTCCAAAAGTGCCCCTCCTCTCCACTTATAAAAGGCCCCCACGACTCCCACCTTATTCACACTTTCAAGCCATTTGGATCGGCCAAACTCTGCCAAAATACTCTCCCAAATTCCCTCCCTTACTCCTAGAAGCCTCAATTTGGGCATAATTCTTCCCAAGGAAGCCTTTGGCTCAAATCAAAAAGAGTTACCCGTTTTAAAGGTAGTGTTTTCTCTTGTGTTCTTTTGTTTTATTTTGCTTCTCCAACCCCTAAAATATTTTTATTCCTTTCTTTTGTAACAACACCAGTATCCTCAATATACTAGGATGTTGTTATAATGAGTATTCTAGCTACAATTACACACACCTACATCTAATGGTTAAAGAACATACAGTTTCTGTGGATGGCGAATTTCTGCCTCATGAAAAGATGATTGTTCGACACTCATAAAACACCTTAAAAGGTGGACATTAAGATGTCAATATATTTATAAATGATATATAATATGTTTATGTTTTACTTAAGGTTCTGTATTTTTCATTTATGGAATACCTTTATTGTTTCCATTATGGGTAAACGCGATATTTTCATTTTAGGAAGTGCGGACTACCGCCCCCTCAAAGTGATTTGAATCGTTAATGCCATATGTGGGATGTATAAAGGATGGAGTAAATGATATTATATATGATGTTATACTGGAATTACAATATACCTTTATATCATTATGATTTCATTAAATACGAAATAGAAATGAAAGTAGCGTTCATGCGTACGTACGGCTTACCGTCTCCATGGACGGTGCATTTCATTTCTTACCAATAACGTTATGGAATATTATAAATGCATATATATACTGGATATATATGAGATATATGATATCTATATCATGAATATAATTCTGGATATAATGGATATATCACCACATGAACAACTTGTAATTATAAGAATGTTATTTTTGACTCAAGTACCTAAGATCGACAAAATGACCGTTATAAACTTAAATAATTACATAATGTTAATAACATGGTAATAAGGGATATAAAAGGAATAATGAACATGAAAAAGGTTCTTAAGTATATAGGAATTAACTCTAGTTTATTATTCATGAGGTTAAAGAACGGTCGAGTCAGGACAGGACGCAAGGTAAGGGAACTTCTTAACCCAATTTCCGTTCTTTGGGTTAATCTCCTACTTTCAAACTATGTCATGATATTATTATGTCCTATCTTGTATTTATACTTTCTTTATGTGTACATATAGTGAATACACATAATAGATCTATTTTATTTTAAAAATGATCTTTTTAAGGACTTCGTCTCAATCTCCTTTCATTGAGGCATATTTTGTTTTATACACAACTTTCTTTTATACGGTGTATAAACCCCTTTGACTTTTACATTTATTCAAAAGGAATATTTTTTATATGAAGCGTTTTACTAAATGACAAAAAGGGAATGTTTTTCTTTCCGTACTTATGCGGCGACAACGACTTCTCCACCGCCGTGACCATTATTTGAGTTTCAGCTTCCTCTATAAGCCATCACTTTTTTTTAATGAAAAATAAATACAAAGTTTTAACTTTCTTTTATTTTGGTATTGAAAATGGTTTTGAAAGCATTTTTATTATATCAATGTGTTGTATTGATATCTCGTGATTTAAATTTGGAAATGTTATGTTTCCTTTATGCATGTTTTATGTGATACGATTATGTTATGGTTTATGATATGTTTAAACCTATTCATACGAGGAATGAATTGGACTTAATAAGTGACGGGTGGAGCCCGCTATAGCTCCTCGATGCATCGGTAGGTCTCATGAGACAAACTAGTGTCTTGGCATGAGGCCTTGACAAAATCTTATTTGTGGTTTTGGCATGAGGCCTTGGCTACGTGGTTATGTTAGTCTGGCATTATGCATTCCATCATAATGAAAGTGGTTATTGATATTGCATGTGATTATTTGACCAGTAGAATATCCATGCGAATAAGTAAATGGCATTATCTCATTTTAATTTTGCCATATTATGTTGAAGATCAAGTTTAAAAGGCTTTTGTTTTAGTTATACATTGCCTTAAATGTTTATGTTTATTTATGAAAGATTCCGCAATATTGTTATCCTTACTGAGCATCTGAGCTCACCCCTTTCAATGTTTTAATATTTTCCAGGATGTGAAGAAGTATTTTATGAATGACCTGCAGGGATAGTCAGAAGAGGATATGAGTGTGGACTATGAAGTCTTTGTTATTGTAGATTTTTACTTTATGATGTAATGTAACATTTATGAATGTATCTAGTGTTTCCAAGGCTACTAAACTAATCGGTCTTTCGAGACTTGATCTTTTGTGATCATGCCAATGTTACGAAGTAATGCACCGACTCTGGGTAGCTGGGGTCGGGGTGTTATAGTTGGTATCAGAGGCAGTTTAGTACTAACCTTGGAAGCTAGATTTAGATAAACTCTGATTAGATAACATAGCCCAAAGATAGACTTTGAGGATTAGTATAGAAGAACTTCCTAGAATTTTGGTATTATAGAGATGTTGTGTGTTTTCCGAGCAATACATCCCTGTCTGGATACGAGCAAGTAGAGGTGGCTCTGGCACAGATGTACCTAGGGGTAAAACCCGAAAACACCGCTTTGAGCTAGACTCGAACGGAAACTGGTGCACGATAACGGGCCTTGCTGCACTCTTGGTTACGACACTCCTGGGGGATATGCATAGGATAATTCTCATTTTCTTTACAAACCACTATGAAGGGTTATGAGTATATACTTCCTCAAAGAATTTTTTTTATGATTATGGATTATATCCATAAATAGTTCAATTAGTGTTAAGTGTTTTACAGGTATGGAATTATGTATTTTGATTCATAAACTAATCTAGTTTATGCCATTGTTTAGAAATGGTGCCTAGTGGAAGGAATGGAAACCGTATCAATGCACGCACTCCGTGTTGGGATTTCCCTCCTGCTCAAGATAATTATTGTGGATCTAGAGATACAACTGGTGATGATCAACTTATTACCATACTGGGACAACTCACTCAGTTTATGAATAATAACCTTACTCGTATGGACCACCCTAATCCGCAACACGGAGGATCAATGTTAGACCGCTTCATGAGGAAACAACCACCAACATTTAATGGGGGTACAAATCCATTAGTAGCTGAGTAATGGATAAACTCCTTAGAGAAAATATTCAATTCCTTGGGGAGTAGCGAAAGGGAGAAGGTTATCATGGCAGTTTACCGCCTCACTAGAGATGCCGATCAATGGTGGTCGCCGATTCAAAATACAAAGGAAGATGAATAAGTATCAAGTATGGAATGGAGGGAGTTAAAAGATCTTTTCTTAGAAAAATACTTTCCACATAACCATCGAGCAGATATGGAAAGACAATTTCTAAGTCTGAGGCAGAAGGAGGATGAGAATGTCGCAAAGTATGAGGCTAAATTTACAAGGTTGGCGAGGCATGCTGCAAATTATATACGTAACCCAAGAAGTAAGATTGATCGTTTCTTTGATGGGTTAAAACCATTTCTCCGTCGAGCATTAGTCTCACAAACCTTCTCATCGTACGAAGATATTATCTCGTGTGTTATCAAGACAGAAAAGGAATTCTCTAAGTCTTATGACAACAAAGTAAAGAAAGAGAAGAAGAGAACGGTGGAACAAGAGACGGATAATGGGAAAAGGGAAAGAAGTATTTTCCATTATGTGATAATTGTGGGAAGAATCACCCCGGTGCTTTCCTAAAAGGAATGGGAGTTTGTTATAAATGTGGAGAAAAAGGTCACCAGGTACGTGATTGCAAGGGAAAGAAAGAGGCTATCAATGTTGAATGCTACAATTGTAGGGAAATGGGGCATTATGCAAATGAATGTCCTAAGCGTCAGGAAAACATACCTCAGAAAAGGCCTAGGGATCAAGGCCAAGCTTATGCTGTTACTACAGATGAAGTTGAATAATTATTGTATTTGTGTTTTTGGACTCAAGAACTAGATTATGGTTATAAGAATAATGTGATATATATAAGGATTGTACTGCAGTACATGTTGTTTTCATTAAGGATTTAATATGATGAAGGTAATCATATTTTTAGTATGTGATAATAAGAGAAACTTTACTTTGTTTGGGGAATCTGAGGTTACAATTGATTTTGAAATTTAGAGACCTTTTAGAGAAAGTCTGGACGGAGGTATTTTGGATAACTATAAAGGTTGGAATGGATTAAGTTGATCTTTGTATAGTATTGTTTAAGGTTAAAACATTTCTGAAGATTATTTTTGGAATATTATAATAATATATTTTTAGGAAAAGGACAACCTGCAGGGTGGGGCATAACCCGTCGCGTCAGACAAAGCTGCAGGAATCGAACCCACAACCATAGTGTGATAGGCCTCTATTACCTACCACTAGCCTATAGGAAGTCCCGGGTTATTACAAAATAGTTTTACTAATCTAAATGGTATGTGGTAATATTTAAACCCTTATACAATTAGGATAAATAGAATATTTTTGAGTTCTGTTACCTTTTAGAGTGAAAGATGGGTTTGTGGTAAAAATTTAATAAAGAATGAAAGTCTACATGACAAGTATGTATATCCCCTTACGTTCTTAGTAAATCTCCTAAATAAATTATTCAACTTTATAAAAGGTAACTTAAAACAAAAACGTTGCCGGTTAAATTTTCCAACTGGGGATTCAATGACCGTTTAACCAATCACAAGTTTGTGATTTTCTTATGGTTAACTTTCTCCTAATCCAGTTTTCTACAACTCTCCATCAGACCTTGATGGTTTTTTTTCTTCCATATCCATATTTTCATAGAATCCTAGTATGGGATATCTCGGGTGACCTTGGTACTTCTCTTTCTTTCTTATAATGTTATATTCTTATTAACCCTATTTCCGATGTGGGTTTTCCACAAAGGTATTTTATATTTTCAACCTTTTATTTTCGAAGAACATTATCAAATTGCGAGGACACAATTTATTGAAGGAGGGGAGAATGTAACACCCTGAGCTTCCATGATACACTTCTCATTCAATAATGCAATAGCTTGCATTGTACGCAACTTCGAGTTCTAACACTCTGCAACTAATCAAAGTAGCTGTTATGAATAGTAATAACCACTTTTTAAATTTATAGAAATTTTATATTTCAAAATGGACTTCATTTTTGTATTCTTAATATCGAAATTAGCCTATGTTGAATTTTTTGTAATTTTCTGAGAACTTCAAATTTTTTATAAATAGTGAAAAATACTTAAAAACAACTTTTTTAATCAAAATAATTTATAGTGATAAATTATAATATTGAGTGGTTTTAAAGTATAATTAGAATATATTTTTAACATTTTATCCAATGGTGGTCATTAGAATTAATTTAACATTGAAAATGGGTATGAACAATTGTCAATCTTTTGATATAAATTGTTTCTTAAAAACACGCTATTTGTTGTGACATCGGAAATTAATTATAAAATTAATTAATTCAAATTATATGTTTGGAATTTTGTAAAATAGAAATCATTTTTGAAATTGGAATATCAAATATATCTTAGGGTTAATTTTTGGGATTTTTCTGAAAAACTTCAATTTTTGATGAATAGTGAAACCACTAAGTGGTACTTATAAAAACTAATTTTTCATTTAAATGAAATATTACCACTTCTGTGTTTTGAATTTCAAAAATCCAACATACATGGTTGTAATTAAGAAGTAAAATGTGGTTCAATGAGATTAAAATAATTTTTGGTGAATAGTAACTTTTAAGTTCTTAATCACGATTAGAGGTAATTAGTGTAGTTTAAGGTAAAAATAATGTTTTAATAATATGAGATGAGATTGAAACATGTCCTACCCTCATTTTATGTTCCATGCCCGACCAGGACAATCCATGGGTCAACTTGGGGACCCCATGGAGCCACTTTAGTTGGTAAATGACATAAATACCTTTTATTTAATGTTAAAGTAAAAAATGACACAAACATGAAATGTTTTACTAAAACAATTTTTACATGGGGTTATACAAGTCATATTTTTTACTATAAATATTCATTAGAAATATAAAAAGATTTCCTAAATCATGATATTTTTATTATAATTTTTAGACATTAAATAAATTAATTTATATACGACACCATGATGATGCAGCGATTACCTCATTAATTAACGATTTAAATAAAATGAGAAGATAATGTAAAATCCAAGGCATAAACTTTTCCAAAGCCTATTGTATGGGTAGACTTCGAACCCTTATCACCTTATCCTCGAATTATAGAATTGTGGGACCTTTAGAATCCGAAAAGCATTGTGTAATAAAGTAATATTTCATTACTTTCCAAAAGTGCCCCTCCTCTCCACTTATAAAAGGCCCCCACGACTCCCACCTTATTCACACTTTCAAGCCATTTGGATTGGCCAAACTCTGCCAAAATACTCTCCCAAATTCCCTCCCTTACTCCTAGAATCCTCAATTTGGGCATAATTCTTCCCAAGGAAGCCTTTGGCTCAAATCAAAAAGAGTTACCCGTTTTAAAGGTAGTGTTTTCTCTTGTGTTCTTTTGTTTTATTTTGCTTCTCCAACCCCTAAAATATTTTTATTCCTTTCTTTTGTAACAACACCAGTATCCTCAATATACTAGGATGTTGTTATAATGAGTATTCTAGCTACAATTACACACACCTACATCTAATGGTTAAAGAACATACAGTTTCTGTGGATGGCGAATTTCTGCCTCATGAAAAGATGATTGTTCGACACTCATAAAACACCTTCAAAGGTGGACATTAAGATGTCAATATATTTATAAATGATATATAATATGTTTATGTTTTACTTAAGGTTCTGTATTTTTCATTTATGGAATACCTTTATTGTTTCCATTATGGGTAAACGCGATATTTTCATTTTAGGAAGTGCGGACTACCGCCCCCTCAAAGTGATTTGAATCGTTAATGCCATATGTGGGATGTATAAAGGATGGAGTAAATGATATTATATATGATGTTATACTGGAATTACAATATACCTTTATATCATTATGATTTCATTAAATACGAAATAGAAATGAAAGTAGCGTTCATGCGTACGTACGGCTTACCGTCTCCATGAACGGTGCATTTCATTTCTTACCAATAACGTTATGGAATATTATAAATGCATATATATACTGGATATATATGAGATATATGATATCTATATCATGAATATAATTCTGGATATAATGGATATATCACCACATGAACAACTTGTAATTATAAGAATGTTATTTTTGACTCAAGTACCTAAGATCGACAAAATGACCGTTATAAACTTAAATAATTACATAATGTTCATAACATGGTAATAAGGGATATAAAAGGAATAATGAACATGAAAAAGGTTCTTAAGTAAATAGGAATTAACTCTAGTTTATTATTCATGAGGTTAAAGAACGGTCGAGTCAGGACAAGACGCAAGGTAAGGGAACTTCTTAACCCAATTTCCGTTCTTTGGGTTAATCTCCTACTTTCAAACTATGTCATGATATTATTATTTCCTATCTTGTATTTATACTTTCTTTATGTGTAAATATAGTGAATACACATAATAGATCTTTTTTTTAAATGATCTTTTTAAGGACTTCGTCTCAATCTCCTTTCATTGAGGCATATTTTGTTTTACACACAACTTTCTTTTATACGGTGTATAAAACCCTTTGACTTTTACGTTTATTCAAAAGGAATATTTTTTATACGAAGAGTTTTAATAAACGACAAAAAGGGAATGTTTTTCTTTCCGTACTTATGCGGCGACAACGACTTCTCCGCCGCCGTGACCATTATTTGAGTTTCGGCTTCCTCTACAAGCCATCACTTTTTTTAATGAAAAATAAATACAAAGTTTTAACTTTCTTTTATTTTGGTATTGAAAATGGTTTTGAAAGAATTTTTATTATATCAATGTGTTGTATTGATATCTTGTGATTGAAATGTGGAAATGTTATGTTTCCTTTATGCATGTTTTATGTGATATGATTATGTTATGGTTTATGATATGTTTAAACCTATTCATATGAGGAATGCATTGGAATTAATAAGTGATGGGTGGAGCCCGCTATAGATCCTCGATGCATCGGTAGGTATCATGAGACAAACTAGTGTCTTGGCACGAGGCCTTGACAAAATCTTATTTGTGGTCTTGGAACGAGGCCTTGGCTACGTGGTTATGATAGTCTGGCATTATGCATTCCATCATTATGAAAGTGGTAATTGATATTGCATGTGATTATTCGACCAGTAGAATATCCATGTGAATAAGTAAATGGCATTATTTCATTTTAATTTTGCCATATTATGTTGAAGATCAAGTTTAAAAGGCTTTTGTTTTACTTATACATTGCCTTAAATGTTTATGTTTATTTATGAAAGCTTCCGCAATATTGTTATCCTTACTGAGCATCTGAGCTCACCCCTTTCAATGTTTTAATATTTTCCAGGATGTGAAGAAGTATTTTATGAATGACCTATAGGGATAGTCAGAAGAGGATATGAGTGTGGACTATGGAGACTTTTTTATTGTAGATTTTCACTTTATGATGTAATGTAACATTTATGAATGTATCTAGTGTTTCCAAGGCTACTAAACTAATCGGTCTTTCGAGACTTGATCTTTTGTGATCATGCCAATGTTACGAAGTAATGCACCGACTCCAGGTAGCTGGGGTTGGGGCGTTACAATGAACATCATGGATAACTTTTCATACAGAATGAACTTCCACAATATTCTTCGTTGGGAGCATCTCATGAAAATGTGGTCTTCCTGCATGAACTTCAAGGGACTATGTTGATGATCTATGTAATATTTTAGTCTACTCTGGGCCATCCTTATCCGCTCATGGATGGATAAGACCTTATACATCTCTAAAATCATAGAATATGTGTCATTTATCTCTATCCATCACAAGGGTGACTAGAAAGGTCTCCTATACAAAGCCTCAAAAGGTTCCATGCCGATGGTAGATCCACCCTAGATCTGATGACTACAGGGGGAAATGATGCTAAAATCAAAGGAAAAGATTATATTAAGAGTGTGGGAAATAGATCTAGAAAAATTTAAAAACCCCAACTACATGTCATATACTATGATGAACACATGACTTATAGCCCTGGGTTGTTGTAGCTAGGGTTTCAGTAGTTTATAAGGATGGAATGACATGTAACACTCCGACACGCTGTGTACCTCATCACCAAATGGTTGATCCATGCGATTGATCACATAGACAGTACCCTGTGTGGGAGTACAAGTCTAGGAACAAGAAGTACATGGATTTGGGGTCAAGTACATGGACATGAACATAATTACACAAACTGACCATGGTTTTTTTGGACACACCGTGCAATCCACCTACACAACATGTACTTTTATATGGGTTGGGATCCATGTTCCTCTTGGGATATGGACATGCATTGTCATGAGACCACATGTTGTGTGGGTCCCATTATACACTTTTTACCCCTTTGATCCTTTTAATAAAACATTAATATTCCATATCTCCTTTGTTTGAACTCATATTATGTCCCTTGAGTAGCCTATCATGAGTGTTTTTCCACATGGAATGTGATTTTTCCCTTAGTAATGGATTTCAAGATCTTATGTGAAATGTTCTTGGGACGAAACCTATTTTAGGTGACATATGACGACGGAAGTGATCAAGAAGGATCAAAAAATTATTCTTATAGAGTGAAACCCCCATCAGCTTTGGCATAGGTCCTCTATAGTTAATTATGAGTGGAAACCCCCATTGGATAGAGAGAGGGTCCTTGATGACTATATCAGAACACCCTGAATCACTAGGGCATGGGTCCTAGAACTATGGAGTGGAACCCACCATAATCTTGGGCCTGGTCCTCCACCTTCTGAGTTGAACGCCCTATCAGATTGAGAATGGTTCCTTAGTGACCATAGTGGAACCCCTATCATATAGGGCACTAGTCCTCGACCTTTCGAGTGGAACCCATGTCATCTTGGGTGTGGGTCCTCTACCCACCCAGTGGAACCCACATATCAGCATTGGGAATGGGGCATCGTGACACCAGAGTGGAACCCCTTGATGCACTGAGGTGCATGTCCACTATGGGTTCTTACAGAGTGGAACACTGCTGAAATACTAGGGCATGATTTTTCTACAAATATTGTAGAGTAAAACCAACCTACTGTACTAGGTATTTGGTTCTCTAATTTGAGTTTTCCACTCTGAATGTGTGACATAGTGGCAAGGTGTGTCTTGACATGTACAAGTACTTCTAGGAAGATGCATAAGATGCTGGGACCTGTTGATGAATTTTAGAACTGTTGGAGACTCTTCTTCCTGGGATGAGCTGTTAGATGGAGATCCACTTTATCTATCATTTTTTATTCTTTGATTATATATATATATATATATATTATTTATCCATACGATTTTATTTCATTAGTCTCTTTACATGGGTTGCAAATACACGTGGGGTATGCCACATGATTTGCAGGTTTAGCTTCTCATGGTATGATGATTCCACTCTCCTCGATTTGTAGTTCAACTACACACTTTTTTGGGCCCTTTATGTTTAGTAGAGGTTACTCTCTCTTGGTTTGAAATGAGCTATTCTATTTTACTATATCTTGTATCCTATATACTAACTACTGTGTTTCTATTATTTTTATATCTCTTACTGCTACCCCTTCATCTTTCAGAGAATTCTATTGGGTATTTATATACTCATCTGTTCATTTGATTTTACCACACATGTTTTATCTTATTTAGAGGATAGATAGTTCCGCGATGACTTCATATAAGCTTAGGGATACATGGTGATTTAGACTATGTATGGTGGTTGCTACTTAGAGATTAGGAGTTAGGATCTCATAGAATTTTACTTTTCCACTTTTTTCTTGTTGAGACATATTTCTAGTTGGGCATGTATTTTTTCTCCTTTACTTTTCAGTTTGCACTATCATAATCTTATACTCCCTAGAGATTTTTCATTCTTGGTTTACGTTATAGCTATTTCATATTTTTCTTATTATTCCTCTCCACTTATTCATTAAAATGGTAGGGTTTGGGCATATATGTAATTAGGAAAAGGCCTCCGATTTTGGATATTCCCTCAGGAGCTTATCACCGCCCCTAGCCTATGAATGTGATCTTGGATCAATGCCACTTTATTGGCCAATAATTCTCCATTGTATCTTGAACAAGGCTTTGTCCAACTAGGGAAGTATCAGCTGTTTCCACCCGACAAAGTGGAGAATAACAAGGACACACATACATTTATTCCAACGTATCCATATGTATCAAGTCCTGATAACTATTGTTATAAAAGAACTCCACTAAAGGTATGTGCTCCTCCCACGAGACACAAAAAGTTATTATATGATCCCTAAGGACGTTTTCCAATGTTTATATAATTATTGCATATTTTCCATCCATTTGAGGATGATATTCCCTACTAATAGTTAACTTAGTCCCAAGGGATTTCTATAAGGATTTCTAAAAATAGGATATGAACCTTGGATCTTGGTCCAAAAAAATTGAAACTAGTATGCCATTTATCTTTACCACTTCTTAGATATAGATTTTAGACAAGTCTTCCACTATATGAAATTCAAAAATATGAATGAAATGAGATGAATTTGTGAGATGATCCACTATCAGACATATAGAATCATTTTTCTTAACCATTATTTGTAGACCTTTTACAAAATACATGGATATTCTCTCTAATTTCCACATAGTAATAGATAAAGACTACAACATAGCTGTTGGCTGCTAGTGCTCTTCCTTAACTCGCTGATAGTTGAGTTTTCTCAAAACAAACTCAACGAACTTACTTTTGATGCTAGCCCAAAAAAAGTGTCCTTTTGGCGCCTTATACATATTTTTTATTCGAGGATAAACATCCCATATTCAATGGTGGTAAAAATGAAGATTTTTTCCTGACTATCCATAAGTATAATGATTTAATCTAAAAAACACAACATTGATCTCACACCGTCTTCCATCCCTCAATGGTCTCCCCACCAATGAGTTTCGACCTCATATCCACACAATATAAACCAGACATCTGTGCCTCTTAAACCATCATAACTAAATCAATATCAAAAGATAATAGGAAAAAAACCGCAACACTACCTCCATTTTCACCATCCATGTTCATGTCGACTATCATCGTCATTAACTTACATTTATTCAAAAACTATTTTGGGAATTGAGTATATAAATTGATAATTAATTCATATCCCACTAAATTAACTTTAATATCTTTATACATCAATTAAAAGTCAAAAATTTGGAGATACTCCATCCATTTTATTTTACTTAGGTTCAAATCCCCTTGTGAGAAAACGTGTTTCAAACTCTTATGATATGTAAATACTCTAAATTTACAACCAAATATGTAATGAAACCATGTCGTCAAAGAATTAACTAAAGTTGATAATTAAAAATAATGTGATGGGTAATTATTCTCATGAAACTATAATTTCCGTGATCCATAAGAAATGAAATGATCTCCCTACATGAGAATACATCCTAATACATATCCTGAAGCATCACAATAAACCATAGAGCCTTATCATGATTCCAAAAATATCATGATAAGTGTTGATGTAAGGTGAAATTTAACCTACTAAAAATTATTTCGACTTTCCTCATTACATTGGAATGATTTTTTTTCTTTTTCAAAGATTATATTAGTGTATATACTAATTAAAAGTTACAAATAAAATATTTATAATAACAATCAATGCCAAGGAAACTTTGTATCTAAAATACATTCTTTGGAAGTTTCTAAGAGATTATAACCTTTATCTTTTTTAGATACACATAAACACATTTCTAATAGACTACAAGGCCATGTAAATGTACCTTCTATATCCTAAAATCACATGTTGAATGTTTGGAATAAAGTGATGATCTCACAAAATTACAAAAATTGTTGCCAAGTGTTTCTCATGATCATCCCTTGTCCACGAATGAACCAATATTCCATCCAAAAAATATCCATAAATGAATCGAGATACCTTTGAAATAACTGATTCATTGAAGCCATAAACAGAAATAGTGTATAAATATGATGAAAATGAATAACAACATAATCATGATGGCAATATCTAATCTTGAAGTATATTTTCAAAATATCCTCCTTTCGAACCCACAATTGGTGATATCCTGATTAAAAGTCAATTTTAAAGAACTAACAGACTCCCCTCCATTGATCAAATATATCATTAACTCTTGGAAGTTGATACCAATTATTTAACTTAACTTTTTTATGCTTAAGATAATCTATATAAATACTTAGAGTTGAATTTTACATTTTCAAAAATAATACTAACACTTCCCATAATGATGTACTATGCTGAATGAACCCTTTTTTTACATCTCTTCCAACTAGCCTTCAAATTAACTTAATTTTTTTTATTATATTTGATAAAATAGAAGTGAGATAGGAGTGTTTCTCGATATGAGATCAACTATAAAATCCCCTTATCTTTCAGATGGAAACCTTGATAAATCATGGGGGAAAAACTTGGAAAAAGGATAAAAAATTTCTAGAAAACCGGTATTCCCAATCACATACAATGATTCCAAGGTCTTTGTTGCCAATCCATATGAGATAGTTTAAACTACTAGTTATAATTGTGATAATATCACTGAGGATTACCCATATGGTTTTAATTGTGACATGGTTTCGGTGGGCTTGTACAATTTCTCTTCATGTGATTAGAAGAACAACATTGAAAAAAAATCCGAGATTACTCTTGTATTATGGAGAAAGATTCAACATTCCATCAATTTGATTATAATTTATTTCACTACCTTAGAAATAAGTGTCCCACTTCCAATTATTCATAATATTAGAGTTCTGACCATTTTCTATTGGTATCAACATGCTTCCTCTACCCTTTGTTCATGAGATGTATCTTTCTTTCATTGTTTCTCTGTTGACCATCTATATATATTCCGTCAGATTATGATAATTTTCGATAAAATATATAACCTTTTCTCCCATTCAAATATGCATGCCTTCAAGGATGTACATGTAGAAACATCTTGAAAAAATGGACCAAATTCCTTAATTTAGCCATGTACTCTATCACTGTTATGTTCTCTTGCTTGAAGCTAAGAAATGATATAGTTATAGAAATCATGAATTTTTTAGGAAAAATTTTTTTTTCGAAAAAATATTCAAATTCCTCCAATTAAATTCCTTGGTCTAATTTAGCATGAAATGAAAAATTAAACCACTGGAATTTCATATACTATGGAAAGTACATTACCAACATGACTTTCAGCTCAGATGGTGTGCCTAAGAAATCAAATATTCTATTCATCCTTTTAAGACAACTATATTTTTTTAGTTTTGAATCACCCCAAAGGATCGGTGGAATCTTGTTTTGGAACTGAGAAGACTGATCCACTTTCCCTGGATCATCCATTATATTTAGTCTATCCATAATCTATAAATCATGTTCAATACTCTGAACTAGCTGTTGGTTCACCAATAGATTTAGTGAAACCATATTTAAAACAACCTCTTTCAGTTGGTCTCTTTTATTCCTAACCAGTACCATTTTTTATAACTAAAAAAATGCCATTAAGAATAACTGTCTAGAAACCAATGGCTTAGAAACTTAAAATGAACTACATCACACATAACACAACAAGGATTTCTAAATTTTGACAATTTTTTTCTTTGAAACCAATTTTGAAAATTACACTATTTCAGTTTTCAAAATATTTTTTAAAATAACACAATCATGCCTTAAAAAATATAACTATTTTCAATTGTTTTAAAAAATCTACAGATTTTCACCAAACCTTAAGTCATTATTCAAAATTAATTATGCACTCATAGTTGGAATTCATTATTATATGTGAATTCCATGCGCTTCTCATCGACTATACCCATGACAATGTGGATAGAACTCCTAAAAGTGTCTCAAAATACTCATGTACCCAAACTCCCTAGTAACTTTATGTTTAGTAAAAAATTGATATCTATGCCTTTTTATGCTATATATTTCATGTTCTGACAATCATATATATTTTCTACCATCCCAAGAGACAGACTGGAATTAACCACATATTAATGACCAAAACAATTGATACCATTTTTAACATCCTAACCCTCAACTATTGGCTTTGGAAGAGGTGGAGGTTCTTATTAGGCATTAGGTGGCATCCCTAGGACACTGAAGGAAGGTAATAAATTCATTGGGATTCATATATAGTTGGGAAACAATTTTTTATTTGAAAATAAAACAACCCAGACTAGAATAAAATAACCATACAATGTTTGTGAACAATTTAACACAAAATAAAAGTAATACCAACTAACAATAATATCAAACTACAACCACGAACCATACCAGATTACAAATTTGAAAATATAACCAAAAACACGAATACCACCATGACACCGATTAACAACCCCCAAATATCCATGCTACAACTAAATAATCCAGGACCAACGTATCATGATGCATCACTATAGAACTGTGATACCATGCCTTTACCTATGTCTTGATATACAACATCATCTAAAAAAAAAGGTTCTCAATAAAGCAGTGAGTTTAAATTATAGACGGATTTACCTAATGAATTCCATACTTCCACCACTGGGATACAGAATATTATCAATTTTTCATAAAAAAATTAATATAAAACAATTAAAAATAGTTTATATCATAACCAAAAGCATTTATAAGAAAAAAATTTTCCATGGAATGCAATCGAAGAAGTTTTTCAAATCATTTCTCAATCCATTTTGCATAACCCATTCCATTCCACACAACCACACAAGTATGAAACCATGTTCTTTACTATACTCATGAGTGGGGAGTCATCGTTTCTAAAAGTTATCACTTGGTGAACTATTTTTCTAGGGGAAAATTCATACCCATATCCCTCCCACTTTTAAAGGGGAAAACTTCATACCCTTATCCATCCCAATGGATATAAATGCACACAAACCATTACTAATTCAAAAAATTATGCCAAAACATTTCAATAAAACAATAATTATATTGAAAGAAATTAACAATAAATTTTCCATAAATAATAACCAAATATCCATTTTAAAATCATTATTTTAAAATCATGTAACCAAATTTAATTTCCACAAAACAACCAATTTCTACAATTTCACAAACCATCACTAAAGATAGTTTTTAACAAACATTTCTCATCAATTCACAATTTAAAGAATGAAATTAAATAAATTTGAAATCAAAACATCAAAGTTTAACAAAAGGAGTAAATATTGAATCCAAATACCTCACAAAAATTAGGAGAAGATGATGAATAACACAAAAACTCCAAAATATTGACTTAGATCTCCCAAGACCCGACATAGATCTTATTCCATATCATAAAAATAGTCATATATCATAATTATTATCCAAAAAAACCATGTAAATATCCCCAAATAGATTATATACATGAATAAAATAGAGGTAATAAGAATAAAGATAAGTAAAACCACCAATAATAAGAACTTACTAAGGCATCCGGGCCACTGACACAACAAGATTTTCCAACAGAACGCTCCAAGATTGAAGGGAATGGACTCCACAGAATTAGGAGGGATAGGCTCTCAAGTTATAGTTTGCATAAGGAAAAACATGTATTAAATATGTTATTCATATTAGATCCATAAGATATGTATCTAATTTTTAACACTATATGGTTTAGGTGCACAGATAGGAAAACTGTGTACCAGCCACTACCTCTAAACACCCATCACACGGTTGGACCACATAGTTAGAAAAACCATGAACCAACCATACTAAGCCCCTATATTATATTTTTCAAATTTAATCTTGCATGTCCACATAGTTTCACCAAAACATGCACCAATATTTCTCTTATCTAGTTCCCACTATTTCAATCTCACCATTTCCTAGGAGGTTCTACACAGTTTCTACTTATCATGATCTAATCGTGAACCTCTAGAAAATTTTAAAAATTTATCCAAACTCCTAAAAAACTTCCCAAACACAACCCAATAACTTTATATACTTAAAATGAACACTTTAATGGTAAATTTTGTGAAACTGGGGGTGTAACATTAGTGATGTTTACATGGAATAGTATCAAATTTCATCTTTGTCTAGATTTCTATAAAGTCATAGTTAAGGTCAAAAATAATTAACAAAGCGGATAATAAAAATTATAATGTTTAATATGACATAAAAACTTATAAAAATTTCTTATAAAGTTGTATATATACTTTATACACTTGGTTTTATAATTAATTTCCATTTGGATTCATTTGGGATAAAAATGAAATTATAATATTTCAATCTTTCCAAAAATACTAAGTGCATCCTCTCTGACAATTATAAAAGGACCCCAATCCATTATATTCCTTAAAACCCATTGATCCAAATATCGTGATAAACCATTGAAAAATACCTTTTAAATTTCCTAATAAAAATTATACTGGTGATGTACTACACAAAATACCAACCATCGGATCCTTAATAGGATATGTAATGGATTTATTTCGAAGAAGAGGTAATGGCATTAAAATATCTTCTTCTTTATCTCCTATATATATTTTTTATTTAAAATATCATAATAAATTTATTATCCTAAATATAATAAAATTTTATTATTATTACTAAGTCTCCATAATCCATCTTTTTCCCAATCTGATGGGATGTTAATGCTTCCCAGTGCGTATGTATGACTTAACATATCCACCCAGGGATACAATTAAATTTACTCCACCATATTTTATGTATGGTTATAATGACTAGTTTATTGTATATATGTGATAAATTTGACATTATTATATGTTTATATGTATATTATCACACCTACTTGTTACCTTACAATCTCTTGGAAAAAAATAATGTCACTTGTGTATACATGTGGACTACAACCTCCATGAAGGGATGTGATTTGTTTTTTATTTTGGTTTTATATAGATAGTATAAAGGATAGATTAAGTTAATATTAATGATTTAGACTTTATAATAATTAATTTTTAAATTTGAATTATTATTTACCTTTCTTTCAATCTATCTGTTGAAAAGTTAAAGCAGCGTTCATGCATACGTACGACCGACCATCTCCAGGGATAGTGTAATTCATTTTTTAGTTTCTAATTTTAATGGATAAATCTCTCTATGCATGTATATATATATATATTAAATATATATTATATTTATATGATGACCAACATTTTCTATATTAAAGAACCATGACCTATATATAAGGAGATAATATATGAAATCAAATTTGACATAAAAAATGTAGAAAATAACACCAAAAATGATGTTTTTAACAATGAATTATGGATAATTGGGTGATGAAATTTTATAAATGTGTTGTATATGATACAATATATGTGTAAGGTTTTTATTTAATTATAATAAATTTGAATGTATTATATAGGAAGTAAGAGTGCTTCTGAAGAAAGTGGACCATGAGGTTAGGGTTTATCATCTCAAATTACTTTCCATGGGATATGTGTTATGTCATGAACCTATGTTATTTTATAAGGTTTATATAATTATATTTTATATGTTATATAATTATTACACTTATTTTTTTAATTTAATGTTTGATTTTATGTTATTCATTCATTTGGTGAATGATTCAAATGTTTCAAAAGTGGTATGAATTTTATGTTACAATCTCAGTGTTTATCATTATTATATATAAATATATTCTCAATGTTGAAACATTATGATCTAACACTAAATAAACTCATGAAATTTATTCTCCTATTCTTATATAATAGGAATTAAAATTTTCTTTTAATTTTTCTTACATTATTTATTGAAGATACTCAATGAACATTTTTAAAGAAATCAACTTTATTTCCCACTTCAGTTGAAAAACATTTTTCATCCAAATCACTTTTTCTAAAAATCACTTAAAAAATGTTTTTCATATTATATTGTGATTTTTATAGTCATTTTAACCATGATTTAATTTTAATAATTTTCTTAAAATGAATATTTTTGTCATTTTTGAAATGACGTACATGTTTATTTTTATTAAAATTTGAAAGTAATGTTTTCTTTTAACATTTAAAAAATAAGTGAAATTTCCCACCATATTGTCCTATAAATAATATAAATATTCCTTTATATGTTTCAAAGTATATTTAAAATAATTTTTTTTCACAATATTTTTTGAATTTATATTTATTAAAATGCGATTTTCAAATTTAGAAGTGTATTTTTTTCATGAATGTTTTAATGATCTTATAATGGTGTTTATATATATTAAAGACATCAACCCATGATTTCACTAATGAATTATAGTGGAAACGATCAAAGGGTACAATCAATATTCTTTCTTTTCAAGGTTTATCTTTGTTAAAAGAAGATATTTTTGAATCCCATTCCCTATCCAAAGTATATTCTATGATGAAATGATGAAACTTTTATGAAAAATATATCATTGTCACAATTGTTTCTATAGTGAAATGAAAATGAAACCCTTTTATTTTCACTATTTATTATATAATGAATATTTTATGATCTTTTGGTAGAAATATGTTTTATTTTTATTATGTGATGGGTGAGCCTGGAATTATATAACCCACCAGTGCATTGGGTGAAGATAGATATCTCATTAGATAATTAGGACTGGAATGGTTAGTGAACCCTATTTAGCAAGGCAATCTTTCCACTACAATTGTTGTTGGTGTGATTAGTGACAACTATGATGGATTTGGGAGTAAACCCAAACCAATATTATGGTCATTATATATATACTTTAAAATTAAGAAAATGAATTTCTATTATTATTTATGTGACTCAAACTTATGTCTAATTCCAATGTAATTCTCTCATAATTCATGTTCCCTGATTTCTAAAGGATTCATTTCTTATAAGTTACCATGTATTATTCCATGGCTCAAGATTATGAAAAAAATATATAGGGTATGAATTTCAAATGATATTCCCATATTCTCATATCTTTATGCTCATGTTATACTCACATGATCATTGTGATCTCCCTTGTTTACCCTTAATGAGTGTCAGATCTCACTCTTTTTTAGGTTTCTTTTCCCCATGTTATGATGTGAGTAACTAAGAATGATTTTTTAAAATTGGGTTCCATGTATGATGATTTTAGAGGGATATGATGTCTTACACTTATGAAACATTTTTTTATGAGTCAATGTTTCCAAAGATACTATAAACATATGATTATAGTGTGGATTTATATATTATATAACAAATATTCCTTCATTTAAATGTCTATATATGTATGAAAATAATGGGTCACTATATTAATTCCTAATGTTGGTGGCCACTATGGATTTTAATGAGAGATATTTCAAAATAAATTTTGGTTGTGTTATTGGGAGGTCAGGCTCATCCGAACCTGTGGATGGGGAATTATTTCTTACTATGGGAATATAATCAAGAATTATTATATGTTCTTGAAACCTTAAAAAATACCAATATTTGATATGTTAACCCTATTAGAACAATCATATTGAAACAATATGTAGATTTAAATATCCTTATATATTATTATATTTCAATCTATGTTATATTATTGTTGATGTTATTCACTATATACATATATATGTTAACTTTGGAGTTTTATCTTTTATTCGAGGTGTTTTTTGTTGTGATAATGAGATTAATCCTAAATGGGGTGTCCTATGATTCCTTTGAGAATAGGAATCAATACCACATATGTTCATATCTACCTAAGTAGACATGTAATAACTTTTATGATCATGTGATATAGACTAATCTATATAGTCTAACTTTATGATATAAAGAAAAAAGGTGAATCATTTTTAGAAATGGTTGGGGTTGAAAATACATATGAGTAGAATTTTTGGTTCCTCTAATAAATTTTTAATATAATAAGACAATGTATGGATCAACCATATCTCATAATAAGATGTATCATTAAATATTTCTCTTTATACTCTTCAGAATAAGTATTTCCTATACTAGTTAGATAGGAAGTCCAAGGTGTACCACCTAAGAGGAAGTTGGAAAGGGTTCAGGCCTATATAAAGTAGGAGGCCCATGTATGGGAAACATGAGGAATATTTTGACTCAATGTTCACAGAGAAACCATGATGAATATTTTGAATCATGGTATACTGGAAGTTCATTTAATGTTATGATCATCACATATGAGAAAAGATACATTTTATAATATTAGGTTTGACAATATATTTGTAATCCTTTATATTTTGATTAACAAGAATCATATTCTATTTACATCAACTGGAAAAATTTAAGGTCGTATATTGGAAGGTGTACACTCACATTAATTTCATGTGGTAAAGGATTTTTTTTGATTCTTATAAACTTGTAGTTAGGACTTGAAAGTGAACCCTATGATGCATCTAAAATATTCTAACAAAATGATAAATTATACCACTAAGCCCACATGAGTCATGGCTTGTGTAAGAAACAAAAGGTAAACGATCAGTCATATTTTATTGGATCACTCAACCTGGGACTGAGTGTGGAATATGAATTAGCTATTTCATGAGATAATTTACCTTGTAGGTGATTAGGTGAAAATATCTATCAAGGAATACAATATAGATTATGTTCATATATGATATTTTTCAAACTTACAGAAATGAAGGACACCCTTATAAAATCCATACATTATAGAAGGGTTGAAAATAAGATAATGAGTGGGTTTTAAGAATGAGATTACCTAATATGTCAAGATTGATATCTGACTCATGTGAAAAGATTTATTGAGGATTGAACATTATAGGAGGCTGGGACAGGATATTATTAGGGAATACAAAAAAGATGGAGGCCCATATAAGATATTTTTATTGTTAATGTAGAAATACATGGGATTGATCCATTATGACAAATGATCTACCTAGGGATTAAACTAACATAGTAGAAAAACCTTGTGAATATCTATCTATGTGTAGGTCATGGCGTGATTATCCCTAGAAAGTCATAGTGAACGATCTTTCCCTTATGGAGATACTGATAATATGTTCTGATAGGAGGGTGGTATTTTATCCTATTCCAGAGGAGGTTAGTAGATATGAGGAGGATTTCATAGTCTTAACAATGTGAGTGAGTGTTATAGTCAATATACATAGAGAATATAATCCCGGAACATGAGTCATTTAACCTAACATCATTTGTGTATCCAAATTTTTCCATAACTTTAAATTCATGTGATGCATTTCTCCTAACATCCTTAATTCATTATTCATAACTTATTTTTTTCACGGATAATTTTTCCATAATTCAATTTCATGGGTGGTATTACAACTATCATCTTAGATAGATTTTTATTTTTTACTTTACTTATCAGGTGTGTGGGAAATTTATAATAACTTGTTAGCAACATTAAGAATTCTACCTATCATCATCATAACATTTAGTGTTATATATAAAATCTAGGTATGTTAGGGATTTTAAATAATATCTAACGTTTTGGATTTTTTTTCTTCTAACATTTCATGACATGAATTATTTAAAAAAAGAACATAAGATCATGTGTAATTTTACCTATCATCTAAATCATTTGAGGTTTTTTACTAACTTCATAGGCACATGAAAAATTTCACCTAATGATATATTTTTAAAGGATGTTTTCTTAATGTAGTTACCTTATTGAGTTTAACCTATTTAACTTCACCTAATTTAGTTCACCCCTATGAATCTATCCTTTGGGACCGAATAGAATCATAATACTTTTTTACCCCTCTTTGGGTGTTTCTGTAAGAAGTTTTCAAGGTATTTATCATCAAGGATCTATACCGAGACTTTTGAAATGGTGGATGTAGAATGTATCAATGAGTTTACATGTAAAGGAAAATTGTGAGTTAACTAAATAAGAACCCCACATGGTTGGATAGACATGATTGACAGGTCCCTTAGCATAAGGTAGGTAAGAACAATCAGATCAGTATCCATGGGGAATCTATTAATGATGCATGTAACTCGGTCTCAACTTACAGTGACCATGAGACCACTAGCCTAGAGATGGTTCTTGATTTATTACATTGGAATAAGAAAAAAATAATCACATCTCAAAGGTCATAATATTTTAGTATTCTTGGTAATTGAGATATATACCTGATTCCCATAATAAATTTGAATACACAAATTTCAAAATATATTTTTTTTGAGAATTATAATAATTTCTTCTAGTATATTCTTACACAACTTTAATGGTACACTTCAGGGATTCCTAAAAATGGAAACAAAATAAGGATGTACTCCAATACTCAGTAAGGGTTAAGTATAGAGGAAGCTATCCCGAATCAATAATAATAATAAAAATGTAAGGGCGAATAACTGAACACATATGAAATTTAAATAATTTGACTTGTATAATATATATATCAAGTTAAATCTAAAAACCCCCTAAGTTTAATCAATAACATGAATATCATAACTAGATAACGATTAATCAATATGGAATTTAAAATAACTAAAATCCTATCATATTTAATTAGTAAAATGAAAATGAAATTTATCTATAGATAATATCATGGAGAAAACATCATGGATAATAATAAATGAATTCTGAATAAATAAAATTGTTAAATATCATATTTCCTTATTCCCAAGAACATGATACCTCTACCATCAGGATCTATCCTCTATACAGTTAAAACTGATGGGTAGATACCCATTTAACTACGTTTGGATAATTAATTTGTCCCATGAGAATACTGAATTATTGTGGGGAAATGTATACTAAGTAACCACCCATGATTTTCGTGTATAAATCATTCCATGTATATCAAATGATTGATTTAATTTATAAAAAAATACACCTTATCATCAAATATCCATATTCAGTAAAGAATATATATTTATCAATATTTTCCTAGATAAACAAATAAAATTAAATATAGAACACCATACGTAGAATGATATATGTTTTAATAAAAAAATATCCCCATAAAATAATATGGATATTTTGGTGAAATTTTATATCCAATGATCAATGTATGCTGAATATATTAGGGAAAAAATAATTCCGACAAAAATTAATTAAGAAAGTGAGTGTAAATAATTTCCTCAGTCAAAATGTTCATAAATCATCCAAATAAAGAATAAGGATTTAATAAATTCAAAATATACAAATTTGAGGAATAATTAAGTGTTGTTTCCATTTATGAAAAGAAATACCATAAATATCTTTAAAAACATTCTTAATAAAAATATACTTTTTTTAAATCACTTTTTAAAACTAAAGTTTCACAAAAATTACGAAGATACAATTATTTGAAAATAATATTTAAAAATTAAAAATGATATTTTAAAACATTTATTGTTCATGACAGTATGAAATTCCATACATTCCATGTATGTTAATAAAAATCTTCCTTTCAAATTTTTAGTAAAATCCAAGAATGCAATGATGAGTCCTATCAAAAAATCTTTATAAAAGTCTAACATGTTTAAAAATTTCTTTCATAAATTACTTGAAAAGTGTTAATAACATTTTTAAAAACCCTGATTTTGGAAGAATACATATCTTCTACCAAGGATATAAATGAATTCAGATTTTATTAAACAGAGTTTATTAATAAATTTATGTACCAAAGTGTGGAAAAATGGTATTATTACTAGAAAATATCTTGTA
Source organism: Viscum album (assembly GCA_963277665.1). Taxonomy (NCBI): domain Eukaryota; kingdom Viridiplantae; phylum Streptophyta; class Magnoliopsida; order Santalales; family Viscaceae; genus Viscum; species Viscum album. The sequence goes on along the minus strand of OY728137.1, from coordinate 1,710,069,495 downwards.
TAACCAAATGATAAGAAAATAAAATGGGTTTCTTTAGATAATGGTCAAAAAATTTATTTCAGCTAAATTAAAATGATAAACATTATAATGGAATGTACCTCTCCGATCCATTACTTTGTGAGAATCTGGTGTTTGTGGTGTTCTGGGAAGTCAAAGCAACTTATTTATAACACATGGAAAAAGTTTTTGTTCTTTGTAAAATGTTTCCAAAAATATCGAGACATCTAATAGTAGGTGTAAAATATTTCCAAAATGGTGATACAACCAACAATTGGTGTACAATGTTTCCAGAATAGTGAGACATCAAATGGTATGTGTAAAGTGTTACCAGAAAGGCGAGACATCCAACGAGAGATGTCTAGTGTTTTCAAAATAGTGAGAAATCTGATGATAGGTGTACAATGTTTCTATAATGGTGACACATCCAACATTAGGTGTATATTGTTTCCAAAATGGTGAGACATCCAATAGTGGGTGTACACTGTTTCTAGAATGGTGAGACATCCAACAGTATGTGTACAATGTTTCCAGAATGGTGAGACATTCAATGTTGGGTGTACAATGTTTCCAGAATGGTGAGACCTCCAATAGTAGATGTACAATGTTTCCAGAATTCTAGGACATCAAACAGTAGGGCTGAAATGATTCTAGACTCATGATACATCCAATGGTAGGTGTATAGTGTTTCTATAATAGTGAGACTTCCAATGGTAGGTGTATAATGTTTTCGGTGTGACATCCAGCCATAGGTGTACAGTGTTTCTAGAATGGCGAGACATCCAATGGTAGGTATACAGTGTTTCCAAACAAGTGAGGTAACCAATGATAGGTGTACAATGTTTCCAGACAGGTGATACATCCAATGGTAGGTGTACAGTGTTTACAGAACAACGAGACATCCAATAGTATGTGTACAGTGTTTACAGAATAGTGAGTCATCCAATGGTGAGTCATGAACAATATTCCCAACATCATATAGCTTCTCCCATTTATCATTTTCCTTTATATAAAACAAATTCAATGCCTTTTTAAGGGATTTAAGGCCAATTCAAAGACCCTTACTCCAATCTAAATCTTCTTAAGGGTCCCAGTGCCTTTACTTGGTCAAACTGCATAGCATTGACTTATCCTATTTTAATGGAAAATATAAAACATTTCTTAATATATGATTAATTTATATTTTCAAATGGATTTGACACATTCCACACTTATTCATCCATATTTTTTTCCTTGGTATAGGATGCCCCGAGTTATTCCACCCATGGGAGTCATGTGATTGAATTGCAATCCTTGGATCATTTCCCCTTGGAGTTTTCACTACAACATGTGCACCCCTATTTTGGTTCAACCTAGAAGTTTCAATGCATCCTAGATATAAGGTTTGTTCTACCTATTTCTTATGTGTTCCCCGACATGTTTCCTGTCATTTCTTATTTCCATGTGATGGCATGTGATCTCCATGTTCCTAAAGGGTCTTTCCCAGGTTTTGGTTGATGCGTTGTGTTGTGGCATCTTTAGGTGGATGTAGTCGTTGCATGAGAGGTGATCATGATACATTTTCTTAGCCCATTATTAAATAAATAAAACTAAAAACCATTTGTATTTGAGGATTCAAGGATTCTATATTCTATTTACATACAGTCGTAGAGTTATTATGATTTATCCCAATAGATTATAATGAAATTGATATAATAAATATTTTAACCAGATTAAATAATTGTTATCATATTTTTAGCTATTTAATTGCCTCTTGATTTTCTTGATAGTGTGAGATCTATGAATTTCATATTTATAATGTAATTATGGATGGAAATTGGTAATTAAAGTAAATCTAGGATTAATTTTAAATTGATAGGATAAAGAAATAAAGATGCATGTTAATTAATCTTATTGTTGTTGTTGTAATTTGGTGATAATCAAACGGATGAAGTTATGCATGTTTAATTAAATCGACTAATTAAAGATGGAATAAAGAACATGTTGTGTGTTAAAATATAATTCCTTATAGGGTTCTGAGTTACCCACTTTCCTATAAAGTCCATGTGCCTTATGCTTTGGATAAGTGGGTGATCGTTGTGTGTGAAGGGTGAATGCCTTGATGAAGGCCAAGCGCCAAGTTGCTATGTTGTTTGTTTCCTGATGCCTATGTCGTGGTGTGAGCTTGGGATGGATGGGCCTGGAGGTATATTGTGGTATGTGGGGGGAGGAAGGGCTAGTGGTTGTGTCAGCGATTGACTCCTAATTTGGACAGATGCATCGGTTTGTGCATTTGGGTGCCGGGAGGACACTGGAGATGATGAAACAAGTTGAAGCTAGGATTACCCATTGACATGAATGTTGGATTTTTTGAACCTATGTTTGTTTTTCTTTTTCTCTATCCCCACTACTTGAAGAATTTGGTCTTGTTTACCTTCCTTCTAAAAGAGGCGTATATGCGTGATGTATGTCTTTTTCTTTCCATGTTTAGCTTCTCAAGGATGGATGGGTCTACACTCCTACTATAAGTGCAAAGGACTCGATAGGTAGATCATCTACTAACCATTTTATGCCTCTTCTGTTTGGTTTCTTAGAATGTTTTCATTGAATACCTAGAAATATGGAAAGTGATAATGCTATTAATAAATGAATGAATAAATATTTAACCCATGGGGCTAGAGCTTGTAGGAATGTAATGTTGTGGTTGTATATCAATGAAACTGTGGACTCAAATTTCTTATGCCTAAAGGGCATGGACATATGCTAATATGCTAATTAAATGTAATGTGGTTTTGATAATTGTTAATTAATGGTCAAAGAATTAATTAACGTAAAGTGAAACTGATAAAAAGGGATAATGTAATTTAATAAAGCTATTTAAATGGCTATTTACTTATATGATATATAGTGTTAGCATTGGGAGATGAGACTCTAATAGACATGAGCTATAGTTGAGTCTAAGACTAGGTTCTTCCCATACTATGGTTTGGAGCTATATTATATCCTGTACCTTTTGTGTTTCTATACACTACACCACCCTGTCAGTTAGTTAAACTAAAACCCTGGGGATTCTGAGCCTTGTAGGTCTATTTTACCCAATATTTTTATGGGAGGATGGATGGATGAAAACCCCCTTTGATCCCACACTCTTCTATTGGTAGTTACCTATGCTAGTATTCACGATGATTAGTTTTCCAAAAGTAGGGGTGTAGAGGGCTATAATGACTTGTGGTTATTTTACACACATATATTTTCGATATTGTTTCATATGGACTACTATATGTGTAATGTGTATAGGATTTGATGGTTGAGGATCCTTACTCATTGTATGGGTTGTAATGGATTGAGGTATAATACCTGATGTTTGATACACGCTATGAGATCTATGGTGGCTCCTAGAATCTACCTTGTTACCTTTGGCTATAAAAATGTGGTGGTAGTGTTGTAAGAGGTGAAATTTATAGTGCTTCACCTAGGTATCTTTAGGAAAGCCTTTTTGGAGGGAGATTCTAAGGATGTGCGACATTGGGGAAAAAATGACAAACTAGTAGGGAAGTGGTAGTGGGGTACCCTAAGCGTTCCCCCTCATCCCTTGAAAGGGGGGTTATTAGAAAATCAATAAAATAATAAGGCCTTCAGGCCATTCAGCAGGTAGTGAGGTACCCTTGACATTCCTTATTATATTATATACTCTAGTATGTGATACTTGGTTAGAGTGTCCATGGTGAGGTTGGGAACATAGTATACCTGTTTAGGTGACAATTTAGTTTCACTTATTGTTCACTATTCTTTATCATTCTTTCTATACTTTTGCATGAGATGATCCTACTGATTATAATGTTATACTCACCATACATTATATAAATTGTTTTCAGGTTAGTTGGAGCTGGTTTGAGATCAGGATGGTTGCTACTAGCTTGAGGTTTTTTAGGAGCTGTTTGGGATTCATGATCCCTATCATTTTAACTTCTTTTGGTACTTGTGTTTTTCAAATTTCGTTGTTGTAGTTTCTGTATGAAAGTACATATGGGAACTCAAGTTTCTTTTATATTATAGTATTAATATGAGTTGATGGTGTCTGTATTATCTCTCTCTTTATCACGTGTTCTATTCGAGGGTATTGCACCCTATCTGTGTGTTTACTATATCCTCATTGCTATCAGCCAACCCCATGCTTACAAGAGGTAGGACACTGGTGTCACTATCTCTCTTCTACCATTTTCAGCCTAGGAGGGGTACAATATTAGGGTAAGGGGTCATAAAAAAATGGTATCAGAGGTCTGTTTGAGGGATATGATGGAGTTTGGAGTTAGGCATAGTTGACGTTTCATGGGTTGGCAGGGATATGGTGTCAGTCAAGTTTATCAATTGTTGTGAACACTAGATATTAGCATAGACATAGGTATTGAGGCCCTTATATGATCTGATGCATGAAACTTTAAGTTTATAGTGTCTACAAAATGATTTGATACTTGTTTCATGTAATAGAACTAGGAAAGGAAGATGAATCATTATTTTTTTGTGCCTATTTTTGAATGGGTAGACCTCGGGATATGTTAACATAAAATGAAAAAAAGAAAAGAATTAATTAATGATAAAATCCTCCATATTCCAGGTTTAGGAGTACTAACTATTTTTTTTTGTAGGTATGGATCTAGGTTGATGACCTCATCAGGTTCTCATAGAATGTGTTCACTAGGTTGTGCTAGTTGATGACCACAAATTAGATGTTTACGACGGTGACACTTAGAGGAGGACACTCCGAGAGTTTCAGCATCAGAGTCTGTAGAAGTATGAGGGAACTATTTCAAATGCAGTCATAGAATACTGGTTAGAAGAGGTTGATATATCTTTTTTTATCCATGTTAGAAAGGAACATTGAGTACCATTGGGTGCGATGATGCTATATAGGGTAGTGAGGTAGTGATTTTTCTTGTTCCATGGGGATCCCAAGGAGTTGGAAGTCTCATGGTAATAGTTCTGAGAGAAATTTAGAGCCAAGTTTCTTTCTTTGAATATGAAGGTAGATAGTCGATAAGATTTTATTACCTGTCGACAGGGGAGCTCCAATATGGGAGTATTTAGGATCTATTTCAGGAACGTTCTTTGACATTCTTTGGACCTTTTCCCAGATTAGGAGGCTAGGTTGAGGCATTTTGAGGAGGGTTTGCATCCAAAGATCTAAATTTAGGTCATCCATTTTATGATGAAGGCATATATGGAGGTTCTGGAAAGGGTGGAGGTCATCGAGGGGATGTTATCCAGAACCAGATCATCAAAAGATGGGAGTCATCATTATTCCACACGAAGCAGAGATGTGGTCTGGGGTTCCCAGTTTTCAAGGAAGAAGTGTTTTTGTTCGGTTGGGGGCTGGTACTAGCCCCCAACATCTCATTTTTTCAGGGGAAACGACTCTCAGAGCTATGAAAAGGGATCAGGTACTTTTTTTTGTATGAATTTTGAGGTTATCAGTAGTGAGAGTGAACATACACTCTAAGTAGTTAGCATGCATCAAGTGTTCCCCTTCAGGTTCCTCTATTGAGGAAGTTTCATCTGATGTATCATTAGGAGGTTATAACAGTTTTGAATCAATAGAGAGTAGATGGGGAAGGTTGAGGACATCACCGAGATTATCCCCACTATTAGAGTTTAGAGCATGGTTGTGAAGGTGGTCACTGTCTCGGTCAGGGATATCGTGGAGCAAGTCGTGGTCAGTTTCATGCATTAGCATTTCAAGTTCCATGGGATCCAAACATTTTTTGAGGTACCCTTTGATTTTTTTCTACTTCAGTGCATGCCTTGTTTGATTCAGGAGTAACACACTCCTTCATATCACCTTCCCTTTCCATGCTTTTATACTTGATGCAGAGAGGATTCTAGTGGCCTAGGCATTGACTATGCTAGTTGGATGCCAAGATCAATTTTTTATAGTATGTAGAGACTACGATCTTTTTCGGGGGTAACACCTCTCTTGGAGAGATCCTATGTTTATGTATGGAACCATATGATGTCATCCTTAGAAAGGATTGGTTGTATTCAGTGCATACTATCGTGGATCACTTCAAAAGGATGGTGGTGTTCTTCGATGAAGATGAAGAGCTAGATGTGTTTGTTGGTGAGCAAGACACTTGGATGGGTTAAAGGCATGTTCCATCCTAATAATCTTTGATGGTTGAGATAATTCTAAATTCATGAGAGGTTTAGCAGTTGGTATTTCCTAGGGTTGTCGAAGATTACCCTGAAGTCTTTCTAGAAGAAGTTGTGGCATTACCCCCTTGATGATAGATCAAGTTTGGGATCAAACTACAGCCAGAGTGTATCCTACCTATATGTCCCCTTATAGGATAGTTCCCTATGAGTTGTAATAGCTGTGTGTACAACTTGAAGGTTTGTTACTGTGTGATTTTGTTCAGAAAAGTGTGTCACTATGGGGTGCACCTGTTTTTTTCATGAAGAAGGTCGATGATAGTTTGCATTTGTGTGTTGATTATCATCACTTGAGCCGCGTGATAGTGAAGAAATGATAAAATCTTCCACAAACTAATGATTTATTCAATTAGTTTAATGGTGAAAGTTGGTTCTGTAAGATCAATTTTTGATCAGGATATCATCAGATGTGTGTGAAGGATAGGGATATCATAAAGATTACTTCCCATTGTTTTTGTGGGACATTTAAGTTTACTATGATGTCATTTAGTGTGATTACTGCTATAACTATGTTCATGGGGTTAATGAATGATGTGTTTCTTGAGTCTTGGATAAATTCATGGATTCATTATTGATGAAATCCTTATGTAATCTATGTATGAGGAGAAGCATGCAGTGTATTTGCATGCCGTTTTGGGTGTTATTCATCGACAAAAGAAGTTTGAAAATTTGTTGAAGTGCGAGTTTTGGGATCGAGAAGTACATTTCTTAGGAAATTTTAGTCCCATTAAAGAGTAGTTGTGGATCTATCTAAGGTAGAATTAGTTGTTTCTTGGGATTCCCATAAGAGAGTGAAATAAGTATGAAGTTTCCTTGTTCGTGAACACTATTACAGATGGTTAATAGAAAATATCTCTTAGTTTTGACTCCTCTAATATCATTGACCAGAAATGATCAAGCATTCATGTGGACTGATCTATGTCAAACATCTTTCTTGTATCTATAGGAGAAGTTGGCCAGTGCTCTGGTTCATTTTCTTCGAGTAGAAGGAGTTCATTTTGGGATTTTCTATAATGTGTTTCATCTAGGGTTAGGCTGTGTTCTGATGCAGAAAAGATCGATAATTTCTTATGGGTATCGAGAGTTTCTTCCCGATGAACATAACAATGCCACACATGATCTTGAGTTGATATTGGTACTGTTTTCCCTAAAGTTGTAGATACATTACCTCATTTAAAAACATTTTGTAGTATTCACCGATCATAAGAGCCTGAGGTATGTTTTCTCCCAACACGACTTGAACTTGTGACAGTGTCATTGGGTATAGTTATTACAGGACTATGACTTTAAAATTTTGTATATGTCTGGAAGGATAATGTTGTGGCTGATTCATTGAGCAGGAAGTCGCACAACAATGTAGCACATGAATCAGGTGATTCCTAGATAGTGTTGGAATAAATTTTAGCATTCCATCTGGATATGGGAGAATTTGGGGATATATGGTGTCTTTTTTAGATGATGGTGTAATCATCTCTAGTGCAATAGGTTGAGAAATCCCAGTTGGTCGATCAAAAAGTGGAGGTATAGAGAGACATAGTAGTTTGTGGTGTGGCCTTTGATGATTGTTCTGGGGATGAACAACACCAAATGTTGTTTCAGGGAAGTCTTTTCATTCCTTTTTATATGTGTGAGATGGTTTTTAAAGAGTTCCATGATTCTCCCTTATTAGTATATCTTGGCATGAAAAAGATGTACCAAGATTTGAGGATCTAGTTTTTGTGGTTTGGGTTGAAGCATGCAGTTGCGAGGTTTGTATCTCGAGTTTTGGTCTTCCAGAAGGTGAAGGTCAAGCACCATAGTCCTGGTAGTTTTCCCCAGCCATTAGATGTCCTTAGTGGAAGTGGGAGGGCATCTTGATGGACTTTCTTTCATTTAACCTTGAGCTCAGGCAGACCATGATTCATTATGGGTGGTAGTGGATCGTTTGATAAAATCATCCCACTTCCTAGGAATCAAGGATTCAAGCTCAGTGGAGGTTTTGTCGAGGAAATATTTGGAGGAGGTGGTGAGACTCCACAGAGTCTCGAGGATGGTCATTTTATATTGATATCCTTGTTTTATCTCTAGGGTGTGAAGAGGTCTCCAACATGATTTTTGTTCTTAGATATTCCTTAACACTACTTTTCATCCACAGACAGATTGTCAGATAGAACGAACCATCCAAACATTTGAATACATGTTGCACTCTGATGTCCTAGAATTTGGAGGTTCATGGATGAGGTAGTTACCCTTGGTAGAGTTCACTTACAACAACATTTTCTACTCCACCCTCGGTATGGCGCTATTTTAAGCCTTTTATGTCATAACTTTCTATTCTCTGTTTTTCTGGAATCGGGTCATAGAGTCAACAATTCATGGGATGAAACTAGTATAGAGTATGATTGAGATGGTTCAGGTGATTTTCAAGTGGATTAATTGAACACAAGATCATCATAAGTACTATGATGATTATAGAATTATACCTCTATAGTTTGACATTGAGGATCACATGTTTTTGAAGGTGACTCCCCATCATGTGTAGTGATGGTTTGGTCATGGGTGTGAGATCTCCCCTTAGTTTTTTAGGCCTTTTATGGTGTGGGCTCGTGTTGGAGCCATGGAATATCAAGTAGAATGTCCCCTACAAGTGCTCTGGATACACAATGTTTTTTACATGTCCTATCTCTTTCATTACGTTCATGAAAACTATCAGATCATTGATTTGGGAGAGATCAATGTTGATGATGATGTGACCTTCGAGGAGCAGCCTGTAGAGATTTAGGACTTCCAGGAGAAGGTGTTTCGTGGGAGTGGTATCTCCTTAGTTCATGTCTTCTGGCGGAACAGTGATGTGGAGGAGAGTACTTGGGATCTTGAGTCATAGATACATGCTCAATACCCCGAGAAGTTTGATATTTATCTCTTATCTTGTAATAGTATTCATTTGTTGGTTATATACCTTTTTGTTAATGAGATGCCTTTATATTATTTATTGTTATGTATTTCTGTCTTTTGAGATGTATCTCCCCTTGGAGAGTGTTTAGGAGATGGTTTTGGTTGTCGAGTGGTTTCCCATTGATTTTTGTATGAAGCGGTTAAGCTCATATGGTGGCGAGAGCCTTGAGAGGTATCTTGTGGGGTGGTTATTCGAACAATTTTTCTATTTTATTTATATTTTGATTTTGAATTCATGAGTAAGTGAATGTTTTTAGAGGTATATGATGTCATGGAAGAGACATCTTCGATTCAATACTTTTTGAGAATCTGGTGTTTGAGGTGTTCTGGGAGGTCAAAGTGACTTATTTCTAACACTCGTCAAAATTTCCAGTTCTATGTACAGTGTTTTCAGAATGGTGAGACATCCAATGGTTGATGTACTATGTTTCTAGAATGGTGATACATCCAATAGTAGGTGTTCAATGTTTCTAGAATGGAAATAAATCCAACAATAGGTGTACAATGTTTCTAGACATAGTGAGACATCCAACGGTAGGTGTACTATGTTTCCAGAATGGTAAGACATCAAATGGTAGGTGTAAACAAATTTTAGAATGGTGAGACATCCAACGGTAGGTGTACATGGTTTTGATATTGGTGAGACATCCAACGGTAGGTGTATAGGGTTTCTAGAATGGTGAGACATCCGACTGTATGTGTACATTGTTTTGAGAATAGTGAGACATCCAACGGTAAGTGTATTGTGTTTCTAGAATGGCGAGATATCCAACAATAGGTGTACAATGTTTATAGAATGGTGATACATCCAATAGTAGGTGTACAATGTTATTATAATGGAGAGACATCCAAATATTGGTATACAATTTTTCTAGAATTGTGAGACATCCAAAGGTTAGTGTAAAGTGATTCTAGAATGATGTGACATCCAGTGGTAGGTGTACAGTGTTTCCAGAACAGTGAGACATCTAACAGTAGGTGTGTAGTGTTTCCATAATGGTAAGACATCCATTGGTAGGCGTACAATGTTTCCAAAATAGTGATACATCCAACAGTAGGTGTGTAGTGTTTCCAAAATGGTGATACTTCCAACAGTAGGCGTACAATGTTTCCAGAATGGTGAGACATCCAACGGTAGTTGTATAGTGTTTCCAAAATGGTAAGACATATAATGGAATATGAAAAATGTTTCAAGAATGGTGGGACATCCAATGGTAGGTGTATAGTTTTTCTAGAATGGTTATACACCCAATGGTATGTGTACAATGTTTCCTTAATGGTGAGACATCTAATAGTAGGTGTACAGTGATTCCAGAATGGTGTGACATCCAAGAGTAGGTGTATAGTTTTTCCAGAATGGTGAGACATCCAACTGTAGGTGTACAATGTTTTTAGAATTGTGAGACATCCAATGTTCAATGTACAACATTTCTAGAATGGCGAGACATCCAATGGTAGGTGTACAATGTTTACAGAACGGTGAGTCGTCCAGTGGTGAGTCATGAACAATGTTTCCAACTTCCTACAATTTCTCCCTTTTAACATTATATTTGATGTAAAACACATTTAAATCATTTTTCAAGTATTTAAGGATGATTCATAGACCATAACTTCTATCTAAATTTTATGAAGTGTCTAGGTGCCTTTACTTGGTCAAACCGTGTAGCCATGAAAAATATGATTTTAATGGAAAATCTAAATCATATCTAAACCAATGCTCCATTTATATTTTCAAAAGGTCGAGATACATTCCAACATTGTTCTTCCTTATTATTCTTATTTGGAAAGGGGAACTAAAATTTATTCCCCCCATTTGATTTGTGTGATCGAACTATAATCCTTGGACCATTTACCCTAGTAGTTTTTTCTACTGCATGTACACCCCCTATTTTTGAGGAACTAGAAAGTTTCGATCCATCTTAGATATATGGTATGTTCCATATATATCTTCTTGGTTCTTCAATATGTTTCCTCCCATTTCTACTCTCCATGTGATGGAATGTGATATCCATGTTTACATTGTGGTTTTCTTGTGTGTTGGTTGCTGCGGTTGTGCCACAACATCCTTGGGTGGATGCAATCTATTTGGGAGAGATGATCTGGATCCATTTAGTTGGACCATTCTCATGTAAACAACATTGGAAACGTTTTGAGATGGGAGATTCAGGGATTATGTATTCTATTTATGTGCAGTTGTTGATTTACTATGATTTATCCCACTAGATGACAATGAAATTGACATAATAAATACTTTAGTAGGACTAAAGAATTGGTGTCAATTTCATAGTAATTTTATTACCGCTTGATTTAATAGATATTATGAGATATATGGCTTGATTTTTTAGAAATCCGTTCTAGATAGAAATTGGTAAATAATGTAAAGTCAGGATTAATTATAAATTGATTATATAAAAAAAATAAAAAGGTATGTTAATTAACCTGGTTAGTGTTGTGGTGATTTGATGATAATCAAATGGATGCAGTTATGTATGTTTAATTGAATTGGTTAATTCAAGATTTAATAAAGAGGCTATTGTGTGTTAAAATATAATAACCTATAGGGTTCTAAGTTTCCTTCTTACTTGTAAATGTGAAGCGCCTAATGATTTAGAGATGTGGATGATCATTGTGTGTTAAGGATGGATGCCTTTTTTAGGGCCACGAGACCAATTTCTATGTTGTTTTCTTCCTACTGCTTGTGTTTTGGTGTGAGCCTGGGATAGGTGGGACTAGATGGAAGTTGTGGTATGTGGGGGTAGGGAGACCCTCAGGTTGTGCAAGCAGTAGATGATTAGAGTGGCAATATGTATCGGTTTGTGCATGTGGATGTCGGGGAGGACACCCAAGATGATGGAACATGTTGAATCTTGGCTTACCCGTTGATATGAAAGTTAGATTATTATTAAACCTATTGTTGGTATATCTATTTTACTATCCCCCCTGATTGAGATAAATGGTTTTGTTTACCCTTCTTCCAAAAGAGGCAAAGATGTGTGGGGTAAACCACATGCTTTCCATGTTTATATTCTTGAGGATAGATGGGACTAACCTCCTGTTATAAGTGGTAAAGACTCGATAGGTAGCCCACATACTCACCATGTAAAGAACCTTGTGTTTGGTAGCTTAGAATGTTTTTTTAAAATACATGGAAATATGGAAAGTTTTAATTCTGTTAATAAATGAATGAATAGATGTTTAACCCATGAGGTCAGAGCTTGCTAGGATGCAATGTTGGGGTTATATATCAGAGAATCGGTGGACTCAGATTGCTTATGCCTAGAGGGAATGGATCTTTTCTAGAATGCTAATAAAATGTAATGTGGTTTTGATGATGGTTAATTAATGTTTACATAATTAATTAATTTAAAGTGAAACCAATAAAAATGCATAATGTAATTAAAAAATCTTATTAAGTGGTTGTGTTTTTATAGGATATCTATTATTAGTAGTGGCGGTCGAGAGTCTGATAGACGTGAGATACAGTTGAGTCTAAGAATAGGTTATGACCATTATGTGGTTGTGAGCTATATTATATCTTGTACATTTTGTGTTTCTATACACTACTCCACTCTTTAGGTTTGGGAAACTAACACCCTGGCCATTCTGAGCCCTGGGGGGGGGGGTGTTTTCCCCAACATCTCAGTGGGATGATGGATGACTGACTTCCCCCTTTTACCCCGCACTCTTCTCTTGGTAGTTACTTGTGCTGTTATGGATGGATATTAGTTTTCCCCATATATGTGTGTATGGATCTGTAATGGATTTTTGTTATTTCACACATACATATTCTAGATATAGTTTTATAAGGAATACTATATGAGTAATGTGTATAGGCTATGATGGATTGAGGATCCTTACTCAGTGAATGGGCTGTAATGGATTGATGTATAATAGCCGATGTATGATACATGCTATGAGAGATGTGGTGGATCCCAGAAAATACCTCTTTACTTTTGACTATGTAGATGTGGTGGTTGTGTTGCATGAGGTTCATGTTGTGGTGCTTCGTCCTGTTGTCTTTGGGCTAACCTTTTTGGAGTGAGATGCTAAGGACGTGTGATGTTGGGGAAAAGAAAAAAACTATTGGGGAAGTGGTAGCAGGGTACCCTTGAAATTACTTATTATATTATATACTCTTGTATGCGAAACTTGGTGAGAGTATCCCTAAGGAGACTTGGAACATAATATGCCTATTTAGGTTACAATTTAGTTTCACATATTGTTCACTAGACTTTAGCATCCTTTCTATACTTTTTCATGAGAGGATATGGGGAGGATCTTACTGAGTATACTGTTATATTCACCCTACATTATATAAATAGTGATTCAGTTCAGTTGGTGTTGGTTGGAGATCAGGCTAGTTACTACTAGCTTGGGGTTTTTCTAAAGCTGTTTGGGATTCATGGCCACTTTTTTTTACTTTTTTTTGTACTTTCTGTTTTCCATTTCAGTTGAATTTGTTTTTTCATGACATTAAATATGTTCACTTAGGTTTCTTTTATATTTTAGTTTGAAAATGATTTGGTTGGGGTCTATATTCTCTCTCTCTTTCACATGTGTTATCTTAGAGGGTAATGCCTCCCACCAGTGTGTTTACTATACCCTCGATGCTAGTGGCCAACCCAGGGCCTATTGGAGGTGAGACTCAGGTGTCACTATCTCTCCTATCCCATTTTCTACATAATAGGGGTACACTTTGAGGAGAGGGGGTTAGGAAAAACAATCTCGAGTAGAATGAAATTGTGAAATAATCCACTATAGTGATCATAACGTTGAAGTGGGAATTTATCAATGAATCAATTATGTGTATAAATTTTAAATTAACAAAAAATAACTTGAAATACAAAATAAGATAATAAAAAGTCATTTTACACATAATCTTAGAATATTAATGTCAACGAAAAATTAATATAACCCAATAAAAATAAATTGAGGGGTGATGTATTTTTACAACATGGTAATTTTCAAGTCAAATACCCTTGGATGAAATAATGAAAATTTAAACTTAAAATACCATGAATTATTTATGAATTGGGATATAACATTTCATAGGGGTAGTATATACACCTTATAAAATAAATTAAGTGATTAAAATTAAAATATGCCTTAATGAAATGAAATTGAGATGAAATTATTTAACCAATGATTCCTTTTAATTGAATACTATTTTAGTACCAATATAGTGGTTTTAAAGATGATATTAACTTGTTAAAATGCTATAATAATATTTATAATATCATGTATTATCCTTTTGAAACATCTTATCACCCATAAGGTAATAATTATCCATTATTTTCAGTTTTTAACGAATTAATTTACACACTTCACCATTCATACATTGTCACGAGTGTTTCTTTTCTTATTCATGGTATATTGAATAATATTCTCCATAAAGATAATTGTAACGACCCAAAATTTTGTTAATGAAAATTCCTCTTGATCTAATTAAATGTCTTATTATGTAAAATGGTTATATGAAACATATGTAGTTCCTTGGGTTTAAGTTTTTGTATTTTAAAATACCATTAAGAATTGTTACCATTGCTAATATATCTGTTGAAGAGTGATCACATGATTAGTATAAATATAAGGCTTTAAAAAATTAAATTTACTCAGACAAAGGAAGCGAAGACCTCATCCTATAGAATTTCTCTATACGAAGCCCATTTTTCGGATCTTAGTAAGGAGGTAGCACCACTGGGTTCACTCTTGACCAATCCCAAGTTGATCTTCAATACGTTAAACTTGAACGGAATCCCCAATGAGAGAATTTGAAGTTAATAGAGATTACCACCCGAGCGATGTTATCTAAGCCACCTGAGGAAACTGTCAACATTGCACACCTTAACCTTAGGTATTATGCGAGTGTTATAAGGGGTTATGTAATAAGACCCTATTACTATGATTATGTTAATTATTTTTGTATAAATAATAAACATTCATTTTATTATTTTTTCTTTCTAAATGGTTTTTAAACCACAAATAATATTTTTAGTAAATATTCAATTAAGAAATGTATTTTGATAAATCAATGGATTTTGGAATTAAATAAATTTTTAATAAAATATTATTAATAAATTAATTTTTATTAAATACAAATGATCGTATTATTTTTATATAATTGTAATTTTTATTAAGGTTTGAAAGCTGTTTTTGTCAAAACCCATGAATATTCGATAAATACCGATTTTTATTTTAAAAGTGAAAATTCGAAAATTTAGAAAATTATTTAGATAAAATGAATATTACTTTTGGATTCATGATTTCAAAATTATCTAATGGTAAATTATTCACAATTTTATGAGAGATTCTAATTTTTGGGTAAAAATTAAATACTATTTAAATATATAATGTGTTTTATGACATCATATTGACCCAACAATGATGTAATTAAATACTATAAAATCAATATTAGGCCAATATATTATATACCTTTAAAATAATGTGATTTTAGTTTTTTTTGACTAATTTTATGGTACCTTAGTGGAATCTCCAAGACTTATAAAATATTTTATCATTTTATAATGATTTTCTTAATAGTGTGACTCACCTCCACATCAGAAATCCTAATATTTTAATAAGTTTTTCCATTGGCCTTATAAAATAATGTTTTCCACTCCCCTTTGGAAAAAACCATTGGATAACCCATGGGTTTGGTTTTTGGTTTTAAATATTTAATTATATAGATTCCAAAACCTAAGCTTGTGAAATATTAAAGAATTCCTCTCGCTTTTCCTATATAAACCCACCCAAGATCCCACTTCTCTTAACTCAAAACCCTTGTATCACGTTCATAATATTATATCCTCTCTCTAGAATCCTCCCAAGGCAGCCCAAGCTCTCAAAAATCCCATCCTTAAGCTCTTGAAGTCACACACTCAAGTAAGGGATCCTCACTTTCCTTCTTTCCTTATTTATGTTCAAGTTTCCTTATATTGTTATTCTCTTTTATTTTCAATTAAAAAGGTTGGGGTATGATTTCTAATCTCCTCCATACTGCCATAATTATTTTTTTAATGATTATATACCTCTTTTATATCTCATTAATCATTCCCATGTACACCTGTTACCATTCCGAAATTTCATAATAGTTATTTCATTTCTCCTTATTCTTCAAATTTACTTTTTATGTTATGAATTATATTTACATATTACATTAGTTGAGTCATGTATTTATATTAAATTTTTACTGTAAAGTTCATGTATATATTATGATATACCCCTTTCTCTCCCATTAACCAATTTTATGAATTTTCATGTTATGCCGTTATGCTGCCGAAATTGCACCCCGATTTTCCAAACAAAAATCAATGTATAGTGAATACCATATCAATTTAACTATAAAGGGTATTCACCTTTATAAAAAATATACATAATGAATTATGATTTAATATATATATTTGACATTCCTTTATTTGGTAATAAATAATAATTTTGAATGACGCCATGTAATATGATCCATGTGGCACACTTATGCATGAAATGAAATGTTTATAAAGGGTGAGCCCTCACTGCTCTCCAATGCATTGGGTAAAAAATAGTATCATGTCATGTCATGTTAAATGAGTGTCAAATCATACTAATTCATGCACAATGAGGGTTTAATCATGCTAATTAATGGGCAATGAGGGTTTACTCATGCTCTATGTGCAATGAGCCTTGGCTCATGCTAATATCATGTTAAATGTTATTGCCACATTTCCATGTTATGATAATAATGCTATATCAAACCTTTATGTTCATGTTTCTCTTATGATCCATTTATCTTCTTATAGAATAACATGTACTTTATTCTTCATGTTATGACTAGTTTACTTCTTTACTGGGGTTTATAACCCACCCTTTTCTTATATATGTCCTCTGGTTATCCCATGAAATGATATGTACGATGGAGTGTAGTGGTCATGTAAAAGAAGTTTTCAATAAAGATGTTATATTTTGATGTATTAAGTTTTCATGTAATGTTCCTAATTTCCCAAAAAACTAAACCTATCGATCCTTGGATTTGTCTTTAATGAAATTTTATCTAATAAAGCTTGTTTATGTGTGTAATAAAGAGTAGAGTTGTTATAATTGGTATCAAAGGATAGGTTTTGTTATTTTTGGGATTAGGATTAGAAAAACCAAGTGAAAGACTTAGGGATAAGACTATGTATAATAAATAAATCCTTAAATTTTGGTGAGTGTAGAATAAGTGGTTTATCAAGAAAATACATCATTGTCTAGATAAGAACAAGTAGAGGTCGCTCTAGCACATATGTATCTAGGAGTAAAGCCCAAGAAACACCACTTTGAGATAGACTCAAATGGGAACTGGTGCACGAAAACGGGACTTGATACACTCTTAGTTCTACAGTCTTGGGGGATATGATTTTTTAAATTTATAATCTTATTATAAAAGATTCACAGGTGAATAAAAAAATGCCCCTAATAATATATTTCAGGAAGTAGATCATGGATAACATAGATTGAATCGTATAAATTCACAAGTTAAGAAAATAAATGTAATTTTTAGGTTTACACTTTCTATCATTGGATTCCCCTTTCTGTGTTACACCTAACATTACTTTTATTCCAGCCAATGTTCGGTAATAGGAGGACACAATATAATAACTGATGTGAAGATCAATGTGATGAGTGTTTTAATGATATTTCCAATCCAATGGGAGCGGGAATCAAAAACTTTTTCATGATAATCTCTCAGTTAACTCATGTTTTTAATAGAAACATGGGTGAAGAGGAAAATCCAACCCCCCCCCCCCCCCCCAAAGAAAGAACAAGCCACAATCGAGAGCTTTATGAGACATATGCCTCCTACTTTCAATAGATCATATGTCCCTCAATCGCCAAACAATGGATCAAATCCATTAAGAATATCTTCTCTATACTTCAATGTGCCGAAAAAGATAATGTTCTCCTAGCTTCTTATCTTATGGAGGGTGAAGCTGATCAATTGTAGAAATTGATCAAAAATATGAAGGCTGAGTAAGAGATTGAGGCATTTTAATGGGAGGATTTCAAGAAATTATTTTTCGATTAATATTTTCCTCACACCCTCCGACATAACATGGAAAGGGACTTCCATGCCCTAAAAAAATATGAAGGATCCATCTAAGAGTACGAGTCAAAATTCAAAAGTCTTTCACTATATGCCTCCAGCTTTATCATTACCCCTGAATGCCTAGCCGACCACTTATTTTGTGGGATAAAACCTAGCCTATAGAAATCCCTTGAGATCTGTGACTTTGATAGATATGAGGATATTGTTTGATGTACTATGAAAGTCAAAATGGAGATCAACGAATCTTAGGGGTATCATGGGGATAAGAAGCAGAAAGTGGACTTTAATTTTGGTGGTCTGATGGATAAATCCAATGATACTAAGAAATTATATCACCCCACTTGCCAAAGGTGTGAAAAGAAGTACCTCAGATATTGAATGAAGTGGACGAGGAAATGCTTTAGGTGTGGAAGAGAGGGAAACCTAGCTATTAATCACCGACATGAAAAATCCACCACTGTGACAGAGGGGAGGAACACTCCGTTCAACCCTAAACACATTGTCCATTTCTTTAACTACAAAGAACCAGAGAACTTTTCAAACCAGCACCCTAAGCCAAGGGTTTTCAAATGAAACCAACAAACTCCAAGGTAGCAAGGGTGAGATTTTTCCATCACTACCACTGAGAAAAATCCTGATAGTGAAGTGGTGATAGGTACACTAGTTATTCATTCAAGAATAGCGAATATATTTTTTGATTCAAGTTCTACACATTATTTTATATCTTGAAGGTTTAGTAGAACAATTCCAACACCACCACAAATAATTGAAGTAGAGATGTCGGTGATAACAGAAAATGTGGAAATTATCACATCCCATGAATATAACTCCTTCCCTATCACAATTTGTGGATTTAAGTTCCTAAATAACCTTTCCATACTCCCCCTGGTGGAATTTTATGCAATTCATGACATGGATTGGCTTTCCCTATATAGAGCCAACATAAATTTCCGTGAGAGGGAAATTGGTCTCCATATCATGAATTGACCCCTAACTCGGTAAAAGTGCAACGATGTGGATGAATCTTATTTAGCACCATCATCTCTAGCATGGATATTACATCCCTATGAGATCATGTATCTTACTCAGATGACTGAGTCTAAGGAAGAGACTATCCTTGAAGAGATGCATATTGTGAGGGAATTCACTAAAGTGTTTCCCGAGGAATTGATAGGTCTTCCACCTAGAATAGATGTTGAATTCTTGATTGATCTTATACCTAGGGAATTGAAAATATCCAAGACTCCATATAGAACAGATATTGTGGAGATTGAGGAGCTGAAGAAACAACTACATGAGAATACAGATAAAGGGTTATAAGCCCTAGTGCTTCACCAAGGGGTGCACCAGTCCTCTTCATCAAGAAGAAGGATTGATCAATTCCACTTTGCATTGATTACAGTGTGCTCAACAAAATCACAAAAAAGAAAAAGTATCCTCTTCCTTGAGTTAATTTCTTATTTGATCAGCTACATGGAGAAAAATACTTATCCAAGATGGATCTGTGGTTGAGATATTACCAAGTAAGGGTAAAGTAAGAGGATATACCCAAGACTACTTCTCATACAAGGTACAAACACTATGAATTCACATTAATTATTTTCGTTCTCACCAATTCTCTAGATATCTTCATAGAATTTATGAATAGAGTCTTTATAGATTACATAAATTTTTTTCGGTAGTCTTTATAGACGATATTCTAATATTATCTAAAACCAAGGAGGAGTATGAGGAGTATCTAAGCATTATATTAGAGACATTGGAAAAGGATAATCTCTATGAAAAGTAAAACAAGTGTGAGTTCTGGTTGAAGGAAGTCTCATTCTTGAGTCATGTCACCATAAGCAATGGGATATATGTGAATCCCTCCATGAAAAATTAATTTGAGGGATGGCCAAGGCCAATATCTGTGATTTATATCGATAGATTCCTTGGGTTAGTAGGATATTATTGCCGGTTTGATAGAAATTTCTCATGATTTTCAAACCCTCTTACCAAGCAGTCTCAGAAGGGAGTCATGTTTTCATGGAGTGATAAATGTGAAGATAGATTCAAGGAGTTGAAAAAGAGTCTTATCACTATGCCCGTGATCACACTACCCACAAGTGGAGAAATTTTTGTAGTATTCAATGATGCATCGAAGAAGGTCCTGGTATGTGTGTTGATGAAAAATGCTAAAATCATTGCCTATGCTTCAAGGAAATTGAATGTTAATGAGAAAAACTACCCAAAACTTGATCTGGATTTGGCTGCAGAAATATTTGCATTAAAAAGTTTTCCACATTACCTCTTTGGGGAGGAGTGCGAAATATATATGGATCAAAAAATCCTGATGTATATATTCACATAGAAAGAGTTGAATATGTTCCAATGAAGATGGTTAGAGCTGATCAAAGACTATGACTGCTCAATCCATTACCACCCTAATAAGGAAAACAAGGCGGCATATACTCTAATTTGAAAGGAACTAGTGATTCTATCATTTATGAGAATTTAAAAGGATCCAATCTTCTTAGATTTTATGAATATGGACATAAGAATCATAAATAAGGGAACATAATCAATCCCTTCACAAATGATTTCTTAGTCATCTCTTTTGGAAAGTGTATAGGATGATAAAAATGATGATGTGGGAATTCATAAGAAAGTGGAAACTACCAGAAAAGGGAAATCCTCAGAGTTTAATGTTAATGAAGAAGTAATTGTGAGATTGGGGTCAATACTATGTGTTCCATCAAATCCATAGTTAAAGAATGAAATTTCGGATGATTCACATAGTTTGAATTTTTGTATTCACCTAGGAAACACAAAGATGTATCGATATCTCTGACATAATTATTGGTAGGATAACATGAAGAAGGATATTGTTGCGTGTACATCAAAGTGAGTTGAATTTTAGCAAGTGAAGGATGAGATGAAAGAGTCTAAGGGGATGATGTAACAATTACCCATTCCATCATGGAAATGGGAGAACATCACCAAAGAATTTGTTTCCATACTTTTGAAGACCTCCAAAGGAAACAATTCTATCTCGGTTTTTGTGGATCATCTTATAAATACTGCACACTTCATTGCAATTCAAGAAGTTTTCTCATTTGATCAACTAGCATGGATATTCATAAGACAAGTGGTAAGGTTGTATTTAGATCTAATATTGATTGTATCTGATCAAGATCCAAGATTCATCTCTATGTTCTGGAAGAGTATCCAACATGATATGAATACTGAGAAGAAATTCAGTACGATTTATCATCCTCAAACTGATGGCCAATCTGAGTGGACTATCCAAACACCTTAGAACATTTATAGGGAATTCTCAATGGATTTAAAAGAATGATGGGATCAACATAATCCTCTAGTTGAGTTCTCTTATAACAATAGTTTCCACTCAATCATCCAAATGGATCCTTATGAAGCCCTTTATGGGAAGAGGTGCAGAACACCATCAGGCTCGAGATAGAAAACTTCTAGGTCTAGAAATGGTCAAACAAATAGTGGAGAAGGTTAAGATCATACAACAGTACATTTAATATACTCAGAGTCAAAAAAGGAGTTATACTGACAACCGTCAATGAGACATAGAGTTTGATGTTGGATACATGGTATTCCTCTGCATATCACAATTGAAGAGAATTATGAAAATTGGTAAGAAAGGAAATATTAGTCCAAGGTACATCATCCCTTTTGAGATCTTAAATCGCATTGGAGCAGTGGACTATCAACTAGAAATCCCCCCAAACTTAACTCAAGTACATGATGTATTCCATGTATCAATGATGAGGAATTACATACCTGACCCATTTCATGTACTCAATTTAGAGGTGGTTCCATTGAATAATGACCTATCCTATGAAGAGAAGCCGGTGAAGATCTTAGATATTAGGAAAAAGTTTATATGAAATAAGAAAATGCCTCTTCTCAAGGTGTTCTGGAGAAACCACATGTTTGAAGAAGCAATGTTGGAATCAGAGGAAGTGATGAAGCAAAGTTACTGTAATCTATTTTAGTGTGAGAAAATAATAATTTTAAGGAGAAATTTATTAAAGGGGTAAGATTTTAATGACCCACACTTTTATTAATAAAAATTATTCTTGATATAATTAAATGACTTTTTTTGTAAAATGGTTATATACAACATATGAAATTACTTGTTTTTATGTTTTTGTATTTCTAAATACCATTAAGATTTTTCTCCATTGCTAATATAGCCGTTGAACAGTGATCATATGATTAGTATAAATATAGGGATTTAAAAAACCCAATTTACTCAGACAAAGGAAGCGATGGCCTCATCCAGTATAATTTATCCATATGAAGCCCATTTTTTGAAGTTTGGGAAGGAGGTGACATCACTGGGATTCACTCTGAATAAAACCCAATCTGAGCTTCAATATGTTAATCTTTAACGGAATCACTTATGGGAGAAGCAGAAGTTAATAGAGATCACACCTAGAGTGATGTTATCCGAGCTACCCCAGGAGTCTTTCACCAAATCAAACCTTACCCTTAGGTAGTATGCATGTGTTATAAGGGGTTATGTAAATAATATACCTTAATTTTATTATTTTTTCTTTGTAAATGGGGTTTTAAAGAACAAATAGATTTTTTAGTCAATTTTCAATTAAGAAATCTATTTTGATGAATTAATGGACTTTTAAATTAAATAATATTTTAATAAAATATTATTAGTAAATTACTTTTTATTAAATATAAGTTATCATATAAGTTTTATACAATTTTAATTTTTATTAACGTTTGAAATCTATTTTTTTCAAAACCCATGAATTTTTGATAAATGTCAGTTTTTATGTTAAAAGTGAAAATTGAAATATTTAGAAAATTATTTATATAAAATGAATTTTATATTTGGATGAAGGATGTATAAATTAACTAACAGTGAATGTTTCATAAATTTCCAACCCAGTCCAATTTTTGGGAAAAAATTAATTACCGTCTAAATATATAATGTGTTTTATGACATCATAATGAACCAATAGTGATGTAATAAAATACTATAAAAGAGATATTTGGACAATATATGTTCTAGATTTAAAATAATGTGTTTTTATTTGTTTTGACTAATTTTATTTTACGTTAGTGGACCCTCCAAGACTTATAAAATATTTTTACATTTTAAAATGATTTCCTTAAAAGTGTGACTCACCTCCACATAAGCAAGACGAATATTCTAATAAGTTAGGACACATGCCTTATAAACCAACCTTTTACAATCACTTTTAAAAAAAACCATGGCAAAAAACCATGGGTTGGTTTCTGGTTTTAAATATTTTATTATATAGATTCCAAAACCAATGTTTGTGAAATATAAAAGAATTTTCCTCTAATTTCTTATATAAACCCACCCAAGATCCAACTTATCTTCACTCAAAAACCTCATAACACATCCCTACTGTAACCTACTCTCTCTAGAATCCTCCCAAGGCACCACATACTCTCAAGTAGCCCCTCCTCAAGCTCTTTAAGTCACACACTCAAGTAAGGGATCCTCAATTTCCTTGTTTATTTATATCCAAGATCCTTATATTTTTATTCACTTTTATTTTAAATTAAAAATATTTGGGTATGATTTCTAAACTCCCCCCATACTACCCTAATTATGTTTTATTGATTAGAGACCACTTTTCTCTCTCATTAATCCCTCCCATGTACACCTGTTACCATGTTAAAATTTCGTAAGTGTTATTCCATTTCTCCTCTTTCTTCAAATTTATTTATAATGTTATGACTTATATTTCCAAATTCCATGTGTTGGGTCATGTATCTATATGACCACCTTATTTTCCATTTAATTTACATATTATGAGATACCCCTTTCTCTCTCATAAATCATTTTTATGAATTTTTATGTGACAGCATTATGCATCTGAAATTGCACTGCGATTTTCCAAACCAACATCAATGTGTAGTGAATACCATATAAATTTCTATATCAAGGGTATTAAACTTTATGAAAATATACACATTGAATCATAGTTTCATTTATTTATTCAAAATTCCTTTATTGTGGAATAAATTATGACGTTGAATAGCTCCATGTTATATGATCCATGTGGCACACTTATGCATGAAATGAGATGTTTATTAAGGGTGTTCCCTAACAGTACTCCAATGCATTGGTTAAAGAATAGTATCATGATACATCATGTTCAATGAGTGTTGAATCATGTTAATTCATGTTCAATGAGGGTTTAATCATTCTAATTCATGGTCAATGAGGGTTTAGTCTTTCTCTATGTGCAATGAGCCTTGGTTCATGCTAATATCAAGTTAAATATGGTTTCCACATTTCCATGTTATGATAATCATATTATATCATACATTTATGTTCATGTTTCTCTTATGATACTTTGTTATACCAATTTCCTAACATATATTTTCTTCTTTATGTTATGACTTTTTTATTCCTTTACTGGGATTTATAGATCACCCTTTTCTTATGTTTTTCCCCAGGTTATCCCATGAAATGTTATGTACGAAGGAATATTGTGGTCATGTAAAAGAAGTTCCAAATAAATATGTTATATTTTTATGGATTAAATTTTCATTTAATGTTCATAATTTCCCATGTAACTAGAGTTCTCGATCCTCAGAGTTGTATTAAGTTAAAGTTTTTGTAATAAATCTTGTTCATGTTTATAATAAAGATTAGGGTTTTTGTAATAATGATGAAATAATTATCATATTTATATGTCTATTATTATTCTAATACCAATTAGGAATAATGGTTTTGTGAAATGAAGTATGTTAAGATCATGGAGATGGTAGATAGTATGCCTGAATGAGTAATATCTCCATTTTTTAATGATCATCATGGAAAATTGGTAAGTAATATTTTTTCATTCCAAAATGACCATCATATAATAAATAATATATTGTTTATTTAAGTTCACACATTCACACACACACATATATATATCATCCATGTGGTGTGGTGATGAAATGTGAGTAAAAACACTTCATGAAGGATGTAGTCCACACATACATGAAAGATGTTATCAATTTTCAGTGTAAAAAGTATAAAAATATATGTTTTCATGTAAGAATGATAAATATATCAAGAATATAATAATGGTTTCATTTATGTCACCTATATTCATTAAAAGTATCCTCATTATATTCCATGTATAGAGTTAGTGAAATATGAATCATGCCATTTTGTGAGGCTATAATCCGCTATACACACGAGTGCCGTTATCATATTCCATAAGGAAAGGAATTTTAAAAGGTATATATATATGATATAATGACTCCAGAGGTATAATTATGTTATAAATATCATATATATGTTTTATATCTATCATCATTCCAAACCCTGATAGGTGTTAATGAAAAAATGAACGACATTGATTTGTGTGGTGGTAGACAGCCATATGCACGTATGCTGATTTCATAACCCATTTGATGGTAGTGGAAGTGGTTATAGATTATTCCAATAACATAAAAATATATCACTATATGGAAGAAAATTATGTTATTATATATTCATGATTTAATAATTAATGATTTAATTTGAGTAATAAATGAAATTAGAATGATAATTGAAGAATGTTACCTGTTCTTTGGGTAAACTCTTTTAGTAGGACCCAAAAGTCTTCCAAGGATAGATTTATGACCAAACTATGGAATATAGGATAAGAGGGTGAAATTTTTGAATGGATTTTTTTAATGGATTTTATAATTTAAAATTGTTTTAAGGTATGAAAAAATGGGTCTAGGGGTGACCTTTTATTAGTGACTTGAGTGACAGACTTGTAATTTTTGAAAGTATTCAAATACACCCACATCTTTATATTGATAAAAGGACTCATAAAATGGGTCTTTATTGAACCTATAAGTGATAAGGTGAAAATATTTATATCTAATTGGTGTTGGAAAATTCGGTGGGTCATTTTTAACCCTTATATTTTTAGTTTAACCCATGGTAAATCTATTTTCCCTTAACCGTGATAAACAATTTTTCTTGTCATCAGTATTCATTTTGGTCCAAAATTTTGTTTAAATTATTATAATTACAAATAAAAAATCAATTATTCTAAATTCAATTAACCGATATAGAGAAATTTATTTTAAAACTAATCTAATGGATGTGATGAGAAAGAAAGTTTTCTAAGAGAAAATGTTGAAAAGTATACAATTTTTTTTCTAAAATATATATTAAAATGATTCCAATGAACTAAATTAGACTTAATTATAAAAAATTTAACTAATTATACTTTAAAACCAATTCAAAATATTTTTTCAAATTATAAATAATTTAACTGAAAATGCATTTTGAATTAAAATTCAGTATTTATCACTATTCGTAAAAAAAATAAAAATTTTCATAATAATCCAAAAAAATATCCATAATATAATTTAGATATATAGATTCAAAAAATAAATTTTATTTTTTCATTTAAATTCTCTAAAATTGAGATGAATTAATTTTAAATTCTATTCTCAAAGAGTGAATAAACTGTAATTTAGAAAAAAAATATAGTTTTCCAAAAAAATTCATTTTATTTTAGATGATTCATATTTTATTTATAATCAATATATAAACATAATTATCCTAATTTATTTAGTACTATTCATTATTGTTTTTAATGTATTGGTTATTCTTTTATTCTATATTACAATTCATTTAAACATAGGGTTTCATGTTCCACAAGCTATCGAAGAGATTAAATTAAAAGTAATATATTTTTTAGATTATTTAAGATATGTTTTCTATGTTACATAAGATATAAAATAACATTTTATTATTTTATAATTTCATTTTTTTAAATTCTTAACACCTTAAATAAATTTCATCTGAGAAATTTAATCTTGATCTTGGTAATCAAGGGTTTGATATTTGAAAATTATTTTGTTGAAATTCCACATCATAAAAATATTTAATGTAACATCCTATAAGTAATAGTTAAAGGGAAGTTCGAAGGTCATATGGTATAAAAAATATCTTGTCTTCGATGTCGAAAAATATTGGTGGAAACTAAATATATGTACATGGTAAAAATCATAAATTATTATAGAAAGTGACTTTGATTATTAATCACAAGCCAATGAATGATTAGTGGAATGTTAAAGGCCTAAAAATCATAAATCTTTAATGATTTAAAAGTAATTATGATTCATAATATTTTAATTTAATAGGATAATATTTTTGTTTTAAGATATTTTTCAAAATGATGAGGAGTTATTTTACTATATAAGAATATTATAAAATATACCTGACACCTTTCTTTTTCATAAGAAAAATTTCATCCTTTGGTTATAATTTGATCAATTTACAATTAATCCCTTAAAAAAATAAATGAATATCCATAAATGAATATTTTATTCACAAATCGCTAAAATTATATTTTAATTGATATACATATCCATGAAATATTTACAAGTCTTTACACATGTCTCCAATATTTTTTTAAAACCAATATAATTACCATAAGTTATCCAATATAATACATTTTTATATAAAAAAAAATGTACCACCATTAGTTCATAGTCAATATTTTTTGTTTTTTGTTTTTTAGGTAAAGAAATATTAACTAGGATATCACATGAGATAGTGGTATGTACTAAACCATTATCGTCCTTTGATCAAGGGTTCCAACCCCACGTCGTTTCCATATGCGATGGGTTTTCACCCATCATGAAAGTTTTCCTTATTCTAAACTATATTAATATAACTTCTAAAACATTATAAAATAAATATTTCAGACTTACTTGATTTAAATATAACCATTAAATATTAGTTTTACTTGGTTATTCAATGCAATTTATATTTTTTTGGACAAATCCTAATAATCTTATTTTAATATTACTACCATGTCATTAATGATCATATAAACTAAAAAGGCTATCAATAACTTTAGAATTATTTCTATAAAATGTAAATTAATTATTATTAGAATAAAATTTCTACTAAAACATGTACTTCAAAAAATTTCTCTTAAAATATCCTTAATCACGGTAAACTCTAGTCACATTAAACCCAAAAGGAGTATTTATGACATTAAACTTGTGATCAAACTTAAACTCATAAACCCATGATAGTACCCGTAACTATTATGTTATTGAATACACATATTTCTTAATAATTTAACACAATAGTTATATGTTTCATAATTATTATTAAAATACCATTGGTAACAAAAATACTTATACAAATTAATTTTTGATCCCCAATACAAAAATAGTTCATCCGTTTTATTTTTACATATGTTCTTCCATGTTCTAGGGTTTATCCTTTAGAATATAGAATTGACTTAGATAATTCCTTGGATATCCATATTTAATACTAAAAACTATAAATGGATCCCTAGGATGAAAATTATTTCCTTCCATCATACTCTTCATTTTTACTTGGCAACAATTTTTTTTATACCCTTAATTCCCATACATAAAGAATTTTCCTATTCCCCTGAGAGACTTTTTGGGTGTGTAAATCCAAACTTCTCACATTATAAAAATATATATTTCATTTATACATGGTCTCTATCACTCTATTTATTAGTTAACTCTATCCTTATCTTATTTTGTGATCCTGGTAGCAGTTTATGTTATATGTTTTAATAATATATCTGTTAAACTAATTAAGAATAATAAAAATATATATCTCTATAGTTTTAAACCCATTTTATTTATCATAGTAACCATATTATCCTTTATATTCAATGATTACCCAATTAGTTTAGGTTACACCCATTTAATAAAACCAAAATTTATTGTGTGTGAAACAATAATCATTGTGGGACAACCATATAATAATCTATAGAGTCTTTAAGTATTAAAACCTCTTTTTTTAATCTTTAAAACCATATGCTTATCTTAGGCCATTAATTTTCATCACTTATTTAAATCCTTAATAATGGTTTGTAAATAAAATGTGAATTATCCAATGAATATCCCTTAGGACTGTCAAAACAAGTGCATAGTAAGGCCTGTTTTTGTACAACAGGTGATGAACATGACAAGATTAATGGTTCCTTTTCAAAGTTATTACACCTTGATACCTCTGTTGTAGGATTACAACCACTTGTAATATCTAGTCATAGATATAATTCTAGGGAAAACCAAATAATGACGTCCTTACCGAAACAATAAGATTTTCTTCTATACTTATCCTAAAATTTTATAATATCGTTATTTCCAAAAATATATGTCTTCCTAAATCTAGTTCCTAAGGTTTCTACTAAAATTCATATTATACCAACTATAGCGACCTTGACAATAGTATCCCAGATCCATCTTTAATATTTCAGTATAATATACAAGGAATCACATCCTGAATGATTGAATAGTTCAATAGACATGGTAAACTATATACAAACATGATTCCTATATTAAATTTGAATAAAAAATTTCAACATAATTTTTTTCTATAATTATCATTATTCTCTATAGAATATTATTGTATATCATTCTTATTACACTTCATGGATTCCTATGAAAAGGAAAAAAATATGGGTTTTCTCTAATGACCATTAAGTGTTAGGTAAAGCTAAAACTATCATGAATCAATGAGAATAATTTACATGGAAATGTAAATAACGAAACACATATTCTATTTAATTTTTTTTGACTATCATAATCAATTTAGAGAGGTAAATAAATAGAAACACATTCCATTTAATAAATAACATGACTACCATAACTGTATAAGTAATAATCAATTTGAAAATGTAAATAACTAAAATAATGTCATTTTATCAAAAAACATAGAATGAAATTCATCCAGATATAATATCTTATAGAAAATTTCCTGGATAATAATAACTAAATTCTGAATGAATTTAATGCTTTTTATGGGATTTCATGTTTCCTAGGCACACGATACCTATATTATCAAGATATATCCTCATGATAGTTTAAAATTGATTGTATAAACCCATTTAACCAATGATATCCAACTAATTCATCCGTAGAAACTACTAATGCATCAAGGGGATATCTATAACTGGACCCCACCCATGTCTTTTATGTCCAAAGCATTCCTCATATATCAAATAATTAATTTAATTCATAAATTTTGTTCCTTATTATCAAATATCTCCAATGAGTAATGTATACATATATATTAATATTACCCATGATTGAAAAGTAACTTTTAATGTAGGACACCATATATATATAATATATAGTTTAAGCAATAAAAATATTCTTAATAAATAATTTGGGTTTTTAGGGGATATTTATTGTCCAATGATCTCATGAAAGTGAAAATTTCAAGGGAATGATAATAACTAAAAAAATAAATCGATAATGTGAATTCAAATAATTTACTTGGTCAAAATTATAATAAAATATATAGATAAAAATAAGAATTTTCACAATACAACATATACCCATTTGATTATGAATTAAGGGGCGTCATCATTGATGAATTAAAAAATTAAAAAATATCTATAATTTTTTTTAGAAAAATATAATTTTTATTTAAGATATAAAATGAAAAAAAAAATTAAAATAATTTTCTAGAAAAATATTTTATTAAAATTAAAAGGGATGTTATACAAAATTGAGTAGTGATGGAAGCAGAAAATTCTGTACTTTTCAAGTATGTTAAAACAAGGATTCCATTCCCATTTTTGCTAAAATACAAATGAGAATTGTTTTTAAAATAGCATGACGACTCCATTCAAAAAAATTTCATAAAAGTAAAACACAGGTAAAAATTTATTTATTAAATCATTTGGAAAAAGTTGAAAACATTTTTGATTTCTTAAAAAAACATGGTTTTAGAACAAAATATATTTTAGACCAAAGTGATAAAAGAAGATGTATTTTGTTAAAAACTTTTTATCAATTATTTTAAGTAATAAAAATATAAAAAATAAACTATAACTTTAAAATATCATTAATAACCATATTATATGAAAAAATGGGTGTATTTAGACAATGATCAAATAATTTCATGAACTAAAATTCAAGAATAAAAAATCTTGATTAGAATAAGATTATGAAGTAACTCCTTATAAGGATCATAACGTCTAAGTGATAATTAATCAAAGAATTTATTTTCTATATCATATTTAATTCCCCATAAAACTAGATTAAATAAAATGTAAAATAAACAATAATCATTATACTCATAATCTTAAATTATCTACAATAACTAATAAGTAATGTAAACCAATAGAAAGAAAATCATTTATGAAATTATTTTCCACTTTGTAATTTTCAATTAAAATCGACTTGGGTTAAATAATTCAAATTGAAACTTAAAATACAATGAATTATAAATTAATCATTATAAACATTTAAATTTTATATTATATACACAAAAAAATAAATAAGGTTCATAACATTATAATATACCTCAATAAAATCAAATTGAAATAAAATCCATAACCTTATGCTTTATTTTTGATGAATGTAATTTAACCTCCTCTATAGTGGTTTAACAAAAGGTATTAACTAATTAAAGATCCATATTAACATTTATAATATCAAATATGATCCTTTTTATAACATTTAATCACCCATCCATTGATAATAATTCATTATGTTTATTGTTTTGTGTGTTAATTGCCTTGTTTTCTCATTCATGATTTTCAAGAATGTTCTGGTTGATGTGAATATTAAATAGTTTCATTATATATAGAATTATAATCAAGAAATAATTATCATATTTATAATTACATTATAATTCTAAGACCAAAAATAAAATACATTATTGAGAAATATAGTATGTTACGATCTTGTTGATGGTATGTCGTAAGTAAGCATGAGCAACGATTCCATTTTTTAGTTATCATCATAGAAAGGGGGTAAGTAATATTATTCCATTATATAATGAAAATAATATCACAAATAAAATATTTTTTATTTAAATATATATATATATATCATCTTTATGGCACAGTGAGTAAAAGGGAGCCAAATTGCTTCGTGAAGGTAATAGTCCACATGTACACAGACTATGTTATCATTTTCCAAAGTAAAAAATAAAATGATATTTTATTTTTTTATAATGATATATATTTCATGAATATAATTATTATTACATTTATATAACATATATTATTTAAATTTATCCTAATTACATTCAATTCAAAGAGTAAGTGAATGGATAATCACATCGTTTCATGAGGTGTAGTCCACTGTACACACGATCAACATTATTGTACCCCTATGTAATGGAATGTAAAAAAAATATATTTGATATAATGACTATAGAGGATTAATCATTTTGTTACTATCATATATATACATTATATCCATCATTATACCCAACCATGATAGGTTATAATGGAAAAACATATGATATTGGTTCGTGAGGTGGTAGTATGTCATACACATGAATGATGATTTGCACCCCACTTGATAATAGTGGAGGTGTTTTTAGATCCTTCCCTTAACTTAAAAACATCTTAGTATATGAAATATAATAAGGTAATTATATCATCATGGTTTAATAAAAACTTATATAGGTAGAGGAAGAAAAAAATGATAACTAAAACACATTACCTCGTATTTTGTTAAACTTCATAGGTTTGAAATAATATCATTCCTTGGTTGGATTTATACCCAAACAAATTATTTTTAGATGAGGGGAGGGAAGATGGGTATGGATCTTGATAGGTATTATCCAAACCAAAAGTTCTCGAAGTTGTGATGACGTGAGGTGAGTGGGTGACCTTTGATAAGCGAGGTAAGGTGCACACTTGAAATTTTTGAAAATATTCAATCACACACACGTTTTTATCATGCCACAGGGCTTAAAAATGTGAAATTATTAAACCTTGAAGATTCAAGTTGAAAATATGGGTGGAAATAGGTGTTCTATATGTTGTTGGGTCATTTTAACCAATATCTATTTAGTTTAACACCCAGTAAATTAATTTTTACCATAACAACTATAAATAATTATTACTATTTTAAAAATTTATTTTGGTATAAAATTAAGTTGCAATTATTTGAAATTATAAATTATTATGATTAAAAATATGGAATTCATTTTTTTCAAATTAAATTCATAGAAGTGTAAAATTTTAATTTAAAATCAACTCAACAGACGTAATGAGAAAGAATGCTTTCAAAGAGAAAATTGATAATAAATTAAACTAATGTAACTTTAAAACCAATTAAAAATATAATATAACATTATAATTTTTTTTAAAAAGGCAGTTTTAATTTTTCTTTATTTTTCACTATTTATAAAAAGATAAAATATTTCATAAAATCATAAAATATTCACAATAAGCTAATTTTGATATTATTATTTTCAAAAAATATATTTATATGGTAAAATAAATTTTCTAAAATTTTTAAAAATTAATTATAAATGTTGTGCGCAAAGGCAGACTGATCTGCGTTTTAGTAAAAATATAGTTTTTTCATAAAATAGTTTTTCCTTTTAAATTATTATAATTTTATTTCTAATCAATAGATAACCATATATTTAATATTTTAGTTTGTACTATTCATACATTTCAATTTAATGGCTAGGTTATAATGATATATTACATTACGGTTCGGTTAGACTCAATGTTTCTTATTCTATAATCTATCAAAGAGTTTGAATTTTATTATATATATTTTGTGGGTTATTTAATCTTAATATTGTGTGTCACATATGCTATCAAATATAATGTCATTATTTTAGGATTGTGGGATGTTATATGACTGATTAAATATTTAGAGAGATCACCCAGTGATTTTGAATTTGACAATGAGATTGGGATGGAACACTAATTTCCTTGGTAGATGGCCTTTAAAGAAGGGTGTACATAAACATATCGTGTGACTGATATCATCTTCACACAAATCCAGAAAAAATCACTACGGTATAAGGTGGTAGGGGAAAACTCTAGGCACTTTTATAAATTTCACTGGTGCTAAAAAGCGAGGTGATCATATACGAGTCTTACCTGATCATTCATGATTGTGATATCATTTATCAAACTTTTGTTTCCATAATGAAAAAATGGAGGCTATATTAAAATTACTATATATTTAGATCCATTGGAAATTTTTGTCTCTATAAATAGTAAGTTCAAACCCTATAAAGTGAACTCCACATCATATTGTGTACGTATCCGAGTAGGACTATTTTTGGACCCAAAGTGAACCCAAAATACCATCCAAAATATATATTTTAGATTCACCCACTTTTTCATCAGAGTGGGTTGAAATAAAATACCTACTCCCAGGGGGAGGTTCTCAAATTTCGTAAGATAACTTTATATTATTTTTGAGGTGTCTTCACCCCTCAGTGTTAGAGAAATCAGGTGACCTAGTGAAAACCCCTCATCTAATTATTGGGGTTTAGAGATATTTATCTTCCCAAAATCAAAATGTCTTGTATGAGGGAGGACCATATCATGCATTTTTCAAAAAAAATTGGTGGTGCATTGTTTTTGGATCCTTAAAAAAAGACTAGTGTCAAATTGGATGGATAAAATTAAGTATACATATTCTCCACTAAAAAAATTAAGAATGAGTTATTTCATTATAATATTATCCAATATGTTACTTATAATATGTTTCACAGAGAATTAAATAATCACTAAAAGGGTTTATTATAGAGTTATTTGAGAAAACAACTAGTTTTATGATTATTTTATTTTAAGTTAATGTTTCTAGCAATATTCTTAACAAAATTAAATCATTATTAATTTAGATAAAATTTGAACATTTTTTTGGAATGGATTGATTCTCTCTAATTAGTGGAAAAATAATTTATTGAATAAGAATTTTATATTTTATATCAACTTAAGGTCACTTGTTAATGTTAGTAGAACTGTTAATTCACTATCCCAATTACTTAAATTTAATAGCTCATAAGATTGTATCAGGAGATGTACATTCTTTTTTTACACATGTTAGTGTTTTTTATATTTAATTACAAATTATAACACATGTCATGTCCATATTATTATTACAATCATCTGGGAGAGAAATGGAAATTGATATTACTCAATTTATTTAAGGGGTTGTAGAATGTAACACACTGAAACTTTGGAATCTATTTCTGATTAATTAATTACATCAATTAAACATCTTGTGGTTCATGAAACCTATAACACAAGAGAATAATGATTTATTAAAATGAATTAAATTATAATATATTTTAATGATATTGATAAAAAAATGACATTTTAAAAAGTTTAAAATTAAATAATTCAAATACAATTATTTTTTAAGAAATTGTTTTTTGAATTTTTTAATCATTAAATTATTTTAAGTATTATAATTTTATTTAATTATTTTTTTTGATAAATATATTTAATATGTAATAAAATATATTAAGGAAGTATATGAAATGGTCAATTAATTATAATAAATACTTGTTTAATAATTCATAACTAAATCAAACTATTTGGAATAATCACATTATTTTTATTATATATTTTATATGATATTTTTGAATATTTCCTTTAAAAAATAAATTAAATATGTAAATGTGAAATCTGTCTCTAAATAAATCTTTTTAAAAATATGATAGGTTGAATTTTAGGACATTTTTTGAAATGGATGATTTAATGGTGAATAGAAAAAAAATATATTTCATACAAATACAATAATTTATTGACATCAACATGATATATGTGTGATATTAAAATATATGAACCCTATATCTATCCAAAATACATGTTTTCAATGAGTAATAAAATGATGTAATAATTATATAATGAATTTTGAATCACATGGTTGACTTTTTGGAAACTGTTATATTTTATTCTAATAAAAAATTATTTTAGTATTTTTTTAATTCAATTATTTATTAAAACTTTTCGTTGTTTTTTATGTTATGCATAACTTTATAAAACAATAATTATTTTTTTATAGTTTAATAAGTTTCATGGATGTTGATTATTTACTTCATTTTATTGTAAAATAAATTTTATAAATAAAAATATATCTTAAAAAATAATTTTTTCATTGCATATTGTATAATTATATTAAAATTATTTTTACCATTTCTAAAAAATCAATCACTTGAAATGATTTCTCATTTTATTATTGAGAAGAATTTTTATTATTTAATATTACCGACATCATTTTTTCCCTAGAAATATGTTATCAATGTAAATGTTTGTCCCTATTTTAAAGGGTAAGTAGATTTAGAAAAGTTGGTTAAAGTAAGATAAATGGATTAAAATATTACTCAACCATCTCTGAATTTTGTTAAATTAGTATATTTTCATCTAAATATATATTAGCATAGAAATTATACTTATTTAGTGGAATATTATATATTAAATTAGTTCATAGAAATATAATGTAAATGATATTTATAAGTGTGTCACTCATCTAAGTTACAAAATTTATCTTTCTATTCCCACATCTTCATAAACATAAGTAGCAATTTTGTGAACAAAAAACTGACCAAATACAATCCTACGACTCTTATAAATTAGCTATCGTTACAATTATTAATAGATGAACCATTAAATAAACCTTAAGTTTTATTACGAAGGATATTTTCCAAAATTTATCTTTATCTTATTATAGTTAATTTTCATGTTTCATATATCAAAAAAATATTTCAAATAATTTTAAACTATCATATAATTAATAAATTAGTATCATAACTATATTAAATAATTTTTTTAAAATCACAATAATTTTTTATCTTTATTCCATCTAACTGAATATTAAAATGTTTCTCATGTATATGTGTGGACTACCACCTCTATAAAGTGATGTAACTCATTTTCCATGAACACATCTCATGAATAGTTATATTAACAGATAAAATGAATTTATATTATATTAATGAAACATTTATGAATATATAATGATAAGTTACTTTATATATTATATTAATTTAATATAATGTAAGTTGAAAAGATCATTTTTGTATACATGAATACTAATGCATCCATGAACTAACACAATTAATTTTTCTCACTTCATCATAGTGCTGGTTTTATGTAAAACCCATATATTTTAGAATATTTATCCCTTTGTAACGAATATTATTAATAGATTGATTAATATGAATCCTAAAAAGTTAGTTAATATTATGATGAAAAGTGTTGAATAAAATATATTATATTAGATTAATATACTTAAATCAATTAGAAATGAATTCAAAATATGATTGAGAGCTCTTAATGTTTGCATAGCTCAATTTTTAATGCATAAATTATTTCATTATATATTTCATGTTCATTTAGAATAAAATTTTATAAATATTATAAATTGATTTATGTAATATTAATTGATTTTTTAAATTTATAATTTCAATATTATGTTAGGTTGATTTTTGAACATTTTAAAAAAATAATTTATTTTTAGGCAAATATTTAAAATAAAATTTCATTCCCTTAAAACTGATTTTTTATAATTTTTTCATAATAAAACAATGAAGTATATCTTTTTGAAAACTATTATATTTAAAAAATATTTATAAACAAATATAAAAAATATTAAAATTATATATTCATTTTATAAAATCCATCAATAACTGTTTCACAATTTTACTAATATGTAATTCTAAAAACTATTTTTATTCGCTTATAATAAAAATAACATGTAATCATAAGTTGAAATTAAATATAAAAAATGGAATTTATATTTTAGATAAAACTTTTCATTTTATTTAATAATTTCAATAATATTTTTAGGAGTAAATACATGTTTACTAAAATTAATATTAATGAACATGAGAATGGAAAAAGTGTTCTTTTCAATGATTTCTTTCAATATTATTGTGTAATTTATGTATAGAAGATTACATTGATATTTTATATATAATTAAATTTATAAGATTATTTCAATTAGATAAAGTGTAATTGTCATCCATTTAAATAGAAATTAAGCTTATATATGATTAAGAATAAATAATGGTGGGAAAATATATGTTTACAAAATTGTTTGTATTTATATTATAAGTTTTTATATAAAAGATAATTTTTTATTTTTTATAAATGGAATTGAATTATATAGTTCATTACATAAAAATTTTATATGACGTGTTACATTGTATTCTTTAATAAAATATAAATCACTTGGGTAAAACAAGTTTGATTGGTGAAAAAAATTATTGTAAAATGTAAAAATATCATATTCAATAATATAAAAGTTGTTTGAAAGAAGTGTGAAAATAAATTATTGGGGACTATATGACCATATAATAACCCATATACCTTTATCTCTAACCATTTAAGCCATTGATAATTTAATAGCGGTATACCATCACATTAAAATTAATTAGAATTTATAAAACTTATATTTTATTCACATAAAAAAATAGATCACTCTCTCCACCATTCTCAATCAATTAAAATACAATCAGATGGCCAAAAATATGAACTATTATATAATTAATATTATCCTTACTTATTAAAATAATTGGTATTTTGAAAAGTTTATGCAAAGATCTTATTGTTCTACCTAAGTGTGAAAATCCAAAGGAAGTGGTAATGTTCACAACAAATCTATTTTATCCAATTTGAACTTATAGAAATTGATTTATACAATAAAACAATATATTATGGCAATATTGTTATAGATATTATGTAATTTTATTCTGAAAATTTAATATATACTTTCCACCTTACTCTGTAACCATTATAAAGATGAAGGTTCGATCATGCATACCTACATACCACATCCTCTATGAACAACATGTTCTATTTTCCTCTTAACACATAAAATAGATTAAATTATTACATTTTCTAGTTTATAAAATTATTTCTTTTATCGTGATTAATTTTTATGAATGATTATATTGAATATTATGTATGTGAATCAAATATACAATGACCTTGGTAAACCCAACCACCTAAAAAATCATGTTAATAAAACTTTCTTATTGTGAGTCCATTTTAGGAAAACATAACAAATATTTAAAAAAATACTAATGGAATTAAAATAGAGATATAACTATTAAATTTTAGTCATTAATAATTAATTCTAACACACATTAGAGTATGATAAAAATATGAAGTAGGATTTAGAAAAATTAACCAAACCTCCTAATATATCTAGCATAAGAGAAAACTATTGTGATGAATAGACCCATTTGGATCCCCTAGCTAGTGGACAGATGAGTGTAGAAACCCAAAACCATCCTTTAATAGGTTATGGTCTAAAAAAGGGAAAATAATGAATAAAATGAAATGGGTGTCTATAACCTAATGCAACTATATTCACACACAAATTCATTATTCTGGAAAAGTGTATAGTAATAAATAAATACTGAATCATCTAGAGTATTTTCATTCATGAAAAACCCCACTATTGAATATAATCAGAGAGAAAAAACTATAAAATAAAGGAAAAATACATGACCATATTTAAATTATTTCCTAACCTAGAAAAAACTATAAAAATTAAAGTTGAAGTGATCCTGATACCTGATCTCCATGTATGACCATAGAACATGGTCAATGAACCCATGTATCACTAATATCAAAAGATGAAAGATATGATATTTATATCATCTATATACGACTCAAAATGCTTGGGAATACCAATTGTAAGGTTTAGTTTATACATGCTAAGTAGGATGATGTGAAAAAAATTATTGGAGAAATATAAAGACACAATAATAGTAATCTAAAACCAACATATATATATTCATAAATAAACCCACGTGGGAGAACAATTGGATCCTCAACTCTAAAGACCAGCTAAGTTAAACGAGTCTTACTGTAGAACTAACAGTCCATTTTCGATTTAGTTCATTGTGTGAAACCTCACTAGAATCTCGGTGGTGGGTGGAACACATTGTGATTTTGTTCTATAGTTGAGGGAGCCACATATCTTATGGAGGAACCCTCCCTGCTTGAGCTCAAAGAGTGGGAGTAACACTATTTTGATGGAGTAACATCACCCAACTATAGTATTGGGGAGTACCGACTCTACTTATGAAAATAGTATATGGGCCTCGTGCCAAGGTCCGACAGGGTATCATCGACCCAAACATCTCTTTGGTTATACTGCCTGATCACCTCTATTGATGACGAATTTCTTGAATAATAATCTCACTCGAAACACCAAACATCATATATCAAATTACATAATGAAGGATACCATCATGTTCTGCATGAAAAAAACAATGTATAGGCTACTCATAGGACCAAATATAAGTTTATAAGAAGGATATTATAAATGTATATGTTCTTAAAAGATGTACACTATGTGTACATGGGGTCACATATCATGTGACCTCACCTCGTTGTCTGTTTATGATCTACCCTAGAAAAAGAATTTGAATCCTCATCATACTAAAAGGATCGTACATGTAGTAAATGATGTGAGTTCACCACCTATGGCCTTAACATGTCCTCTTATTCCATTACTTTTTACAGTGCCCTTACCAGTAGATGTTGTCCATATTTGATTACACGATTGTAACCACGTACTTGAGATGTGACCATGTGTTTGGACGTTTTTTTACTTTGTACTCCCAGTTTACACGACAAGCCTCCAAAACTGCATGATATAGTATATATGGGCCATACATGACATGAAATATTTATATCCTCATAAAAAACCAATTTCCATGGATAGGGGACTACCCAAAATGTGTCTCCTATACTACACATCATGTAGTTGGGTTTTTCAGTTGCATCAATTCATAAAGACTCATTTTTTTTCATGAAAAAAACAAAAAATAAGGGGTTCATACATTCTTAATATCACAACATATTTGTCAAACCACAACCCCCTGGGATAATAGTGATGAATTTAAAGAAGAAGGGAGGAAAAGAAAATGAATTATGTGGATGATCATTTTTTTCAATGGGATCCCAAAAAATTCTCAATAAGATCATGATCAAGGGTCATATCATGGAATAAAATATATAAATTTACTTAAACAAATAAATTTTTATTCGGGACTATATGATGAACAGAAATCATAAACCAAGATAAAGAAGTTGAAAAATCCATGTTTATTAAATTAAAACATTGTTAACAACAAACAACTATACCTATCTTGATTATGGGTTAATATTAATTAAAAACCTATTTTCCTGGGGTGATGAAGGTCAAATATTCTTGTTTCATGCCTCTCAATTCACCTTGATATGATATTCAATCCAACCCCTCATGTTTTCCAATGCCTACAAATATTACTCACATAAAATCCTCCCATTATTATGTGGCTAAACATGATGACTTTCCACAACATCATATTTGTATAGGGATTTAATTTTAGGGTAATTTAACAAAAGTAAATAAATAAACTATTTATTTTATTTAATGAACACACCAAATGCCACCTCCAATGAAGCATCCGACACCGAAAACCATTATGTCTTGCCTAGGGTAAACAACACACTTCATGTACTATGTCTAACTATGGTTATAAGGATAAGCAATGAGAAAACATTATAACCCTCTATATGATATTTATTGGCCCGATGAACCTCATGGATAAATTTCCTCACCAGACAGAACTCTAGAATCCTTATCGTAGAGATACTACTTGGTAAAAATGTTATACCTAATAAAAATCTAGGGGAATTTGGTGATGATTTGTGTAATATTTTTATCTTCTCTGGGATTTCCTAATAAAAACTTCAATCACATGAACCTTTTCTGTCATCACATTCACCATCGCATTCATAACTAGAGATGTCTTTACAATCTCAGTCCAACATCAAGATTTTCTACAAGGACTCCGGTATGGGGCCTCCAAAGGTGACATGATAACCGTAGAGTGATATCTATTATTATAAAAAAACTCTACCAATGTAATGTGATCCTTCTATTTTGAGATGATTTCCATCACACATGCTCTTTAAAAATCATCCAACACATATATATTCTTCTTACAATGGTCATCTGAATGGAGGGGAATCATCTTCTTCATTCTCGATTAGTTCTATAAGGTATCATATAAGACTCTCTAGAATTGTTTTTTGGAACAATAATAACTTATAGAGATGGTTTTGGAGGGTATTACCAGATAATATATGGACTCCCGCATGTACAACTACATCATAAACCTAACCGCACACCACTCTCAGATAGAATGAAAATGCATAGAATTATTAATTCGACCATAAAAACCCAGATAACATTATTGCCTCTCACAACTCGTGGAAGCCCCACCAAAAGGTCTATGGATATGCTATTCCATTTCTACTCTTATATCCTAAGAGGTTATGTCAATCCTTCAAGAACATAATTCTCTGACTTTACCTAATTACATGTGAGACACTATGAGATTTGTTAAGACCACTAGGCTAGATACCCTGAGAGGGGTAGAGGGTGGTGAATCAGGGTTTGAAAAATTAAAATAACTGTCCCTTTTGATCTTGTTTTGTTGTTAGAAAAAACCATATTCTATATCTCCTTTCCATTTCATAGTATGAATTAATTTTAAAGCATGCACATGACACAACAATTTTACTTGGTTCACCCTCACTGGGCTATGTCCAAGGAGCATACACCAATGATGTGATGATGTACCAAATCCACTATAAGCGCACTGTTGTTTAAAAGTTCGGAGCAGACTCACTATCCCTCCTGGTTTACAACCACTCACAATATGAAATCTCAATGCTCACTCAACTGAATTGTGCTCACTGCTTCTTTAGAAGATCCTCTCATAGTTTAAAGACTTGTAGGTCCCTACACTATCACAAATGAATTCATCTTCCTCTGTATGTAGATGATCTGTTGAAGTTAAACTTTCATCCACAGATGAATACAACTTTACCACAGATGTAACGGTCAATATTCCAACTTTTCGTGCAACCATAAAATGACCGACACACTTCTCTATGCCTTGAGAGCTTCCCTAATACCTGGCGCACTTCTTCAAGCTTGACATGTAAGTGTCACCAAACCACTTGTGTGACACTACGTTCTTCAACCCAAAACTTGGGAGACTCAAACCCTTTTACGACCAAACCAGTTTTGGAACGCAACTATCAACTGACACACATGTTCTGAGTATCTTTATACTTGCGCAACCAAACCACCACTTGCACGACCGAACCACTTGTGTGACTGGAGCTATAATTTTCTATAAGTGTTGAACTCTTTAAAAAATGTGGAGGGGTGGAACCCTATTTATAGGCATTTTGGACACCCTGAACACCTGAACGCAAGTCTCCTCTCGACGCACAAGTCTAGCCACCCTAGTCTCTGATGCCCTAGTCACTTGTGCGCCCATACCAAAACTTGGGATCCCCTCTTTCTGTTTCCATATTTTTTTGTTCTGATATTGAAAAACATATATCGAACAAGTTTCCAAGCTTCCAAGACCCCGACACACAAGATCATCCATTCCTTTGTCGAGGTTCTTCAATAAATCATGGATTGTTGACAACATCCCTTGAACTCGAAAACTCACCATGGAGACCCCCTTTGTCAATAAATTTGTACATCATGGTCTGATTTTTCCATAAACAAAATACAAGGGCCCAATTTTTCAACAAACATTATCACCTCAAAAATTCTTCAATGATACATTGAGGAATTTTTTTCCAAAAATATTAACTCAGAAAAACTATGCATCATTCAATTCCAAAAAACATCCACTAAATGTAATTGAACAAATTTTCCACATTGAGAGATACACCAATGTTGGGTGCGTGAAAATCACTTAACACATCCCCACAATTCTTGAATGGAACCAATTTTTGCCCCAAAAACTAATGACATGCTCCCCTCATTCCGAAAACCCACCCATTATATCTTTTATGGATATCCTATGATGTAGAACATGATAGTCGATGTCACCAAACTGAGCCTCTATTAAAAGTTGATGAATTGGAGAGGTCATCATCATTGATAGAAGAGAAGATACACCTTTCTTATATATTAGGGTTTGTTGTAATGAACCCAACTACTCAGAATCATCCTCCATTAAGTAAGAACAAGACATAATACTGCATAAATTTGCCAACACATTGTCATTATTAGAGTGTAGACTA
Organism: Viscum album; assembly: GCA_963277665.1. Classification (NCBI taxonomy): domain Eukaryota; kingdom Viridiplantae; phylum Streptophyta; class Magnoliopsida; order Santalales; family Viscaceae; genus Viscum; species Viscum album. The sequence goes on along the minus strand of OY728137.1, from coordinate 1,710,025,461 downwards.
TACAAGATATATACTCCCAGTAGAACTAAAACAATGAATTTATCTCAATTTATGATCTCCCTATGTGAATATGAATGTTATACTATAGTGGTATGAGGAAATAATAAAAATTATTACCTAGAATATAGCGATTCCATATATTCAGAGTGAAAACTACCACTGCCAACTCTAAGAATCGAGTCATGCAGTTCTGATCACGGGGAATCAACTAACACAACCCATAAGAAATTATTGTCTTTATATACATTAAGACACATCTAACCCAGGACCCAAAGGTTTCATAGAAAAATCATAGTTCACCTGCTCTTCTAGTTGTCTTAACACATAATGAGTAGTCAACCATAAGCTCAAATAAAAAATGGATCTCTGAAACTGCTTGGTCATGGTAAAAATATTTCCTTTCCACATCATGGAGGTGATGGGGATTCAATCCAATATAATACCACCAAAAAACTACATTAGTAACCTACCATTCAATGAATGCATTTCCCCACTAACACCCTCTCTATTTTCTCCCAAGAAAAAACCAAAACAGTATTTGTTGACCCTATATCTAAAGCATTATAATAAATGAAATGACCCAAAACTGAACCCCTTAGATAAAAAATAGACTCATCATGTACTTACCTTAAATATGTTACTCTTGGAGTAACTATAGTACCACCCCCAATTGCTCTGCATGATCCTCCTCTAACATAGCTTAAATATGCGTGTCTTCAGTATAATGAACTTGAAACTTATCTATGTATGGAAGTGAGATCTAGTTCTTATGTCCCAGAGAAATAGTGGGGGGATTCATTACAACAAAAGGAATCAATAGGAACTCACTATGTCCCTAGTGATATCACAAATTCATTTCAGAATATCATCCTTGTGAAACCTAAACTTTTGGTAAATGGACCTGAAATCAGTCATGGAGAACCAAATCACACCTTTCAATTGGTCGAAGAGGTAATCTATCCACAAAAATTGGAACTGATTCTTTATCATTACAAAGTTCAAGTAATGATAGTAATTAAAAATACTCAAGATCTTGTACAAATATTTCTTGAACAAAACTATAACTACCCTGGTAGACATAATATGTTTGATAAAACCATTATCTTGAAGGTCCTATAATTCCACGCACTACTTTTAGTTCTTAGTAGGGGACATGAGATATGCCACATATGATATCAGAGTGTTATGAGTGAGCAAGTGGATAGATAAGTACATCTCACTCCTCAGACGTAGTCCCAAAATTTCCTAAGGGAAGACATACATTAAATACTACACCATATAAGAAAGATAGATACCTAAATATATCAATATTCCATGGTATAAAATCACCAACTAATGGGAAATTTTTTGAAGTTTCATCCTCATAATTATTACTTGCTCGACCTTGAAATATATCTCACCTAAAAATTGATAATCTTGTCTCATCACTCTAATGGAATCTAACTCATATTTTATGAAAATAAATATAAGATCAAACCATAGACTAACAGTCGATACCTAGGTTTAAATCATAGAGATTCTTCTTTACAAACTAGATGTTCCCTGGTAAATCCCCTCTACTGATATCTAACTCAGAAACCCATAAAATAATCCATACAAGATAATCACACCCTATAAGAGACTCTAACCACAATTACTGGTCCAATTTCTCAATGATAAGGTTTATATATCTCACATGTAATAATGAAATGAAGTAATGGATCTTGATTGTATCTAAAAATTTTAGAATAAGAGTAAAAAAGGTAAAGATCGTACTACAAAACATATCATCAGAAGCATGGTCATATCCCCTCATAGCCTATAGTTTTCTATGGATCCAATTATGAGATCACTTATCCTAGAATGGTCCACTAGGTGGTGGTTGTGTAAAATCTCATAGAATCACCCTGTACAACCAACTCCTCTCTATGGAGCTCCACCTTTCAAAAAATATCATCACCACCTCCTTGGGGAACACTATCGCCATTCATAAAAGATCCTTAATCATAGAACTACCTCTACTGTGATAGTCCATCCAATTCATGCCAATCCTTCTCAGTATGAAGGGTCAAGAAATCATTTCCCATGTAACCTCACCCATCACAATAATATCATTGACCCTTTCCAAGATGACTGGATCCCCTTAATGATATATGAGCTATAGATTCACATGACTGAGTCTAGGAATGTGTATGAATTTTTTTCTGACACCTCTATATTGGATGTTTTCTAGCTTCCATAGATAACTTATCTACTTGATGAACAATACCATACCCATCCACCGCACACCCTACTAGAAATATCTTTATTACCAGGGCTCTCATCAATTCTCCAGCATTATTAGTACAACATAACGAGACTAATCTACAAATAGTTTCTATGAATCCCTTGTTCAAAATTTCATTCCATAGATAGTGCATCTCATACCATATTGAGTGTGAAACATAAGAGGTCATTGAAAATCATGGCTTACTCAACAACCATCGTATCACCCTTCAATTTCTTGAGATTTTCCTATATCTATAACAAGAACATTCAAAAAGTTTAATACTTGATGGGAAATATAATATGAATGTATGAACATGAAATCATCAGGTCATCATGGGTCTGTTTCATTAATCCCCACCAACTCCCCTCGACACCTTGATGATGGTTGGCCTCAAGAACATCTATCTAATCCACTAGGGTTCAAACAATCATGAATAATCAGATCAAAAACTCAATCCAATACTCCACTGCCTATAGGTTTACATTACCTTGAATTCTCAACGATATCAATTTTTGAAACTCACATAATCCTCTAAGAATGGATGAATCACCATCTTTACCTACTGAAACTATCCACTACTCAATAGGTAGTGGAACTACTCTATGATCACATGGAGGAAATACCTCATTTGGTGGTCACTGAACTGATGTATCATCACTAAACAGATCTTCACCATGATCCTATTTTGGTAACTTGGATGTATTCCTTGATGGAGGCATCTTGAAAGTGATCAAGATATACCGTCGTTAGGAGACCATACACATGATTAGCGAACTCAGAAAGGACTTTAATAAAACAATCTAGTATGATTCATTTAATATTTTATACATGTATCTAATGTCTCTGTATGTTAATTTGAAAATAATGTCGTTAGATTCCTAGTGATTGGATAAGTTGGATAATGAACCGTCCTATGATTCCTAGCCTAATAAAATCACTCAAGAAACTCTGTCATTGTTCCCTTAAGTTCCCACCAAAATCTTTGCCATGGTTCCCACTTTAACACCAATCTAAGGAAGAACCACCCTGATACAACTCTATCAGGACCCAAACAACTTGGACCCACTTTCAGTAGGATAGGGGTTGATGAAAAGTACTGAGAAGAAATAAATTGAAATTGGAGGAATTACCCATATGTACCATAATATAGACACACATCCATACCCTTGGAAAAGTGAACTGGAATAAATATATTCAACAATATATAGAGTATAACCATGCATGAACACCCAACTAGGGAATACATCATATTACTAAAAAAATATACCACAATGTATAGGAAAAAATTAATACCCAACTTGAAATGAATTCCAAATCTAACAATAACTAGAAAAAGGAAAGATAATGAGATCATAAAAACTAATATCCACATCTGACCACCAAATGTGGTTAATGCACCAAGGTATCACTAACATCTACCATTCTCACCTCCAATAGGTAATTCAACTCTATAAGACATCACAAATGTGGGAAAATTCCATGTAGGGGTCAGTATATACATACCCTCTCGGACACCCCAAAATTACCAAAGATAGAAATATAATGATAAAACAATATTCAATAAAAAACACATATATTTTCATAAATAATCCCAGATCACAAAGAAAGTAGATATCCATATCTATTTACCATCTATATACAATGTTTTTCCCTACATCTTCAATGTTCGATCTCTGATTACCAACAATTCATACACCCTTGTTAGAATTATTGTGGAGGGACCCATACCTCTCCATGAAATTCCACAGTCAAAGGATCTTGAAGTCTCATAGAGGAAATTCTCACATATAGATTTGAAAATACGTGGAGCACATGTCCATATATAGAGGAAACACAACCTATAGTATTGTGCTGTAGTACTGAATCTACTTATTTAAAGAGTATTGGGTACCTTCACCCTACTGCACTAGGTGAGTACTAAACCTAGAATCTCTCTAATGATTCTTCCCAATCATTTCCATCACTCAAGCATCACTTAAAGAAGAATTTTTCTTGTAACCACTCACATTGTATCTTGTATGCAACAACAATGGATACCAACACATTATATGTGAAAAAAAGTAGGAGAGTTTACTCATGGTGTAAAATCACAGTCCAAAAGATGGAGATATTGAAGGTAGACGCTCCTGGGAGAAGTACACAACATGTATGTGGGGTCACACCATGTGTGAACTTTTATCGTCACCATGGAATATTCTCCCCTGTACATGGATTGAGAATCCATGTCGTACTACATGGAATTTACAGGTGGTACAAAAAATTTCTTAGCCACCAGGCACCTAACTATGTCCTCCGGGCTCGTGCCCGTGAACACTGATCTTTCCCATGTTCCCTATTATGTCCAAGTAAATGGTTCTTCCCATGACTTCTATTCATGTCCATGTGTCAGAATATGTATGCGGTAATATAATCCTCGAGTACATGTTGAGAAACCAATACTATTTCAATCAATATGTATGGTCTAAACATTTTGTGTGATATTTATGTTCAACCAAAACCCTATCATCTATAGCCAGAGGACTACGTGGAACATGTCCTTTAGTACTACATATCATGTATTATGGTTTCGAAAAATAAGTAATGCATGATCTTCACATGGTTAATATATCTTGCATATATTCCATAGATCATGGAATTTCACCGCCCAGAATCACAGGAAAATGTCGCAAGCTATTGATTATTTGCCACCGATGGCTAGATATCGGAATATGATCACCCATATGGGAGTCCATCACATGTATGCCACTATTGGGGTCTAAAAAACCAATTTCCATAACCTGAAACCCATCATGCCCTCACATTTTATATCTAGATCATCAATACTTGCATTTTTATCACAAAAAACTTAAAATCAAAGTATTAAATTTAACTCAAAACCACAATGGAAATGTTGAACTGCAACCCTCTGGGACAACGTGGAGAATGCAATGAATAATGTGGGAAAACCACATGATCAAATGTGATTATAAATTATGGATGACGAGATCCTAAAAATGACCTCAAAGATCATGATCTAGGGTGATTTCAAGTAATAACAAATACAAACTGTTTCAAAAAAAATTCATTCTTTATCATATGAAGAATGAAAATCAAAGATCAAGAAAACAAAGAAGAAAAATCCATGATTATCAAATTGAAATGGTGGAAACCATAAATAATGATCCATATGTTGAATACATTTGGATAATTATTTATTAGGTCATTTTCTAGTGATGAGGAGGGTCCACTTCCTTTTTTCCCCAACATGATTCACCTTGATCGAATTGTTGATCCACACCCTCAAGTTTGAAAACACAAAAAAAAGAACACTACCCCTCTCAAATCATGGCACATTCATACAAAAAACCATAATAATTTTTCAAATTAGTATACTTATAGAGATATTTTTTAGGATAATTTAATAAAAATAAATAAATAAATTATTTATCAAAAAACTGTTGTAAATGATCACCTCTCACTAATCATTCAACATAAACCAGAATTATGTCACTAATATCGTAATCCCCACATTATGTAATCAAAATTCAAATCAGATTCCCATATGAGGTCCCAAACATTGAGAATTACATTTAAACCATAACTATGTAAGAAAATGAATTGTATTTTTTTTAATATTTTTATATTTTAATTTTTGGGTCCCTAAACACCCCAAAACTACATCAAACCAGAGGAAAAATCAAGACATATAGATATAAGTATTCCCAAGACGGATTAAAAAAAACTTGATTCATTAAAACTATTTACTGAAAAATTAAATTTGAAAACATATAGACATATAAAATATAATACATAAGTAAATGTTTCTTAATAATTTTATTAATAAATAAAATATGATTATTCAAGACATTAGGTGAGTGTGAAGAATGAGTCTAGACCTAAGGTAAGGGTTTTTTACTATTTTATATTCTTTCAGACATGTTTAATAATGGGAACCATCATTTCATTTATATATTTTCTTTATTTCATTCATTTATTAAATGAAAATAAATTTCTCTAATTTCATTATATTTTAATATCCATTTCGGGGTAACAATATTATGTCATTTTGTTTTTTATATTACCTATAATATCAGGGTGTCTGCATCTCAATTTTTCTATATTGATATATGATGTGTGTTCACGTATTTTTTTACATTTTTGTTTTTATATATTAGACTTTGATTTATTTTATCAAATTTTTCCTACAATCTATGATATTTAAAAATCTATAAAATTTTAACCATTCATAGGTTTTCAATTCAATATACAATGATGGTGTATGGTATTTTTTTACTACAATTATAATTCATTATAATATGATTTTTCTTTTTAAGAAAATTTCTTAAATTTTATATACATTTTAATCTTTTTTTTTGTATTATATATTATTTTAACTTTCTGATATGGATTATTATTACCCCATAGAAACCATTTATAAATTTCCCTTACTTCTTGAATTATGATATACATATGAGATTTGGTTTTCCCCAATTTACCTTATTTGGGTTAAAATTCTAATCCCTTAACATTAATATTCTATGTTTGATAATGTATTTTTTTCACATTTGATAATATATTTCATTCTTTTTTAAAGTAAAAATTATCCTTTTCATTAAATTATTATTTATCAATGAATTAACTTTTCCTATAAGTGTATAATTTTAATGAAAAAATATAGTCATGTTAAAATAGATTTTTCCATATATTTCCATGTTTATTATTAGAAAAAAGGTTTTCCTATCTTACATTGAGATATAAATTTGTATTTACTCACGTGTCTTTAAAAATTTACATGGACAATTTTCAAATTAATTTTTAGTAAATATTTTTATGATGGGTGTTTTCATGAATATTATTTCAAAATATTTAAAAGGTTTTCCATCTTATGTGAATCTAATGTTTTTATATCTATTCAACAAATATTTTTAATAACCATTATGTAATCTCAATGATCTATTATTGGAAATTATATTTAATTAAATTTTTCCATAGTTTTTACTATACCCTTTTGAAAATGACATGTAGATGTATCTTAAAACTTTATATTTTAGAACTACAGTAAAATGGATTTCTAAAAATAAATTCTCTTTTCTCACCCCATTGGTTAATTAATTTTTAATAATATTCCTTTCATTTCTTAGTATAGTTTTCTAAATTATTTAACTACTAAAGGATTTGACATGAACTAGAATTTTTTTTGGATTTTTTAAGGTAGAAATTTTATTTTTAAATGAATTATTGATTTAAAATTTAATTTTAACCACATGTATTTGAATAATTGATTCAAAACCATTTATATGTGTTGTAAAAGAATGCTTTTGAAAAATTGGTTCTATTATATTTTTTTCATACAGATATTTTTTTGGGGAAATTTTCTTTTAATATTTGTGTATTTAGTTTTAAATAAAAATTTTAGAAATTTTCCATAAATTAAATAAAATAATCACTGAAAATTATGAACCAAAAACAAATTTTAAGAAAACAAATCTATTAAAGACTAATACGATGTTTTAAAAAAATTGGGTGCTTCTTCCATAATAATTTATTAATTTTTTATATATATAGTTGTTAAATATTTTTGATAATGTGGTTATCACTATTAATACCTTCTAATTTAACAGCTAGGTCATAATAGTAACATTTAAATAGTAGTATTTTTATTAGATATCCTTATCTGCCTATTGCTTTATGTTTCTAATTAACAAGGAACTAGAGTATACTCATCAATTAAAAATGTGGTGTGTTAATGGATTATTGCCTCTGGTTTTTAGACTCTTATTCTTTGGTATATGTTTTTTCATACAAGTTTATATGTCCTTATATCATGACTTATAGACTGCTCTCATTTCTCAATTTTCTTTTACATTTTCTATTTCTCTCCTTCTCAACCAGTCTCATATTATTATGATCCAACCCTCAATGATATGTTGACGAGTTCTGTATTTATAAGAATTTCATTCCACCCATTTCCCATGTTTCCATTCCATGGGACATGAAGATGATTGTAACATATGAAAATTATAAAAGGGAGTGTAGTGTGGTTTGATTGTCGATAAATTATCACCTTGATCATGAAATAATATTGTTATGTAGCTGATCATCGAATAAAATAAAAATTACTATCATTGAATTATGTGATTATTCTTGAGATGTAATGATTATATTATCGAAAAATATATTTTTCCTTCTTAGAAATTCTCACCTCATATCAAAGATAGTGGTTAAAGGTAGTATTTTAATCATTAGACAATAGTGTGCGGGTCTAGAGTGGCTGATTATAAAAATGTATTTAATGAATGTATATGGTATTAATGTGTAATATATGAAATTAATATGAATCAATAAGTATAAAATAATGATTAATCATCATTATAAAAAACATTGATATCAGTGAAATTTCTGAAAATAAGATCGCCACTTAATTCAATTTCCATAATAAAAAAAAGTAATGAAATCATAAAATTAATCATTATCATAGAGAATATATTTATATACCATAATTAGTAAATAATGAGAATTTTTTCCAAGTACGAGGTTTGGAATAACAATTTTGAGACATATATATAATAACAAAGTTTATTAACATATGGTGATAAAAATAATCAATATCTTGCTAATTAATGTATTAAGGAAGAATATAATTAAGTTGTATAAAAGGAAATACATATGAATTGGTTGTTTAAAGAAGTTATTATGAAATTAATTTGTAATATACAAGTGGTTAAACTTCTTTTATGTAAGTTAGGAGTAAATTTAATAGTTTCTCATCAAATATTTATTTCATTAAGACATAATCTATATTCTACTCTTTTTTATATTGTGTGTTTTATAAACATATAAACATATATTTTTATCATACATTGAAGATATTTAAGGTATTTAGAAATAAATATCAAGTTCTATTTTGATGTTTAATAAAATTTAAAAAATTCCAATATTTTAAGGGTTTATGTTACAATCTCACTTTTTGTTAGGATCATTTATGAATCACTTTTAATTGTGGGAATTTTATTGTTATTTTTTTCTTAAAACCCATAAATTTTATTCTAATATTATTAATATTGGATTCTTCCTTTATTAATTATAGTTACCAATATTTTGTCATAATAAACACCAAAATAATATCATTAATGAATATTTGATCATATCTATTGATTTATATTGGTTGTATATATTTTCTATATTCATGTTCATAAAAAAGGGTTTAAAGGATTATTTATTTACACATATGTTCCACATGTAGGTAATTTCTACATCATATCAATTTCATAATGAATTTTTAAAAGGAATCATTTAAACCATTTTTTTGTTATGAGTAACATTTAAATTTTTACAAAAAGTGTTAATAGAAAGTTTTATAAATATACATGATGAATGAATTATCCTCCTATAGAATCCATTATTTGTGATTTATCTATGTAATTTCCCCAACCTCGGTGCCACTAAACGGTTCCACAAGTCCGGTCATCATATGTCCATAAGTGCACCTCCCCGTATGCCAGAGGTTGCCAACTTGGATCAAGGGTCTAAATGATCACATGGGGAGGCTATACCCTCTTGACCAGAGCAAGGCACACCGTATAATAAATTAAATATAAGAAAAATATGTATTAAATAGAATCCATCATAATCAATCATTTCCCAAACATCATACGAGCCACAACAAAACTAGTAAATTTTCCATGTCAAGCTAACATTAAAAAAATGAATAGAAACCCAAAATAAAGACAGACCTAGGAACTCCGAAATGGGACATGACTACTAGACCAAATCCTTATCCATGGATGTCCCAAGCCCGTCTCAATTCTCTAGCACAATGCAATTTTCCTTATCCTAACCTGCAACCATTAAATAAGCTTGGGTACTAAACAACGGTCTCTGTAGGGTGTGACTACAACTTAGTAGGCCACCACCAATGAGGTCTATTAAATATCCCATATAAATATATAGTCCATATCAGTAATAAATAGATAACATGATAAAAATAAGACAACCCAGTTTCTACTAGCTAATAATATATACTTTAGATGATTTCATAATTTTTTTTCATGGGTTAGGCATTTACATCATTCTCAAAACTACCCAAGCTAATCAATTTCAAAGCATAAGAAGTATAAAAAGATCCCTATCTCACTTGGGAAAACCATTTCGAAATCATCTACATCACACTTACCTTGTTGAATCATTCTAGGTAGTTTCATCTAATGAAACCATTAGGTCCTAAAGCATTAGCTAAACACCCTAACCCGTGCATTCTAGTGGTGGGTTAGAGTGTCAGTCCAATCTAAACTATGGGAGGAGCCTCAATAATTTATCCCACACCCCCAAGAAACATGAACATTCTTAATCATCCATTTACCACATATATGACATCAAAATACATACGCTATAAATACAAAAAACACTCATTTTTCAATAATCACTCAATATGGGAATCATCATTAAGCATTAACCAATTTTCACACTTACCATTTATATTGCATAGTCTATTTAATCCATTTTCATTCCTCATGCCTTAACCCATTAAACCTAATCAACAATTCCCATACATAAACTCATTTAATGTTGTCAACAATTCATATTCCTTAATCTAATTTTGCACTTCCATTAATACCCATAATCCATAGGATACATTTATATTAATCCATTTTAGATCCTTTCCACATCAACCCAAATAATCCCTTATTCTATTATAAACAATTAGACACAACTTCCAATAAAATAGATTTAAAATCCAAACTAGAATGCCAACACATTTATCATGGGTTTTAATTTATTATAAATAAATCCCATGCTTAACTGTACTATTTTCCTTGTTCATGAGTATTAGCATATTTGGTGGATGGCCCTATCTCGGTCAAATAAACCTCAACAAATCGCCCTAGATAATGAAGGGTCTAATTCATAATTTACCCAAATATTTTACCAAATATCATTAAAGTAAACAAATTTACCATAGTAGGGAAGAAAAATCACAACCACACATATACAAATATACAATAAAACTTTGGGATGTGACTTTTAGACTTCTTACCTCGAATACACACTTAATATTAGACATCGATATAGATTCAAGAACCCATTGAAGCCCCAACATAAGATCCATTGAAAAATAGGGTTTTAAGGCTTCAAAAGAAGAAAAATGAAACTACAAGACTTAATCTAGAAAATAGAAGAAAGTGGAGTGCTAGACTTTCCTAGAGCATCAATCCATAACCACAGACGATCCAAAAATCCTATAATCAATGGAAAACCACACTTAGAAATATTTGGGAGCTTTAGTTCATTACTAGGGTTGGAGGAAGTAGAATGATGGAGGAAATCAAGAAAAAAAATCAAATACCAAGGGGGAGGTTATGTAATTTATCACATTTTAATGGGGTGAAAGGTTTTCCAAATGGCACACAAATCACACACTAGATTCTATCTGAGAGGGGTTAAGATGCACGATTAACTAGGGTGGCTCTCACGGTTTGACAACCCATGTTCTAGCTATGAAAAATTCCTATATCCAAGTCAAAACGGTTTTCCTCTCCCCTTGCATGATTTTATTAACCTTGCACTTCTCCTCTTGGATAGCGCAATTTTGGTTCATGATTATCTCTAATTATGCACCAATAATGAAACATGCATTGGATAGCCAAATTTGTATTTATTTCATGTCCCAAACCACCAGAACACCCCTAAACCCCCTCATATATCTTGTAAACATTTCATTTACCAAAATGAAGGTATTTTAGAAAAATTAAACTTAGGATCTTAAAACCTCCTCACCTTATAATTTATTATCATCGAGCTTCACATCCAACATCACTGAGCTTCCAAAGAAAAGAGTTCATGCCATTGGGCCCATATATCTTACTCTCTCTCCCATGTTTCTTCTTGAACATTCCCTTTCTACCAGAAAACTCAAACTAAAGGCGTAGTCTTTCCCCATAAGACTTCCTCACTATGAGTTACAATATGAATTGGATGCTTCTCAAAAGGCGCATCAACCTCATGCTCATCCTCCACACCGTTAATAATATGATATGGGTTAGGGTGATATTGAAAAAACCATGAAACATGAAAAAAAATATGAATACGACAATACTGTTATAGAAGATCCAATCACTCTGACATCAGCCTAATCAAATCCACAATATCAAATGACCCTATATACTTGGGTGACAACTTACCATGTTTTTGAATCCGAAAGTGACCCAAAATTGCTAACACGTTAAGAAACACTTGATCCCCACCACAAAGTCAATAGGTCGATGATGCTGATTTTCATATGATTTTAACCTACATTGGGCTATTTTCATACATTTTGGAATCAACTGGACTTGTTCTGATGTCTCCTATATAAGAATCGATCCTAAAAACTCTAATTCCCATGATTCTAAAATACACAATAGATATCTACACAACCTATAATTGAGAACCTTATATGTTTCCATCAAAATTGTGGCCCCATAATTATTCTTGTAGAAAAACTCAACAAGTTCCAAATTATTTTCCCATGATCAATTGAAATATAGGAATTGATCCCTCAACATGTCCTCTAGCATCCAAATGGTATGCTCTGGCTACCCATCTATCTATGGATGGAAGGCTGTACTCAATAACTTGTGGATACCAAGTGCCTTATGTAAACCTTTCCCGAAGTGCAATGTAAAACATGGATCATGATTTGAAACTATTGTAAATAGAACCCTATTAAACCATAATATCTCCCGAATGTACAACTCACCCAACTTGTACACAGTTAAAGTCTCTTTAATCAGAACAAAATGAGACACCCTAGACAATAGATCAAAACCCGCCGAGGTTTCATCATTCTTTCAAGGAATACTTGGGAGACGTACAACAGAATCCATCATCATGTCATCCAATTTCTATTCAAGAATGGGTATTGTTTGCAACAACCCACCAAACCACGAATGTTCTGCCTTATCCTACTAATAGGTAAGGCACTATGACATAAAAATTTAAACCTCTTTCTTCATCACTAGACACAAATATTTCATATGATGACCACCACACATCTTGGTCAATCCATAATGCATTGCCCACTTTGATACATGGAACTCATTCCTGAACTCTTCCTATGAATATATTTACAACCTTAAATGTCCACAAACACAAAAAAACCCATAATTACCAATTTTCAAACTAGAAGCTAACTCCCCACCTTTAAGACTTTCCTTCAAAGTCAATAATTCTGAATCCTCATGTTCCTTCTCTTTGATTTGTCTTAGATGTGCGGTCCTAACTTCCAAAGGTGAAAGGTTCATCCGAATTTTTCCTTACTGCACCTTTAAGTGAATCTCACTGAACAATTCTATCATCTTCCACTTGAAACTAGATTCATGAATTATCTATTTCTATGTTTTCTGGGTCAATTCATTTGCAACATAGTTTTTGTTTCCCAGTGTATAAACTGGATCAAAGTTGAAGGTCTGAATGTACTCAAACCATATTCACTATAGAATATTAAAATCCCCCAAAGAGAATATATACTTAAGGATCTTATGAATTAGATACACCATAACACACTCATACAACAAATATTACTGCCAACATTTTGAATCACAAACCACCAAATCTAAATCAAGATCATGCATAAGGTAATTTCTCTCATGAGACCTCAACTATTGTGACCCATAGGCAACAACTCAATCATCATGTATCAATACTGATACAATCCAAACTCTAGAAACATAAAACAATATGACATATCCTTTTTTTGAATCGGGAAAGACTAGAATTAGTGAGGTATTCAACAACTTCTTTAACTCTTAGAAGACATTCTCACATGGCTCAGTCCACTCAAACCAGATGACTTTCTTAGTCAATACTGAAAGTGGTGCTTCCAAATGGGATAAATATTTAATGAACCATTTGTAATAACTGTCAAACTAGAAAATTTTTTATATTAGTAACATTATTTATCTGATCCTAATTCACAACTACCTACACTTTCTCTAGATCAACTAACACACCTTCCTCTATGAGAATGTGAGCTAACAAATGCATGTTATCAATCCAGAAATGAAATTTAGATAGCTTGGTGTATATCCAATGCTCTCTTATTTTACATAGGAGGATTTGAAGATGTTTATAATGATCATAATGGGTTTTATAGTTCACCAGCATGCCATAAACATAAATTAATATGAATTAATCTAAGTATGGTTGGAAGATTCAGTTCATTAAGTCCATGAACACTAGCGACACATTGATCAAATTGAATAGAATCCCAAAAAACTCATATAACCCATACTTTCTATTGAAGGTAGTTCAAAAGACAACATAAGGACTCACCCTTCACCGGTGTTACACTGATCTCCAATCAATATTATAGAACACTGATTCACCTCTAAACTAGACAAAAAGATCATCAATTCAGTGATGATTTTTTCTATTCTAGTCTTTCATCTAATTCATATTACTATAATAGAAAATAAACACAATGATCTTTTATAATTATTGGGGAATAGAATTTGAGATCCCCTTGGAGACATACTTGAAAAAATAAACCCTTTGTTCTCTAATTCTTCCAACTAAGTTTTAATAACCTCAAGTTCTAACAAGATATTCTATATGGAAGAAATAAAACTCGTTCTTATCCTGGTAGAAACTCTATCATGAAATCCACATATCTCTAAGGTGAAAGTCATGACAAGTCCCCAGGGAACACATCCTGGAACCGATCCACCATAAGAGAAAAGGAATGTTGCTCTATTCCCCCATCATTAATCATAAGACAATCCACTTGGGCTGTGAGTTCAACCAACCGCTGAAAAACAATCCCTGCATATGTTTCCAGAACATCCAATTCACCATAGTGGATATAAGGGTCTCTCTGAAGAGATGTGAATGTTACTATATGATGGTAAAAGGCACTATGGGCTTGTTATAATACTAACCAGTCCATTCCCAATAGAAAATAAAAACCCTACATCTCATGCATGAACAAAATGTCATATAGAAAAGTACCCACTAACCTCAAGGGAACACCCCTCGAACTGGATAATATTTTTTTTCACACCCCTAATATTGTCTCAATTGACATAACCCCAATATTTCTCTCTACTAATAATCCCATCACAGCCAAAAATTGAGAATAATTAAAACAATACGATGCACTTGTATCTAATTGAGAAATAGAAAGTGTTGAACCTATAAGTATCATACCAAAAACACTTGACGGTCTAGCCTCACCACCTACAGGTGGAGGCATAAATACTTAAATCTAAGCTATCCCTTTTCCCTAGGCATTGGTCCGAGTTCATGTCTCTACACTAATATAATGATATCGACACTCTCTCCCTAGAGAACCATTTCCACCACCTCTATAGATATAAGCAGTCGAGCTCTAGCTACCCACATAATATGTGGTAATCGATCCCCTAGTTATACTCAACTTATTCTTCTACCTTCCATCCTTGACTAGCTATCATGGGTTTTTACATAACCAATGCACATGCCCCATTCTGCTACGTGATGGAAACTCAACCGGTGTCTGGGGACATTGACCCCAAATATGCCCTGTACTTCCACACCTATAGCAGTACAATCAGTCAGAACCATGAGAGATTGGTTCTTTTCTCTAATTAATCTACCCACCACCACCCCAGTAGATACATTCAAAGTGTCACTTCCTAACATCAAAATATACGACACTAGATATCATAACTGGAACTGAAAACCCACTACCTGAAGCCTCCTTGAGGTTCCCCACTAAAATAAGGGCTTGATCCATGACTTCAACAACTCCATTTAAACAGAAGATATTTACCTACAACTCGATCTAGGTTCTGAACCCATTAGGAAAACATATTTTCATGGCAACCTCATAACTGACCAATACTGGAACGAAGCATTTCAAGTCTATGAAGTGGACAACATATTCCATCACTGACATAAATCCCTGGGTAAAACTCATAAATTACACAAACTTCCCCAATCAAAAAGTCTCTAAATATAAATGTTTAAGAAAAATTTCTTGGAAATACTTCCATTTCAAACCATTGTAATGTTGAGTATAGACCCAAACATTTCACCAATGCTTTTCCAGACCCCGCAGCATTTTTAAATTCCATATTGACTCTGTTCTTAGGAGGATTCTCTATGTGATCAAGCTTCTTATGAATCGAATATATCCAAAATTAAGCAGCATCAGGTCCACCCTCTCTCGAAAAAGTTAGAGGGTGTTATAGATGAAACTCCCTAGTTAGATCAAACATACTTGGAAGAACCCTCCAAGGGTCCCTTTCCATAATCTGTACAAAATGATTACATTTATCACGAAAATTATCTTCTCCCTAGTCACCCTAGATCATCAGGTTACCATACTCTAATTCTAGAGGACCATAAGCAATGACATATTAATATCTCCCAACCAACACATGATGTTGTGGTCAAATCCTACTAAAATTCCAAACTCATACCTCAGAATTCACACACAAAGCATTCATAATTTTCAGAAAGTATGGCTCTCCACTATCCATAAACAATCATTATTCAAATGATATTCCATTAAATTCCTTCATGTTTATATCACTACCTCTACTATCCCAACTAAAATCCATGAACTACATGTGTTAGACCAATTTAAATACTCAAAAGTCTTACTCTAGAAAAAAAATTTAAACCATTTCCACTTTTACAACACAAATGTTTTCCTCTTAAGAACATTTTCCCATTTTACAACTTATTATAGCCATAATTCTAACTCATTTACACCCTTACATTAAGCTGTATAATTTTTCCAATATTTAACATTATTTCTATTTAGCCATTTTAATTATATTTATTAAACCCCATTTCCATCATATTTTTCAAGGAATTAAAATACATTCCGCCCTTTATGTCTGACAGAGGCATCCCATATGTGCCTATCATGATGCACAAAACCTATATCACTAGGTTCCTAAAATGATGCATGAATTCAAAACATCATGCCATTCTATCCATGAGAAAAATATCATAAAATATTCAAATCACATAACAAGTGCTTCACCCAATGGTGAAATATCATTAATCCATAACAACACATAACAAGAACAAAAATTCACAGCCCAGGAACCTAGTTTCCCCCCTCATACATTGGATAGCTACTCCCATGAATGATCTCATTGAACAGACCTTGGAACTTCATAATCTCTTGTCAAACATTCTCAAATAGAAAGCCTCAGAAAATATCTCTCCAATATTAATTTTTAACAACCCTAACCCGAGATCCACCAAATGGTGCCCCAATTTGGGTCTCCACATGAACTCAAGTGTGCCTCCCTGTATGCTAGAGGTTGTCGACTAACAGTGAGGGTCTAATAGATCACATGGAGAGACTATACCATTTTTTCCAGAGTAATGCACACCAAATAATAAATAAAATAGAGGAAAAATAAGAAATAACAAGAACACAACAAAACTAATCATTTCCCAAACTGTGTACAAGCCACAATGAAACATGTAAATATGCCATGCCATAATAATAGTTCCAAAGTGAATAAAAATCCAAAAAAAAGACAACCAACTGAACTCCCAAATGGGTCCTAACTCCATGTTGGGATCTTCATCCATGCATGTCCTAAGCTCAACTCAATTCACTAGCATATGACCCTTTCCCTTTTCCTGACCTACAACCATTAAATCTACTCAGGTACCCAATGATGGATTGAGTAGGGTGTGAGTAAAACTCAGTAGGGCACCACCAACTTGTCTAAAAAATATGCAATATAAACAGATAGTGCATGGAATTAATAAATAGATAACATGATAACGAAAATACAACTTGGTTTCCAATAGCTACCAACATTTACTTTAGATGGTTTCATCATTTCTTTAGTGGGTTAGGAATTTACATCAGCTACAATTTACATCATTTACGCAATATCCCTATCCAATCAGTTACCAAGCATAATGAGTAATACAAGTTCCCTATCTCACTAGGGAAAACCATTTCAAAATCATTTACATCATAGTTACCTTGGAGAATATGTCAATGTTATTTCATCTAATGCAACCATTAGGGCCTAGTTCATTAGTCCAACACCCTAACCCGTTCATTATATGGGTGGGTTAGAGTGTCAGTCCAACCCGACCCATGGGAGGAGCCTCAGTCATCAATCCCACAAAACTAATCCTTGTGCACATGATTATTCATCCATTTACCACATATACCATATCAAAAACCATACAATCAATACACCCAACATTTATATTTTAATAATCATTCAACATGGGAATGATCATTAAGCATCAAACCATTTGAAAACTAACTGTTTACATTGCATAGTTTATTTAACCCATTTTCATTCCTCATGACATAACCTATTAAGAATAATAAAAAATTCACATACATTAACTAATTTAACATAATCAATAATTTATATGCCTTAATAATCTTATTCAATTCTATTATGACCCATAATGCATAAGATACATTTACCATAATAATTTTAACCTCTTTACACATCATTCTAAATAATAACTTATGCCATTTTAATCCACTATACACAGTATCCAATAACACTACTTTATAATCCAAACTAGCATGTAAATACATATATCATGGGATCGACTTTATTACAAACTAATTACATGATTGACTTTGACATTTTACAAGTTCAATAACATTGTCGCATGCCATGGATGGACCTAGTATAATAAAAATCAACCTCTACACTTCCCAGGGGGATTACGAGGGGTCCAATTAATCATTTTCCAACCATTTAACCAAATCATACACAAGGAAACAAATTCCATGCAAGAGGGAGGATAAATAAAAATTGCACATGCACAAATCAACAATAAAACTATGATATATAACTTATAAACCACATACCTCGAATACAAAGACAAAAACATTCTTAATATTATCCTTAGATATATATTTAAGCACCCCTTAAAACCCCAACCAATGGTAAGCTGGAAAAAAATGTTTCAAGGCTTTAGAAGAAGAAGAATGAAACTATATGCTCAAATCTGGAAAAGAGAAGCAAGAGGAGTGTTAGACTTACCCCTAGAATCGATCTACCTCTATTTTCACTCCAAAAAGACTAGAATCGAATGAGAATCACCTTTTTGAAGATTTGGGAGCTTGATTTTTTCACTAGGGCTGGTAAAGGAAGTATGTGGGAGAAAATTTGGTAAGAAAATAAAGATAACAAGGATGAAGTTTTTAAATTTCTCACTTTTTATTTGGGCGAACGGTTTGGCTACACAATTTTCCAAACCATGTGCAAACCATGCGCCAACCACTTTACAAGAGCGTTTAGGTTGCAAAGTTACTTGGGGAGACCCACATGGTTTGAAAAACCATGCACTAGTTGTGAAGAAGTCCCCTATACAAGTCTTCATGGTTTGGATATCCCCCTTGCGTGATTTTCAAAACTATTCACCCCTCCTCCTAGCTTGCCCAGTTTGAGTGCTCTGTTATCTCTAACTGCATGCTAATCGTGAAACATGGACAAAATGGATAAATTCCTCTTTATTTTGTGTCTTGAACCCCTTAGACACCCCAAACCTCATCATATATCTTGTAAAAATTCCATTAACTAGAATTAAGAGATTTAAATGTAAATTTAAACAAGGAAATACCTCTATGAATCTCAAGATTCTACAATTTACCTTTACAGGTTTCCTTGGTTCTATAAAGAAAGCAATATTCCCAATTTTCATGGAATTTTTAGTTTTAAAAGTTAATAAAATGAAATGATTTTTCATCTTTTTCTAAAAGAAATATTTATAATTGTTTTATAATAGTATTTTTATATATTTCAACATTTTTTATGGATTTTTATTTTTCATTAGGGATAACATCTTATGATATCATCCACTTTATTTTTTTAAATTTCTTATGATGATGTTACCATAAATATCTTATGAAGAAACTCAATATATTCAATAGATTGAGGAAGCATTTATTAAATTATGGATAATTTTTATGATCATGTAAAACACATCAATATGTGTTCAATTTAACAATGATTTGTCCAAGAATAATACACCTTGCCATTTTATGGTGTAAATATTCATAGCACATAGGACAATAAATTTTTACCTGTAAGTATTTTTGACTATCTATAATCTCAAAGATGGTGTATAGGTTTATGTGAAAATATCTGTGCTCATCATGAATATATTTTCTTGTATGTGTGGGTAGAATTTATAAATATTAAAATGTTATATTATATGTGTAAAACCCCAATATTTCATAGTACGTTATCTCTTCAAATTATTCAATAACTTGCGTTACACGCAACACCAAGTTCAAGCGCACCAAGACTTACAAAACTAGTCGTTCAAAAAGAATTTATAAATAGTATTAACTTAATTTTGAATTTTTTATACTCCATATAATTTTATAATTCATATTATGTGTTTCTTAGACATAATATAAGAACAAATTCCTTTTTTAGATAAAAGAAGTATTTTTCAAAAAATGTAGTGTTTCAGCCTTTTAATGGAGAAACCTTTTTAAAAACAATATTTGACACTTTTGTGTATTAAATTTAGTGAAATTAAATTCTTCTTTATAAGAGAGGCATACAAAGTAAGTTTGGATAGATTTTTGAACTTTTTTGATAACTTTCATATTTTGATGAATAGTGAAAAATACTAAATGTTAATTAAAACCAACTTTTTTAATCGAAATAATTTATAGTGTTAAATTATAAATTTTAGTGGTTTTAAAGTATAATTAGAATATATTTTTATCATTTAATATAATTTAGGTAATTTTATGTAATTTACCATTTAAATTGGACATAAACAGGCGTCAATCTTTTGATAGTCATTATTTCTTAAAAATACGCTTTATGTTTTAACAACGAGAATTAATTTTATATTAATTTATTCCACTTATATGTTTTGAATTTGGAAAAATGGATTCCATATTTGGAATCAAGAAGTCCAAATTTTGTAAATATGTAACATTTATATTTAGATATTATGAATATTTACTTTAGTAAATATTTTATTTACCATGCTTAAAGGGTAAATCTGATTAATTTGGGTAAAAAAATAATATTATAGTAAAAATAAATTATAATTGCATGTGTCCTATTACTAATGGCTGATACATTTCCAACCATGGTCATACATGGGTCATTATTTGGACCCCATGTAGCCACTTTAGAGTGACAATGACACTTTATATTAATTAATTTAAAGTAAAGAAAAAAATAACATAAACATATATCTTTTAGTAAAACAATTTTTACATGGAGTTATATGAGTTATATTTTCGACTATAAATAATAATTATAAATATAAAAAGATTTAATACATAATGATATTTTATTTATGATTTTTATACATTAAATAATTATATTTATTTATGATACAATGATGATGCAATAATTAACTTATTAATGAATGAATCAAATAAATGGTATTGTAAATATTAAAATAAATATAATTTTAAAATTTTGATTCCATAAAATAATTTTATAGATGAATATGAAATGTTATTATTGATTCAATGTATTTTTTTTTGAAGTAATCAAGTTTTTATGATTTTCTCAAAAACAAAATACTAAATAGTTTCAATATAGACATAATTGAGTTTTCAAAAATCATACTACATTATTAATTGATATAATATTCCTAAAAATCTATGGTTTGTCCAAAAGACTTATATAAGGTTAAATATATTAATAATGAACCACATGGGGTTATCTTTCCGGGTTATAGAATTTTTATTAACCATATAATATAAAAATTCAAATTGACATGGTAAATGTCAAAATATTTAACTTAGAGTTAAATCTAAAAGATAAGGTTACTATGGTGACCTGAACCTGTCCAAAATATATTGGTTGAGAGGTTTGCGACCCATACCCATCTTAGACTCTAAATAAATCATTTTTGAGCCATTGAAAACCGAAAATTATTTTATTATAAAACAATAATTCAGGCTTTTCCTAAAGTGACCCTCACCACTCTTATAAAAGGGTACTTTCCATTCTCTTAATTTCAAACCTCCATATCTATTTGGCTCGACCAAACCCTGACAAAATATCCTACCAAATTTTCTCCCTCCATCATAGAGCCCTTATTTTGGACATAAATCCAACCTAAGGATCCCTTTTGATCAAATCAAAAGGAAAAACCCAAAGAAGTGGTAAATATTTCATCAACTCTTTCAAGTTCTTCTCTTCTTCCACTTATTCTTTCATTGTTGGTTCCATTATAAAATAATACCTCTAGTATATTATATATACTGTGATGTTATTATATAAATGTTACAACTATATTCATTATTCTATCCATCATATGAATTCCATAGTCACCATACGTGCGTACGTACGGATTACCATCTCCACGTCGTGGTGTAGTTTGTTATTCAAACACTTCATTATTTGGATGGGTATAATAATGAGTATAATAGATGTAAATAATAAATATAAGAAGTTAATGGTTCAGTATATATGATATAGAATCCAATTAAATATGATTCCACCATCAATATAATTATATTGTCACTCGTGCATACGTACGGATTACAATCTCCATGGACTCAATGAGATTAATTCCCCATCATAATCAATCAAGAATAATTTTCATTTTATGATTAAAAATAATTTTTAAGAACATAATATAATTCTTCATATGAATAAAATACATCCAATCCATAACAAACATGGCTTACGTAATGGATCATATAAAGGAAAATAGATCAGTTAATACCCAAAACGACGATACTACTAAAATATTATTAACAATGCAATATTAGAGGATCATATATGATATCATATTTATGTATATAGTTATTGTATAATTTAATAAAAATGTTTTTACTATTATACAAGAGGTCAACATACCATCGACTATGGAAAAGTATAATGTAAGGATAAATTCCACAATATCTTTATTATCTGAGGTTGTTTTTACGTAAGTGTCAATTTGGAAATATTTATTTTCCATATCCATGTTTCATAAGAGAGTTTTTAAAGGGATTATTTTTAAGGGGATATTTTCCTAAAATATCATTCTAAATGTTTTAATGATTTATTCTTATAAACCTTTCTCATCTATGTCAATGTTTTCAAAATGGTTTATGGGATTTATTTATAGGGACATGGAAGTTTTAAAATGTTAATTCCCTCCAAAAGTTTTAAAGTGTATAATACACTTTGATTAAAAACTATCTTTTAAATGATTTCATTTATAAATTATGTGACATTAAAATGATTTCATGAAAAAAGGGATATTTTTCTCCAATATTTTTACTGATCATTTTAAACTATGTCAACATATTTTACAGGATTCTTGATCGAGGTTGATTTATTGTGATACAAATCTTCCATATGGTATTGAATGTTTTGTGATATATTTGACTATGGGTGTGTTATACCATTCATGGTTTATGGATAAAGTATTGAAATTTTGTATGCTATTTTTAATATGAATGTTTATGTTATGTTTAAACCTTTTCATATGAGGAATGAATTGGACTTAGTAAGTGACAGGTGGAGCCCGCTATAGCTCCTCGATGCATCAGTAGGTCTCATGAGACAAAATAGTGTCTTGGCATAAGGCCTTGAAAAAATATTAATCGTAGTCTTAGCACAAGGCCTTGACTATGTGGTTATGAAGTCTGGAATTATGCATTCTATCATTATGAAAGTGGCTATTAATATTTCATGTGATTATTCTACTAGTATAATATCCATGTGAATAAGTACATGTCATTATTTGATTTTATATTTTCCATATTATGCTGATGTTTATGTTTAAAAGGCTTTTGTTTTAGTCTTATACATTGCCTTAAATTTTCATGATTATTTATGAAAGTTTCTGCTATATTGTTATCCTTACTGAGAATCTGAGGTCTCCCATTTTTATGTTATATTTTACTATGATTTAGAAGAAGTGTATTATGATTGATATTCAGGGTTGAGCTAAAAGGTAATAATGGTGTTATCAAAGAAATCTCTATGTTGTACTTTATGTTTGAAATTATAATGTGAAGTTGTTGTATGTAATCTATTTCCAAGACTGCTAAACTTATCAGTCTTTTGGGACATTATTTCCTTGTATCATGCCAATGTTATGTAATAATGCACTGAATCTGGGTAACTAGGGTTGGGGTGTTACAGTTGGTATGATATGAAGTTTAGAAATAACCCTGGAAACAAGATTTAGAAAAACTCTGATCAGAGAAAATTATCTTAAGATAGACTTTGAGGATTAGTATAGAAGAACTACTTAGAATTTTGATAATGTAGAGATTTTGTGTATTTCCCAAGAAATACATCCATATCTGGATACGAGTAGGTATAGGCGGCTCTAGCACATATATACCTAGGTGTGAAGACTCTGATAAGGAGTTTCGGGCTTGACCTGGGGTATCCTGGTACACGACAACGGGCCTTGCTGCACTCTTGGTTATGACACTCCCGGGGGATAGGCTTAGGATAATTCACATTTCCATTACAAGCCATTATGAAAAATTTAAGAATAAATAATTCCTCAAAGAAAACATTTTATGATTATAGATTATATGAATAATATTTTCAATTTATGTTACGTATTTTACCAGTCTCAAATTATGCATTGTGATTCATAAACAAACCTAGTGTATTCCATTATTTAGAAATGGTGCCTAGTAGAAGGAATTATAATTCCATTTATAAGCATGATCGAAAGATTAAGAAGGATAATATATTTCATGGTATTAAGAAAAGATTTATATGGGAAATAGTCCCCCACGTATTCTCATCATATGAAGAAATAGTATCATGTGTTAATAACATTAGTAAATAATTCTCTGAGTCCTATGGATTTGAAGGGAAGAAAGAGAATAAAAGGATGTAAGAGAGAAAGATGGATAAAGGGAATAGGGGAAAAGGGATTTTCCCATATGTGATAACTGTGGAAATAATCACCTTGGTAAACGCTTGAAGGTAATTAGAGTTTGTTGTAAGTGTCGAGAAAAATGACACCAAGTACGTGATTTCTAGGGTAAGAAAAAGGTTTGAATTGTTAGTGCCTCATCTGCAAGGATTTGGGACGCTACGCGAATCAATGTCCAAATCATCAGAGTATAACCCCAAATGCTGCTATTGGATAATAATCAAGTTATGATACTACCGAAGATGAAGAGGAATGATTAGATTTCTTATGTTGTTATTTAAGTATTGTGTCATTTGATTATTTTATTAATGATGTATATGTTATAATAATTATAGAGTATATAAGAATTGTACTGTAGTACTATTTCATTAAGGATTTAAGATTTTATGTTACCAAGTTAAGTGACACAGTTTCAGGTTAAAATTTTTGGAAAATATATGGTTGAAAGAAAGTTATACCATAATATGGTCTTTATACTGAGGTAGTGATTTTGTAATTATAGATGGTTGATTTGGATACAATATATTGGATATTCTTGACTACCTTGGAACTGATTAATGGTTTGATTATTCCCTAATTGTTTGAATATTCAAAATTTTTGGATATAAGGAATATATACACTATTATATTAGGAATAAATGATCATGAAGGTAATCAATATGGTTTTATGTTAATTCAAGGTGTTACCATGTTTTAAAAGAATACATGCTGAAGTTATTCATATGCTATTATGTGGAAAACAAGATCTTCAATTTGTTTACCTTCCCAATAAATTTTGGTCTGTGAGTTTGGAAAAAAGTATTTATGATAAGTCTAAAGGGTGGAATGGATTAAGTTTTACATTGGATACTATTATTAAGGTTAAATCATTTCTTAAGATTATTTTTGGATTGTTAGAAAAAGGACAACCCGGAGGTCGGGCGACAACCCATCATGTCCAGCAAGGGAGCGAGACTTGAGCCCGCAACCGAAGGGTGACAAGGGTGAATCACCTACCATTGACCTACATGATTTCCTGGTTTGTGTAATGTAGTTTTTTTTAAATAATCTGACAAAAGAATTATAAATTCATTATTTTTGGAACCCTATACTATTAGGATAAATAGAATATTTTTGAATTCTACTATCTTTTGGAGTGATAGATGAGTATGTGGTAGGAATTAGTTGAAATATGAAACTCTACTTGTCAAGTATATTTTTTTCCTCTTATTATATGAATATATTAATTATTAAACTTTATGGAAGGGATCTTAAAAAAAATGTGTTATCCTAATACCTTATGTTTTGTTGAACCGATGATATTTTAAATCATCGTATATTGATGGCTTTGAGGCCCGAAATTTTACACTTGTTTGTGATTGATGACCTCAATCACTCCCTATAAATATTTAAAACTTTCCTCCAATTATTTGTCTCTAATTTCCACCAATGTTATCCTAATTAAGATCATAATTTGGTGGTGACTTTTTTATTTCCCTTTCCCTCTTATTAAGACTAAATTTTATTAACCAAATTTATGATGTGGGTTTTCCACAAAGGTATTTTTCCAATTTTAACCTTTTATTTTTAAAGAAAAATTTTTAATTTCAAGGAATCAATTTATTGAGAGATGGGAGAATGTAATACCCCAATATTTCATAGTACGGTATCTCTTTAAAGTAATTCAATAACTTGCGTTACATGCAACACTGAGTTCAAGCGCACCACGACTTACCAAAATAGTCGTTCAAAAAGAATTTATGCATAATATTAACTGAATTTTGAATTTTATATAATCCATATAATTTTAGAATCCATATTATGTGTTTCTTAGACATAATATAAGAACAAATTAATTTTTTCAGATAAAAGATGTATTTTTTCAAAAAATGCAGTTTTTCTGCCTTTTGATGGATAAACCTTTTTAAAACCAATATTTGACAATTTTATATATTAAATTTAGTGAAATTAAATTATTCTTTAGAAGATAGAGATAAAAATTTAGTTTGTATAAAATTTTGTTACTCTTCTGATAACTTTCATATTTTGATGAATAGTGAAAAAATACTGAATTATAGTTGAAAACAATTTTTTAATCAAAATAATTTATAGTGTTAAAATATAAATTTGAGTGGTTTTAAAGTATAATTAGTATTTATTTTTATTATTTAATTTAATTTACGTCATTTTATGTAATTTCACATCTATACTAGACATAAACAAGTGTCAATCTTTTTATAGTTATTATTTCTTAAAAACATGCTTTCAGTTTTAACAACGGGAATTAATTTTAAATTAATTTCTTCCACTTCTGTGTTTTGAATTTGGAAAAATAGATTCCATATTTTGAATGAGGAGTTTAAAATTTTGTAAATAGTTATCTTTTATTTTTAGGCATTATGAATATTTACTTTAGTAAATATTTGATTTCCCAAGGTTAAAGGTTAAATCCGGTAAATTAGGGTAAACAAATAATATTATAATAAAATTAAAATACCATAACATGTTTACTATTAATATTAGTTGATACATGTCTATCCATGTTAATCCTTGGGACGTTTTTGGGATCCCATGGAGCCACTTGAGAGTGATAATGACACTTTATATTAAGTAATTTAAAGTAAAGACAAAAATGACATAAACATATATCTTCTACTAAAACAATATTTACATGGGTTTATATAAGTTATATTTTAGGTTATAAATACTCATTATAAATATGAAAATATTTAATAAATAATTATATTTTATTTATAAATTTTTCACATTAAATAATTAAATTCATTTATGACACAATGGTGATACAGTAATTACTTTATTAATGAAAGAATCAAATTTATGGAATTATAAATATTAAAATAAATATAATTTAAAAGTTTTGATGACATCCACAAATTTTTTAAGTGAATATGACATGTTAGTATTGATTCAATGTATTTGTTTCTAAGTAATCAAGTTGTGATGATTTTCACAAAAACAAAATACTAAATAGTGTCAAAATTGACATAATTGAGTTTATAAAGAAAATACTATATTATTAATTAATATAATATTCCTAAAAATATAAGGTTAAATAAAAAGAATTATATAAGGTTATATATATTAATAATTAACCACATTAGGTTAGGTGTACTGGTTATTTTAAGTTTATTAACCATGTAATTTAAAAATACAAAGAGACATGGTAAATGTCAAACTATTTTACTAAGAGTTAAATCTAAATGATAAGGTTAATATGGTGACCTAAACTTATATAAAACATATTGGATGGAAGGTTTTAGACCCATAACCATCTTATACTCGAAATAAATTATTTTGGGGCCATTAGAAACCGAAAATGATTTTATTATAAAATAATATTTCAAGCCTTTCCTAAAGTGACCCTCACCTCTCTTATAAAAGGGTACTTCCCCTTCTCTTAATTTCACATCTCAAAAGCCATTTGGATCAGCCAAAACCTACCAAAATATCCTCCAAACGTTTCTCCCTTCATCATAGAGGCCTTCTTTTGGCCATAAAGACAACCTAAGGATCCCTTTTGATCAAATAAAAAGGAAGAACCCGAAGAAGAGGTAAATATTTCATCACCTCTTTCAAGTTCTTTTCTTCTTCCAATTCCTACTTCTTTGATATTTCCATTATAAAAAAATAACTCCAGTATATTTTATATACTGTGATTTTATTATAAGAATGGTACAACCATATTTATTATTCTATCCATCATATTAATGACAAAGTCACCATACATGCGTATGTACGACTTACCGTCTCCATATTGTGGTGTAGTTCTTTATTCAAACATTTCATGATTTGGATGGGTATAATAATGATTATAAATGATGTAAATAATTAATATAAAATTATAATGATTCAGTATATATGATACACCATCCAATTAAATACAATTTCCCCATCAATAAAATGATATTGTCACTCGTGCATATGTACAAATTACCATCTCCACGAATGTGGTGAGATTCATTCCCCATCATAATCATTCAAGAATAATTTTCATTTTAGGATTAAAAATAATGTTTAAGAACTTAATATCATTCTATATATGAATAAAATACATTATATCCAATACAAACATGGCTTATGTAATCGAGCATATAAAAGAAAACAAATCAGTTAACCCCCGAAACAATGATACTACTAAAATATTGTTAACAAAGAAATATTAGGGGATCATATATGATATCATATTTATTTATGTAGTTCTTGATTATTTAATAACAATGTTTTAACTGTTATACATGAGGTTAAAATACCATTGACTAATAAAAAATACAAGTTAAGGGTTAATTCCAAAATCTCTTTATTATCCGTGATTGTTTTTACGTAAGTATCTACTGAGAAATATTTATTATCCACATCCATGTTTCATAAAAGAGTTTTGCAAGGGATTATTTTTAAGGTAATATTTTCATAAAACATCATTTCAAATGTTTTGAAGATTTATAATTTTAAACATTTCTCATTAATGTCCATGTTTTCAAATTGTTTTTAAGGATTTATTTATATGGACATGAATGTTTTAAAATGTTAATTCCTTTCGAAATTTTCAAAGTGGAATGGGACACTTTGATTTAAAACTAAATTTTAAATGAATTCATTTATAAATTATGTGACTTAAAAATGATTTCATGAAAAGGGGATATTTTTCTCAAAGATTATTACTGATCATTTTCAACTATGACAACATCCTTTACATGATATTATTCTTGATTGAGGTTGATTTATTTTGATAAAAATCTTACATATGGTATTGAAGGTTTTGTGATATTTTTGATTATGGATGTGTTATACCATTCATGGTTTATGGATAAAGTATTGACATTTCGTATGCTAGTTTTAATAAAAAAAATTATGTTATGTTTAAAACTTTTCATATGAGGAATGGATTGGACTTAGTAAGTGACAGGTGGAGCCTGATATTGCTTCTCGAGGCATAAGTAGGTATCATGAGACAAACTAGTATCTTAGCACAAGTCCTTGACAAAATCTTATTTGTAGCCTTGGAACAAGGCCTTGACTATGTGGTTATGAAGTCTGGATTATGCATTCCATCATTATGAAAGTGGCTATTGATATTGCATGTGATTATTCGACTAGTAGAATATCCATGTGAATAAGTAAATGGAATTATTTGATTTTATATTTTCCATATTATGTTGAATTTTAAGTTTAAAAGGGTTTTGTTTTAGTCTTATACATTTCCTTGAATGTTTATGCTTATTTTTGAATGTTTTTGTTATATTGTTATCCTTATTGGGAATCTGAGCTCACCCCTTTTTATGTTTTATTTTACTAGGATTTTGAAGAAGTGTATTATGATTGATATGAAGTGTTAAGCTAAAATGGAATAATGGCATTCTCAAAGAACTATCAATGTTGTATGTTATGTTTGAAATTTTAATGTGAAGTTATTTTATGTAATCTATTTAAATGACTGATAAACTGATCGGTCTTCCAGGATATGATTTCCTTGTATCATGCCAATTTATTAAAATAATTCACTAACACTGGGTAACTGGGGTCGGGGTGTTACAATATGTGTGGTAAGTTGTAATTGAAAAGACTATCTATGAGTGTAACTACATTTATCAATGGTCATAAAAACTATGCATGTTTGTACTTGTGGATTCCTATTCTCATAATGATTATTAGTGATTTTAATTAAAGCTAGTAATGCTAAGAAATACTATACTTAAGTTTAAGTGTAGATAAATATGCTAAAAAAGACTATGTGTGCACATAATTGAAAATAACTATGTTCATAATTACGCTTCTTCTATAGATATTCTTATGACATATCATTATGTTATATGATTATGTTTTTCTTATAGATCATAATTACTTTCACATGATTCTGAATTATTTATCCATTATATATGTTTTACTATTTGAGATTACATGTCTGCATGTTTTTCTTAGTTACCATTTCTTACTCATCCATGATTTTTGTAACATGATATTTATCTTCTAATCATATATTATTATATTATTTTTATCGAATAGTTGATTATTTTTTATTATGTTTATCCCATAAATATAATTTGATCTATCCCCAAACATATATTTTCTATTCCATAAGTTATAAACAAGATAATGACATAAGTGGTGACTAGAAGGAGATATAGTAAGTTGGGGTTATGGATAAATGTTTAGAATATTATTTTGATATAGTTAATATAAAAATAAATTAAAACATTATAATTCATAGTTTAAGAAAGAAATTTTTAACATGTAATGATTAAATTATAAAAATATTTGACTGTTTTGATTTCTTCATCTTAAATGGTATAATTTTTTTTTCTTAAATAATGAATTTTAAATTATAGACCAATGAGTGCCTGACTAAGGAACCTAAATATTAACTAAAACATATGATATTTTTGAGAAATAATTTCCCTCTTTTTATTGGAAACATTTCTGAACAGGTCAAACATTATATCTCAGTCTTCCATTAGAACCACCGTTCAAAATGAATACATTTTTGTTCTCAAGATCCATTCTATTGTATGGAAGTTCAGTATAATACCATGATTTTTTCGAATCTAAGTAAGATATTATATACATTATCTCTAAAAAGTACCATTAAGAGTCATCACGTGTTTCTTCTTCTTCTGAGTAATCAATTTCACCATAAAATATTAAAAGTAATAAGATATTGTATGCTATAATTTTTTTCTTTCTTCTTTAATCCTAATTATCTATTTATCTAAAATTTATTCATTTTTATTTTCAATATTATAATTTCAATTTTAATATCATTTATAAAAAAATATCAAATTTTCCATCATCCAGATCATTATAATAGAGTTCATCCATTCTTGAATATTATAGCACATCAGCTATTAGTCCATTTTCCATAAAATGTATTAGTATCTCTTAAGTTACATGAAATTTTTGTCTTTATGTATCCCCATATTGATTGTTATGAACCTAAATAGTTGATTGTGTAGATTTATATTATTATTATTATTTGATGTTTCATACATTCCATAAGATCTTTCAATTTAATAAAACTCCATGACTCTAAATAAAATATTATTTTTCAAAATAAAAGTGATAAAATATAAAGTATTCATCAAAATATACAAAATCGAACAATATTTATATATTTTCTCAATGTTTTCCTTATTCCTTCAATCAACATTAGAATATGACTAGCTTCAAATATAATTCACCATCATTCATCTAATAGATCACTAATCCATAGATAATAATAATTCTCCTACCAAACCACCATTGAAGTTGTTCTGTCAATGTTTTCATTTCATGTTTTCTGCACAGGTCAAACATTATATCTCAATATTCCATTAGAACCACCATTCAAAATGAATACATATTTGTTCTCAAGATCCATTCTATTGTATGGAAGTTCTGTATAATACCATGATTTTTTGGAATCTATGTACGATATTTTATACATTATCACTAAAATGTACCATTAAGAGTCATCAAGTGTTTCTTCTTCTTCTGAGTATTCAATTTCACCATAAAATATTAAAAGTAATAAGATATTGTATGGTATAAAAAGTTTTTCTTTATTCTTTATTCCTAATTATCTCCTTGTCTAAAATTTCTTCTTTTCTATTTTCAATATTTTATTTTCAATTTTAATATCATTTATAAAAAAATATCAAATTTTCCATCATCCAGATCATTCTAATAGAGTTCATCCGTTCTTGAATATTATGGCACGTATGCTATTAGTCCATTTTCCATAAAATGTATTAGTATTTCTTACGTAACATGGAATTTTTGTCTTTATGTATCCCCATATTGAAGATTATGAACCTAAATAGTTGATTATCTAAATTTATATTATTATTATTAGTTGATGTTTCATACATTCCATAAGATCTTTCAATTGAAGAAAATTCCTTGACTCTAAATAAAATATTATTTTTCAAAATAAAAGTGATAAAATATAAATTATTCATCAAAATATACAAAATGGAACAATATTTATATATTTTCTCAATGTTTTCCTTATTCCTTCAATCAACATTAGAATATGACTAGCTTCAAATATAATTCACCATCAATCATCAGATAGATCACTAATCGACAGATAATAAGAATTCTCCTACCCAACCACCATTGAAGTTGTTCTATCAATGTCATTACATTTCATGTTTACTACCTCTACAAAAATTTTCATTAGTGTCATTGAGTTCAGGACCTCACTCTGAAGATCTCCTACAAACTCAAGTTATTATTTTATTTTGATCAATTTTTAGTGGATTTATAGGAATATAATACTATTAAAATACCACTAAATTATGATAAAATCACCAGACAATCATTCTTTACAAGCCTGTATTATTTTATTATAATAATTTTAATTTTATAAGAGACTATCTCTAAACAAAGGATTTCTACTTTACAATGGAACAAAACAAAAAAAATTATTTTTATGGAAATACACTTAGATCATCCATCACAAATAAATATAATAACATAGAGTGAACCTCAAATATTAACAAGGGAAGTCCCCAATTAATTAGAGTAAACTCAATAAATCATATTGATCATAGGATTTTCATGACTCAAATTAAATGATAATATTTCTTTCCCATTCCCAATCTTCTAAAAAATTCTATATAAGTGGGATAAAGTATTAAATTACTTATTCCATTTGAATAATTGTTTTTTATCATTGGATTTCCTTTTTAAAAAATCCCATAATTCCCAATCATTAAATGTTATAATTTTTCAAATTTCTAGTCTGTACAATCTTCCTATAAAATAATGTGTCCCATTATTTCACCA
Source organism: Viscum album (assembly GCA_963277665.1). Taxonomy (NCBI): domain Eukaryota; kingdom Viridiplantae; phylum Streptophyta; class Magnoliopsida; order Santalales; family Viscaceae; genus Viscum; species Viscum album. The sequence goes on along the minus strand of OY728137.1, from coordinate 1,709,991,617 downwards.
TCTCAAAAAACTATAAAAATTCTAGTAAAATTACATACACAATTTGAAAATAATTCTTATAAGCAAGAATATATGATATAACCCACAAAAAAATATGTTCTATTATAATATAGGGATATATGAAAACATTTTAAGTGTCACGAATCTGATTTCCTTAATATGGATGTTAATATAACACTTTCCAAATATTTCAATCAATTATTCATTCATCATATAACGCCCCGACCCTAGTTACCTAGAGTCGGTGCATTATTACATAACACTGGCATGATCACGAGAAATATCAAGTCTCGAAAGACCGATTAGTTTAGTAGCCTTGGAATAACTAGATACATCCATAAATTTTTACATTACATTATAAAAAAAAACATCTTGTCTTCATATCCCCTCATAATATCCCTGCGGTTCATTCATAAATTACTTCTTCATAATCCTGGGAAAAATAAAACATTAAAAGGGGTGAGCTCAGATGCTCAGTAAGGATAATATTATAGCAGAAGCTTTCATAAATAAGCATAAACACTTAAGGCAATTTATAACTAAAACAAAAGCCTTTTAAACTTGAACTTAAGCATAAAGTGGCAAAGGTAAAATGAAATAATTCCATTTACTTACTCACATGGATATTCTACTAGTCGAATGATAACATGAAATATCAATAACCACTTTCATAATGATGGAATGCATAATGCCAGACTATCATAACCACATAGCCAAGGCCTCGTTCCAAGACTACAAATAAGATTTTGCCAAGGCCTTGTGCCAAGACACTAGTTTGTCTCATGAGACCTACCGATGCATCGAGGAGCTATATCGGGCTCCACCCATCACTTATTAAGTCCAATGCATTCCTCATATGAATAGGTTTAAGCATAAAATAAACATTCGTATTAAAACTAGCATACGAAATGTCAATACTTTAACCACAAACCATGAATGGTATAAAAATAGAACATCCACAGTCAAACATAACTCATTTGATACAATATGGAAGATTGTATTGTATCACATTAACCTCAATCAAGAATAATGAAGGATTTTGACATAGATAATCATCCAAACTATTTGAGAGAAATATCCCCCTTTTCTTGAAAACATTTAAAAGTCACACTATTTGTCAAGAAGCCATTTAGAAGTAGATTTTTGAATCAAAGTTTCCCATACCACTTTGAAACTTTTTAAAAGGAGTTTTGATTTCTAAACTTTAATGTCCATATAAATAAATCCTTAAAACCATTTTTAAAACATGGACATTAATGAGAAAGGTTTAGATGAATAAGTCTTTAAAACATTTAAAAAAATGGTATTTTAGTTAGAGATTCTAACCAAAAGAGACTCTTGAATACAAATAATTGAGGTAATCAAAACTTTGTAATATCATGAGAATAAAGGGAATCATGATATTCTATGTCAAAGTACATTATATACACCACATAAAAGTGATTTGGTGTATATCATCAAAGAAGTCTCAGTTGAATGTAAATTGAGATGAAATCTCTCATAAAGGCCGTATCCTTAGGTTAAGGATAAATCAACGACATAATTATGTGTGAAAAATATAAATACACTCAATATGACTGGATATTTAGTGTAAATCAATCAGATTAAATTCACACATATTCTTGTAAAAACAACACCAATGAATTGGATATTTAACTCAACAAATGGAGATTGAGTTAAAATTACTTTTATCAAGTTCATACCGATCACTTGAGAATTTATCAATGGAGTGATTATGTGTATCAAAAGTATATACATAGAAAGGGGAGTGGAAATTAAGACATAATCAAATTAATAGATATTCCACACATAATCTTGGAGTAATATAATCAATGAAATATGCGTAAAGCCAAATGAGTGGAAATTGAAATCTCAAATTCCCTTATCGATTAGGTAACTTACGAAACATACACCCATGAAAGAAGTATCATACCATGATGATGTAAATACCCATAAATTAAAGTATATTACACAATGAATACGATCATGGGCAGTACACATACACCACATGCAATAATTAAGTGGTGATCAATGGAATTCTCACGGAATTAAAAGTGAGATAAGAAACTCCTTACCACGTTAATCAACTGAGTCGTATGGACAAAAGTTAATAACCACCAAAATTATTTATAGAATAACATGAGTATAAAGAGAATCATGATAATATATATCAAATGGCCGTACACAATACACCACTTTCAATAATTTAGTGGCGAACAATGGAAATCTCACGAAATTGAAAGTGAGATAAGAAAATCCCTTACCTTGAACTTTCCCTTAGTTGATGGTATGTTAACCTCCTGTATAATAATTAAAACATTGTTATTAAATTATACAATAATCATATACATCAATATGATATCATATATGATCTTTTAACATTTCTTTATTAATAATATCTTAGTATTATCGTCGTTTCGGGCGATAATCGATTCGTTCTTCTTAAATGTTTGGTTATGTAAGACATGTTTGTAATGGATAGATTATATCTTATTCATAATAATAATGATATTAACATTATTTTTAACCCTAAAATGAGAATAAGACTTGATGGAGAATGAATCTCATCGCGTTCGTGGAGACGGTAGTCCGTACGTACGCACGAACGCTACTTCCATTTAATTTTTATTTTAAAAGAATCGAATCCCAATGATACATAGGTATATTACTATTCCAGTATAATATAATATTTTATATATGTTACTTATTTTCATTAACACCATCCTTTATACGTTCCATGTGTGGTATGAACGAGTCATATCATTTTAAGGGGGCGGTAGTCCGCACTTCCTCAAATGAAATTATCGTATGTATATACAACATGAAATGAATAATGATATGAAATAAAATGGAATTACAGAAGCTTATATATAAAATATATATAATTAATATCATATTTAATTACAGTGCCATCATAATGGCCACCATGAGAGGCGGTAAGATGTATTTGAACAATCATCGTTTCGTGAGGCGTTAGTTTTCCATCCACAGAAACATTATGTTCATCATCCATTAGATGGAGTTGTGTGTATGTGTAGTTTGAATCCTTCTTATAAAAACATACTAGTATATTGTGGATACTGGTGTTGTTACAAAATAAAGGAAATAAAAAGAGTTTGGGGGTTGGAGAAGAAAAATAAATGAAAATAATTTAAGATAAATCGTTACCTTTAATTTAGGTAACTCACTTTGGTTGGAACCAAAGGACTTCTTGAAATGCTTTTTGCCTAATGGTAAGCTTCAAGGAGGAGGAGAGGGATGTGGGGAGCTTATTTGTGCAGGGTTTGGACGAGCCAAGTGGCTTGAGAGGTGTGAGGAATGAGTAGAAGTGGTCTCCTTTTATAAGGGAGAGGAGGGGCTCTTTAGGAAAGAGTGAAAGTATTACTTTATAATATAATTATATCCGGTTTATAATGGTCCAAAAATCATTTAGGTCGAAGATAAGATGACTCATATTCTAAATAAAATCAACCAATAAGAATTGGACAGGTTTTAGATAATATTTTAATCATTATAATCTTATTTATTTAAATGATTTATTAATGAGGTAAACATTGTATCATTATTGTGTCATTAATAATTTAACTTATTTGATGTCTAAAAATTATAAATAAGATATAATTATGTAGGAAATCTGTTTATCTTTCTAATTAATATTTATAATCGAAAATCCAACATGTATAACCCTATGTAAAAATTGTTCTTCTAAAAGATGTAAGCTTATCCCATTTTTATTTTTATTTTAACTTTATTAATATAATGTGTCCCTACCACATACAAGTGGCTCCAAGGGGTCCCCAAATCGACCCAAGGATGCCCATGGTCGGGTATGTGTCCACCAATAAGGTTAGGACACGTTTTAGGGTAATTTTGTATTATTATAATATTATTTTTTAACCCTTATTTACCGGATTTACCCTTTAACCATGGTAAATAAAATATTTACCGCAGTAATTATTCAAAATGTGTAAAAATAAAAGTTACCTATTTACATAATTTGGACATCCTGATTCCAAATATGTAATCCATTTTTCCAAATTCAAAACACAGAAGTTTCAGAAATTAATTTAAAATTAATTCCCGTTGTTAAAATAAAAAGCGTGTTTTTAAGAGATAATAACTATCAAAAGATTGACACTTGTTTATGTCTGGTTTAATTATGAAATTATTTCCAATGAAAAACATTAATTTAAATGGTAAAAATATATTCTAAATATACTTTAAAACCACTCAAATTCATAATTTATCAATATTAATTATTTTGATTAAAAAAGTTGTTTTTAATTAAAATTTAGTAATTTTCACTATTCATCAAAATATAAAAGTTATCCGAAAAGTACCAAAATTTCACCCTATGCTAATTTCGATATTCCGAATCCAAAAATGAAGTCCATTTTGAAATATAAAATATATATGATTTCAAAAAGTAGGTATTACTATTCACAACGGCTAGTTTAATTAGTTGTGGTGTGTGTTAGAACTCAAGGTTGCGTACAACACACGCTATCGCATTATTCAAAGGGAAACGTACCGTGGAAGCTTGGGGTGTTACATTCTCCCCTCCTTAAATAAATTGCATCCTCGAAATTTTTAAAATTTTGCTTGGGAATATAATGGAAAGTCCCACATCGGAAAAAGAGTCAATAAAACTATCACTTTAAAAGAAAGAAAGAGAGGTATAAGGGTCATCCAAGATAACCCATACTAGGATTCCATGTAAGAAAACATGGATATGGATGATAAACTAAGTGTCATGTTCTGATGGAGAGGGATAGAAATCATGATCATGAGAAAGTTAACAGTGAGAAAACCACAAACTTGTGTTGGGACAAATGACCATTAGTCTCCTATTAGGAAAGTAAACGGACAACATTTTTTTTAGTTACATTACATAAGGAAGAGGAATTCATTTATGATATTTACAAAGAACATTATGAGATATACTTACATTTTAAGTAGATTTTCATTCTTTAATAAATTTCCACCACTAACTCAATTTTTTTTAAACGATGAGTACTCAAGAAGACTTGGTCACACTGGAAGAGCTAGAATAAACTTCTATAGAATCACATGATCCATGCAGGATAAACCATATATTTACATTGTCTTTGAAGATTAATCAAAACCAAAATGGTTAGTGAATGATCTAATGATCCCCCAAAAGGATATTCATTGAGATAAATATGCACTAATCTTAATTTCTAAAATTAAACCAACAATACCCCAAAGTTAAATAAATACCATTCAATAATCAATTGTCCTTAAAATCCTTCCATATAATCCAAAGTAATATTTAAACCCCAAAGCATTAAAGAATTTGATTATGTAGTCTCCCATGTTATATTGTATCTCCAAATGACATAAACTACTCTTAAAGTCACATACTCAAAAGTAATTAACCTAATCACATATTCTCTATTATAGGTTAATAATTTCCATAAATAACCCAAATCACTATAAATCCACAATAAAAACATAGATAAAAATCTACCATTAATCCTCAAATGAAACCCCATAGTATTCTATTTTCCTTGGGCATATAGTGTTCCCAACAAATCGAACATCTTCCAAAATAATATTTATCACTTAAGCACCAAATCATTTTCTTATACCAAGGGTATTCATTTGATAAGAAATAAGAACCCAAATTAACTTATTATTGATCAATAAAATCATTTAACTAAAAAAAATAGTCACACTAACCAGGGACTTCACGTAGTCCAGTGGTAGGCGATAAATCCCAATCGCACTTTGGTTGTGGGTTCGATTCCCACAGCTTTGTCCGACGCGACGGGTTGTCCCACGGTCTACGTGTTGTCCTTTTTCAAAAACTATATTTTATAATATTACCAAAATGAGATAAATTCCTCAAAATAACATAATTTAACCACAAATGTTATATCATACTTTTCATTTTCATCCAAAATTATAATAACTTATCATTTTCTCAAACCCCAGTGATCATACAAAACCAAATGGTTATTTATACCTATATCCACAAGAGAAGAGACAATTCTTCCTCAAATATCATTCTCACATGGCAAACTACGGGGTTACAAATACAAGAGAAAATTATTCCAAAGTAAACCCATCAAAAAGTAGTGCTAATTTTTCTCCAACCATTTATTTCCACATAGCTTCTTCTTTGACCAAGAAAATATCCTATAGAATAGGACATTCACTCGGGTAATGGCCAGGTCCCCTACATTTACGGAAAATGACTGTAAATGGACTCTTGGGACCATTTTTATCTTCTTCCATAGTACTCTTCATTTCTCTTCAGCAATTCTTCACTTTATGTCCTTCCTTCCCGCACGTAAAACATTCCGTTGTCCCATTGAGACACTTTCCTGGGTGTCTCTTTCCACATTTCCTGCATGATGAAAATTGAGGGTTCTTTTCTCCATGGTCTCCATTGCTGGAGCTCTTATCATTTATCACCTTTCTCTTCCTTGTTGAGTCTGGGAGTTGGTTAATATATATGTTGTTGATCATATTTTTGGAAAACTGATTTGGCATAAAGACGATATCTTTTACGCCTATCAACATTCCATTTTTTTGCTCATTGCCACCACCGTTCCCACATTGTACATCATTCTCAAAGTCACTATGACTTCCTTGGAATCCAGCCATTGACTAAAACCAGAAAGCATTGTGTGAGTAATAGTAGTCGTAAAATCATTTAGAGATTAAAATGTCACCATATTCTCAATTTGAAACATATTAGAATTAACCAAGGTCATTTACTCTCATCTTATGTATATATTACTTAAATTGGTTTGTAAAGAAAATGTAAATTATCCTAAGCATATCCCCCGGGAGTGTCGTAACCAAGAGTGCAGCAAGGCCCGTTGTCGTGCACCAGTTCCCGTTCGAGTCTAGCTCAAAGCGGTGTTTTCGGGTTTTACCCCTAGGTACATCTGTGCCAGAGCCGCCTCTACCTGCTCGTATCCAGACAGGGATGTATTGCTCGGAAAACTCACAAAATCTCTACAATACCAAAATTCAAGGAAGTTCTTTTATACTAATCCTCAAAGTTCATCTTAGGTCTACGTGCTCTAATCAGAGTTTATCTAAATCTAGCTTCCAAGGTTGGTACTAAACTTCCTCTGATACCAACTGTAACGCCCCGACCCTAGTTACTTAGAGTCGGTGCATTATTACATAACATTGGCATGATCACGAGAAAGATCAAGTCTCGAAAGACCGATTAGTTTAGTAGCCTTGGAATAACTAGATACATCCATAAATTTTTACATTACATCATAAAAAAACATCTTGTCTTCATATCCCCTCATACTATCCATACGGTTCATTCATAAATTACTTCTTCATAATCCTAGGAAAAATAAAACATTAAAAGGGGTGAGCTCAGATGCTCAGTAAGGATAACATTATAGCAGAAGCTTTCATAAATAAGCATAAACACTTAAGGCAATTTATAACTAAAACAAAAGCCTTTTAAACTTGAACTTCATCATAAAATGGAAAAGGTAAAATGAAATAATGCCATTTACTTACTCACATGGATATTCTACTAGTCGAATGATCACATGCAATATCAATAACCACTTTCATAATGATGGAATGCATAATGCCAGACTATCATAACCACATAGCCAAGGCCTCGTGCCAAGACTACAAATAAGATTTTGCCAAGGCCTTGTGCCAAGACACTAGTTTGTCTCATGAGACCTACCGATGCATCGAGGAGCTATAGCGGGCTCCACCCATCACTTATTAAGTCCAATGCATTCCTCATATGAATAGGTTTAAGCATAAAATAAACATTCGTATTAAAACTAGCATACGAAATGTCAATACTTTAACCACAAACCATGAATGGTATAAAAATAGAACATCCACAGTCAAACATAACTCATTTGATACAATATGTAAGATTCTATTGTATCACATTAACCTCAATCAAGAATAATGAAGGATGTCGACATAGATAATCATCCAAACTATTTGAGAGAAATATCCCCCTTTTCTTGAAAACATTTAAAAGTCACACTATTTGTCAAGAAGCCATTTAAAAGTAGATTTTTGAATCAAAGTGTCCCATACCACTTTGAAACTTTTTAAAAGGAGTTTTTATTTCTAAACATTAATGTCCATATAAATAAATCCTTAAAACCATTTTTAAAACATGGACATTAATGAGAAAGGTTTAGATGAATAAGTCTTTAAAACATTTAAAAAAATGGTATTTTAGTTAGAGATTCTAACCAAAAGAGACACTTGAATACAAATAATTGAGGTAATAAAAACTTTGTAATATCATGAGAATAAAGGGAATCATGATATTCTATGTCAAAGTACATTATATACACCACATAAAAGTGATTTGGTGTATATCATCAAAGAAGTCTCAGTTGAATGTAAATTGAGATGAAATCTCTCATAAAGGCCGTATCCTTAGGTTAAGGATAAATCAACGACATAATTATGTGTGAAAAATATAAATACACTCAATATGACTGGATATTTAGTGTAAATCAATCAGATGAAATTCACACATATTCTTGTAAAAACAACACCAATGAATTGGATATTTAACTCAACAAATGGAGATTGAGTTAAAATTACTCTTATCAAGTTCATACCGATCACTTGAGAATTTATCAATGGAGTGATTATGTGTATCAAAAGTATATCCACAGAAAGGGGAGTGGAAATTAAGACATAATCAAATTAATAGAGATTCAACACATAATCTTGGAGTAATATAATCAATGAAATATGCGTAAAGCCAAATGAGTGGAAATTGAAATCTCAAATTCCCTTATCGATTAGGTAACTTACGAAACATACACCCATGAAAGAAGTATCATACCATGATGATGTAAATACCCATAAATTAAAGTATATTACAAAATTAATACGATCATGGGTAGTACAAATACACCACATGCAATAATTAAGTGGTGATCAATGGAATTCTCACGGAATTAAAAGTGAGATAAGAAACTCCTTACCACGATAATCAACTGAGTCGTATGGCCAAAAGTTAATAACCACCAAAATTATTTATAGAATAACATGAATATAAATAGAATCATGATAATATATATCAAATGGCCGTACACAATACACCACTTTCAATAATTTAGTGGTGAACAATGGAAATCTCACGAAATTGAAAGTGAGATAAGAAAATCCCTTACCTTGAACTTTCCCTTAGTTGATGGTATGTTAACCTCCTGTATAATAATTAAAACATTGTTATTAAATTATACAATAATCATATACATAAATATGATATCATATATGATCTTTTAACATTGCTTTATTAATAATATCTTAGTATTATCGTCGTTTCGGGTGATAATCGATTCGTTCTTCTTAAATGTTTGGTTACGTAAGACATGTTTGTAATGGATAGATAATATCTTATTCATAATCATAATGATATTAACATTATTTTTAGCCCTAAAATGAGAATAAGACTTGATGGAGAATGAATCTCATCGCGTTCGTGGAGACGGTAGTCCCTACGTACGGACGAACGCTACTTCCATTTAATTTTTATTTTAAACGAATCGAATCCAAATGATACATAGGTATATTACTATTCCAGTATAATAAAATTTTTTATATATGTTACTTAAGTTCATTAACACCATACTTTATACGTTCCATGTGTGGTATGAACGAGTCATATCATTTTAAGGGGGCGGTAGTCCGCACTTCCTCAAATGAAATTATCGTATGTATATACAACATGAAACGAATAATGATATGAAATAAAATGGAATTACAGAAGCTTATATATAAAATATATATCATTAATATCATATTTAATTACAGTGCCATCATAATGGCCACCATGAGAGGCGGTAAGATGTATTTGAACAATCATCGTTTCGTGAGGCGTTAGTTTGCCATCCACAGAAACATTATGTTCATCATCCATTAGATGGAGTTGTGTGTATGTGTAGTCTGAATCCTTCTTATAACAACATCCTAGTATATTGTGGATACTGGTGTTGTTACAAAAGAAAGGAAATAAAAAGAGTTTGGGGGTTGGAGAAGAAAAATAAATGAAAATAATTTAAGAGAAATCGTTACCTTTAATTTAGGTAACTCACTTTGGCTGGAACCAAAGGACTTCTTGAAATGATTTCTTCCTTAGTGGAAGCTTCAAGTAGGAGGAGAGGGATGTGGGGAGATTATTTGGGCAGGGTTTGGATGAGCCAAGTGGCTTTAGAGGTGTGAGGAATGAGTAGAAGTGGTCTCCTTTTATAAGGGAGAGGAGGGGCTCTTTAGGAAAGAGTGAAAGTATTACTTTATAATATAATTATATTCGGTTTATAATGGGCCAAAAATCATTGAGGTAGAAGATAAGATGACTCATATTCTAAATAAAATCAACCAATAATAATTGGACAGGTTTTAGATAATATTTTAATCATTATAATCTTATTTATTTAAATGATTTATTAATGAGGTAAACATTGTTTCATTATTGTGTCATTAATAATTTAACTTATTTGATGTCTAAAAATTATAAATAAGATATCATTATGTAGTAAACCTTTTTAGCTTTCTAATGAATATTTATAATCGAAAATCCAACATGTATAACCCTATGTAAAAATTGTTCTTCTAAAAGATGTAAGCTTATACCATTTTTATTTTTATTTTAACTTTATTAATATAATGTGTCCCTACCACATACAAGTGGCTCCAAGGGGTCCCCAAATCGACCCAAGGATGACCATGGTCGGGTCTGTGTCCACCAATAAGGTTAGGACACGTTTTAGGGTAATTTTTTTTTATTATAATATTATTTTTTTAACCCCTATTTACCAGATTTACCCTTTAACCATGGTAAATAAAATATTTACCGCAGTAATTATTCAAAATGTGTAAAAATAAAAGTTACATATTTACATAATTTGGATATCCTGATTCGAAATATGTAATCCATTTTTCCAAATTCAAAACACAGAAGTGGCAGAAATTAATTTAAAATTAATTCCCGTTGTTAAAATAAAAAGCGTGTTTTTAAGAGATAATAACTATCAAAAGATTGACATTTGTTTATGTCTGGTTTAATTGTGAAATTATGTCCAATGAAAAACATTAAATTAAATGGTAAAAATATATTCTAAATATACTTTAAAACCACTCAAATTCATAATTTATCAATATTAATTATTTTGATTAAAAAAGTTGTTTTTAATTAAAATTTAGTAATTTTCACTATTCATCAAAATATAAAAGTTATCCGAAAAGTACCAAAATTTCACCCTAGGATAATTTCAATATTCCGAATCCAAAAATGAAGTCCATTTTGAAATATAAAATATATATGATTTCAAAAAGTAGGTATTACTATTCACAACGGCTAGTTTAATTAGTTGTGGTGTGTGTTAGAACTCAAGGTTGCGTACAACACACGCTATCACATTATTGAAAGGGAAACGTACCGTGGAAGCTTGGGGTGTTACACATCATGTGTAAATTGATTAATAATTTTTGAAAATAATTTACTATATATATTTTCACATTAATTTTGTAGAATTATATAATGAAAGAAATAACCCATAAATGTAATGGAATTATGGAACATATTAAAATGTTCTTACTCCCATAAAATGTGATCTCATAATTTATTCCTCATAAATATGTCATTATACATACTTTCGCGATACTTATATAATCATTCATTTGATATCCATGTTACCCATAATTAAAACATATAGGACTAGGTCAAAAAGACTATCTATGATTTCACTCTCGAGATTTATCTTCCAATTACTTATTTATCCATTTCCATTAATGATATTATCTCATTCATTCAGTACTCAAAGAATTACTAAATATTACATGGACCTACATCCTCTATTTATATTAAATATAGATTAAATATATAGAATACTAAAATAACTAGTTGTTCTTACATCATGAATTTATAACTATTATAACCAAACAATCCAAAAATTGTAGAAGGAATGGTAATAATTGATATTTTAACACATCATTCATGAATGTGACTGTAAGTAATTTTTGAATACTCTATATCATGTTCATTTTTTTCACATGATCTTTTGCAGGCATTACTTTTGAAATCCTGATGATAAAAAATCATTGAATCAGGGTAACATTTTTCTAGGATACAGTTTTCTTAGACATATACTATAGGTATTGTATCCACATATTAATAGATTACATATATATGATAATAATGGACATATTCCATGCTATATTCTTACTCACAAAGGAAAGTCCTTTCTTATCCAATGTATCTTATTTAGTGTTAAAAACAAAATCTTATTGAAAACCATACAATATTTGTTTCATAACATTTTTATGAGAAATTATTCCCTATACATTTTCCAGAATCAATAGTATTATCTACCAAACATGTCAACATAATATTCAACTATTTATGATGTCATAATTTCTTGAAAAAGTTTAATTCCATATGACTTTATACTATTTCATATTAATAGAGTGAAGATTTATATGTATATTTATTATTACGTTGAGAGTGACAATGAAAAAAATACATGACTGCACATATTAGAAGAATGATACCATGTCTAAAATTCCATTGACTAGAAGATAATTCACTGGTAGATATTATATATAGTGATTCATGATTCAATATGAACAGTCTTCACTATTTGAGCATAGTGTACTGAAATATTGGAATCATGATCACCCTACTCAATATACTATATTAACACTCACAGAAATTTAATTCAACTGAACCATCACATAACATTACATAAATTAAAATCATTTCATGGAAAGAAGAAGAAATTTTAACTTTCTTTAAAAACTAATTCCTATATCCATGGGAGAACACATCCAAAATTTTCATTAAATTTAATATAAAATGTTTTAATATAACATCTATTAAATATTGATATTCGAATTCTTTGTTCAAATCATAAATAAACATCATCTAAAAGGGAAAATAAACTATAGTGGAGGACCCACTCCTTTTCTACAGAGGTGATAATTTAGTAATCAGGTCAAACCAACATCAATTGTTTTTGGAAATCCATCAATTGAACATGATTTAATTCCACTACATTTTAGAATTCCTCATAATTTACCCCACAATTGTTAGAGAGGAAACACATCATAAATAATGACAATGTATATTTGAATGATGCCCATATTTAGATTCATTCATCTTATTTTAGAGAACTAACCGACTACATGTATCAATAAATGTTAATGAAATGTTTATAACATCCATCTATCTCAACTTAATCTAAATTTTATTATACCACTATCCATAACATCAACTCCAATATATAATCTATTGATATCTATTTCTAGCTTAAATGGATTGAAATTTTATCTAGATTAATTTCCTCATAGTAGATGCATTATATTGAAATTTTATATTATCCTTATTTATAAAAAAATTAATTATTACTAAACAGAAGAATGAATTATGCCCTTAAAATTTTATAAATATTTATTTGTATACTACAATTTTATATTTTTTGATTCTTTTTTCAGAGATAGATTTATGTTAAAAAAACCTCTTATTTCATCCTAGTATTGTTTTTAAAAATAATTTATTTTATAACTAAAAATTTATAATTAAATTGTATATTATAAATAACACAATTTACTTGTGTATTTTAATCTATAATATTTTATTATTATTATTAAGACTCTATAAATTATTTTTAATCGATATAAGGATATTTTAAAATAGTGATCAAACTATTCTTGAAAAAGGTCTTCAATTTATAAATTTTCATGAAACTATATTTCAAAATATTGTTTAGATCCGACATTTTGTTAAAATGATAAAAAAACTTCAATTTAAAAGGTATTTTCAAGAAAAACATTATTATATTTTCATTATCTTACTATGATTCAATTATATACAACTAGAGGGTAAGTATTCGAAATAATATGACATTTCCCATAGTAGTATTATTAGATAACATATGAGGGTTTTTAACTTCAATTTATTAATAATTTTTTATGGATCATTAGAAATAATTATCATTATTTTTTGGAAATAAAAGTTTTTAATTAACCCCAAATATATTCTATTCATATTATATAATTTATTTATAGTAAATTGTAATGAATTAAATAATTTTAAAAACAATTCCACTTGTTATTAATCAATATAGATATATTTTCTTAAATATCTAGAAAATATTTATAATTATATTAACACATGACATAAATGGGTTTATATTATAAAATAAAAATATTAAACTACTACTAATGGTATATAGTATTAAATTTATAATGTTATAATAACGATTAAGTAAATATATTTTTAAATTATAATCATATATTTAATTGTAATTTTAATATATTTTTCTTATAATTAACGTCATTGATAACCATGGTGAGAAAACATTTTTTTTCATTTAAAAATTATAATTACTAGTAATATAACTGTACTAAAAAATATGATAGTTTATAAAAATTACTTCTGAAATATTTATTAATCTAAACATAAATAAATTCTAAAAAACATAATCTGAAGATTTTATTTTTTTTGAAAAAGGATAAATTATTATATGGATGAAATTAGGGGATTATGAGTTTAAATTTTAAATGGTAATTAAATTTCAATGTTTTGGAATTTTTTATATCTAAATAAAAATAATAAAATATACAATCAATATAATTTATTGTCTAGGTATACCCCATTTCATTGACCCTAATTGAGTAAATCCTTAAGAATGAATGATTTAACATGTATAATTGTTTTTTTACTTTTTGAAAAATCAAAAATATTTTTGTATAAATGAATTAAAAATGACTGAAATGAGATAAAGTAAATTTTGATAAAAAATTAATATAATTTTTGTGAATATAATGAAATGGATAATTTCATTTGGAAAGTAAAATGTGTGAATTTAAGATAATTTAAAAAAATCAAAATCATGAGAAAATTAATGATGATGATGGAACACATATGAATCCATATTAGTAATGATAAAAACTCATTTTTTGTTGAATCAATCAAATTTTTTATTTAAATTATCAATAAAAAAATTTAAAAACTCCATTATATATCAATTAGAAATAATGAAATTTTTATTAATATCCATGATTGTATTATCACACAAAAATTTACATTCATATATAAATTTTAATTGTTTCGATACATGTAAGAATATTTTTTAATTTTCATTTATTTGATCTTCATTATCAAATATTACCTTATAAATTTTAATTTTATTATTAGAGTAAAAAAGTATTAAAAACATATATTATCATATAATCCAATATTTAATGAGATATCAAAAAAATTCTCTTACAAAACCACTCATTACATTATTACTATTCCTCCAATAAAAAGTATTCACTAATTGAATTAATCAGTGAAGAAGGATTTCGATTTTTTAAATATAATAATTAAATAAAGTTAATCATTATAAATATATCTTGATCATTTAATTAGCTACCCATACGCACACACACTCACACACACATTTTTCTAACACAAAAAAGAAGATTATTGAAATGAATAATAATCTTATTATATATAGTTAAACACATAATATAAATGGATTTTAAAACAATATAAATAGAATGGTCATAATAATTAATATAAAATATTTTGAAAAATAAAGTGAATAAATATTCCAATCCATGTCATAATATAACAACATTTTGTCAGTATTTCTGGTCATTTATTTTTTTTATGATTTTTCTTAATATTTTTGATGTCCCAATTTTATTTTGGTTATTATGGGAAGTCTCGGGGATTTTTATTTTAAGTATTTAGTATAGAATATAGTGGGGTCAGGAGATGGTACCATAGAGGTTATTTAGGTGGGAACCCAATCCCATGGTGTTCAAATATATGTTATGGTAGATGTGTTATGAGATATGGGTTTATTTCTGGAGTATGTTATTGTATGACATATCTAATTGGACCCACCATTTCTTAAAACCTCTATTGTGGTAGATATCTTTGAAGAACAAAAATGTTAGAGGTTTAATGGGTTTCACAATTGTGGATTGTAATAGGGGTTGGATTCTCATCCATTTCTAGGCCCCTCTTATCATTCTCTAAAGACCATATCATAAGGAATCTAGTAATTGGATTCCCCAGGCATGGTCATTGACATGATTCCTTGAAAGGGGTTCATCTATATTATATTTTTTTGGATATTATATTCCTAACCCTTTTTGATTTTAAGGGTTTACCAACATTCATTCTACAATTATTAATTATATTTTGTTATGTAGCCTAAATTACTCTCTCCCCCATCCAGTTCATTTTTAGTGACCTACCTTTAGATCTCATGGTGATTATATAGGTAATCCATTTCATTAGTTTTTTTTTTCAAATGTTAATTTCTTGAAAACCATTCATTCTTGGAGTGGCCTTCCCCCATGACACGTATGCAATAAATTGGATGATATTTTGGGGTAGAGTGGTTATATATTTTTTATTTGGATGTTTATAGATTTGGGAGGGTGTATTCTTTCTTAGTTTGGCACTGGAAAATGAAGAAAATACATTGAAACTTGTTTAGTCATAGACTGTGGTTCGATATCTATGTATTTATTTTATTTGGGATATCATAGAATTCATGTTTTTTTTCTAAATCCTTTTTGAAAAAATAATCAAATATATTATATCTCATTTTAATTTCAATAGGGTTTTATATTTTATCTATACTTTTTATATCGATGGTTTTAATTTATTCCAAACTTCTAATGAGTTTTTTGGACTCATAATGTATATAAATGTGTTTATATGGAAAATTTGAAGTAAATATTGATGATGAAATGAAATTTACTCCATTTGGTTCATTTAATGGGTAAATATATGATGTATGGAGAATGAATAGAAAATAAACCAGTTTCCTTTACTTTAATGTTATTTAAATTAAACGATGTGTATTTCATTAATTTATTTTAAGTTTGGTTGAAAAGATTGGTTTAAAATGATGTTTTAAAAAGGAATTTTAAATTTTGTGAAATGACTTGGGATTAGAAGCCAATTTTTAAAGATTCCCTTTTAACCATTTTGGAATTTTATTTTCATAATGAGTGTTTGATCTTCAGTTGTGTCCATTTTTTCTTTTAATAATTATAAAATTGTTAAAAAATCTATAAGGGATGGTTTTATTTTTTATACCAATACATGGGGATTATGAATGAATATGAAATGGTTTATTTTGAGAGACGACATATGAGGAGAGATATGGTTTATGTGAAATAAAAAATAATTTAGTGTTTTGAAGATATCAATAGCTTGATTTAATTACTCCACTCCTCTTGAGTAATTTCATTTTATTCATTGGTTGTTATAAAAAAATTTGGAGACCTGACATTCTAGGTAAATGTGTTTTGGTTAGATAGTGAAATAGAGGGTTTCACCCTCCCAATGTGTTACATTGTACATAGTAATACCCAAAATTTGAAGCTCGATATGATGTTCTAGTTTCTAATAGGGTCCTAGTTAGTGATCTAAAAAATTCATTCCAATATCATCCTTCCAAGATAATATTGGGTTTCCCATCATTTCTAGACTCATTAAGGACAATTTAGGAGATCCCAAAAAACTCTTAATCTGTATCCACTAACTATATTTATTTTCAGGGCACCATGGTGTGATTATAATATATTTATTACTATTATTTAATTAATGATATTTTTCATTCTATGTTTCTTTACTATTATAATTAAATCATTGAAAAATTAAATTAACCTTTTTATATTTGTAAATTACATATTAAAGAATAGAGTAATAAAAAACCTACACATTTTAATATTATTTTATATGAAAATATTCAATATCAATGGATTTTATATGAGGAATTAAAGACCATTATGAATCTTAATTTTATATAATACCTATTCAATATTAACCGTTATGATTATAATATATTAAGTGTTTTTATAATGACTAATTTACATGGAATTTTGAAGTTATAACATCAACCCATCATATTGAACCATATAAATCTCATTTATCAGACCTTATGAGGTAATTGAAATCACTTGTCTTTACCCTTGAACAATACCATGATGAGAATCAACATATAAAACTCAAGTAAATCCATTAAGGGGATAAGATCAAGGTTATTGATATCATGGACCAAACTATGTTCATTTAAAAAATCCATTAATGTTCTTCCATCACTGATGTTAAAAAAATAGTTTTTTATAAATTCATTAATTTTGAAATATTTTTTTTTTCAATTAAATATTATTTTCAAAAAATATTTTCTTATAAATGAATGATAATATAATTTAATTAAGTCCAATGTATTATAATAAGGTCTAAAAATACGTTAATTTCATAAAAAGAAGAATTTTTAAGTAAATATAGATTTTTATTTAAATGTGTAAACTATAATATTTATAACATTATTTTGGAAAACAAGAATATTAATTTTGAAATAATGAAATCAAAATATCCAATTTGGTCTGTTTTTAAATAGACTTTATCATTTTTTAGATAAAAATTTAAAATGATATAAATATGTACTATGTATTATGACATCATAATATCCAAAATTAATTTTATAAAAAATAAAAAATTCTTCCACCATCAAAATATAAAATTTCACTTTAAAAGAATTTAATTTTTATGTTTTTAAACTATTTTTACAACCATTTATGATTCCTTAAGAAACTATATTATATTTTAATGTTTTAAAAACAAAATTTTGTATACATGACTCACTTCCACATCACCAATGGTATTATTTTAAGGTATTCTATTTTTAGCGTAAAAAAATATTGAATTCAAATATTCTTTGAAAGAGTCCATGGAAAAAAATGGGATGGTTTGTATTATATATTAATTTATCTCATTGATTACAAAATCTATGTTTTGAAAGTACTAATGAAATATGATATACATGACTACAAATACCCAACCAATATCCCATTACACTCCACTAACAACCCATTCACATAAAATTTCCTCTCAGTATTTCTCCTAATATCCCTCCCAAGTTTTTACTAATCTCATAATAATATCCATAATACATTTAGACATACCCCATCACTATAAGAGATCTTATTTTTTGTTTTTTAAATAATATAAATCATTAGTATTTATCCTTTTAAATTGAAATTTATTAGGTTGTAATGTTTTGGTAAATTTATATTCAGTGTCTAATTTTTTTTGAATGATATATTATTAATCCCCTCTCATTAAATCTATAACATAATCTCTTACCATGCCAATGTAATGTATTCCTTTTATCTTCCATTTAATTCCAGTAATTCCATTATATTAATACTTTTGATTCCATTTTTAGCTTATTTTTTTTATTTAACATACCGTTACCTTCCCTCTGATTCCAATGTAATGACATACCACCATTAACTCCCATTAATCCATTCCATTAACCATTATGTTTAGAAATTATAATGAAGATATTATTTCTTGATTTCCATGGAAATGTTTTATTGTAAAAATCAATAACCATTTATAGTCAATGGTATTCACCTATTTTTACCTAGAATTCATTTATTTCTTTAAGAACACACACACACACACACCCACAAGAACCAAACTCCAAGATCATTCGATTTAATGATAGGAAAGAGTTTATTATGTGGTATAATTATTATGGATCATAAATGCATGCAGGTGACATTATTTTGATAGGTGGGCCTAGAAATATATAACCCTCAAATGTATTGTGTGATATTTTTGTATCATAAGATACTATGTATGATACACAGGTAGTTAACCTCTAAACACTGTGTAATAATGTCTTAGTGGTTATCCTTGACTTATTATTATGATTTTATGATTTATGTTGTTTGAATATTTCAATTACACATTGATATTATTATATTATATCACATTTAAAAGATGAAATTTACAATTTTAACCCTATTATAGATCATTTATGAGTCTTTTAACTCACATGTATTACATTTATTAGGTTATGTATTGATTGATTAGTTAATGTGTTTTATTTCTCACCTATTTCATATATACTACCATATAGTTTCTTGTTTTTGTGATGTGTACCTAATTTTTTTATGTATATATCCCTCATGATCATTAGGGACTATGTTGTGTGTATCTATATGTAAAAAATCAATAATTAATTTGTATAGGTAATAGTGGTTGTTATAGTTTGTATCATAGAAAGGCCAAATTATTTTTGATTGATTAAGATTATAAAACCTTCCAGAAAAACATATATATTAGACTAAACAACAGAATGAATCTGTAAATTTTAGTTTTTTATAGATTGATTTTTATTTTGATATAATAAATAATTTTTTAGATACTTAAAATTGGATGCAGCTATGGAAGAATTATGCATAGGGTCAATATCCCAAAAATGTTTACATTGTAATTAAACTCATTCATTACCTGCTACACAAGAAAAAAATCTATGACTAGAAATATGGCCACACACACTAGGGTATATTCTTTGGTTAATCATGTAATTTTTACAAACCATTTTAAAGGGAATAAAAATTCCCATTAAAATTAATTTCAAAAAATAGACTAAGGATAACATGTATTGAATCCATAAAAATCATATGTTTTAAAATACATGTGATTTATTGGTTATACCTTCCACATTCGTAGTATATCATTATATATTAGAAATTCTCATCCATAATTATCTATTTTTTCAATTAATTGAAACATTGGGATCCATGTTTATAAAAATTATTATGGGAAATGTGTTGACCATTCAAATGGGATTCCTTTCATGATAAGATATAATGTAATATATATTTTTATTATTAAAAACTAGATATCACAAATTATGATTAAGAACTAGCACCTATTTGAATCTCCAAACAAGTCACTTAATATGAGTATAATGACTCATTTATGTTCTTCTTATTAAGGGAAGGTTCCAGGGAGTCTCGAGAAGGATCATCTCTGATCGAGATCTTCCTTTTACATATATGGTGTGTATGGATATTTCGAATGCTTTTAGCTATCAGTTAGTCCATAGAACTACTTTTCATCGACATTCAGATGGCCATATATAGGATACAGGTAATAATATTGAGTACATGTGAAATTACTGGATATGGGGTTTTTGAGGTTTATAGATGAAGAACCTAACTTTTTTTGAGATTGTATTCAATAATAGTATCCACTCCACCATTGGTATGGTTCTATTTGGTGATTTTTATGATCAGTTTTTTGTTCCCCTTTATGATGGACTAGTGTTAGAGAGGAATAAATTATAAATCTAAAAAAGTAACAAATCTAGTATAGATGGTTTAGGTAATTTAGTAGAAGATGATAGTGGCATAGGTTCATTCAAAATATCATGCCAATCATAGGAGTACACCTATAGAGTTAGATGTTGGAGATCAAGTGAGATTAGAAGTGTCTCATAATCATGGGAAGTGAAGGGTTTATAATTTGAGTAAGGTTTATACCTGTTTATTTGGTCATTCGTGGTGTTAGATCATGTTAGAGAAGTGTAATATAAGATATTACATACCCCACAAATGATCTATATTCAATATGTTTTTTATGTTTTAAATATATACTATTAGCTTCATGACGACTCTCAAATCATTAATTTGGATGAGATCGATGATGATGATAATAATACATTCATGGAGTAGCCTGTGGATATCCAGGACTACCAATAGAAGGTGTTTTGTGGGCATGATATTCTATTGGTTTGTGTTTTGTTGAGGAACACTAAAATAAAGGAGAGTAACTCAGAATGTTATACAAAGATACATCCTTTGTATCCCAATATGATTGATGTTTAACTTCTCTCGTGTTATAATTATAGTTTTGGCTGTTGAAACATTTTTGGTTTATCAGATGACATTCCCAGGATTCTTGTTGTGTCCATGATCACTTTTGATACGTATATCCTCTGATAGAGTGTTTTGGATCTAGTTTGTATTGTTACGTGGTTTTACACTCTTTCTTCTGATGAGGTGGTTGATATCCTGTGATGGAAGGTTTCTTTAGATGTATCTCATATAGAGGCTATTTGGATGAAACATTTTCTCTTTATTTATTTCCAAATTTTTTATTTTAGTTATCCAGAATTATAATTTTGTGATATGTATCTGATGTAAGGCCTTGAATTATGAGATCCATTTTCTATTCATGTTTTGTTTTTTAGAGGCACCTAGAGGAGTTTCTTGGTGTAATGGAGGTTGTTTGTGGAGTTTTCGGGGCGCCACTACCAAATATATCATGCATACTTCATAATGAGGATTTTATCAACATAGTGCTATTGGTTGTTGGGTAGTGGATCCATGATACGACATAGGGGAGTTTTGGAGGAGGAATATGGATACTACCAATTGGGGGATAACTATTTCGTATCCTGTAGGATACAAAGAGGTCCCTTTCTTGGTAGTGGGGGTCTTATAGAGTTGTTCTTGTGGATATTCTGTAAATCCTGGATCCAATTTTACACAATATAGTGTTGATTCTCAATAATTTCTCTAACCTAGGATCAATTTTTTATGGTCTTTTATGATTTTCCATAGAATACTCGATGATTGAATGACTGTGGGGTGAAATAAGGGGTTACGCCATGATCTATTGTTTTCTAGTGGGTTTATAAATATCCGGAGACCCTTGAACCCCATTCAATTCCACTTATCTCCCTAGAAACTTAGGAAACCTTGATAAGTGATTCTAAGGCTTCTATTCCTATTCTGATAGGGATTGATCCCCAACTCCTAGAGATCAATATTTTGTGATCTATGGTATGTTATATCACGTTTATTTAGCAGTTTCTATCGTTTTGGGTTTTTTCCTTCAATTTCTTCTTACCATGGATTGGTGTTTGATCTCCGCTATTATAATTGGGTATCTTATATCATTTTATGGTGTGTTCGTGGAATTAATATTTGTTACATCATAGTTACTTATAGAAGAGGTGATTAGAAATTGTCAATATTATTATGTTGTCGTGCGTACAAAATATTAACTTTTAAGGTAAATGATGATTTTTTTCCTATTCATCTACATGAAATCCTAATGTTTTCATAGCTTAAACCATTTATTGTAAATGTAATTAACCTAATAATTATTCAATTAGAAAAAATAATGGAATTTGGATAACTATCACATTTCATTTTTTATAATATAATAATGGTTTGCCTCTTGATTCTCTAGATAGCGTGATTTATTTACTATGCTTGTATTGCATGTTTTAATTATCGGGTTATCTTGTTTTTCGTAATGGGAATGGTAATTAATTTAATTTATTAATTATTTTATTAATTTTATTTTTAACTTAAATAATAGGTATGTTTTATTATTATTTTTCTGGTAATTTTATGGTAATTAAATGGATTTATGTATGCATATTTAACTTAATATGTTATTTCTCTAGTTAATGGAATTTTCATAATAACACAATGAATGTTAATTACTGTGTGTAAGGAAATAGAATGTTTTGTTAAATTAGAATGGTACCTATATATTTTTGTTAAAATGTGAATTAATTCTAATATCATATTATTCTTTTGATAACTTATTATATAGTGATGCCTTAGGATTACCATATTTGGAATATGATAATTATGAATCAGCTAATTCATGATGGTATATGAACCCATTCTTTGATAACGATAAATATTTTTGGACATGAGTTACTATTTGTTTATAAAGGTTTGATGCCTTGTGTTGGGATCATGGAGACCCGTTTGTGTAAAAAGACTCAACGACTTGTTATAGGGCATTGCTTGTTTTCATACAACCTTTTGATTACCTCTGGATATGTCCCTTGTGATCTTATCTCGGGATGTAAAAGGCTGGTATTTTTTATTTGATATAGGGTAGGGAGGCCCATATTAAGTGTTAAGAAATAACTCTTGAGGTGGTGATTTTAATGGGGATATGAATGAGGGTGTTGGGGAAGACATTGAAGATGATTGAATGGGTTATCATTACACTTACCAAATGGTGTTCAAAAATATTTTTTGATATAGATATATATAGTTATTGATTTCTATGTTTTTCATTTTATCTACATTCCTTAACCTACTAGTTTAGGTTGTTCAATGTTCTTGATTACATGTTTTCTCTTAGTGGTATATTTTTATTGTTTTCATAGAGCACTGAGATTATTAAATGTAAAAATGTTTAATAAATAAAATAACCCATGAGGTTGGTGTTTTAAGAATTAATTTTTTTATATCTTAAGATAATTTGGACTTGGTCTAAATTTTGACTTGGGGGTATGGAATTTTAATTGATGGATAATAATGTTTTATGTGGAATAATATTGATGGTCAATCAATGGATAATGAATTTAATAATATAAAGTGATTTTTTAAATGAAATCAAAGTAATATAATATAGCTCCAATTTTTTTTTCTATTCTTATATGATATATAGTTCATATTGGTAGGATCCAGGTTTCTATATGACGTTCGCTGCAGTTGAGGCTGGGACTATATTATACCCATAGTGTGGTTGTGATATATATTATATCAAGTATATTTTGTGATTTCATACTCTAACCCACCCATGTGAGTTTTGGAAACTAACACCATTTCTACGCAAGGAGAGTGTATCCAACATCCTAGTGCGAGGGTTGATGGATGACTACCCCATCCATCCCACTCTCTTCTATTGTTAGTTTTAAGTGCTGGTATACACGATGATCAGTTTTCTATATATGTTTAAGAGGGATTTAATATTTTATATTCATTTCACATATATGTATCTATTTATATAGTTTCCAAAGTATTATTATAGGTATGATGAGTATTGGATATGATTCGTTGAGGTACCTTACTAAGTGTATGGGTTGAGGTATATTACTAGATGTATGATAAACATTATATGGGATGTGGTGGAACCCATATGATACTTAGTTACTATATGTATATTTGATATGGGATGATATAAATATGTGATGAACTGGGTTTATATTGCGATACATATCCCTAATGTCTGTGGGTTGGATTAGTTTGGATGGAGATGGGTCAAGATGAGTGATGTTGGGACCAACAGACAAACTACTAGGAAAAGGAGTAGTGGGGTACCATTGATGTTTAATTTCTAAAATATATATTCTCTTATATGAATTTAATATTGAGATATATACATGGAGAGGCTTAGAACATAGTACAAATATTTATGTGACACGTTAGATTCACTATTGTTTAATGTGCTTTATAATTCTTTCATTATTTGTTGCATGAGAGGTTCTGAGGAGAATCCTACTGAGTATAATGTTATGATCACTCAAACTAAATATAAAATGTGTTCTGGTAAGCCTAAGAAGATTGGATATTGGGATGTATATTACTATCTTGTGGATTTTTTTGAGTCTTTTTAGGCTTATTTTTCACCAATGTGTTTACCTTTTTAATGATTGTAGTTTTCCTTGCATATGTTTTAGTATTGTATGACATTATATATAAGCACTTGGTGTTCTTTTGTATATATGGTTAGTTTTTACATAGTTTATTTATCTTTTCTCACTCTTTATAATGTTCTCTTAAATGGTAATTCCTACCATATATATGTTTATTATACCCTTGAATCTATTAACCAACATGGGGCCAATTGAAGGTGGGACTCGTGCAGTCACCATCAACAATGGCTCATTTCCATCCCAGGAAGGAAACATTTTGTAGGAGGGGGTTGAGAAACTACTAATACCTGATTTATTAAGAGGTTTAAATTATCTTACATTTAGTGGATCATTTCAGTTTAGTGTTTAAAATAATTATAAGAAAAAACAAAATATCAAACCCTTATAATAAAAAGTTTACAATTCTATTCAATGACTTTTTTCTCCATAAGAACATGAAACATAAATTTATTATCCTATTTCAATAAAACACATTCATTTATACAATGTTGAATCCCATAGATGAAATTTAGACCTTATTATAGTTCCTACTAATCTATAGTCCCTATAAAAAACAATTGAAAACATGACATGAGAATAAACATCATATTAAGGGAATTATAAAAAGGATGAATGAAATATTTTAGTCAATTTCATAACCATGAGATCATAAAATATATTTTTTCTTTAACCAAATCAACGTGTATCACATATAATCTCCTAACTAAATAAGAAATCATCTAAACTATTTTTACTTTTTCATTAAACACATTATTTGTAAACATAAAAGAAGAATTAGAATGATGATGGTTTTATTAGAAAGCCTGAGTGCCCAAGAATGTTTTTATTAAAACCCTAAATTTTTTAACTGAAATTTTATTAATAACTAAATTAGAAAAAAAAATTATTTTATATTTTCATCCCCTTGAGGTATTTGGATTTCTCGGTTTCGATCCTCCCCATGTGCATTTAGGTAGGTTTTCATTTATTTCTCCCTCACCCGACCGATATAATAATAAGTATATTTTATATTGAAACCTATCTATTTAGATGAATACTTAATAAAAATCATAGATATATCTTGTAGGTTCCTTCATATAACATATTTATCTCACTTTTTCAATTACTATTACAATTAGGATGACAAATACTGTCAACTTTCTACATAATTCTCTAGAGAACATAATCACTAAATAATTTATTAGACATATATTCTACGATCACATGAGAAAAAATTTCTAAAAAAATAAAATGAATAAAAAAACGAAATAATTCATCTCTATTATTAAAGTCACGAAAATAATTTTTAAGAGATAATAATTTTTTTTGAATATTTATATATTTAATTATTTTAGAACAAAATTATCATAACTAATACACATATAAAAAATGGAAGGATATATTTAAGTTAAATAAACCTATAATTTTATAATTGAATCTAAATATAATATAAATATTTTGGTGTATAGGAAATCTTTTAATGTTTTATACATTAAAACAAAACATTTCTTTTTTACTTTTGAAATGAAAGTAAAAAAACCCATATAAATTACCTAAAATTAATATTTTTGGAAACCATTGAATTGAAGAAAAAATACTTAGAATTTACTTTATATTTACATTATGTCCATTTAAAAAGACATGAAATGTATTTTAACAAATAGGGACATGGAAGAAAAATAAAAAAAAATCATTAAAATATATAAAATGTGGTTTTATGGTAATATGTCCCTTATGACTTTATAATTCTTATCTAAAGAAAAATTAAATGGAAAAAAAGATTGAATTCATAAACACACCATTATTTAGAGATAAAACAAAAAATATATCGATAATGTAGTTTATAACACATATGAATGAAATCATGTTGTGAAAATGACTTAATTCACAAAGAAAGATATTTGTGACTAGAATTAACTTACACCATGCCTGACACATCATGTTCAGTCATTATCACCCCAAATAATGAACTCATGTTTATTCTTTATATTTTTTTAAAAATAAATTTATTTTTTCCTTTTTCTTTATTTATTTCCAAGTTATATTCAACTATATAATCTATTAAGTACACATAGTCCATCTTGATGATATTAGGTTCAAATTTCTAAAGTGAATTTTGTAGGATTAATATAGTCAATGATATAATTATTCAATAATCTCTAGTATAATGGTAAATTTATAATTATCATATTTATACTTTAATTATTATTTTGAAAACAATCTTGAAATATTTTTATGAAAATTTAATTACATAACAATCATGAAGATGGTAAGTCGTATATGCATGACTAACCATTTCATTTTCTCTAGAGAACAAGGGGAATATGAAAATTATAATCCAATTAATATATAATTAATATCATATAAAAATATAATATTATATAATTTAAATACACTTATATATTCTTTCCATTTGATAGGGCTTTGAATATAGAATCACAAAGTTGTGTGGAGGTGGTAATCCAAAACCTCCCATGAATGATTTTATCATATTTAAATAGATATAATGGTTAGAATATAGATGATATATTATATTTTTTAGAATGTTTATTATTTCTTGTTTGATTAATTGGGTAGATTGTTTTTCTATGTGCATGTTTTCTTTGGTTTGAATACATGTATTTTTTGTTTTAAAACCTTTTAGTATTTTGATGATTTATTAAATTAAAGTGTATGGATATTTGTGATTATTATAATCTTAGATAGATAAGAGATATATCTACATTTCATTAGTTTATGAGGATTTCTTAAAATGAATTTTTATTACTCTAAAAATTCAATTAATTTACTAATGCTGTTTTAAACACTCTATAAGAAACAGTTTTAAAAAGTTTTTGTATTGATTTTTCTGAAACTTCTACATATATTAGATTCTAATGAAACCTAATTTCATATAAATTGTACATGTTTGTATTTATTTCTTTAGTTTAAATATAATTCTAAATGTATGTTTGAATAGTGATTAAATATCTTGAAGATCATCTTTAATTTTCTAGAACTAATGTTTTCCAGAATGTTATTGGTTCTATTTTTTTGATAATATTTGGAAAATTAGATGTCAGATTTATATGATTATTGATTTTTTGGAAATATCAAATGATTTTTTACAAATATTTCGTCTTTACCAAAGTTTGAACCTATTGTTTAGATCCCTTAAAAATTCCGATATGTTTGTTAAAGTATGTTGTCTAGTTTTTCAAAAAGTATGGGAGAACCTATATTCACCATAGTGAAAAGTATGGTTCATCAACCCTATGTTACTGTTTATCATCCATACAATATGTTACTATTCCTGAATAGTGTAAAGTATGTTTCATCATCCCTATATTCCTACTCATCATCCATACAGTACGTTACTTTTTATGAATAGTGGAAAGTATAGTTCATCAACCCTACATTATTGTTTATCATCCCAATACTTCGTTACTATTCTTGAATAGGGGAAAATATTGCTCATCAAACCAATGTTACTATTCATGAATAGTGAAATGTATGGTTCATCAAAATTACATTACTATTCATGAATAGTGAAAATTATGGTTCATACCCTATAATTCTATTCATTAATAGTACAAATTATAGTTCATCAGCCATATGTTACAGTTCATTCTGAAGTTACTGTTCATTAGGTTCATTTTTTCAAATTGATTATCTCCATATATATGGATTATTTTTAAATGGTTTTATACTGGATAAATTCTCATTAAATATAAGGATTATAATCTAAGAGTTTTTAATATTTTTGGTGGAATATTTAGGGAGAAAAATTAATAATTTTAAACGTCTTTTTTCTATTACATTAGAGGTTTCAAAATTGTTTAAATTAAAATTTTTGAATTTACTTATGAACTGTGCTGCTAGTTTTCTAGAACTATTTTTTCTAAATTTAAAAATTTTTGAATGAATTTAAATAATTTTTTAAATCATTCAATGTTGTTATATTTATAAATATATTTGTGGAATAAATATATACATTATTTTGAATTCTTTTATTAGAGTTTTAGTCTAAATGATTAAAGAGGAAACAATACTGTGTTTTTTATATTTATGAATGCTCTTGACTCAATTTATTTTGAATATACTTGGGAATAGGAGATTCCATAACCGCTGAATATCAACTATATATATATATTAATGTTTCTTATAGGAAAGAACATAGAATATAAAGATACAGAACTGAAAGGCTTACATTAACATTTTTTATAATATTTTTTTTTCAAAGAGAAAGAGTTGTGAACTTTGAACCTACTATGAAATCTACAACATCCTACTACACTCTATTTCATCTCTAAAATGATCTATCAAGGGATGAATTAGTTTTTCTTTAACTATATTTTCATTGACAAGACAAGCCAATCTAATCCTCAACAACCTGGACCTTTTATTTAATATTTTACCTTCCCATTCATCTACTAGTGAGTCTGTAACACTATTTTATATCTCTCACACATAGTCTATTTTTCTTTTTTATTATTTTAATCACAAAATAATTATTTGTTATTCATTTTCTCAGGTTGTGACTCATAGATTCTAAATTTTGGATCTAGGGTTGTGACTCCCAGTATCTAAAGTCAGGATCGTTCGAGTTATGACTCCCAGTGTCCAAAGTCAGGTGGTAAGGGTTGTAAATCCCCATAAAAAAGTCATTTTCATGGTTATACCTCTATAATAAAAGTAGTTTTTTATTTGGGTTAGGATTCCCCCCTAAAAAACATTTTTAGTGCACAAGTATCTCTCCTTGAGTAGAAATGTATATGAGTGGAGCACTCTCACATTAGAACGAACTACTATAAAAAATACTTGAATTATTTAGTTTTTATGATAATAATTAAGCCTAATAATTAACTTTGATCATTAATTTAATTAATAAATTTTGTTGTTTAAAATTTTAATCAAGTTTACTCACCCCCCTTTATACCATCGTCCATAACATGTTTAGACCAAAAAACTTGATATCAAAGTGAAATCCTATTTAGAACTGATTAAATCTATTATTATCTTTATAATACCTATCAATATATATCAAGAGACTATTACTTTTGGAATTATAAAATGTATCTCTAGAGTCGACTTTGATTTTATTTGTGCTATCATTTTCCAAGACCTCACATTCAAAATAAAATATCTTATAAGATGGAAGGATTGAACCAGAATAATGCTTGGATACCTCAAAATCCACCTCACTTTTATGACAATTATTATTTATAATGAAGATCCCAAATTAAGGATTTCCTCAAATAGTTGATCATTGAGAACCGATCTATCCTGTAAAAACAATATACACTTCCTCAAGATGACCCAGATCCTCTTACCAGAAATGATGCTGCTAGATATGTTTTAAATTACAAAATTGTTAATATTTCATATTGTGATATCAATAGAAGTGTTTTTAGTCATCAATATTATGGTATGAAAGCTCATAAAATATGGAATATTCTACAAGTTACACACCTTATCTCTGAAAAACTAATCCATACCAAATTTGGAATGCATCGTGATGGGTACCAAGACTATAAGATGGGTGAAGATGAAATAGTAAACCAAATGTTCCCTTGATTCACAAGTATTGTGATTGGAATGAGTTTACTTGTAGAAGATCTATAAAACCCAGTACTTGTTTAAATAGTCCTAAAAACATTCCAAAGAAAAGGCATGTAAATACAATTTCCATTGACAAAAGAAATAATTTTAAAGAATAAACCCTGGACGATTTGATTAGATCACTCCATCATTATGAACTTAAATTGAATAACACAACTACAATGGAGACAACAAAAAAGGTGTAAACTTTAAATATGTGAATGTTTTTTCAACTAACTCTTCTGATTTAGATCAATTATATACTAAAAAATATGATATGGCTCATATAAAGACTAGAGTTTACAATGGAATGAAAAACAAAGGAGTCAAGAATTGGTATAAAATAAACCCTCAAAGGGAAATATATAAGGGTGATAAGAAAGGTGATATGAATTATAATACTTTAGATATAACTTGTTATTAGTGCAGAAAGAAAGGTCATATCAAACCATATTTTCGTAAACTAAATAATATAGATAAATAAAGAAATAAGGGAAAAAGACATTGACCACTAGTTTGAGTTGTACAGAATAATATAATTCCAGTGAAAAATCTGGAAATAAAAAATAATATGCTAAATTTATGTTTATGGTATTAATGGAAAAGGTTACTAATTCTTGTTTTTAATCTGAATGCTTTGATTCTGATTATTATTCTTGATAACACCAATGTTTTTGAATTAAATAAATAAATTGAAAGATTAAGAAAAGATATTTTCAAAGCTACTAATTTATATAATAATCTTAAAGAAAACAATGAGAAACTTTCATTTGAGAATAAAAAAAATTTGTAGAAGAATGATAAACTAAGTAACACTACTAATACTACTTTTTCTCATTCAAAATTTTATGAAAATTTTAAATCTTCTAAAAATACGATTGATAATTTTAAAATGGATGTTGAAATTATTAAAATAAATTTCTCTGGTTTTATTCAAGGTCATGAAAAATATCATGAGATTATTTCCATGATAAAACTGATATAAATAAGTTTGGTGTTTTCTATTATAGAATATTATATAAAATTTATAAAATTTATTTTGTTAAAAGTAAAATTAGTTCTAGTTAAACTGTTACCTGTTTTAAATGTCACATGAAAGGTCACTATGAAAATGATGTTTCTCCTAGATTTAAAAATATTTTGGATTTAAAAAATATAATATTTATAAATCTTTATTATCTAGAGTACCTTACAATACAAGTATAAATTATTTATGGGTACATATAAAGTTTATAAGTAATCTCATTGGAACCTAAGTTGCTTGGGTACCAAAATTTTCAAGTAATTTATTTTTTGGAAAAAATTCATTGGATTATTAAAGAATGATATATGGTACATGGAAAGTGGGTGCTCTCGGAATTTGATCAAAGAACCATAAAGGTTTACTAATTACAAAACAGGTGATTGGGGCACTATTACATTTGGAGAAAATTCTGATGGGAAAGTAAAAGGTTTTGGTAATATTGGAATTTCAAATTCTACTTTTATTTCAAAAGTTTTATATGTTAATGGTTTAAAAAATAATTTAATTTGTATATCAAAATTACGCGATGAAACAATGGAATTTATAATTTTAAAATGAAAATTGTCTTGTTTTTAAATATGATACATTATTATTTAATGAAAATCAAAAAATAATATTTTTACTACCGATTTTAATGAACTAACTGTTAAACATGTAAAGTGTTTGAATTATCTATAGAATGATAGCATCTTTTGGCCTAGATTATTAGGTTATGTTAATTTCAGATTTTTTCATAAGCTAGGAAAACAAGAAAATTTATTATATATTCTTTCATAGGAGAATGAACATCTTCATGTATGTGACACTTGCATGATAGGGAAGAAAAAGAAGATTTATTTTAGACCCATTAATCAGAATATTTAGAGTTTTTGGTTGTAAAGTTTTTATTTTAAATTCAATGTATAATTTATATAAATTTGATACTAAAAGTGTTGAAGGTATTTTTGTCGGTTATGCTATTAATATCAAAGAATATATAGTTTATAATAAAATAAATATAAATATTGAAGGATCTATTAATGTTATGTTTGATGAAAATAATGTTAAATTAAATTCAGATTCTAATGATATTGATAAAGATTTCATATAATTTAATTTTAATGATAAAGTTTCTCAAGATAATAACAAGTCAATTGTGGGGAAGAATACTCCTCCTCAACCTGTTCCAAAATATTGGAAAATTCAGAAAGATCATCCTATTGAATATGTAATTGGTATTTATTATTATGGTGTTAAAACATGAAATTATATTTTAAAATTTTGTGCCAATTCTTCTGTAATTTATTATTTTGTTCCTTTTAATGTTAATGATGATTTAGAATATTAAAAATGGATTGTTTCTATACAAGATGAATTAAATAACTTAGTTAATTTTTTTTTTCGACATTAGTATAATTTCTTGAGGATAATTAGGGAATTGGAACTAAGTGGGTATTTAGAAACAAGCTTGATAAATTTGGAAAGATTTTGAAAAATAAAGAAAGGATTTTTTTCTCAAGGATACTCTCAAGAAGAAGGTATAGACTTTGAAGATTAGTTTGCACCTATTTCTAGGTTATAGGAAATTAGAATTTAATTGGATTTTGATTGTTTTTAAGTTTTAAATTATATCAAATGGATGTAAAAAGTGCTTTCATAAATGGTTTTGTAATTGAAGAAGTTTATGTTTCTAAACTAAAAGGTTTGGAAAGTGAAAATTTTCATAACCATGATTCTAAAATTTATAAATCATTTTATGGTATTAGACAAGAACCTCATGCTTGGTATGAATGAATTTCTTTAGTTTTATTAAATAGCGGTTTAAATGAAACAAATGTGGATCCAAATATTTTTATTAAAAGAACATATGATGATATTCTAGTTGTTCAAATGTATGTTTATGATATTGTTTTTGGTTACCCAGTGAAATGATTTTCAATGATAATTTTTCTTTGATGTCCTCTAAATTTGATATGAGTTTAATGATAGAAAAGAAAATTTTTTCTTGGACGTCAATTTTTTCAAAGAAAAGATGGAATTTTTCTTAATCAATCTAAATATGCTAAAGCGTTAGTTAAAATATTTGGTCTTGATTCTTCTAAATATATGAAAACTCCTATGGGTACTAATTTTTAATTATATATTTATGCCTTTAGTAAATATGTTGATTTTAATGTTTTTAGAGGCATGATAGGTATCTTTCTATATTTAACTACATCTATACCCGATATGATTTTTAGTGTTTTATATATGCTAGATTTTAAGTAGGTCATAAAGAAAGTCATATTAAAGATTTCAAAAGAATAATTAGATATGTTCATGGAACTATTGATTATAGATTATTTTATCCATAATATAACTATTTTAATTTAATATCATATTCTGATTTTTATTTTGGAGGATGTATAATTAGTTGAAAAAGAACATCAGGTATGTGTCATTTTTTAAATTTTTTTATTTATTTATTGGAATTCTATGAAATAAATATCTATTTCTTTATCAACTATAGAAGTTGAGTATATCTATTCTTTTAGTAGTTGTGCTCAGTGTTTATGGATTAAGAAAACATTATGTGATTTTGGTTTCTATCTTGAAAAACTACCTATTTATGGTTATAATACTTCTGTAATTTCTAATTCTAAAAACCTATTACAACATTCCTGAAAAAAGAATATTGAACATAGATTTAATTTTATTAGAGAAAATGTGAAGAAGGGTGATATTGTTTTAAAATTTATTACTTATGAAAATTAGCTATAATATATTTTTATAAATCATTTAGACTCTTTTTAGTTAGAAAATATTAAATTTAAACGTGGTATATTGGAATTTTTATTTTTCACTAAGCTTTTTAGTGGGATTTTGTTTTCAATTTTTTTATATACAAAAAATGGGGAGAAATAACTTGGTTTTAATTTTTATGATACATTTTTTGGGAGAGATATTATGGGAGAAATTGAGGAGAAATGAATATTGAGAAATAAATTGGTTTTAATTGATCAATATTTTGGGTTTTGTAATAAAATGAGGGAGATAATTTTTGCATGTGTATTCTGTTTTGTTTGATTACTTGGGGAGATTTTTTTTCCATGTGCATGTTTTCTTTTCTTTGATTACATGTGATTTTAGTTTAAAAAAATTTGTGTAATTTGATGATTTATTAAACTATAGTTTATGTATATCTGTAATACTTATCACGTCTGATATATAAGAGATTTATCTACATTTTTTTTATGAGGATGCCTAAAAATTTATTTTTATTACTCTAAGAATTTAATTAATTTTCTTATAACATTTCAGAAACTCTACAGAAAATTGTTTTAAAAAGTTGTTGTATTTATTTTAATAAAACTTCAATAGATATCATATTCAAATGAAACTTGATTTTATTGAAATACAGATTTTTTATATTGATTTCATTATTTTACATTGAAGTCTAAAAAGGTCATTTGAATGGTCATTAAATTTTTATAAGTTCTCTTTTAATTTTCTAGAACTGTTGTTTTCTAGAATGTTGTTTGTTTTCTTTTTTCTGATGATATTTGGAACAGTAGATGTAAGATTTATTTTTTTCCTCAATTAATTAGAAATAAAATATGTTTTTCTAAAAAAAAGTCTTTTTGACACAAGTCTGAATCTGCTGTTTAGATCCCTTAAAAATTCCTTGAATTCTGTTACAGTATGCTGTTCAGTTTTTCCTAATGTATGGGAATCCCTACTTTATCAATAGTGAAAAGTAAGGTTAATCAAATCTATGTTTCTATTCATCATCCATACACTATGTTACTATTCATGAATAGTTGCAAGTA
Source organism: Viscum album (assembly GCA_963277665.1). Taxonomy (NCBI): domain Eukaryota; kingdom Viridiplantae; phylum Streptophyta; class Magnoliopsida; order Santalales; family Viscaceae; genus Viscum; species Viscum album. The sequence continues at coordinate 1,709,955,960 of OY728137.1, read as the reverse complement.
TGGTTCATCTACCGTATGTTACTATTAATCATCCATACACTACGTTACTTTTCATTAATAGTGGAAAGTATGGTTCATCAACACTATGTTACTATTCATCATCCATATACTACATTACTGTTTAAGAATAGTGGAATGTATGGTTCATCACACTTATATTATTGTTCTTGAATAGTGGAAAGTATGGTTCATCAAGCCTACATTATTGTTTACGAGTAGTGCAAAGTATTGCTCATACCATATGTTACTGTTCATTCCGAAAAGTGTGGTTCATACCTTATGTTACTGTTCATTTCAAAAAGTATAGTTGATACCCTATATTACTGTTCATAAATAGTGAAATGTCTGTTTCATCAACAATACATTACTATTCATTCTAAATTTACAATTTCTTCCATGTATTTTTTTAGAAATTTAATTTCTCTATATATATGGATTATTTTTAAAGGTTTTTTGCTAAAAACATTTCATTAAATATAAGTATTATAATTGAATAGTTTTTAATATTTTTGGTGCGATATTTAGAGAGAAAAATTAATACATTTTCAACAAATTTTTCCGCTTACTTTGGAGGATTCAAAATTGTTAAAATTCAAAAATTTGAATTTACTTACGGATTGTGCTGCTAGATTTCAAGAACTGTTTTATCTAAATTTAAAGAAGTTTTAATGGATTTAAATTGTTTTTTAAATCACTAAATGCTCTTATATTTATGGATATATTTTTTATAATATTTACTCAAATTATTTTGAATTCTTTTAATAAATATTTAGTATACATGAATAAAGATACAACAGTGTTGAATTTTTTATATTTTTGAATGCTTTTGACTAATTTGTTTGAATATCCTAAGTTAGTGGAGCTACATTGAACTTTGAACATGTTGTTCAATCTGCAACATCTTACGGCACTCTATTTCATCACATGCATGATCTCTCAATTGATAAATTAATTTTTCTTCGACTATATTTGAATTGGAAAGATAAGCCAATCTAATCCTTAACAATCGATAACTTTTCATTAATATTTTATCTTCTCATTCCTCAGGTTGTGATTCTGTAACACTATTTCTAGCCTCTCACACGCACTCTATTTTTCTATTTATTCTTTTACTCACAATACCATTATTTGTTATTCTTTTTCTCAGGTTGTGACTCCTATATTCTAATGTTATGGTCTAAGAGTTGTGACTCCCTATATCTAAAGTCAGTATTTTTCGAGTTGTGACTCCTAGTGTCTAAAGTTTGGTTGTAAGGGTTTTTACTCCCCATAAAAATGTCAGTGTCATGGTAATCACTCCACTAGAAAAAGATTTTTTAATAGGGTTATGATTCCCACATGAAAATCATTTTTTATGCTCACATATCTCTCACCGAGTGGAGAGGTATAAGAGTAGAGTAGGACCAATTTGGACTAAAATACTATAAAAAACATCGTTGCGTTGTTTACTTTTTCTATTTATAATTAACCTTAATAATTAACTTTGATAATTAATTTAATTAATCTATTTATTTGATTAAATTTTTAATCCAGTCTATTAACCCCCTCTAGACCATCTGCCATTACCTATTCTGAACCAACATATATCTCTAGAATGAAAATTATCTAATAAAAATCACACACACACACACACACATATATATATATATTAAATCTCTCATTTTTCTAGTCAATATAGGAAGTGATGGAATGTAATTTACTATGGTTTTTGAGGCATGGTCAATCGTAAACATGAATAAAGGATACATGTCACACATGAAAGCAGATGAGATAAGTATAGGTTATGAAATTAGTTTATTAAAATATAAATATATTCAATATTCTAATTTTATTATATATCAATTTTTGAATAATACATTAATTCAGTATAAGAATAAATAAAATTAAATTATTCAGCTAAGAACTATAACTCTTCTTTAGGAAATCTAATCAGGATTATACCTAATGGCTTCAAAGGTTTTTTTTGAAAAAAATTAGAGAAAATATGGCTTTTAGTGGGATTATAAGATGTTATCCATGAAGATATTTTTATAACTATTATCCTCAAAAATTTTGATAAAAAGAGGTGAATAGTTTTCCTTTTATAAGTGTTGGAAAAGAATCACTTCAAAATACATAAAGAAGGTAAAGTGACTTAAAGAAACCCAGAATTACAAGATAATATGTGATAGTTTAAAAATTAAAAATAAAATTTAGACATTTTTTGGACATAGATAAAGAATCATGCTTTAGTTAAAAAACCAAAAACTCATTATAAGATCAACTATGATAAAAAACTTTCTATGAAGGTAAAAATATTATATGAACAAACATGAAAAGGGACTTAAAAATTATTTTTGAAAATGGTGATTCCAAATTTGGAATCCATTATATTAGTTTAATAATATAATGGTTTATGAAATTAAGTTTTATTTAAGTACACACTAATCGAGAAAAACATTTTTTACGAAAGTACCAGATTTAAGTGTAAAAATAATTTTACGTTATAATCATGTAATAAATTGGTTTATAGTAATTTTTTTATCAAATAATTAAATAATAATTTTGTTTGGACATTTTAATAAATCCAAATCCAAATGAAATATTCCAATCGTTCCATTATTTTGAAATACCCTCCGGAATAATTTAAATATGAATAAAATATATCATATAACTATAAAAGTCAACAATGGGCTCAAAAATACAAAATAGTGGTTCTAATACATAATTTGAATCATTATAATTTTTTAAAACCAATCATTCCATTGGATAAAATAATATTTTAGTGTGATTTTATATCATTACCTCGTAAATTTGACCTATCTTTACATCTTTTACACTTACCATAGTGTAAACATTTACTATAGTTACTATTCAGAAGGAACAAAACATAAATTGATCCTATTAAATTATATTAAATATATAATTTACATATAAAAAATAATATTTATCAAATTTAATTCTTTGAAGTTGTAGAAATTTATTTTCAATTAAACCTTCAGAACATGATGAATATATATTTTTTAGAAAAATTCATTTTTATGTTGAAAAACGACATATACCAAATTTTTATATAATTTTGATTCTAATTATTCTAGTTGGATTTTTATTAATTAAAGTCAAATAATTAAGTTTAAAAAAAAATTAAAAATACTACGTGACTTTAAAAATATTCATAAAGAAAAGACAAATTTTAATGAAATATATTTTTACTATTCATTTAATAATAAAAAATTACTATAATTATAAAAAATTTATCCAATGATACATTTAGAATTATATTTAAAAAAATGAAGTTATTTTTTTGAGTGTTAATTTGTAAATATAGTTAAAATTAATCACATCATCATTTCTCAGAATGTAAAAATTAAATTTTTTGAGGAAAATGTGTTATTGAAGGATTAAATGACATTATACATATTAATTTCATCTTAAGAATATTTAACAGAATGGAAATTAATTTTATTTAATATGTATACTTTATGATTTAATTATATAAATTTTTCAAAAGTGATAAATATAATCTATTTTGATAAATATATACAATGCATAGAAAATCATTTTTATTGAAAATATATTAGTTTCTTTTAAATGATTCTTTATTATTGTATAAGAAATTATTTTAAAAAATATTTAATAGATATATATCTGATGACTATATAAATATATATACTAGAAATGTTTATTATAACAATATATATATAATTCATTTTAAAAAAAATATTTTGTTGTCTTTTATGCCATGTTTTTCTTTTCTCAATTCTATCTAACAATGTGTTAATATTTTAAAATATTAAGTTGTTATATATCTACTCATATATCAAAGTTTCATATAGGTCTAACTGTGATCTGAGTAAAAATGATTATTTCACCACCATTTATGTCCCTCATATAACCAATGTGAAATTAATGTGTGTCGAGAAGTGCTACAATACCTTTTTATTAGGTTAATCATTTCCCTTAATAAATAGTAAATAACCATTGTCTCCCCTGATTTTTCATGACACCCAAGATCAGAATATCCCATTATTTGTCATTATATTTATGAACCTGATTAACTATAGCTATATCATCTAGTGTTGGGTCGTCTCTGATCATATAATGGTGACCATTACAACCCTTGTATAACGACATCCATGAAGCGATTTTTATCAAGTTCTCATAGACCACTAATATGAGTGTTTTGTTAGTTACAAATACCACCCTACAATTATTTTATTTAGAGTATGAAATATCACCCCTATGTTTGATTTTATAGTTATAATTGACCACACCATTAGGATTTTCCAGTATTTATCATGGAAAACCCTTTATGGTTTTATCAATAGTAATCATTGACCACCAAAAGGAATAATTGAATTAAATAAAAATACTTATATATCCACAATGTTATGCATTTATAAAAAAATAATTTAGAGTATCATAAGACATCATCAATTCACTGTTATTCAATTTAGATAATAAAAGTTGTCACATTATTCATAATACACAATTTATCAATTATCTAAGGTAGTAACAATTCATGTTCCCCATTTATTTAATGAAAATACATTTTCATTTAATTACAACATTAGTCAACTAATATTCAAATTTCATCTAGGACATACCCTTGTAGTCTCCATTATTTTTTAAAGGGAAGAAATTTAATCTTATAATAACTGAACAAAATCGATGATTTTGAATTTATATTTCACAAATATAAATTTATTTCCCAATTACCATTTTAATAATTTCAAAAATAGATATCTATATTATGAAATCATTTCATTTATTTTCTCCCCTTAATTTCATCCATTTATTTTTCATTGGACATATATCAACATACTTTATGAAATTACACATTTATTTTTATCACTAAGATATTCCACTTTGAATACAATTTTTATACATTTCTTGAAAAATAAAAGGAGGTGTTTTACTATTACAAAATCATTTTTAAACTTAATTTAAAATTATTTATGAAAAATTGGAAACTTTTCTGACCATACAATCCATCACATTAAGAAAAATATGTGATACCATTGATTACATTTATGAACTACATACTAAAATATTTTAGAAGTATACTAATCTAATATGGGTTTCTAGTTCTTTATAAGATGGGAGAAAAATTATAATAATTAAAATTATATATAAATATGAGATATTAGAAGAAATGGGCGAGGGACACATGACATATGGAATAAATGATAATGGGGTCTTAGGGGTTATATAGACTCATGTTATTCTCCTAATTACAACCACAAATGAATAATGTGGAAGTAGAATTTGGAAGATTCACCATGGTTTTCAAGGGAGGAGTGTTAATGTTGGTTGATTAGGTTCCAAAATAAAATGTGATTGAAAATTTTGAGGACCTCGCATGAAATTATGGGGATACATCTTATTTAAAATAATATTCATGGACGTCAAATTACCATTGAGACTTGCGCCCATACAAGGATACTAGATTTCAACCAGCTAGCTAGTTTCTCATTTACAAGCTATTCAACAACACTTAAAAATTACCCCTATTATAGATCCATAGTTCTTTTTATGTATAATGGGACCCACAACCATGATCACCCCTAACAAACCCAAAAATATTTCTCCAAAACACCATTAAAAGAGGATATAAATGAGTCTTAAAATAATTTTAGATAGACCCATAGAGAGGGAATGTTGGGATTATATAAACTCATCAGGATATGATAGCTCATAATTTGGAACAATTCATGAGAAATCCATAGATTTCTTAATCCTTTATTATGACCCATTGGGTTTAAAAAAACCAAATCTATGGTGTAATAAAAAACCTCTAACTAGTTGTGGTCCTTCCAACACTACACAAATCCATCTCATCTATGAAACACTGCACCATGTTAGTGATCATAAAAACCCATTATGTACCTCAACTCCTAGTGGAATATATGAATTTAAAATTTACAATACCATATAAAATAGATGGATTCTACATTGTGGGTCAATCTCATCATCCCAAAATCGATACCTTAAAACATATCCTCGCCCTAGACTCAATTGTAAGTCAATATTCCACTTTAGATTACCATTGTTTCACTAACTCAAATGTCATAACTAATTCCTTTTAGACACATCTAATCTTATCACATAACCATAACCTATATTTTGTGGTTACAAGACACAAACCAAAAATGAGGATATGGGACATGATAGTAGCACCATCATAGAATTGGTCATAAACTCACTATAATCTCCAAATAATCCCTATAAACGACTGAACCACATACACCATATTCAATATGTCCAACCGAGTCAAGATTCGAAACCACCAAATTAATTTCCACACATGACTATGAGTCATAAGATGTATGTTAAACCTATCTCAACCACCATGAATCTATTGATAATGTTCCATTAAAACAATTTTTCACAATGCCAAAATACTCAATGAAAATACAAAAATCATTTGAATTATTAAAAAATTGACCACATCAAACCCCCATTATGATTCCCGGGATGAAACACAAACTGATCAAAATAGTGTTATGTTATATGTGAGAACTAATGAATTATCTTTTCGACCCTTAAATATATCAATAATATTAATTTATTCCTAAGGACATCGACCAGAAAATTCCAATATTAGATAGTAATTTATTATTTGCTTTAATAACAATAACCGGTTAAATATTAGATAACTATCTCACTGATAACCTAAGAAAATTTATCATTGATTGGACATTTACAAAAAATACCCTTCCACATAAGGTTCATAACACCATCATAGATATATTTATACACACCATAAGTCTATACTCATTTCCACACAACTGAAATATAAAATTTTTCTCCATGGATCATTTCCAGTCCATCACTAATCCAAATGTCCAGATATTTTCAACTTTCCCATATGTCAACACCACAGAATATATAAAAAATAATTCATTACTCATTAATATAGACACTATCATTTTCATATCCCCATGTTTTACATTGTAATAATGGTCATGAACTCATGTTCAACGACATACGTCACACCATAATAATCTATTGGAACAATATAAGAGTGGAACATGAATAGATACCACCATCAAAATTTATTTGTCACTCCCCTTAAAAATGTTCATAAACAAGAACATTAATGTCCATTTCCTAGAAAATATGGTTTGAAAATGTTATCACACCTTGATACCACAATCATCATAATCCACTATCCCAAGGATATTTGTAATTTTACAGAAGATACGTATTTATCCCATCCATGTGTATTTCTATACATTTTAAGGTTGTGTCTTTCTTGACACAAAAATTTACAATACTATGATCGATAACTTTCTTATTATGGAACACCCAATACTATGTGAACCATTATATACAATTAAAATATAATATTTAAATCTATCAAATTTAAGGACCTGTAATTTCCATGTATTTTTTTTAAATATATGGGAATTTTCAAGTCCGCGAAAATTGACAGCGTGTGATTCCGAGGCTCGGTGTGCCTGGAATGAATTTATGAACTTTTTTTCATGTATGTTCTATAAACGTACAAGCAGGTTTTTTTATCTCTTGAAACATTGCTCATAATTGAAATTTGAGGGCACTGTTGAACTCATAGCACCTGTATTCTCTTAAGAGGACCTTCGCCTCGACCACAGTAGGTCAAGGGTGAAAGATAGAATTTGGGTTTTCCATGGAAATAGAAATAAAATAAAATAAAATAAAATATTATTTTTCTTTTTGTTGAAACCTCCGATGTGGATGGTTTAAAGGTGGGGTCCACCTGAACTAAAACCTCCCACATGAAATATGGTGGTGGGGACCACCAGAGACTAAAACCCCCTTGAACTCCCCTCTTAAATGTGGGGAAGCCTCTTGAACTCAGTCTTTAATGAGGGAGGTGACCATTAGGTTTCCCCAAAATTTATTATACCAACCTCATTGTAATTATTATGAAAGTTTAATTTGTGCCAAGGATTAAATTGGGGAAACATATCATTTTGGCTACCATTTCATTTTTGGTGGAATTGGGAGGAAAGGGTTAGCAAGAGGAGAGCTTCTGGAGGATTATTCTCTCCAACAAAAATGCATTTTCCAATGAAGAACACACTCCCTAATGAAGAATTCTCTCGCCAATGAGGAACGTCTTCAACGAATGAACCGACGATCGAGGAAACTCCAACATCATCTACGTTCTTCTATCCCCAATGACTTCGTCTCTTTCCTCGTGACCTCCGTCGAAAAATTTTCGAGGTAGGGGATTAGTTGTGGATGATTATATATTACCATGTTCTTATATCTCAAAACACATAATAGAGATCAAATCTCTAATTAGATGATCCGCTAGTGTTTTCTTTTGTGGGTTTGGGAATAATCTTTGCGTGAGGTTTTTGGGTTGACCTTCTTCTTTCAAGTACTTGTTGAGCCTCTTGCTACCTGTGTAACGCGGAGGGAGCGATCCAAACAAACATGGACTGACCCCTCCGTCATTCTTCTTGAATGGTGTGTTCTTCACGATGGAAGAAGACACCTTTGTGCCATGATTATTATTGAGAACAGTGACCGACACCACCTCCGACCGCATCGAAGGTGAAAAATGGAGGGCGATCGCTCAAGCTGGTCACCGGTGAAGGCACGACGCGCGATCGCGCTGCACGACCAACCACAACGGATCCCTGTTCAACTGCCATCTGCGTAGCCCCGCGTCCTTTCCACCCTGCGGCCTTTCCACCCCATATCCCTACGTACCACCCCATAGACTCACCGTTGTGTGGCCCTCCACACGGCCCCGCGGCCTCGCGGCCTCATGCCCCTCTACACCACCCCGCGACCTCCGCGGACCCTGTGACCTTGCGCCACCCTCACGGACGTCACTACCTCCATGGCCCTCGTGGCCTCCACACCGGCCAGTGTGGCCGGGCTGTAACTAGCGGGCCAGGCCAGACCCAAAAATCCAGACAAGAACCAGCGGGCCGGGTCGGGTAGGTTCGGGCCGACCAGGTTGGACCAGACCCGGGCAAAGTTAGTACTTTTCATTTTATCGGCCATAACATTGGAACCTGACGTCCGTTTGACAAAACTTCAGAGGCAATGAAAACCTTGGAACGAGATGGTCGCTTTGAGTATTCCCCATCGGGGTTTTGGAAAAATTTGGAGTACAATCAGGTTTGATTGAGCATGAATCCAACAGGGCTCTCAAGACTAAAAGACTAATAACTCACAGACCGGGCGTCCGATTAACGCACCGTCTGTTGCGTTGAGACCCCTATGGCATGGAGGTCCGTTTTGATACTTCTTCGTGGGACTTTGTGGTAGTTGGAGTTTCAACTAGTGGCTTGAGGAGCATCCCCTCTTGGAATGAGCGAGCCTAGTGCATGAACCCAATAGCTGGATGTGACATGAAGATTGAATAGCCATCCTGTGTGGGTCAGAATCAAGTGATCCTGTGTGGGTGAGCACCGAGAAATCCTATATAGGTCAGTACAGAACGATCCTCTGTGGGTAAACATCTTGTGATCTTATGTGGGTTAGCACCGAGAGATCCTTTGTTGGTGAGAACATAGAGATCTTGTGTTGGCCAGCACTGAGTGATCCTCTATGGGTTGCATCAGAGCCTCTTAACAGAGTAAGATGAATTAATAGTTACATATAATCATCTCTACTATTGTACTTAAGTTATACCTAGTGTGAGCTGAGTTCGTACTTGTGTGGTACTATCCTCCATGGTAATACCTTGGTGGTATTCTTCTGTGTGGCATACCTGTGTGGTACTTACATACATGGTATCCCTTCCTATGTGGAACAGTTGAGCTTTGGAATTTTGAGTTGGACTCTATGTTTTCCTCCGGATTGATATGGGTTTACTTGATAACTTAGGTATATGTATGGGCATATATTTAAATAGTTTTGTACGTTGATTCCATTCTATGTGGTTTATCCTTGGTGGATTTTGTGAGACCTTGAGGGTCTCGGGGTCCCTACTGAGTATCATTATACTCACCCCTACACAGGATATGCCCACACCCTGTTGTGTTTGGTGTAGATAACGGACAACGCTGACTGAGGATGAGAGTACCAGGACTGGAGGTGGCTCAGAGGTGGACGTTAGATGAGGTAAACCGCAGAGACAACTGTTTGTGAGCTATGCCTACCCTTCAAGTAGGATTCATGGTGGACGATCTAGGAGCTGCTTTTCACTTATCAGTCGTCTTGTACTTTATAGTTTTCCTTATACTTTCCAGTTGGGCTTGTATTCTAGACCATTTTATTTACTGTACTCACTCTAATTACTGTTCAGTGTACTTGATTTTGTATCTTACTATGTGCTTGGTTGTGTGAGGTTACAAGTTATAAAGGAATTGTCTTCCCAGTTTTAGGGAAAATGCCTTTCGGTGCTAGTCGCCAACCCCTAGACTATGGAAGGTGGGCCTGGGGTAGTCATGAAATGAGCCCCTAGGGACAGGTCATGAGAAATTAGTATCAAAGGAGTCGGTTCTACCACAGAACATAGGACCCTGATCTTTCTTTTTAACGACAAAAGTGTTAAGTGTAGTGAGTGTGGTTATCAGTTTAGGGAATCTAGTGTTGGTGCGGCGGCTAACATATCTATAAACCAAGACCCTGACTTCTGATTTTTGACTCAGTTCATGAAAACACTAATTGTGTGTGTGTTTTGAAGAGTGTTCTTTGTGATCACTTTGAGTCAGCTCAGCAGGTATAACTTTTTGAAAGTGGAACACCTATTTCTTTTCATGATGCCTCCACGCAGACAGCCAGCTAGGGTTCCGAATATAGTACGCACTGATAGCCCACTGAGTGACGAGGCCTCGGTGCAGGGCCCTCTTCCATTGGAGGCACCAATGGTGGCACTAGCAGTACCATTATCCATTGGTCCCACGATGCCACCAGCCCGAGAAGCAGAGGATGCACGCCGCTTGAACGCGTTCCATGAGTTACAGTGCCAGTGGTCACCTAGGTTCATAGGAGAGATGGACCCACAAGTGGCTGAGGATTTTCTAGAGGCCATGGTGAGAGTCTTCTGACTGGTAGTGACACCAGATGATATCATGGTGATCCTTATAGATAGTCTTCCATAGGCAGCATCAGGCAGATGGTGGAGGTTGATGCTCCAGGCCCATGACGAGGGGACGCTTCTCTGGACAGACTTCAAGATCCTGTTTTAGGAAGAGTTTGTTCCAGTGACTCTTCACCCAGTTCGCATTCATGAGAAACTTCATTTGCAGTAGGTAAGAATGACTATGTCTTAGTTTTTCCATGAGGTTCACCAACCTCTCATGCTACTCTACTGATATGGTGTGAGACCCATTCTTCAAGGCTCAAACCTTCGATTAGTGGCTCAGGAGGGAGATTAGGGCTTCGATGATCTCAATAAGCAACTATATGTGGGCGGGGGGTGTTAGAACGAGCCATCTTAGTGGTGATTTTCCTTGCCGAGCAATCGACAGCTACGAGACCCACCACCAGTCATCGTGTAGCAGAGCTTTCTGCAGCTGGAAATAGTTAGATGACACAAAGGTCCAACAGGACTAGACCTATAGGTTAACGACCGCAGGATTCAGGGTCAGTTGTGTGAGGCACCCGAGGCAGAGCCAGTCATTCCAGGAGTGTACAGTGTTACACATGCAGTGGGTAGGGTCACATGGCTTGTGACTATTTGGCCTATCGTACAGATGATTAGAAGATGGTGAAAGGACCACCTGTGAAGAGACATAGGTCGAATGAGGAGGTTCGTAGGGAGCAGTCAGACGTGGTAGAGGAGCTGGTCGTGCTGCTGGTAGTGGATGACGATGGGAGATTTTACCACAAAACCACCAGGTGGTCCACCCCAACAACAAGGAGTAGGAGGATAGGGGTGAGCTCCACTCTAGGAAGTTGAGGCCCACAATCATAGAGATCTGTAGATGATACGAGGTACGATCTGTGTCTACTCCACCTTAGCTACAGAAATTATAGACACAAGTTCCAGTCATTATTTTATTACCAATGCCCTCGTTTGGAGCTCGGAGATTCTGATGGAGCCGTTAGATTCATCCTTATGGATGGAGACTTCTACGGGAGTGGATTTGATGATTACGCACTATTGATGGCAGTGTGAGATTACTCTAGGAGGCGAGAGCTTTGACTGGGATCTCCTAGTAGCGGTGTCGAGGCCTTTCGACGTCATCTTGGGTATGGAATGATTATCTACAGTCCATGATCAAATTGACTGTATTAGGAGAAAATTGCGGTGTGTCCGCACGAATGGGACCAAGTTTACCTTCACCGGAAAGAAGGGATCATTTTCCACGCAGGATGGACTTACCCAAAGGAGAGTGTAGCCGATCACTCATTAGTTGGCTAGCCTTACCCTCTGAGCGATTGATGTGGAGAGTCTGAGTTATCCTGTAGTGGTAGACCAGTACATGGATGTATTCCCTGATGATGTTTTGGGTCTACCTCCTCATAAATAGGTGGACTTTTACATTGACTTGTACTCCGGGACGACACCGATATCTACACCAGCATATCGGGTGGCTCCCGCAGAGCTTCGTGAGCTGCGGGTAGAGCTAGAGGGCTTGTAGGAGAAAGGATTCATTCAGCCCAAATTTTGTCCTTGGGCAGCTGTCATTTTGTTCTCCAGGAAGTCAGATGGGAGTTTGAGGCTTTGTGTTGACTATCGACACATAAACAAGGTGACTGTGAAGAAAAAAATACCCACTCTTGAGGATTAACGACCTCTATGATCAGCTGAAGGGAGCACAGTGGTTCTCAAAGATAGACCTCAAATTAGGCTATCACCAGCTCAGAGTACAAGACGAGGATGTGTAGAAGACGGATTTCAAATGTTGGCACGACCATTATGAGTTCTTGGTTATGCCATTCATCGACGACATTCTGATCTACTTGACTACTGAGGAGGAGCATACCTACCATTTGCAGGTAGTACTAGACACACTCTGAGAGCACCAGCGTTATGGTAAGCTCTTGAAGTGCCTATTCTAGATCTGATAGGTTCACTTTCTGGGACATGATATCTCAGAGGCTGGAGTTGCAGTGGATCCATCGAAGATTGAGGCGGTACTTTCTTGGGAGCCACCCAGGAGTGTGACAGAGGTATAGAGTTTCTTGGGTTTGGTCAGATACCACCAGAGGTATGTCCCATATTTATCTAGAGTTTAAGAACCAATATCAGTGTTGACGAAGAAGGGGCAACCATTCGTGTGGTCAGAGAGATGCCATCAGAGGTTTCAAGAGATAAGGCAGAGGCTATCTAGTACCTATATCTTATGGCTACGGGAGGAGAGCATAGGGTACATAGTTTACTGCGACACATCATGTACCAAGCTCAGATGTGTCTTGATGTAGGAGAGAGTAATGATCACATATAGTTCTTGACAGCTGAGACAAGATGAGAAGAACTACGCTACCCATGACCTGGAGTTATCAGTAGTGGTCTTCACCTTGAAGATGTGGTGACACTATCCAATGGGCGAAGGTTTTTCAGTGTAGTCTGATCACAAGAGTCTCAGGTATATCTTCTCTCAGAAGGACCTGAACCTGAGACAATGACATTGGCTTGAGTTCCTCTAGGAATATGAATTCGAGATAATCTATACTCCTTGGAAGTGGAATGTTGTAGTAGATGCACTCAGCCGAAGATCTGGTATACAACTACTAGGCGAGGGGACAGAGCAGCTCACTGCTTTGGAGATATCCCTTGTGGATAGGGATGGAGCAACTTTTCTTCAGTCTCTTATAGTCACTCCCCAACTTCTTCAGCAATTTAGGAAGGCACAACATGGGGAAACTGACTTCGAGGCTCGATGTGATCAGATATCCATAGGGCAGGCACCTGATATATTTTTTGAAGGTGGGGAACACATCATCTTCTTCAGAGGACGTACCATGGTACCAGTGTCGCTTTAGGAGAAAGTGATGAGGGAGTTCCATACTTCCCCTCTAGTGGTACATCTAGGAGTGGTGAAGATGTACCAGGATCTTCAACGACAACACTGGTGGCCCGGAATGAAGAAAGTAGTTGTAGAGTTTGTCTCTCAATGCCTCACTTGCCCACAAGTGAAGACGGATCATCAGGTACCAGCAGGCTTGGTTTAGCCTTTAAAGGTCCCAATGTGGAAGTGGGATGAGATATCCATGGACTTCATGAAAGGACTTCCACATATATCATGAGGTCATGATTCTATCTAGGTGACCATCGAACGACTCACTAAGTCGGTCCACTTCCCACCGATCAGAGAGCAGGGTTCAGTAGAGAGCCAAGGATGCCTCTATGTGCAGGATATTGTGCAGCTACATCGAGTAACCTCGATGACTTTCTTTGATCGTGATTCACATTTTACTTCCTGGCTATGGAAGGGATTTCATGAGGCTTTTGGGACACAACTTCATTTGAGCACCGCCTTCCATCCTCAGATGGATGACCAGACTTAGCGGACCATTCAGACTCTCAAGGGAATACTGTGTGCTTATGTCTTCGACTTTGGTAGCATCTTGGAGGATCACTTGCCTTTGGTGGAGTTTACATACAAAAATAGATATAACTCCACCATTGGGATGGCACCTTTTGAGGTGTTGTATGGATGACCTTGCAGATCACCTTTGTACTGGACTGACCCAGGGGAGCCAGCACTCATGGGACCATAGATGGTTTGGGCTACCACAGAGAAAGTGCAGATAATCCAGGAGCAGATAAAGACTACACAGAGAAGGACGAAGTCTTATGCCGACAGGAGACAGAGACCTCTAGAGTTCAAGGATAGTGACCAAATATTTCTATGGGTCTCACCCAGAGAAGGTTTGAGGAGATTTTGCCAAGGTGGAAAGTTATCTCTGAGGTTCATCGGACCCTTCCATGTGCTTAGCAGAGTTAGTGAGGTGGCTTACCACTTATCTCTTACACCTCAGTTGCACCGGGTGCATGACTTCTTCCACATATCCCAGCTGAGGAGATATGTGCACGACCCTTCTCACATCATCGACCACGATGAACTGGACGTCGACGATGGGGTTAATTTTACGGAGGTTCTAGTAGAGATTGAGGATCGACATGAGTGGGTCCTTCGTGGGTGGTTGATACCTATGGAGTGCATTCTCTGGAAACAAGAGAACCTCAGGAAGCGCACATGGGAGTGGGACACTCAGATTCGTGGTCAGTACCCCCACTTGTTTTCTTAGTTTTGTGATGTGGCTTTTGGGGATGTAAAGTCCTGAGGTGGGGAGAATGTAAAGACACGAAATATACATGTAATTTTTTAAAATATATGGGAATTTTACAAGTCCATGGAAATTGATGGCGCGTGATTCTGAGGCCTGGTGTGCCCAGAATAAATTTCTGAAATTTTTTTCGGGTACATTCAGTAAACGTATGGGCGGGTGTTTGTAAGTTTTGAACCGATGCTTGGAATTGAAATTCGAAGGAACCGTTGAACTTGTAGTGCCGGTATTCTCTTAAGGGGACCATCATCTTGACCGTAGTAGGTCAAGGGTGAATGATAGAATTTGGGTTTTTCGTGGAAATAGAAATAAAATAAAATAATCTTTTATTTTCTGTTTCTTTTTGTTGAAACCTCCCTTGTGGATGGTTTAAAGGTGGGAAAAACCTGAAATAAAACCTCCCACAAGGGTTATAGTAATGGGGACCACCTGAGACTAAAACCCACATGAAATACCCTCTTAAATGTGGGGAAGCCTCTTGAACTCCCTCTTTAATGAGGGAGGTGACCATTAGGATTACCCAAAATTTGTTATTCCAACCTCATTGTAATTATGATGCCAATTTAATTTGTGCCATAAATTTAATTGGGGACACATATAATATTGGATACCATTTCATTTTGGGTGGAATTGGGAGGAAAGGGTTGGAAAGAGGAGAGATTCTGAAGGATTATTATCTCCAATGAAGAACACACTCCCCAATGAAGAACGCTCTCGCCAACGACCTCGTCGCCCAGTGGCCCTCCGCGGTGCCCCGTAGCATCGCCGCCGCACGACCTTGCCTGCCGCCCCACAACCTCGCCATCCCACGACCCTCCAAGCCGCTCTGTGGACTCCGCAGCCCCCATGGCCTCGCACGGACCTCGAGGCCTCCGCGGCCTCGCATGGACCTCGAGGCCTCCGTGGGCTCGCCCGGCCCTCGAGGCCTCCGTGGCCTCGCCCGGCCCTCGAGGCCTCCGCGGCCTCGCACGGCCCTCGAGGTCTCCACAGACCTCATGGGATTTATATCCCTCACATCCTCTACATCGTCCAACATGGTTTGGCCGGGCCGAGGGGGCCGGGCCAGACCCAGCGGGCCGGTTCGGTCCGACCGGGTCAGACCAGACCCGACCAACTTCGAACGTTTTGCTCTATCTGCCATAAGTTTGGCACCATGCATTTGTTTGAAGAACCTTCAGCAGTGCTGGAAACCTTGGAATGATACAGTCCCTTTGAGTATACCCAACTGGGGTTTTTGATAAATTTGGAGTATGGTGGTGTTGGATCGAGCACAAATCCAACAGGGCCCTTGGGACTAAAATTTGAATAACTCCCAGACTGGGCGTCCGATTGACACACTCTCTGTTGCAGTGAGACCCCTATGGAATGGCATTCTTTTGTGATACTTATTCATGGGACCATGTGGTAGTTGGAGTATCGACTAGTGTATTGAGGAGAATACCCTCCTGGAGACGAGCAAGCCTAGTGCGGGAACCAAGTAGCTGGATGTGATGTGAAGAATGAATAGTGATTCTATATGGGTCAACACCGAGTGATCCTGTGTGGGTCGGGACTGAGTGATCCTGTGTGGGTCAGCAGTAGAGCCTCTTAAAAGAGTAAGATGAACTAGTAGTTACATCTAATCATCTCTAATGCTGTACTTATGTTATACCTGGTGTGAGCTTTTTTCGTATCTGTGTGGTACTTTCCTTCAGGATAACACCTCGATGGTATTCTTCTGTGTGGCGTACCTATGTGGTACTTACTTATGTGGTATCCCTTTCTTTTTGTAATAGTTAATATTTAGGCTTTTGAGTTGGACTCTATGTTTTCCTCATGATTGAGATGGGTTTACTTGATAACTTAGGAATATGTATTGGCATATACCTAAGTAGGGTTGTCAGTTGATTCCATGGTGTGTGGTTTATCCTTGGTGGATTTTGTGAGACCTTGAGGGTCTCGGGGTCCTTACTGAGTATCGTTATACTCACCCCTGCATGGGCTATTCCCGCACCCTGTTGTGTTTGGTGCAGACAACGGACAATGCTAACTGAGGACGAGAGTACCAGGACTGGAGGTGGCTCATAGGTGGACGTTAGAAGAGGCAGACTACATAGACAACCGTTCATGACCTGTACCAACTCTTCAGGTAGGATTTGTGGTGGACGATCCATGGGATACTTTTCACCTATCATCCGTCTTGTAATTTATAGTATTCCTTGTAAATTCCAATTGGGCTTTCATTCTGGCCCCTTTTACTTACTGTACTCACTCTATTTACTATTCATTTTACTTGAGTTCGCATCTTGTTGTGTTCTTGGTTGTGTGTGTTACAGGTTATAAAGGCAATGCCTTCCCAGTTTTAGGGAATACACTTTTGGTGCTAATATCTAGCCCCTAGCCTATGAAAGGTGGGTTTGGGGTAGTCATGACCCGGGACCCGAGTGACGGGTCGTGACATCAATTATTTCATAGATGTTAGAACTTGGTGAATGAAAAAGGTTAACTACAATATAAAAATTATGTAATGCACTCACTAATAATAAACAACTAATCAATATTTAGCAGAATAATATATATACTTAAAATATATGTTTTCATAAAAAATAGGGTTCATATAATTTTTTGCGATGAAAATATAATTAATTTTTTAGACATTCGTAAATTTTATTTTGTAATGTAACATCTTGTTATGATTTTCAGACACTACCTTATTAATGCTTTCTTTAACATCATTGTTTGGGTGAATTTTCAAGACATTGAGGAATAAGGATCCTTTGTTGAGGGGAAATGACATATTGTTTAGGGATGTCTGTTTTTTTTTGAATTAATGGTATTTGGGTATATATGTGTTAATGTATTTGATGGGTTCTCCCCATGTTTAGCAAATGTCTTGGGTGATTTTTTTTTCTATTAGGAACTAGGGTGTTTTATGAATAATGGGAAATTACATTCCATGTCGATAGATTACATTCCATGAAATAATCATCGAGTACATTTCATGAATCTTCTTTAGGGTGTGAAGTTTATATCCAGCATATTTGGAGTTCATCTCCTGTAATGGATATAATAGGGTTTTTATAAAAATACAATGTATTTTTGGAATTTTCAGTCTTTATGGAATTCATGCAATGTAATGAGATTTTGTTCCATTTAAATACCATGGGTTGGGTTTTAGGATACTATATGTATTTTTATTAATTTATTCATCTATGGCCTCCCTCTCTCAAGGAAGATCTCACCCTAGATGATTTATGTGATCTATAATCTTGATGAATCATTTGATCGATGATAGATCTTTAGGGTTGTTCCAGTGAACCTTTTTGGGTAAGTGTTCATTCTGGTTCTTTAATCATTTGGTCACAACTACTATTATGGATAAATTTATTATTCAGATTCATTATCAAATAGTTTTTTATCAATAATTTGTAGTTTATCATCATTCCATTTCTTTTAAGGACTGATCTATTGGTTTCCAATCAACATTGTTGAAGGTAGATTGGTTTACACTTTTTGGAGGTTGGTGTTTCTATAGAATGGGTTAATTCAATGAATTTATTATTGTTGTTGATAAACTAATTTTGGGTTTTTATTTTAATTGATTTTATTTTTGGTTTTAATGGATTACATGTATTGATAAATTTTTTTAATGGTAATTAATTTGAAAACATATTTTTATTGAATTAGAAATGAATTTTTCAACCACCAAAGATGTTATTCATAGAATTTAAAATGTTTTATAAATTTTTATACTATTTTTGAAATGTAAATTTACAATCATGTCACTTTGGGGACCTTGTGTCTATAGAGAGATAGATATTATCACCCTTTGTGTTTGTGGAATCACTAGTGGTTATTTTTTTGATATCAACAAATTGTGGAATGAATCGATATTAGTTGGATCCAACATTTATCATGGTTTAATTCTGTTTTTATCTAGTATTTTTTGTCCCAAAGGTTAGAGTCCAAATCACAGTGTTCTGGTCATTTAAATATTTATATCACATGATGGTTTTATCATATATTTTTGGTCATAGGTTTTTATGTGAGGTTGTATAACATGAAATCACATTATGGTATTTATTGGATATGTGTTTACTTTCTTACCTTACAATTCATGGATATGATTTCCATTTTTATCAATTCGGGTTTTCATATTTTTTGAATTAAGAATATAAAAGGATTTAATTAAAAAAACAAATGGAAATTATTTAAAAATTGAATTGGATTGATGAAAATTATTTGAAAAAATGATTTTGTTTTAAAAGCTAGAGCTGTTTCATTATTGATTTTAGACCTTGTATTGAATCTGTAGTGGTATCCTACTGAGATCATTTCTCACCCTGTAAATTTTCATTTGGGTGGTTGTAGATATTTTATTAGAAGACACAGGTAAAGGTAAGAGGGATATTATAGCATGTTGGCTTTTCCTTTCATCTTTTCCTTAATAGTGCGGTGGTTTGGAGCAGGGTGATGGTCACAAGGAGGCTTTTCATAGTTTTTGGTTTTTCTAGATTTCAATTAAATCCTATTTTTTTCTATATATTTTTTTCCACCATCTACAATGGTAATATTTATTATTATTTTTGGTTATATTAAATACTATTTTCATCTATATCTGTTTCTCCACCCCCTGTGTAGATCCTTTTGGGTATATGGTTTCATTGACCTAGGTTGTTCTGTTACAATTTTGTTTCAGAGGGAATGCTCTACCTAAAGTGTATTAACACTACCAAACTTTGGTTATGTATCTAAGGTATATAAGAGGTTAGACTATTATACATTGGATATTAGGTGTGGAAAAGGGGTTTGTGCATCTCACATATATGACTAAACCATAATTATCATGGGTAGTAGGGACTTTTAACATGTTTGAGACACGAGTTTTTAGTTCATTTGAGTGAACTATATGGGTTATTTCTTTAAATTTTCATATTTGATTTTTGTAATTTTTTTTGTTTTTTAGAATTCATAATTTATTTAAAATATTTTTTTTAAATAATTCGTTTGAATTCTAAAAGAGGTCCTAGGTTTTTTAGTGTTCTTATGTTCCAGTTGGTAAATTTCTTTTGTTTATATGAAAATTACTCTAAGAATAGAGTATAAAAATCCAAGAGGAAGATATGAGACAGGTTCTATAGGATAATCCACCAGTGGAACATTCTTTGATTAAATCTATTATCCACACTATTCAAAATATGGTCCATGTCAATGTATGAAACTGAGTATGTGTGGTTTAGCATAGATCTATGTTCACTAAGAAATATCCACCTGTCTTCGATGGAGATAAATGACTAATGGGATCTAAGGAGTGGATTGGTATGATTGAGGGGATATTCAAATTATTGAATACTCCAGAATACTCTGAGGGGGGGGGGGGTTCTAGAAACATGCTCATGGGTATAAGAAGGGGATAATGGGACTCTATTTTGAATTACACATTTCACAAGGATATTTACTTGGCATCTTTCAAGAAAATCATTAAACATAATTTTTAACATGAGATGTTATGTGTGGTGAAGACCAGGGTGTATTTGACCATGGAGTAGGGTAAGAATACCTCTTTAAAGTGTTCTAAACATTATTTGAGCTGGTTCATTTGGTACCAAAGCATGTCAAAAATGAGTTCCTAAAGGGTCATCCATTTTATTTGTGAATTATGACTGATATTAGGTCAATGTTTATTATAATGTAGATTTTGACCTTTGTGGAGGTAGTTGAAAATGTTTCATAAGTTAAGGCATGAATACATGGAAATATAGTTTTGGGTGGGGTTTTATTTGGTGTAATTGTTTGCTAAGGTGTATCTTTTTTCCAGAAAAGGAAGCATAATGGTATCTAGTTTTCTATAAGATCAGTTTTAGGAGATTTTTCAGAAAATTTGCAGATTTTATTCTATCCGTATGGGAGGCCTGGTCATAATAATATATATTGTGTGGAGGCACCCAATAAATTTCATCATTGTTGAAGATCTAGCCATCTAAAACGATCCCGTTTCAAGATATCCTAGTATAGTAAGGCATGATCCACGTTCACCACGGTTTTATAGGTTCATGTAGATGATTCCAGTGATGGTGGGTCCTATCCTTATGCTAACGAGGATGTTATTGTGTCAAAATCTAAAGGAGGATCTAATAATGTATGTATTTATGTAATGGAATATAAACCAGAGGTATCTAAAGCTGTGGTAGCTATAGCTAGAGGTATGGTGTTTATTTCCTCTTCAATAGTGCTAGGGTTTTTTAATACATACAGTACACATTATTTCATATCATCAATGTTTTTAGACATGTTTTTCTCGCATTCAAAGTATATGTTATAGTTTTTCGATCTTTCTATGCCTTTGGGAAAGAGGGATGAACGAATTTTCATGTATTCCATATATTGAGAGATGATAACTAGCTTTGAGGTGGAGTGTATATTTTTACTTATTGATATTGATATCTTTGAATTGATTATAATAATGGATTTTATGATATGTTTTAAGGTATAGATAGAATAGTATCACCATATGGTATAGTTATTATCTTATTATGGGTTCACCCATGTTTTTCAGTGTTGGTGTGTCTCTATATTTGGAAGGGAAGGTCCTATTATTATTTATGTAGGGGAAATCTCAAGAAAGTTGTCAGAGATGTTTTGTGAGACAATTTGCACCTATCATGGTGGTTGACTTCCTACAGTGGTATGTTCCTACCCCAAGGTCATTCTAGACTATTTTCTTCAGTTCACCACCATAGGGAGAGGTATCTTTGAAACTATACACATTTCCATTCAACATTATATAATGACACCTTCTACGTTGGTTGAACATAAAGACATGATTTAGGACATAGAGGTTAAAGTATTTATTTATCCAAGAGTGTCACAATGGACTTCTCCTATCATATTTTATAAGAAGATAGACTTGATCCTCAATCTTTGTATTGACTATCATAATTTTAATACGATGATTGTTAAGAATCAATATCCCTTTGCAAGCGTTGAGGAAAATTTTGTCCATCTTATAGGGGTATGTTGATTTTTAAAGATTGGAATTTTTTTAGTGTACCATTAGATGATATTTTGAGATAAGGATTCATCAAATACAAACTTTAACATTTGATATGGGCATTTTGAGTTTATACATATGCCATTCAATCGGACTAATACTCTTATGGTGTTCATGGATTAAAAGAATTAGATCTTTCTTCAGTTCTTGGAAACTATTGTTATTGTGTTTTTATATTATATATTAGTGTACTTTAGGTCAGGAGAGGGGCATTTTTACCATTTGAATATAATTATTCAAATCTTGAAGGAATATAATCTAGATGGTAATCTTTATAAATGTGAATTTTGTATCCATGAGGTGGAATTGTTGCGGAATGTGATACATGAGAGGGAAATCTCAGTGGATCTAGAAAAGGTATGGGTTTTTAGTTCCCTATATGAGCTCATCAATGTGTTTTATATCCAAGTATTTTTGGGTTTGGCTAGTTACTATAGACTGCTTTTTGAGTATTTCTCCAAGATCACATCTTTGACGAATGCTTTAACATATAAGGGTGTAACTTTATAATGAAATGATAACATTCAGAGATATTTTTAGTAAATAATATGAAGTTAAATTCACCCCAAATTTTAATTATTCTAGAACTATATTTGGGTTATGATATTTTTCACGATGCTTCTGGTATTAGTTTGGGATGTTTCTGGATGCAATGGAATGGTTTGTGGCCAATGGATCAACATAGTTACACTCCAATGAAGAGAAATACCCAATAATTGATCATTAGATGATAGTAGTTATGAATTCCCTCAAAATATGGAATCATTTTCTATTTTTGGAGAGGCATAAAGTGTATTATAATCATAAGAGACTGAAATAAATTTTTAATCAGTGCGACCCTAACTTGTGATAGAGATGCTGGGTGAAGTGACTTGAAACATTCTAAATTGATATTGTTTACACCACTATGTAAGAAAATGTGGTTTATATTATGATGAAAAGAAAATTAATGATGTAATACATGAATAAATTTATTTAGGAGTGATCCTTGATGAGTCTATTTTCTGAGATGAGCTTCTTTGTAGATGATGCTGATAGATAGGTGTTTTTAGATTTGATAAAATATGAATCATCTTTTGATGAGAAAGTTCATCCTATGTAGGTCACTGACACCTATCTCAAGACTTGGTGTAAAATAAATTATGGTGGAGAGACCTCATGTGAGTGTTCTTAATCTCCCATTGGAACTTTTGTATTAGGTTAGTGGTTTATTTTATAAAAGGTAGGAGTTGATTGACAGTGGATACCAGTCATATTCATCCATAAACCAAGGGAATAAAAATATGTATCATGATTTGAGATTGTAGTATTAGTGGAAGAGGCTGATTAGGTCATTTGAGAATTTTTTATCATAGTGTCTTAATTGTCATAGAATTAAGTTGGAAGACTAGATACCCGTACGTTTTATGTAGTTGATAAACATTTCTGTATGGAAGTGGTCTGATATTTCCCTGGATTTCATTATTGTTTTTCCACAGACTAATAGTGGGATTGATTCAATTTGAGAAATCATTGATCATCAAATGAAATGGGCATATTTCTACTAGATCAAGGTGTTAAAGAAGGTACGACATCTTTGGAAATTTTATTTCTGAGGTATTTTGTGACTTCATGGTGTTTCCTCTATGTTTGTTTATGACATGGTCTCGTGGGTCACATCCATGTTTTGGAATGGGATTAATGGGGAAATGTGTTCCCATATTGGATTGAGGATGAATTATCATCTATAGATGGATGGAAAGATAAAGTGGGATATCTATGTTCATTTTGATATTCCCTAATCTTGCGTTTTTGATTTCGGTTCACCTTTGGGAAAGTATCTTCTTTTATTAATGTTTTCTTATAAAAATAGTTATTAGGATTGAAAAAATATGAAACCCTTTCAGGATTTTTTTGGGGGGACATCTAGATCTCTTTTGTGCTAGGAGTATTTGGGAGGGTGGACCTTAGTTGGTTTGACTCTTGTTCAAGACATGAAAAAGGGTGATATTGATATAGAGGTGGATGATCATGGAGTATTGTTATCATAAATATTATGTAGACCATAATATTTAGATGATAGAGTTCAAGGTTGGTGATTTCGATGTTCTTATAGTTTCACATTGATTGGAACATCATCATTTGGGTAAGTAGCATAAGTTTTCATTGAGTTGTATTGACCTCATTGAGAACGTTGGAGGAATAGTGAATGTGGTCTGTCATTTGGACATGTTGTCTAGTTTAAAATATAACCATAATATGCCTCATGATTCTCATATGAGGATGTCTGTACAAGACTTTTCCGATGTGATTTTATGGGAGGATGTTGATCTTGAGACCGACACCACAATGGTAGAGTAGTAAGTTCAAATTACGGATCATCAAGAGAAGGTAATGTATGGTAAAATGATTCCTGGTGTCTTTATACTCTATCGGTATAGAAGGGATAAACATGACACATGGGGTAAGGAATTATTTATGATTGAATAGTGGCATTAAATTTTTTCAATTCCATGATCCTGATGTATTTCTTAGGGAATAAATCATTTATGGTAGGGAGGTTGTAATATCTTATTATGTTTTTTAAGTACTCCCTTGTTCATTCATTTTTTATCATCCTCGTGTGGTATTGTTTATGGGATTATCGATGACAGAGAGCCTTTACTGGGGAAAATGACCTAAAGTCTAGGGATGTAGGTTTTTTTGAATTAATGGGGTCTAGGTATAAATGTTTTGGTTTCCTTGAGGGGTTCTCCCATAGTTTAGAGAATATCTCGGGTGATTTTTTGTTTTTCTGATAATAACTATGTTTTTTCTTACTGCTGGGAAAATACATGCTATGTTAAAGGATTAGACACCATTTAATGGTCACTAAGAAGAATTTGTGAATCTGGATATGAGAGTGTAGTTTACAAACTATGTATTTTGAGTCCACATCATGTAATGGCTAAAATTATATTTTTTATAAACGGGAGACAAATTTTTCATCATTTTCATCCTTTATGGAATTCACGTCATGTTATAGGATTACACACCTTTTAAATCTCAGGGAATAGTCTTTTCAGAGCTGTATGGGTGATCATTATTTTATTCTTCCTACATCATCCTTCTCTTAACCCAAATCTAACCCTGTGATATTTTCGAGATCTTATCTTATTTTAGATCACTTTTTCGGTGATCGATCATTAGTGTTGTTGTTGTGTTCCAATCTGAGAAATATTTACTTTTGGGCCTTTATTCCTTTGGTTGTGGATAATTCATTTTCTATGTTCATGCTTCAAATTTATGATCTTGTTGTTTTTTCAATCAACCCTTTATAGTTTCTCATCATGAATTTTCTTTCAAGGTCCGACCTATTGGTTTTTAATTACCATTATCAATGGTGGCTAGGGGTATACCATCTTTAAAAAGGAATTTCTATAAAATTGTTTAGTTCAATGAATTTATTATCATGATTGATAAATAATTTTGGTGTGTTTTTTGAATTAAAGTGACTTGTTCCTTCAATGGATTTCATTGAAATATAAATGTTTTTAAAGGTTTTTTCTTTAAAAACAAATCTATTTTGATTTAGAAATGGGGTATCAAAAACTGAGGTGGTTTGGATTGGATTTAAATGTAAATTATCAATTTTCATCATGGGTTTTTAATGTAATTTTTCAATTTTGGTTCATTAGAAACCTTAGGTTTATTAGGACATAAACATATGAAACGTTAGAGTGTATGATACTACTAGAGGTTTCTTTGTTGATATCGAGAGACTATGGGAGGACATGATATTTGGTTGATCTAACATTTTTCAAGTTTGGGGGTTATTATTTCTAGTATAATTTTTCCAATTGGATAGATAAAAAATGATAGTGTGATTCACCATTTTTTTATTTTTATCACATGGTGGTTTTTATCATTGAATTTTTCCCACATGTTTTTATATGAGGTTTAATCACCCGTCATCACATGATGGTATTTTGGGGGTATGTGTTTACATGAATACCTTTTGATGGATGGTTATGAATTCCTATTTTATCACAAAATCTTGTTATATTTATGAGTTAAGTATAGGGATGGATTTTATGATAAAAACTAATGGGAATATAATTTACAAATGGGTTTGTATTTACAAAAAGTCTATATAATTTTTTTTGTTTTTTAAAAGATACAACTATTCAATTTTGGGTAATATATCTTGTGTATAATATTTAGCGATATCCTTATGATATTTGTTCTCTCACTCTACTATTTCAATTTTGTATTTGTAGATGTTTTATTTCATAATATATGTAAAGGAAATGGAATACTGTTTCATATCATCTTCTCATTTCATATGTTCCTTCATAGAGGGGCAGTTTGCTGGTGACAGTTGGTCAAATAGAAAATTATCATAATTTATTGATTTTCATATTTTGGGATGGACCATATGGTTTTTATTTCATTCCTTTTCTTCTTATTTTGTAGAGACCCGAAGCCTGGCGTACATGGACATTACATTACTTTTTGCAGAATACTTAGTACATAACAAAAACACACACACAAGGATCGTAATAGTTTAGTGTCGTTGGAAACTCAGAACGTAATATTCTAATCATGGTGAAAGATCTTCAAGATCTCCCACAACATTCTTCCTTTTTTTTAAACCTAAAACCTTTATTTATATACTGGGGAAAAAAACATAAAATGGTGAGCTCAAATGCTTAGTAAGGGTAAAAAAAAGAAATATCAATCACATCATATACATAAGCACATAACTTTTGGAAATAATAAACTGTAAAAGAGATCATAATTTCATAACATGGGATAACTCATGGCAGTGAAATGTAATCACAATAATCATAACTTAAAACTTTAAACTTTTTGGAATACACACATAATCATAGAGAATCATTTCTTGTTAGTCAAGACTCATTTCCAAGACTATCTTAGTGGACAAAGTCCCTTTCTGAACCGAGTCACCCTCGTTTCAGTCCTGTTTCACTGAACCGGTATAACCTACCATTCCAGCCATGTCTATATCATGAGATATAAAATCTTTACCCAATGCATTGGAGGGTGATATAGGTCCCACCCATCTTATAATGATACCATTCTTATGTGTGCCACAAAATCATAAACCATACATCGTAGCATAACCCATGTAATAAAAATGGGATTCTTAAACAACATGACATCATAAAACAATTCATATAAGATAAAGGAATTCATAAACATAATTCCATAACAACATAGTCAAATCAATGTAAAAATAGTGATAGAAAAATAACCCTTTATTATCAAAGATGGAAAATAATTTTGATAAAACACTTGAACTCCATTCTTGAGGAAAATATCCTTTCTACTTCAAAAACACATTTCCTTTCTTAACATGTCATAAAAGTCTAAAATAAAATAAGTTGATTAAGAATAAACTTGAAAACTTGTAAATTAAGCTTCTTGGAAATAATGTTTTAAAAATCCATTCATGCCGTATAAGTTAAAAAAAACATTCTTCATACTTTTGTCGGAAAAGTCAAAAAGTACCTCGTACAAAAAATGACAAAAGATTCCTTTCATATATTTTACAAAAAAACTCACCGAAGGGTAAAATTGGATTTAAAAAATTGTAGGTGTATGGAAATAAAATTACCTATTGAGAAAACATGGATGTGGATGATAAAATACACCCCAGTAAATACCAAAGTATAAACAATCTCGGATAAAAATGAGATTGTGATATTTTCCCTTACCTTAGGTCCGATTTTCTTTGTAAGTGTCCGAAACTCCTGTATAATGATTTAAATAATGTCATTGACTTATTAAAGAATCATATTCATTGTTATGATATCATATATGGTTCAATTATGACTTTATATTACCTGTTCTTTTGTAAATTCCATGTTAAAGAGCGTTTTGGGTAAAATTGTTTCATTTGTCGTCCGTGTTTTGACTTGTAATTATTCATATGATTACTTAGATCATGATTACTTAATTCCAGAATATAAAACATGATATATATATATATATATATTCAGAATATACATATATATAATAAATCAGTAAATGGAAAGAAATACACCGTTCATGGAGACAGTAGGCCGTACGTACGCATGAACGATGTTTTCGTTTCCTTATTGAGTTGAAAGGAATTAAGTAGATGACATAAATATATATACAAATAAATCCAGTATCATTATTATGTCATATATTTCATGATTACTTATTATATATACTTTATAATCATTCATGAATGGTTAAAGTGGAGAATGAATCTCATCGCATCGCGGAGACGGTAGTCCGTACGTACGCACGAGTGATGATATCGTTCTCATGATCGTGGGACTGTATTGGAGTGTATGTATACTATTTAAGAATCAATATCATTTTAAAATAATAATATATAGTTATTATTTACACCATTATACCCATCCAAGTAAGGTGGTGGTGGAAAATAGATTTCACCACGGCGTGGAGACGGTATTCCGTACGTACGCACGCGCGGTGATTTATTTTTCCGTAGGATGGATAGATGGTGAAATAGGATTGTTTCATACTTATAATAACATATCGGTATATGAGTGATACTGATGTTATTACTTATAATGAAACAACCTAAGAAGAAGAAGTGGAAGAAGAAATAAAGGTGAAAGAATCGGTAACAGAAATTACCTCTTCTTTGAAGCGCCTCTTTGAGACCTCCTCTTAGGACACTAAAATTGGTCTTTGAGGAAGACCAGAACCTATAGGATGTTTCTAGGGAAGTGGAGAAGAGAATTTGGCAGGGTTCGGCCGAGCATGAAGGCTCAAAGTTGTGTGAGGAAGAGAGGGAGGAGGTGCCCTTTTATAAGGGAGGAGAGGGGCACCTTTGGAATAACTAAAAATATTATTTTATTATAAAGTCAAGTTCGATTTTAAATAGCTCCAAATTGATTTATTTCGAGGCTAAGGTGGGGATGGGTCTAAATCCTCTCATCCAATAGAATTTAGACAAGTTTAGGTTCCTATTTTAACCTTATCATTTAGATTTAACATTAAGATAAATAATTTTACTTTTACCGTGTCTTCTTGTATTCTTACACTATAAGGTTAATAAACTTACTATAAGAAGCCAAACTAACCCCAAGTTGTTTATTAGTAATATATATAATCGTATCTAAGTCATTTGTCCGAAACTTATATTTTTAGGAATAAAATAACAATTAATAATATAATATTTGTTTTAAAAACTATTTTATGTCAATTTTGACACTATTTAGTAATTGATTTTTGTGAAAATCATAACAGAATGATAAGTTCAAACAAAGTTAATTAAATCAATACTAACATGTCATATGAACCTATAAAATTAGTGTAATTCATTAAAAGTCTTAAATTACAATTATTTTTGTATTTATAACATCAATTATGTCAATATTTCATTAATAAGATAATTACTGCATCATCTTTGTGTCATAAATAAATTAAATTATTTGATGTCTAAAAATTACAAATAAAATACCATTATGTAGGAAATCGTCTTATATTTCTAATGAATATTTACAATCGAATTTATCTTATGTATAACCCTATATTAAAAATGTTTTAGTAAATAAACATTGATTTTAACTCTTTTAACTCTTCTTTGAATTAAATAATAATAATTGTCCTAATCTAATCCAAGTGGGCCTAAATGGTCATATTTTATTCCTAAGATTGTTTTTGGTAGAATTAAACTTATCCAATAGAATTTGGACATGTGTTAGGGTAATAATAATATCATTTTTACACTTAATTACCCTATTTACTTTTAACCGTGGTAAATAAAAGTAAAAAGTTACTATTCACCAAAAATTATTTTCATCTCATTGAACCACATTTTACTTACTGACATCCACCAAGTCTCTCGGATATTTGAAATTCCACTCACAGAAGCGGTAAAATTACGTTTTATGAAAAATTCAGTTTTTTTAACTACCACTTAGTGGTTTCACTATTCATCAAAAATTGAATGTTTTCAGAAAAATACCAAAAATTAGGCCTAAGATATATTTGATATTATGAACTCAAAAATGATTTCTATTTTACCAAATTCAAAACATATCAGTTTCATTAATTAATTTAAAAATTAATTCCCGTCGTCAAAACAAAAGGCGTGTTTTTAAGAGATAATAACTATCAAAAGATTGACACTTGTTTATAACTGGTTTAAATGTGAAATTACATCCAATGACCAACATTGTATTAAATTGTAAAAATATATTCTAAATATACTTTAAAACCACAAAAATTAATAATTTATCACTATTAATTATTTCGATTGAAAAAGTTGTTTTTAATTAAAATTTAGTAATTTTCACTATTCATCAAAATATGAAAGTTATCCGCAAATTACCAAAATTTCACCCTAAGATAATTTCGATATTCCAAATCCAAAAATGAAGTCCATTTGGAAAAATAAAATTTACAAAATTTCAAAAAGTGGTTATTACTATTCATAACGGCTAGTTTTAATAATATTTTAATAGCATATCGTTGTTTAGTGAAACTCGATATTGCGTACTACACACACTATCAAGGAAGGTTGCGATTGCATGTAGTGAAAGGCAAGTCAAGGATACGTGTTGTGCAAGATTATTTTGGTGTAGCGTACAATGCAAGACATTAATGAAATTAAAAAGAATATTTTTCATAAAATCTCGGGGTGTTACATTCTACCCCCCTTAAAATGAATTTCGCCCTTGAAATTCGTTGGGGTTATAAATGGTTTACTATTCGAATGTTTCTTTAATCGAAATCCACATCGTAAAAAGGAATACCAAAACCAATCTTTAAAAACAAAAGTATGAAACGTAACGGTTACCCAAATAAACTAATCACTGGGTTTCCACATAGGTGAAGATATGGATATGGAAGAGAAATCTAACCATCATGTTCTAATGGAGAGTGGTAGAGAACATGGCTATGGAAAATCTAGAAATCACAAAGACATAAATTTGTGACGATCTAAGGTACCATCTGATTCATCAGATATAAGAGCACTAAGACAACATTTTTGGTTTTCAAGATCATTTCCCTAAAGTTGAAAATTTTGAATTAGAAGAAATTCTTACTTGATTTTGGTACAATCTCACTGTTGTTCGTGCCTTGAACAATTTCCACTTCATCTCTTAAATAAATAAAGTTGAATTTGTTATTCGTGAAGTGTTAGCAGATCATGTGATAGAATGATGGGTCATTCCATCTGTCTCAAACAAAAGGTTAGCAAAAGTTATTAAATATACATAAGTCATTCAATAGTGAGATTAATCATATATGGTTCCTAAAATGGACTTATACTTCATATATCATACTGCTGAATATAATAAAACTAGTTTTCACTAAATAGGGACTTCCTGTAGGCCAGTGGTAGGCGATAAAGGCCAGTCGCACTTCGGTTGTGGGTTCGATTCCCACAGCCTTGTCCGACGCGATGGGCTGTCGCCCATCCTACAGGTTGTCCTTTTTCTAAAGCTATATTACTATAACATCCCATTGAAAAACGTTTTATCCTAACTTTTGTCCGACATAATCCATTCTAATCTTTAGGCTTATCTAAAATACTTCGGTCCTAGATCATAGTATAAAGAAAATGATTACTTGAAATGTCACAGAACAATCACGTGAATGCCATCATTTATCCCCCATATATCATAAGATATATCTTGTTGGTCAAATTAAAAACATGTGAATACCTTAATCATGTATTCTCTTGAAGAATGAATACCCATTGAACCTTAGTGAAAACATGAATTCAGTTAAAAGTTAACACTTTCCACATACCAAAATCCTCAAAATTCTATATACTCAATCCATGATATCACTTAGTCCTTATATCAATCATGAGCTCATGAATACAATCAAAAATCTCATTATTTTCTTATTCCTTCATTATGCTCATATCATCTACTTTACAAAAGTATCTGAATAACATTCCATAGTTACTGGTACCATTCAACATATACTTTCAAATACTTTTAGGAAAAACAATAGTGTAATAATCCTTAGATGATTCTTTATTCCGTAGTACCAATAACTATAAAACATAACTCTTGATAGACATACAATCATTCCACTACCTTCTAAAACAACCGACTGAGCTTCAACACTTCTTTCAGCTCATATATCATTTGTAGTCTGCTCATCATCATCCACATAAATACTACCCATATGAACATGATGATTCTCTTCATGATATTTTCCATTAGGGCATTGGTTTGCATAATGCCCGTACATTCCACATTTAAAACATCTAATCATTGTTGATGTCATAGCAATACCATTATCCTTGTCTATGGTGTTAACTGAACCTTTTCCTTTTCACTTACTGGCTTTGTATCCTTATTTTCCACACCCAAAGCATCTTCTAGTTCCTTTGAAACATTATCCTTGATGCCTCTTCCCACATGATTTACATAGGAGAAATTGAACTTTCTTTCCTCTATGATCATCATGAAACTCCATCTTTCTCTTATTAGCCGAGTCAAGAAACTTACCAAATTTTACTTTATTGATCATATTATGAGATTGCTGATTCGGTATAATAATGATGTTGGGACTTCCAAATCCCATTTCATTTGGTTGCTCATGAAGAATATCATTCCATTTTCCATCATATCCTCCATTATCATGAATCATCTTGTTTCCAGCCATTTTCTAAAACCCAAAAAGAATAGTGTGAGGCAAAAATCATGCTAGGGAAAAAAACATAATAAAGGGGGAGTACCCTCAATATCTAACATCTTAGGTTAAATTCTAAGATCATTAGCGCAATTCTAGTACTATAACCTATATGTATACTTAACCTTAGAGACATCCCTAGACATACCTTAGAAATATCTCTAGGGATCTCACTAAAGTTCTCGCATCCTAGTTTCCAAAGGTCGACTAAACATTTCCTCTGATACCAACTGTAGAGACCCGAAGCCTGACGTACATGGACATTACATTACTTTTGCGGAATACTTAGTACATAACAAAAACACACACACAAGGATCGTAATAGTTTAGTGTCTTTGGAAACTCGGAACGTAATCTTCTAATCATGGTGAAAGATCTTCAACATCTCCCTGAACATTCTTCCTTTTTTTATACCTAAAACCTTTCTTTATATCCTGGGGAAAAAAACATAAAAGGGTGAGCTCAAATGCTCAGTAAGGGAAAGAAAAGAAATATCAATCACATCATATACATAAGCACATAACTTTTGGAAATCTTAACCTGTAAAAGAGATCATAATTTCATAACATGGGATAACTCATGGCAGTGAAATGTAATCACAATAATCATAACGTAAAACTTTAAAATTTGTGGCATACACACATAATCATATAGAATCATTTCTTGTTTGTCAAGACTCATTTCCAAGACTATCTTAGTGGACAAAGTCCCTTTCTGAACCGAGTCACCCTCGTTTCAGTCCTGTTTCACTGAACCGGTATAACCTACCATTCCAGCCATGTCTATCTCATGAGATATAAAATCATTACCCAATGCATTGGAGGGAGATATAGGTCCCACCCATCTTATAATGATACCATTCTTATGTGTGCCACAAAATCATAAACTATACATCGTAGCATAACCCATGTAATAAAAATGGGATTCTTAAACAACATGACATCATAAAACAATTCATATAAGATAAAGGAATTCATAAACATAATTCCATAACAACATAGTCAAATCAATGTAAAAATAGTGATAGAAAAATAACCCTTTATAAATTATAATTAATTTTTTCATTACATTTTTACGCATTCATAGTATTAAAATTTTATTTTTACCGAGGAGCTAAGAATTAATTTTATAACATCATTGTTTTGGATTTATCTATATTTCATTTAAAAAAATCAAATAATGTATCCTTATTAAACTATATATATTTTCTTATCATCTGGATTTTAATTATTTTTCATATATTATTCAAATGATTCTTATATTCTTCCCTTGAGTCAAGAAATAGTATTTTTTATGAATATCCCATATTATTTCTCTTTTGGATTGGATATATGTTTCTTTCTTGTTTAGATTTTTCAATTTTTTTGTAAAAGAATTTTTTAACTCAAATGATATATTAAGGTTATTTTATAATGTCAAAATATTGATAAATGTTTTTATACTATTATTTCAAATGTTTTACTAATGCGTTCATTAACAAATTTCATTATAAAAAATAAAAATAAATGTTTTCTTTTTTATCTATACCGTGTTACCAGACATTCCCACTACTATAACCATTATACACACATTAAAATTATCTATAGTTATTATTGTTTTAAAATGAAAAATAATATCAAAATATTATTTCAATATTTTATTTCAATATTATAATTTTATCCAAAAAATATATTTTACTACAAAACCTATTTTTCTAATGAAACAATGGTCAACTACTAGATCTTATTTATTTTGTTCCCATTACCTTTCTATTTAATGATTCAAATTATTGTGATCACTGGAAATTAAATTAAACTTAAATATCTGTATTCTATGTATAATGAATATTATTATTATCTAAAGAATATAACAGGTATACATATGATGTGTTATATTGAATTCATTTTTATTAGTTTGGGAAATATTGATATTATGCATTCATTATTCAACAAAGAAAAGTTTTAATAGTATATAATGTTTGGTAATTGATTCTTTTTCAATATATGATGAATGAATTGGACAAGAACTAAATGGTTGGGGCCCAAACATAAATAACCCAATGATGCATCGATAGTTCTAATGAGTCAAACCAGTTGTATAAATTAATTAAATACTGGTATGGAATATTCCTACCAATAATTTAAACTGTCATGGTGCATTATTATTATAGTTGTTATATAATGTTTTTTGTGATCATGAAATTTAATAATATGTATTTCCTTCATAATGAATATATTTATTATTTTATATTATATTACTTCATTGATATTACCCCAAGTTTCATTTTGTTCAATGTTATTGATTAAATAGGATGTA
Source organism: Viscum album (assembly GCA_963277665.1). Classification (NCBI taxonomy): domain Eukaryota; kingdom Viridiplantae; phylum Streptophyta; class Magnoliopsida; order Santalales; family Viscaceae; genus Viscum; species Viscum album. Next base: position 1,709,920,817 of record OY728137.1, on the reverse strand, counting down.
TTTGTAGTTTTTTCTTCATTTTAATATGTATTATTACTTATATACTCTCGATATATTATGCTATATATCATCCTGAATTTACGTTCAAGATCAAAATTATTTTTTCCAATCCCTAGGAAATGAACTAGGAAATATTGAATCATTTAAAGCATGTAGATTGATTGATAATACTATATTTAATATTTTAATCCACATGTAATGTCAGATTCAGGTATGAATCATGAATACACTGCCCCATTCCATGGGCCATGGGTTTGTGCAGCTAGCTTGCTTGACCATGACAGTGCAGGACATTGGAGGATGGACAACCATCATTCCAAAATGGATGTGAAAATAGGTCAGGTCTAGACTATCAGAAGATGACGAACCAAGTGACAAATATGGGGACTCCCAGCCCGAAATGGACTATGAGAAGGATGTCTTATTTGTCACTGGATCAAGGAAGGGGAAACAAGGGAACATTCTAACTGGGAATTTTTTGGTTTCCAATTGGGAGAAAAAATCAAGAGCTTGTAAGGACTACTCGAACACCCCAAAGATAATAGTAACCAGATCATCAGGTAAAGCAATGTGCAAGGGTATAGTTTGCAAGTCCATAGATTCTTTAGTGTCTAAAAGTGTGAAATAGCCCTCTGGAAAGGCATGAAAGCAGAATTCTGTGGAGTTTTGTAAATCTTTGAAGGGAGAAGCTGAGGTGTAGGCCTGTTCAGTGCGCGTTGATGGCTCAGATAGGGTGGGAGGCCTTTTGGGATAAGAGATGGAGGAAACCTTGGAACCGGTTCATGATTCCAAGGTCAGTTTGCTGGGGATGGGTGGTACAAAGGCTGAATCAGGTGAAGATTCTTTGGCTAGCCTTACAGGACCGTAGCGGGAAATAGATGTAGAGGACCTAGATAAAATTTGGGATGTCCTTATGGAATCTGATGAAGAGATGATGGAAAAGGTCTTGCCTATTATCGCTTCTATGGAGTATGAAAAAAATATTAATGATCACCCAATCCAAGTAGACAAAAATATGGAGCCGAGTGATTGGATTGTCAAGTAGCATTTAATTATAATCAGAACCTTCAATGCTAAGAAGATAACAATGGAGGAGTTCTTACAAACATGGGATCAACTGGTCCATCAATTCAAAGTTATTATTGAAGGTGATGAGAACAAACAGGTAACATATCTTTCCTAGAAATTATATATGGAGGTTGGGGTTAATGGGTTTAAGATGGTCATTAATAATTATGATTCCTATTATTGTGTTTGATGGATTTGGTTGAACCAGAAGGTTTCACACTTTTTTCTTAAAAGTGCTCTTCTTAAAAATTTAGCTTTGGAAGGATGAATCATGAATACTAAGGATAATAAATGTTCTAGTCCCTTGGGATGTGATAACTTGAATATAGTTCAAATGTATTTAAGAAACAACTAGCTCTAGGATTATAGGTTTAGTGACTTTAGATTTGATATCAGGATAAGTTTAATAGAAAACATTGAAACATATTTAGTAAAACATAGATTTGGGAAAATATAACTATTTAAAACTCTAAATATATGACTAATATAGGATAATATCATTTTTTTCAATTTGGGGATAATGTGGTTTTTCAAGAAATGTATCCCCATAATGATACATTATATAATTATTGTTTTAGAATAACTGTATCTTGGGGTAATAAACCTTAAATTAGTTGGTAAAATATATCTCATCTACAATTCTAGAGAATTTTGAGTGTTCCATTTCTATAAAACTAGTTTGACATTCCCCTGTGGGACATGCTAGGGTTAAATCACATTTTCTATATGAATGACTATGATGAATGGAATAATAGAACAAATGGAAACATATTATATGCCATTATTTAATGGGATAAACCTAAAGTGTTTAGGGTTTTCATGTCTAAGGTTGGTCGTACATTTTCATGAATAGATACCAATTGTTTGGTTTTATATGTAAAGAGATTAACATGATTAATGATAATTTTGGATACATTTATGGGAATAAAACACATTAGATTAAAATATAATTTATTGAAATTATTATTAGAGTAATAAAAAATTTCTATTTTATGGGTATAATAATAATATTATTGGTAACCATTTGGGTTCATATGATAATTTATTTTAGGGTAATGATACTCAAATAAGAATTTTTTTTGTGAAAAAAAAGTTGTAAAGAAAACCATAATTGTTAAAAATTGATTTTATGAATAAGGTTATTATTCTTATGTTCATATTATTTTTTGAAATTTTATAGGAATTATATTAATATAGTTTTAGAGAAAGGAAAACCCACAAGTTAGGTGAAATCCACACATATCCAAAAAGGGTACAAGGCTTGATCCCACAATCGATGTGCAATAAGGGCACAACAACTACCACTGAATTACATGATATACTAGTGAGGAATAAATTTTTTTAAATAATTTTTTTATGGATAATGAAATAGTTTTTTTGAATCATATTATAGGATAAACACTTCATAATATTTTTATGTCATTAATTATTAGCCATGATAAGTTTTATTGGGAAGAAGTACATATAAAACCTTTCAGTTTACCATAATCGATTATTTGGGAATAATGATATTATATTTTTTTTATTTTTACGATTATGGTTATGAAATAATTGTGACACCTAACTATTTTTTGAAATATTTCTTATTAAATAAATTTAATTTTTTTATATCTTGGTTTACACACAACATCAAATTTTAACGTACTATGATATAATAATAACATTATTATATAAATAAGACTGGTATATCTTATCAATTAAAAATTATGGTATGAATAGTAATAATAACAATTTGAAAATTTTGTATACATTTTTTAGATAATTAAAATTCAATGATAAATAAGTTCATAATTTTTTGTAAATTCTTTTTTATGATTGAAAAATAAATGTTTCCTCAAAAATGAATTTTTATATTTTTTTGAAAAAATAATAATATGATTTTTTTATATTTTATATCATTTATTTTAAAAAATGAACCTAATTTTTAGAAATAACATGTCAAAATTAGATTAGGGTTAATTTTTTGTTCTCTTCATAAATGATTTATTTTTTAATTAATAGTTTAAAGTTTTCATTTTTATTAAATTTTTTATTAGTTTAAAGAATTAAAAATTTACACTTTTTAAAGATATTTATAAAATTATAATTAGTTAATATCAAAATATATCTAATTTTGTCATTTTAATGATATTAATAGTGAATTTTTATATTAAATGTTTATCTACATATGAAAATTCTATTTGGAAAACAATTTTTTCATCTTGTTTGTGGGTTTAGTTTAAAATTAAATTATTCCACATTTGTGAAATGAAATTGGAAAAATGGGTTCCATATATGGTGTCCAAATAAATAATATTTTATATAATGGTAAAATGAATTATTGTTCATAATGAATATTAAACACTGTAAAAATTAATTACCACCATTAAATCTAAAACAACATTACATAGGGATTAAAATAAAATTTTAATAGTTAAAATGAGTAAAAAATTTCCAAATTAAAATTTTATGTACATATGTGGGCTCTATATCATCTATTGATCTAGAATGATCCATTTCAGATCATTATATCATGTTTTAAACACGGGTATAGGATTTCATTTAAAACAATTCTATGTGGGTCTTCCCCTCCACTTATAAAATTAAAGAGGCTACCCTATCCTCTTTATACATCCAAATACTTTTGGATCATCTGAAAACATCCTAAATATCATAAATAAATAACTCCCAATATTTTAGAGGTCTTATTTTGAATAGTAACCCCTCTAAAGAATGGTTTTTTTCTTGGTGAAGGAGGTTGTCTGAAAAAGAGTAATCTTTCTAACTACGTGTTTTTATTTTATTTCTTCCTCAACATCCTTGAAATAGTATTCATAAAGGGTGAAATAATGAAATAAATATGTAACATATACTATGATTTTATTATGATACTTTCATAACCCACATCAATACCTTCTTCTATAAAATTGGAAATGAAATCATTGATCATGTGTGTGGCGGTTTATAGCCTCAAAAACATATGTAAATCATTTTACATCACTACATATGAAAAAGGGATATAATGGTTTATTTAATTATATATAATTTATTTATGAGAAAAATTATAAATATGGAATTATAATATGACATCTACATTTTTAACTAATTTTATTTTTAAAAAAATTGCCGCTCGTGCGTACGTGTGGACTACCACCTCCATATAACGATGTGATAACTTATTATATTTACATTAACTTGGATAATAATAAATATATTATTAATAGATATATATTATATAAATTATATTAAAATTATTTTATATATTTTCATTAATATTTTCATTTATTTTGTCCCATATTTCATGAAAATGGAAATAATGTTCAATTGTACGTACGACCAAAGGTCCCTATGATTGATGTAAATCTTGTTCAATATATAAATTTAAGTGATTAGCCGAAATAAAAAATAGAGAATATATATTATATTTATATAATGGTTAAAATAATAGATTTTATGGAACCATGATCATTTTCAATTTACCAAAAGTACAAAACCAAAATAGATGAGAATTACAAAGAGATTTTTCAAAAACCATGAGTTTAGGATGAAATTATTAAAAATTGACAGATAAATTTTTATAAATGAATATATGTGGAATGAAATATAATGGTATGGTTTTTATTATTTTTTTAATTGAACTCTATTTATTATGTGTGATTTTCAAAATTCTACGATGAATAATGGGACTTCATGTAAGAGATTTCTTACCTCACTCTTATTTTTGGGAGACATATTGAATTTTAACCACTCATTTTTTGTTGATATGTATATATAGAAATAGTTTATTTTCATACAATGAATATATATTGTTTAATGATATTTAATTTATCATCTTATGATATTCATTAATGGGGCATACGGTTTAAAATTTTCAAATACGGTAATGGATTTTAATCTCAAATTTTATTCTTCAAGACATATGCAATGCTGTTGAAAAATCTTCTTTTATGAGGTGTGTGTATGAATTTTTTTATATTTTGTATAATTAATATAATTATTCACAAGACATATAATTATTCTTTAAATTTTATTCTTTCATGGGGATTTCAATTTAAAATTTACAAAAGCATGTAAGGTATTTTCTTTTAATTTTATTTCGTGGGACACATGAAATATTCATTACACATTTCATTTTTATACCTTACATGAATATAATTTATGATTTTTCTATTGAAATCATGGGATATGTGATTCAATTTAATGTTATTTCTTTCATAGTGTTTGTAATTCAAATATTACCATAGTAGTAAAGGGTTTTTGGTACAATCTAATAGTTTATAGGGATTTTTTATGAGTATGATTATGATAATGAAATATTATGATATATATTTGAAAAAATTAATGTATTTTATTATCCTCTAGTTATTTATTTAGGATATATTTATATTTTTCATTTTTATCTATTAAAATAATATTGAGGGTAATATAATGTTATTATTGAAAATCAATTTTTTTTCTCTCTTCGGGCGAAATCCCTTTTTCTTCCATGTATTTATTTTCTAAAAATGTTTTATTGATTTTTTTACTATTCTTACATGACTACGTAGTGAAATTTTTACCCACATTTTACTTTTTATAAATGGTTTAAATAGAATCTTCATGTCATTTTCCAGAAGAGGAATTTTTCCTTTTTTAGTGAAAATGTAAATGGAATCCGTGTTTAAGCATATACAAAAATGAACCAAATTTAACACTGTTAAGACAAATCATTGATTTATAATAATAAATTTTTAAATTTAAAGGTTAAATTAAATTAATATATTTTATTTCCTATTTTATAAATTCTTATATTTCAAATAAGTGATTTCAATATGGAAGGGAAATTTTCCTCCTGAAATTTTCCAAGTGATCATTGAAAATAATTATACATCTATGATTATACTTTTTAATGTCACTAATTTATTACTAGGGATATGATACAATGAAATAATAATTTTTCAATATATGAATGATTTATTTGTGTGTTGATTTTATGTTTACGAAACTCATTACTTTTCATATGTTTTTCTTTGATGAATTGGTGAAATAATTGTCAAACTCATTTAATCTCCATATGTTATGCTACGATGAAATTTTTATGAAACCCTATTTATATACATGGGTTATGAAATGATGAAATGATTATGAAACCAATTTATTTTATTGTATTTTGATATGATGAATTCACTATGATCTTGTGTCCCACATATGTATTATTTTTATTGTGTGACAAGTGAGACCTAAATTTATATCCAATGAACCAGTTAAAGATTGATATCTTTTGAGATAGTTAGGACTAGAATAGTGAGTGAGACATGTTTATTAAGGGACTATATACACTAGGACAGTCTTGGAAGTGAACCTAGACTACTATGATGGTTTCAGAAGTGAAACCATTCTATGATTATAGTATTGTATATAATCCTTTATTACCAGGGAATTAATTTCTATTCTTATATGTATGCCACAAATTTATGTATTTTTCTAATTTCTTAGTCTCATTGCATATGTTCATTGATTATATTACGATTCTTTTCTACTTAACTAACATAATTTATTTTATGACTCTTTTTAGGATCTATGATATGAATGTATGGTTTTAAAATTTTATTGTCATATTTTTATACCATTATTATTTGGTTTTCATTATGTGGTCTTTAATATCTCCCTTGTATACCCTTAACGAGAACCCGATATCACCATTTCTTATGTTTCCTTTCATATGGTTTTGAGTATAATTATTATGTATGATATATATCATATGGGTGTTACTTATGAATAACTTTGTCAGAGATGTTGTAGTTTACCTAGGAACTTGTATTTTAAATGTTCATTTTAAAAATAAAATCACCTAAAAGATTATGGTGTGGATCATAGTTTTATGTAATTAATATTATTATATTTTATTTGATATCTATTTATGAAAATTATGGGCTGGTATCATCAGTATCATAGAATTATTTAGTTATCCTTTGGAAATTAGGATAAGAAAATATTTGTGATATCCCTAAGGATATATCTACGGATAAGCCTAAAGAAAGTAATTTTTTTAGAAAATTTATATGAATTTTGGAGATAGATAAAATAAGTTGTTTCCAAGAAATTACACCCCCCCTTTGAAAACTCCATGTCAACATGTCTCTTTTATAGTTGTACATTAGGGAAATAACTCTAAAAATAACACATTAGGATATGAATTGATTTTCAGGTAGTTGACAATAAAGGGCCTTACTATACACTTGGGGTTTCACTCCTAAGTGGTATATTTTGGAAATTAGAAAACTATATACCTACCATAATGAAGGATTTGAATATATGATAATAATGAATCGACCACATTAAACTTAAGGCATTATAGATTTAAAAAATGGTGTCACGATTCAGATATACTATAAATGTTTTATTATTATTATATGGTTCCCACCATGATTATTTTTACTCATAATATGTTTATTTTGGTTTTAGTGAATTAATATAACTAATTGGAATCAAGTTAACATTGAATGTGATAGAAAATTTAGTGATAAAGTGAAATCAATTGGGTTGTCAATGGAGATATAGTAATTTTTATTATCCTTAATCTATTATCATGATATATAATTAGAAATGTCAACTTCAATGAGATTCTTATTATGTCAAATAATAGGATGATGGAATTTAATAAAGTCTTGTGTCATAATGAACATAGAGAATTGTAGATTTGAAATCCTATATGTAATTAATATGGGAAGGATAACCTAGAATAATATATAAAATAGTGAAGAAGACATTTTATATGTTGAAATGATTTTCATTACGTAAGGAAGTTACATGGGTTTTGATGTATTATTTGTGGGGAACTTGTGAATTATCTAAGTTATTACACTAATCTTTGGGTTAGACCATAGGCCATGGAAGATCATATGTTATAAAAAATTATTGAAGTAAATGTTTTGATGTATTTTTGTATATTGATTACAGAAACATACTGTAGAATTAGTTTTACCAATTTTATTTTGGTTATTTGAATCAATAAACAATTACATATTATGTATCTTATGTTTCAATTCAATTTTTATGAATATGACTTCCCAACTAATGATTTGTAGTTTGTTATAGTAATTTTTTTAAAGATATATATTCATTATATTTAAAGAGAAATGGGTGATATATATATATATATTAATCGGAAATGTTAAAACTCTAAATTCACTAATAAAGAGTTAATTTTGGGCTAGAGAAGATGGTTGGATTTGATTAAAAATTGTGAGTTCTCAATACATGACCACCCTATAAAAATAATCAAGGTGGAAGATGATTTTTGTCAAAAGGATCATTCTAGCCTGTATATGAAGAGGATCACAAATTATCCCAAATTTTTGATAATATGTAGGAAATAGAATATTTCTCTCTCTAATGAGAAGTCAAGGAATATATTAATTATTATTTAAGATGACAGAGAGTTCATGTTATATGATAAAATCTCAAAAAACATTTATAAATTCAGACCACATAATGTTCATTCATAATGATATAATAATATATATATCCTTCTCAAAATTAATTTTTTTCTAGATTATTTTTTGGTGAAAACATCGAATAATAACATTCCATTTAAAATTTTCCCCAATAAAATATAAATAATAAATAAATAATGATCATGAATGAAACCCTTGAAAATATAATTATTATATAACACAATTTTCAATCATATTAGAATATTCAATCATATAGATTAAATAAAAAAGATATAAATTCTTAATTTATGATGTTAATAGCTCATATTCAACAAATAATTGAACAAAATAGTTGACTAATGGAATAATATTGGTAATATAGTCATAGTAATAAGAATATAGGAGATAATGAATTACTATATGAAGGATTAAAATATATAGAACATCAGGTTCAATATAAATATATAATTGAATTGGAGATAAAAATATTTTAATATTTCTTTATAAACATATCTATTGTAATTTTAAACAGAGGAATATTAAAAATAATTAACAAGTAAGATAGAGATATAGTGCTTGGTCGAGAATAAAAAAAATGAAAAATACTTGTAGAGATTTACCTAGAGTCGATGCAAATATAACCTCTAGAATAGATCATTGTAATAAATTTAATACCTTATTTAGACCCTTCATCATTTTTTTAAAATTTATTATAAAACAATTATTTCCATGTTTTATACATTTATTTAATAAAAATTCCATATGTGAATGAATTTGAAGTTTATTGGTTCATAATTACAAAATTAAATTTTCCTAATATTATTTTTTTATTTTCACTATTAAAATTTTCAATAAGATTCAACATATTTGTTGATCTTTATTCATGGAAAATTAAATGTATTTTAGTTTAATTTGTTAATAAGTATTCACACCATGTTCAATGTGTTCTAATTCTTTTTATATTGTTAAAATTATTAGTAAAATTCATATTTAACATTATACTGATAAATTTTAACTTATAATTGAAAACCTAAATGTATATATATATATATTATTTTATTAAAATAATTTAAAAATATGAAAAATGGTATAAGTTAAAATAATCTAGAAACATTTAATTATGAAGTACAGACCTACAATGGTTGAAAAATGTTTTTATGAGTGTTTAAGATATAAGGAAATTTGGTAAAACATATTTGGTTATAAATACATAATATTATAATTTTAACAGTTTTTAATGTTATATTATGTGTTATATATGTTACATAAGGTGTAGGAGGACTCAAAAGATGAAAGTCATGGATTTTAAATACCTCAATTGGTTCTTTCAAATTCTTATATAAAGTGTGTCTTAATCCTAAATGGGGGGGGGGGAGATTTGATTATAAAAGGTCCTCAAGAATTTGGTAAGAAGCATATAGAGAGGTACATTTATATAAATTAGGTAATGCAATTCATTTTATTAGAGATAATAAGATTTTTATAGTTTAGTGTTAAATGAGGGAATATAGAGTGGTATTTAAAAATTATTGTTGAATAAATTATTACATGTCCATACAACTATATGATTTATAGTCTACTATGAATATCAACAATAATTTATAACAAAATTTTTAATTTTTCTAAATAAATAGTTACATAATTAACTAAATTTTATCATTGAAGTATTTAATTTGATGTAAGGAATCAAATATAGTATTTAATTACAATATAATAGAATATGGGACTTGAGAATTTATTTATAAGATAAGTTTTCTTATTTCTAAATATTATATATATATTAATTTTTTTTGTATATAACCTGTAAATTACTTTGTATTTTTGTCATTATAATTATGTCATAAAATTTTCAATATACTTAAATATCATATATTTTTTAATATTAAATAGAAAACAAAAATATCTAATAAATTGATTAGAAATTAACATAGGATGATTTATATTTGATGATTTTATAATATATTCATGAATTTGTTACCCAAATTGGACAGTCCATTTATGGTGTTATATTATATATATATATATAGCTATTTTATACATGGTAAGAGATAAATTTAATCTAGTTACTTTAGTTTATGATTTGGTTACTATTTCAATATTATATATTATTCCAATGATAAATTATTTTTCCAATTATTATATAATCATTATAAATTGGAAAAATAAATGGGTCAAATTTCATTAGTCCCTCACTATTATTTCTGTGACTATTTTTATGCTTAATTTATAAAAATAAAACTTTTTTTAACATTTTATTTTATTTTTATTGGGGTTTTCGTGGTTATGTTATTTATTAGAGTTCACGAGGCTTTTTACTTGGAAATTTATATTTTATTATTTATATATTTATAATATCCAATTGTAATAGTATATATCTAATAGAACATTATAATCCTTATATTGAAATTTTACTTTAGGTAATAATTATATATATATATATAAATATATATCTATAAATTCAGTATGATAGAATGAATATTATATATATAACTTTCTTGGAATAATTGATTAATTTTTTTTATAAATCCCTATTATTTTTTTTATATTTGATATTGAAGTAAAAAAATATTTGAAAAATTACGTTTTTGATGATTTAATATCAACATGAACTCAAGTAATCATATTTACTTTTCATTTATAATATTTTATCTATATAATAATTAAAATAAATGGTGTTGTTTCATATCACATTATATCTAAAATATATGATTATTACACATTTCTCAAGAAAAGATAGATCATGGTCAAACTAAATAGGATTTGGATTTATTATTTGTGAGTAATTTCATATAGAAATTATTCCGAGGGATATTTTGAAGAAATTATTTACATTTCAAAGTATTGGTATAGGGGAATATTTATATACTAAAACATTAAAAAAATAGAATCAGTATGTGGCCAATGGACAAAGGAAAAATATTTACCTTCTTGAAAAACGTAATAAATTTTGTAAATTGAGAAATCCTAAAGAATAATTATTCCATAACCATAATTTTTATATTATCCTAATTATTGTTGTCATATATTATATATAAACACTATTATTCTATAAATTTTTACTGGATTACATGAACATTAATTTATATCTCTTCAATAATTTTAGTTGAAAACTTTCTCTTTTATATAAAATCCTCCCTATATAGTAATAATTTATATTTTATAACATTAGAAGAATGAAATGTAGTAATCTGGATAAATTATTAAACACAATTTTATATTGGAAACTCTATTTTGGAAATATTTTTACCCCATTATCATCAAAATATGATAGTGGAGGTTCTAATAATGTATTATAATGATTAAATTTTATTTATATATTGACTATGTATCTGAAGTCAATTTTCACTCTAAATATCAACATGGTCTCCATTACCTTATGATAAATTATGTAAAAAATTATCTAAGCTACATATCTCAATAGGATATGTTTTTATTGGTTTTACATAAAATTTCACCATATTTAATATATTATTAACTAGGGGTCTATTCAAGAAAAATATTACAAAATGGAATTAAAGTGATCAAAACAAGTTCAATGATCCAAAAATATTTCTTTATTGAATTGTTTCTGATAGAAGTGTTATCAAAACCAATAACAAAGATCATGTTTATGTTTTTTAAGTACTATGTTTGTATAATAATTGGGTATATCATTGATATATAAATCTATCATTCTACACTAACCTATAAGAATATGAAGACCTTTGATTTATATTAAACAATCATGTTCGTTATATTTTTCTACAAGATGTTTTATAATATAACATTATATAATTCAATGATCCATACATGAATAGAAATCATTGAGGGTTTGTCATCATTAAATGACCTCAGTAGACACAATATTATCCCACATATGACAACTCAATCAATATCAATGATTGAAATTTATATGTTCCCTTTTTTGTTTAAATTCCTCTATATCTCCACATCCCCACTTTATGATTCCTATTATAATCCATTTTTTATGGATAGATCCCTTTCACTTTGAAAAATATATTAGCATGTATTATCATTAAAATATAAATCAATTTCCACATTTATAACCATTTTAATTTGGTAATTGATTAAGATATCATAATCTTTAATAATCTATAAAAATAATCAGTAACACCTATTGAGATCCTATTGTATGAATGTGTCTTTATAATATATATATATACATAATATTTTTCCCAATATTGATATGGAATCAAAATATATAAGGTAAAGGATACAACTTCTAACATTATATCTTATTGTTAATGTCACTTGGGCTTCCTCGGTGGAGATTACCAGGTGTGGTGGATTCACTTTTTGCAGTAGCCCTCAGTGGCCATATAGGTGGCGTGCAGATGGATGATGATGGTTGACGTTGGTGTGATGGTCTCTCATTAGTGGCTTTAATCTTGGTAATGACCCTGGTTGGCCTCGATGGTATCAGTTATCTTGTTGGTGGTCAGTACCGATATTAGATTTGGTCCCAATCTATTGTTTCAAAATAGATCTAGTCAGAATCAATCATCTTTGGCTGTTCTATGGGGTTCAAGCATTAGGACAGAGTAGTGGAGGGTGTCATGGATAGTGGTGAAGGGGTGGCTCTCATTGGGGTTTACAATGGTGCAGATGAGCTACAATTAGACATGAACATGATTGACAGTGTGAAGATTTTTATGTGGAGGATAGTACAATGAAACCTTGGCACATTAAAAAATTATATGCGTATGGGAAGATCTAGCGTTGATTTGTTTATTAGTGTGGTTCTCAATCACATCTGGGTATGATGGGAGTGTCGATCAGTGTTTCTTGCAGAAATTGTGGTGGATTGTTTCACTTGTAGTGGATTTTTTTTAGTGGGCTCTTTATCCTCTCAAATCTATTTTTTCATACCTCTCGTCATTCGGGTATATAATGGGGTTTCTCTTAAACCATTTCAAAAGGGATCCCAATTTTTTATTTTTTAATAAAGGGGTTCGTCCCCAACCTATTTCAGTTGAATCAATTTGGGCCATTCCCACACTAAGAGGCTATCTACAAAATTATTCTGCTGTGATAAAATCCAATTTCAATTCTATCATATAATTCTCTCTTGAAATATTCCATAAAAAAATCTCTTGCATATTATATCTCTTTGGATGATAAAAATAATTGATAAATAAAAAAACACATGAGATAACCATGTTTCTTTAATGGGGTTCACCTATATTCATATGACAATGTCCCCGATAAATCATGGTTATTAACTCTTATGAATCACATCCATTTTATTATCAAAATAAGCTCTCTAAAGTTCATGAACATGAACCAATAATCATATAATTGACTAGGAATCACATAGGATAGGTATTTTATCAATTAATATAAGAAAACTGTTTTATACTATTACTGAAGTAATATAATCTATAATTCATTTAGTCCCTCCAAGAATATTTTTATGACATTCTTCCCCTATTTTCATAGAAATATGGTATGTATCAATGATTATCAAATTTCAAAAATAAGATGTTTTAGGATAATTCACTCATAACTTGTACTTAGAATTTGATTGGAAATAGCACATCCAAACACAATCTTCCTCTTGCTTTTGAAGAAAATAATGGTTTTTGGATTAATCAATAAATGTTACCATATTTTTCTTTGATTTGTGATCACGAATTTCTAAATGAAAATAATTTATTCTTCTTTAATTGATATATTTATTTAGCATCATGGATGAAATCTATTCATATATATCTTTTTTTGTCATCTGAATGATAGTATATTCATTGGAATTCATACATAAGAATGTCCCTTTTATATATTTCAAATTTTTTAATATCATCACTATCTATTATATTGAGTGTCCCATGATATATTATTAGATATTCAGACACACACACACCCACAGTAAATAGTATTGGAAAAATTCATTAGTTTTAATGTTTTTTCTAACTCATATCTTTACAACTAGTTCATCGAATCATAACAAAAAATCCAAATTCATATATTCATGAATTATTAGTTAAGGATTAATTTTTTAAAAGAATTTCATTTTTTAAATATATTAATATCCTTTCTTTTGGAAATGTGTTCCATTTAGTTTTCAATAAATTTTCACATAGTCATTTCTACACATGACTGGTGACATGAAATATCATTTTTGTGTCATTTATGTATCCATAAACACAGTAAAATTTTCTTCCACATTCCACCATCATATGTGTTGTGGATATATCATCATCCCAATTTGATCATTTCCCATGGTTGGTTTGATAGTTATATCCACAAGATTTATGATCATTTATTTGATCCAGGAAGTTTTTCCATGAAGGGTGTGAAAGAAGAATCATCTAACTTAATTCTCCATTTTTATGATTATTTAAATATAAATATATCTAATGAAAATATTCTCTATTGATTTATCTACTCACCAATCTTTAAATTTTAATAATTTAAATTATAGTATGAACTCCATGCATTATAGATATATTATGAAATGTTCATGTAAATCAATTATCAAACAAACCCAATTGATATCTTACCTTTAAAATATAAATTATCTTATGTGATATTTACATATATTTTGAGTATTTGATTAATTATTAGAAATAATTTTGAACCCACAAGTGTGTATGATAAATCCCTTTAAATAATTTTTCACTATGTTTTCACCACATTAAAGAATTATCAAACAGGGCTCCAAATTGTCTTATGAAATTCAAAAATATCATATGCTGATACTAAATGGATTGAAGTAATATAAAGAGATATGAATATTTCACTTTTCATATAATAAAACATATTCTTTGTTGATAAATAATATTATATAGGCTTCAATATATGATATTTTCATTTTCTAGTCATATAATCCAACACATTACATCTATAATTACATTAATTAAATTTAAAGTTTCATAAAATCAACTCTAACCCTTCTTAGACACAAAAAAAAATAATTTTTGTAATCATATAATTGTTCATAATTCTCATCATAACTTCATTTGAAACTCTATTGAATTAACACATAAATCTTCCTTTCCTTTTATCTGTGTATCTAACCACCCTAGGTAAACTAGACAAGTCACCCAAACTGATCCATAACAATGTGGTGAGGTGCAACAAGATAATAGAAAAAAGTCTCGTATATTAAAAAAAGACATAATACTAGAGAAAAAAGTGGAACAAAGATATACAACCAAGATCCATAAAATATAAACCAAACAGAATAATGTAGAATGTATGTCAATATTTGTCAACCAATCTAATATATGAGAAACTTTTTTATTGAAACCTTCATGCTACGAAGGCTATTATTATAAGGGAATCAATAATTATACATAATTTCATTCCCTTTACCAAAATCCTATAAAGGAACTTCTATAACCGCCTGAATGAAAAGTATGGTTTTATCACAAACCCAGTAAATCATCCCTTGGTTTTTAATGAAAGACTTTCATATTCTAAAGCCATTGAATACAAAAAGTTTAATTTGATATTCATGATATAATAATGAATAAAATACATTAATACACAATTTGGTAAACATGTTAAAAAAATGGCCAATTAATATTGTAAGAGTATATTAGAAAATAACCATGACCAATCTATCATGTAAAAATAGGTGGTAAAATAACCATGATCAGTCCATCATGTGATAAATTAGTTAAAAAATAAAATCCCAAATTTAAGTCTCCATCCTCTTTGTATAATTAATATAAATAAAAAATAAAACCCCAATCAAGGACTATAGTGAATCCAACTAGTGTAACATCTAGTGGAATTACATACACTAATGTGAATGAAAACCCCAAGTGGAATTACAAACTCTTTGAGGAGTAAGTATATTTGTGATGAACACATGGTACCCAATAATATAATTATGTCCAAATCAATTTACAAACCATTCTCACAATCCATGAAACATTATCAAAGCCATGAAAATACACATTGGTGCATGAATTCATTTTTTTTCAAAAAAATCCACCCTTAAAGTATGTCATCAACCACATGGTGTAAGCTAACCCTTTTTAAAGAAAAAATCATTTTAAAAAAGAAGAAATAATTAGAATTATCCCTTTGTATAGAAACACATATATCAAGAATGGTGGTAGAACTAAAAGCCTTCGAAAATAAAGAACATTAAAGTGTTGATCAGGATCTAATGATATGATTTCCACCAAAACTCATTTAAACTTTATAAAAACCTTTAGATCTAAAATCCACATCCTATATGGATTTCTATGAGAGAAGGAGGGGATAGATCTAGCAAGGATCACACAAATTAAGGGGAAACATATTAAAAACCTAAACAAAAATTGGGAAATCCATCATAAATGAATGGAAATTTCCAATAATACCTAGTGAGGAGGCCCTAGATTAATGGGGAGGGATTAGGTAGATACCAAAAGGGATATGTGGGTGAATGGGCACAAAAATGACTCGGGAAAAAGGGTAAAAAGTTTTTCTAAAGGTTTTTAGTTCCACATATGGTTAGGCTTCACAATTATACTAACTATGTAGTAACTGTGAATAGATACCATCTCTTTCAAAAGAAAATATTCATGATTTCATAGGAAAATATAGATAGTTTTTTCAATCCTTGAAACCCCATTGAGAAAATAACCATACCCGATAAATTTTTCTCTTTTGAGCCTCACATATTCATTTACCGTTATCAAACCATGAAATCCTCAATGTTACAACACATATCAATACTTATCAGTTTACACATGGTTAGTACTAACTATGAACCCACTGTGTATAATGTATTTATCCTCCATAAAGTCTAAATTTTAAACCCTTATTCCATTTAATCCTCTATAAATATTGTAAAGACAAATCAAGTATATTTTAAGGAATACATGAGATCCGATTGGTGATACAATTATCTATGCCATAAAATATATCTTTTCCCAAAATTTTCTTCTGATCTTGGACCCAAAAATAGAAAAGGCAGCTACTACCTCATAAATGACTCCTTCTTCTACATCTCTTGGCTATCCTGTCCACACAACCATAGTATTTGGACTAATGTGATCATTTTACAACATACTACCCTATCATGGTGATCCATAATATGAACTGGTAACTCAACGATGGTGGTATTAGGCCCAAAATCATTACCCTCCCATTAAATCGCATGGTAAGGATATAGTTAATAGATTCTCAGCATGGAAACAAGAAAGCAATAATGAATAAAATTCATGTAAGATGCTAAATCCAACTAATATGTCAGTTTTCCAAGTTCCCCCTGATCTCAAAGTGTCCAAAAGACCTTAGTGCCAACTTACCATTCTAATCCAACTGATGATTTACCCAGGGAGGTGAAAATATTTGAAAAAACTATTCAAAAAACATAATATATAGTGTATCAAGATAACATTCTACATAATATTTTTGATCACTATATGCATTGACCATCATCTTCTAGATCAACTAAATCTTTTTTGTCATCTCTAGAATGATTATCGTCCCAAACATTGTCATCTCTACTACCTCTTCATAGAATAAAGAATACCTACATGGTTTCCCATATAGTTATTCTAATGGATCCATATTTATTCATTCATAATGACTATTTTAATAGGATATTTTGACCATTTTCAAATTCTTTTCCCAAGAGCCACCAAAATCAATCAAGAAAACTTGAAGTGTATCCTCAAAAACATAGATGGACATCTATATAAGTCTATCTATCTGTTGATGATAGTAAATTCACAATTTCAACTAAGTACCAATACACTACTACAAAAAATTATAGAACCTATATGTGAACCTATGGTACCTATCATAAATATTCTTAGAGTTAACCCCCTAATGTGTCATAATCTCTTAGATGTACAGGTCTCTGATATTTTCTACTTTTTTCGTATCATTGATTGGTAAGAAATGATATAATTTTTTAATTCATTCAATGATCTCAAAAACTATGTCCTTTCCACTAGGATTCCATGGAAATACAATAATAAAGTCCATGTCAATCTTATCACACTTCCACACCATGAAGGGTAAAGGTTATAAAATCCTAGAAGGTATATCATGTTATGCCTTAAATTTTTTTAGAAGTAAGACACAATGATACTAAATATGAAATCGATCACGTATTTCCTAAACACCAATAAAATATCTCAATTCATTATACATATTCGTAGGACCATGGGGTAAAGACTAGAATTACTGGTTTCAACTATCAATCAACTCCCCGCTCAGAGAAATTGGAATGAACAACTTCCTATAGAAGCTAAATACTTCATTGGGAAACCGAGACCACTCACCCAAGGTCTCTCCACCATAAATGATTTTACCTAAGAATTTTCACTCTGTTTATATTTTCGAATTGATCTAAACTATCTCATTGAAGGATTAATCATATTTTATTGATACCAAGAATAATTTTCCACCAACATCTTCCACTTCTATTATCATCTCAAAAACCGTACACACCAGATACCTTCCTCGACGGATTACTTCATGACTTGTGTTGGTAATTTTGATCTCAACACATCATCATCCAAATTACCTTTCCAAAGAGTGCGTGGAATATCAAAATCAAAGGAGTAAATATACTCCCCCGGATTTTACATCACATGATCAAATCCCAATGACTTAAAAAATACATTTTAGGCTCTTATGATCAGAATACACAGTAAACCACTCTCCATGAAGATTGTGGTGCTATGTTTTGGGTTTAGGCATAATTACATTGATCTAGAGATCATGGGTAGGCTAGTTATTATCATGAAGGAATAACTAGAAAAATCTATAGGCCACCACTAGTTTCCCATTCCTCAAGACACATAAAAAATCCAATATAGAAGCTTCATAAAAAACATCATAACCTAAACCTAGTTTCGGGGGAACCAAAACTGGTGCTGAAGATGACCTCAACTTTATTTTCTCAAAATATCTCTAACTTTTTTCATTCTATGAAAACATTACACCATTATGGGATAAATCTATAATCAATTATGAAATATTTGAGAAATAATAAACAAAATTTATATAGTAACTATCCAACTGATGAAGCTCCGGCTCTCTAACAAATTTTAGTATTGGTCCCAGGACATAAAATCATATATTTTCTCCCATTCCAATGAAATTCACTTGTTATATATGATATTACCTAACAATTTCACTTCAAATATCCAATACATACATTTGGAATGCTTACCATAGTGATGAAATTCCTCCAATATTCAGATAATGATATCAAAATTGTCTATATAACCCTTCTTTGACCTTTTGTACAACAAGTAATCATCCATGAACACAAAAAAATAAAGACAAGGAACCAATGAATCATTCAATCCATCAAATCCATAAATACTGTAGGATTCTTAATGAGACTGAAAGATATAACTAGAAACATAAAATATGCATACAAACTCCTAACCACTTTCTTTGGTATATTTTATTTTAAAAAACTCAAATAATGGTACTCCGACTGAAGTTCAATATTTGAAAACCAATGTTCCCCTATATACTGGTCAAAGATATCATTAATATTGGGCAATGGATATTGTTTCATAATATTCACCCAATTAAACATGTGATAGTCATAAAATTGTCTGAGACCCACATATACCTTTAGTAAAGAATACCAGATAAACCCTAAGTGGTACTCTGGGATAAATAAATCTCTTATCCTCTAGTTCCTCAATGTGGACTAAAATTCTTACCAAGTTATGAAGTTCCATTAGACAAGATGTAATAGAAATGGGTCATCACACCAATGAGCAGGTCTATTAGAAAATCTACCTATCTTTATGGTGGTAAATAAGAAAAATAATCCAAATGGACCTCTAGGTATACACAAAACATTGTAGGAAGTAGTTATCCTAGAAAAAAGTCTAGATACTTTAAATATAACACTAAAACTACCATGAAATTACCCTAGTATAAGGAACAACATGCCTAACCCATCCCAATATAGGGTCCCACTCACCCTAAAAAATAAGAGTGACCCCATCAGAAGATAAAAATTAAACTCTACAATGTAAATATTTTATCCGATCCATGACACTAATCATCCAGTTCATGACATGTATCAGGTTGACGGTGTTAATAGTAAGAACTAAAATGTCCCACCCACCTTAAATATATTTTTCAACACTAGAAACATGGGACATATGAGCCCTTATTCATGCCTCTTTACCAATGGTGAGGAATGATCCAATGGAAATGGAATAAGTTATGATTATATTCCTATCACATCAACTAAAAATGATGATATAAAATAATTAGTATCACCATAGATAAAAAATAGTCATCATACCTCTAATATTAGTTGTCCCTAAATTATACTTCTATAGTGAAAACTCTACTGTATAAAGCCATATGGACGTAGACACATGAGAATCACACATGGAAAGAGGATTAGACCCACCACCCATGGAAGAATTGTTATGAACATTCAAACCAGTGGTGATAGTGGATCCAATATTCCTTCCATGAGATATCCTTCAAAAAAATAACTCAGATGGATAGATATCCCTCAATTGTAAAAAATATTTGTATTATTCGTACAGTTATCCATGGAATGACCATTACTCCCTCATTATTTGTAAAAACCTTCTATTATCGTGAAAATTACCCTAAAACTGATCTTGAAGAAAAATGATCATGCTTGCGTGTATTTTTTAAAGCTTGAAGACACACCCGTGGTAAAAACTGAACCATCTGATGCTCCACCCAAACCAATCTTCCCTAATATGTTACCCACCATAAAATTGTATTTATTAATGACCTCCACAATGTATGATTCCATATAGGAATCAAAACCAAAAAATATTAGGTCTTAATACGAACTCAGACATTTTAACCTTTATGTACTCATTGGAGAATAACATTAGTGACAAATTCACCAACTCCGAAAAATTGGTGGAAGAAACCTAAATAGAAATTTCATGTTTCTTCAAGTTGAGAAACTACCTAGTTTTCACTATATCTAACATCTTATGGTAAAACTTATGATTTAATATTTTCTTGAAATAAATCCATGTAATATCAACACTATACATATATTTCAAAATAGAGTCCCACCACCTCTTTCCCAGTCCCTCAATCATGTACACAAAAAAACCACAGTAGTTTCATTAAGAGTCTTCAAAATTTTGAAGATCCAATCTCTCTACTCAGGCCACTAAAAAGACTCCTTAGGTCCTTTATCACCACAGAATGTGGTTGGGTACTTCTTAGTGAACACTTAGGCTTGATCCACCACAAGTCTTGTGTTACAGGCACCTTCTTAACCAAGATTCTAAATTGTGCATATTATAGACTATACCAAAGAAGTGACCATTGGTGGATTTTTCGGAAGAACATCCATTTCATCTTACTCTCATAGATTTTGAATATTTCTTATAGAAAGCATCATTTAATAATCAGAAGACAGTAAAAAATAATTTTTTTAACAAAAATTCCTATATAATCACTTCAACATCATGAATTTATTTCCATTCCATAAAACAATGAGAAGTTAAATAAATAAGAGTTCTATGGATGAATCTCATCTCATTAAAAAGGAACATATATGTTTAAATAAACCCCACATCTCGTTTATTAAATGCAACTCAAACTCCAAGTCTCAAACTTGGAAAAAAGATGTTCCATCCAAACATCATAACTTGAATCCATTCATGGAAGTGAGCTGGCAAAGAACCATCCCACACATACTACTATTATACCTACATTTATAACTTCTTTTAACATAAGACATAGAACCATACCCTAGTAGTGTTATCAAACATAAGGTAGGGTATATCCTTATGAGACCATTCTGTAATGAATTATATTGGGTTAACTAGATAGGACAATAGAAGCGGCTAATCAGAATGTGTTGAGGTGAAACATGATAATGTAAAAGATTCACATATATAATAAAAGAAGACATTAAAGAATAGAAAATATTATAAGAAAGTGATACAACCAAGACCCATACACTCTTAGACGAACCGTGTATACTAGAAAGTATCAAAAGACAAGACCATCATTTCTTTTTGTGACCAATCATCACCTCTAAAGCATCATGCAATGAAGGATATGATGAAAACCGAATCTTACATTCTACATAATTTCATTCCCTTTACATAAATCTTAAAAAAGTTATACAACTACCCATTGTATAAAAATTATGTGTTAGTAAAAATATTATTAGGATGCCACCATATAGTCAATACAAAGTATAATATCAAGAATTTTATAGTCATAGATTTAAATCAAATAGATTTTTATAAATAAATTTCATAAATCAAAAACATTTCTAAATCAACCTCGAGGATTTCATTAAACCCTTCCATATTATCAAATTAATGAATACAAAAAGTATATGTGGATAAGAATGAGATCATAACCAATCAAATCCATTAATACACCATGAGGTTAACATGTAAAAAAATAACCATGACAAATCAACCATGAGAAATTATGTACAAAAAATAATCATGACTAATCTATCATGTGAAATAATGTGATAAAATAACCCTAAAAAATCCATCATGTGATAATGAACTCAAAAGTGACAAGGAACACTATATGGGAAATAAAATTTTTGTACAAAAAATATAAATAAAAAAATCCCTAATCCATTCCTATGATGGATCCAGCTATTAAAACATCTAGTGGGATTAGACATATTATGGTGAATAAAAACGTCATGTTCCATTACACTCACTATGAGAGATATGTCTATTCTTGATAAACCAAAGATTCCCAATGTTCTTAGGTTTTCAAAATAAATTTACAAAATATTCTCACAATTCATAAAAAAAATAAATTTCAAGACAATATAATCAATTTATTAAAATCCCATTCTTATTACAAATCCAATATTAAATATTTTTATGAAAAAATGGTATGAAAAAAAAACCATTTTTAATAAATCTATTTTTAAAATCATGATTTCTATCCAAAAAATAAATCTTAATAAAAAATTCAATTCAATAAATAAACCTACGGAATCTATAATAAGAATAATCAATTCAAAGATTTATACTTTTTTTATAGAAACTCCTACATCAAAAAATGAGAAGAACTAAAAGCCTTTGAAAACAGAGACTGACGAAGGATATATCTGGTCCTCATGATCCTAGATCCCCAAGAGACACAACAAAATATATTTAAACACATTTTATTTGAATCCTACAACCCACATGGGTTTAAATGATAGAAGGAGAGGATAGATCTAGAAAGGATCTAAGAAAAAAAGATGAAGAAAGATCAAAATCTTATCATACCTTGAAAAATCCATAAAGAATGAATGGAAATCAATAAGAATCCCATGGGAGGAGAATATATATCACCGTGGAAGGATTATCTTGAGCCTAAATGAGATTGATTGTGATTATTCCTAAAACAAATAAAGGGAAAAAAGGTAAAATCCAATATTTTAAATTTTTTTTGTGCCTCACACAGATATACTATTCAATTAGAAAAATTGGTGGAAAATGTGTGTGGATAAAATCTCTTTAAATATAAGATCTTAATAGTCTCCATAGAAAAGCCATAGATATTGGTGAAACAATGCAACCCCCATAGGCAGAGTCATTAACCCGGCATAATTTTACATGTTGAGCTATATGGTATCATTATCCATACACAAACCATTTAAAACACAATTTCTAAACCATAGATCTATACAATATAGTTTTTTCATGGTTAGTACTAACCATGCACCAATAGTGAAATTTTCATATATCCTCCAAAAATTCTCCATTTCGGACCTCATTACCCAGAAAAATAAAAATATATTTAAATAAAAATAAATAATAAATTAAAGAGTAATTGTGGCATTGTGGGTTCTACAATCTATCAACTCTTTTACTGAAGACTCACAATTTTTGTCAAAAAATATTCACATCAAGATCATTATAATATTGGGATAGATTGTTATTTTAAAACAAAAACTCTTATCATTTCTCTAGTGATTAATAACACATCAATTTTCACACAAGAAGTCGTCACCCAATAATACATACATATTGATCTTGACCGAGGTAGATAACTCAATCTCTCTCCATAATTTATTTAATCCATAATAGTGTAATGACAACACGATTATAAATATAAATTATCCATGAACCAAATATAGATTTTAAATACTCTAAATAGAAACTTCACTACCCATATCATAGATTTTCAATATAAGAAATTCCAAAACTTATAACACGTCTCCAGGTATTATAAAAATATGATAGCAAACAAAATCTGTAATCATCATTATTGTGACATATTCAATTTAACCATTATAGGAAGTGACACATACATGATACTTAAAAACATGGATGAGTTCATCACTTTCCTTCCAATAGGTTCTCCTCCATCATATACTGACATCATGTTTATCTCATTGTTCATTGAATGAAAACTAAAATCAATAATAATTATGGTATATCAATCACGCAATTTTTATTTTTTTTATTAAAACCAATTCTATAAAATTGAATATCAATATTTATACTCATTTTTTAATGGCCCATCATGAGTCATCGTTTTTGTGTGGAATTGATACATGTAATGATGTGCACCTACCCATATAAAAGTGGTTGATGACTATCACTGATAGTATAAATTCCATTAATGGGGTTACTATAACCTCAATATATATAAAATAAGAATATATTATAACATATAACAACACATTAGAATAAATATGAAATGTTATAATTATTTATGTGATGTATCCAAAGGCACAAATAATAATGAAACAATGTTCAGAATGATCCATAACATACAAGAGTGCGATTAAGATGGTAGTGTGAATAATATACTACCACGTCCCTCCAAGATCTACCCATATATGACCTAAGAATACAATGTTCTTTCTCCTAGATCCCACTCATGAGGTACTTGACATTTTTTGTAAGAATGGTCGTTAATTATATACATTCCTCAATATACCATTGCATGGAGTGAGTATAAATATAACAGGACTCCACTAGCATGTCCATTAAATGAATGGAAATTAATTTTAATGTATATACTGATGATAAATAAATGTGAAACAAAGAAATATAGTCACAGAATAAGAATTCATGCACTATCATGTGGAGAAAATCCCCTTGATATACCTTCTTTGTCTCTATTCCAGAAATGTATTCATAAGAGAATTCATAGACTAAAGTTAAACATGAGGTCAATAGATGTTTCCCATTATTTTAAAGGTGTAAAAGATTCAGGTTGGACTACACATAGAAATAAGGGACTATCTCTTTCCTGGAATAGGTCATAAGGATGCATCTTCCTGAAATTCACTTAGGCCATAGTATATAAGAATTGTATCTCTTGTTAGTCCAGTACAGCCATCATGACCCATTTTTTCCTCAAATGTCAAATCCTATATGATAATCATGCCCCTATGTTTATCCCCACATAGCGATCATAACACATCATTTATCCCGATCATGTCATCATTCCATATGCGTAGTATGCACATGACCCCCTCTTGAGGAACTAAGTAATAATAGGTCCACTTTTCACTTTGGTACCATGAATAAAATAATGAAAATAACATATATAAAAATTATTATAGAAATGGGCATTATCATACAATGGTAGAATATAACATATCTTGAGTGAGTAACAGTATCCAAACACACACACACATATGTGATCAAACTCAAACGTGGTCTAAATCTTATTTGAAAAGAATTTATTTTCATTAGAATTCTTATACACACAAACTCCAAATGGAATGGAAGTTCCTCCCTCATGAATGTCAATATCAACGTCATAGGTTATCAAGATAATCATCACCTAAACCATGTTTTGACACTAATTTTAACATGCACCCATTCCAAGATATCCTGGAAAAAATTCCAATCAAATATGATAAGCGTTAATTAGTGATGAGGATATTAAGAACAAAAAAGAAATAATTAGTAGATACCAAATGATAACTACCATCACCTACTGAATACAATTCTGATTAGAAATGTATAAATTCATTGTGGAATCCCCATCAAACAAAATAAGAGAATAAAGGATACCATAGTTCTAATTAAACAAATAATACCTTCATCAAGAAAAAATTGGGTTTTACCGCAATATCATAAATTGTGGATGAGAAGTAGGAAGCTATCCAAGGAAGAAATACATAACATTTTAATGGTGACACAAATAGCCTTGGTTCATCTATATTGTTTCTATAATTATCCTGATTAAAGGAATATACATTGTAGTTAGGGATAATTGATTATTAGAATAAATAATTAAAGAATATTCATAATTAATTAATTATAATTTAATACACTTGTAATTAAACATTCAATAGTTAAAGAAATAAGGAATAAGTAAAATATTAGACGCATTTAATGGCCATCTCAACTATCTCTACAACCTCCCCCACTAATATCTCTATTGTGTGATGGATCATTATATTAGATTTAAATGGATTGAACTATGTTATTGAACCAACATTCTAGTTGTTATCGATCACCCCATATTCCATAAAGGTCGTGGTGATTTCTCCCATGCTATGTATTATAGGGTCATTCCTTGAGAACCATTCCTTGGCTACCCCAATTTAACCCTATGCCCATTTTACATTAGTTGTCACCATTACTTGTAGTAAACAATGGAGATTCAATTTTTTAAGAAAAAACTACAATTTTTTTTTTCTAAAAATCCAGTACTTTTAATGCCTCACCTAATAATGTTTCCATGAAATTTTTTTAGAAAATTAAGGAAAAAAATATGAAAAAATACAATGAAATTTATGAGGCTTTATAATATACCTTATAATGATTCACATTCTCAAGAAGCATCTCTAATAACCTATCTTGAACAACTCAAACCGATTTTCTAGAATACTTAAATCCCACTCCGATGGGTTACTATAGAACCATAAATTCTACATTATGACTTAAATAGGTGGAATATTTTTCCCCCATTATACATTTTCACTCTCATTAATAATCCACACCACGATTTACACCGAATATGTGTTTAGTATAAACTCAAATTTTTAAATAACAATAACATACGATGGATTGATCTAGTATCTTTTAATTTCATAATTGTGAAATACATCATTCATGCCTATATAACATAGTGGATGGATAAATTTGTTTGTAAATGATCTGATATATTCAGTAATCTCAAATTATCTTAGAAACTCCAGTGCTTGGTTCCCATACTTATACAAATGATGATTCCCCAATTGAGGTGACATGAGAAAGAAAATCTATTCACCAATAGGAAAGTAAAATGTATATCTACATTGGTCACTTTATTATTTCTATCTAATCTGTGTGGTAACCAAATTATATTTGATATAAATTAAACCTTGGAGGTTTCTATGACCATACTAAACCCAATAACTTATTTTTAAACTACATCACTCTCACATAGTTGTGGGTGGAGTGTTCATAAATAAATAAAATAAAGGTTACATATGAGTAGAACCCTATAAAATTCTAATTAATAGGATTTATATTAAGAAAATATGTCCATCACATGATAAAACAATGTCTTGGACACCTACTTGAGGAATATAATTAAGGATATGAATAATAATCCTTGAGTTTCCATTGTCGTATTGATGATATATTGTAATTAGCTTCAGATGAGTTCTCAAATAATTCTATACAAGTTTACAAAAGAGTTTTATAAAATACATGTCCCTTTTTGACAAGATGTTTTAAGGGACTCCACATATATATATATAGATCTAATGAACATATATTTTTCCCAACTGATCTATGGAAGAAGTCAATTAAATTGGAAAAAGTGAGAAACATTTTTTAGTCAATCACCTTTCACCCAAAAAACATCATGACACTTTGGAATCATTGGTAACCCCATCATGAATTCCCTAATCATTTCATCAATCATCCTCATCCTCACTAGAGTTGGATGAAGAAACCCACTGGGATTTTGTTTCTCAACCAATACTCCATTGGATTTAAGTCATCATAATATAAAATTACTGATTTCCATATTTATTCTAGACCATAAAAATTGTTATTCGATTTCATAGTACATCATTTTGGACATGGATGTAATAAAAGTTTTAATGAATGAATATATCTAAAAATATGTCCCTTCATTGATGATAGATCTATTATCCTATCGTGAATGTAGATCATGTTGTTATCAGATGAAGACCACCCCAGTATAAAATTATCCATCATCGTGAATTCCCAGGTCATTATGTATTTGGGGACCGATTATTGGTTCACTTGTACATGGTCCACCAAAGCTTAAGTGATAACTAATGGTGAAAATACCACCATACCATGATCCTTTAATGTCTTTGCAAGAAACTCATCCATCAAACATAACAAATGAAACTCCTTCTATATAAGATAATCTTTAGGATAATTTAGGTCTAACATTATCCACTCGAGATAATCTATAAAAACATTATCCTCTCTAAGAGAATAATCCTTATCAATATGGAAAATCTATATATACTCCTCCAAATTCGTCTTCCCTGAGTTCATGTTCTATAGAGATAATATATTTCAGTGTCCCTTGTTGTCTATCTATACTAGATTCCACTCACTAAAGAGATTGTGTTTCCAAATCTTCAGAGCATTGACCATAGCTTCAAAATATAATTAATGGTTTCAGTTGTTCTTATAATGGAGTTATATCTGAAATGACCACAAAAGTCACCCAATATCTCTACATTAACATTAATCCCAACCCAAAAACCAATGAATTAAAACATATTAAATTACCGATCACATGATTTATGAAAAACATGGTAAATACTATTTTCAAAAAAATATTCAACTCTAGGATGAACTATTCACACATATCTATCAATTTTTTCCATTTTAGTAAAATTTCATTTCGAGGATTTTTTAATATTGGACATCCCAGTCCAACCCTCCTAGAGCTAGTGCTCATAGAAGTCTACATTACATACATTCATTTATAGTAGTTATAAATTCTTGTATATATCTATATATAATTAAATAATAAATAAATATTATTGAATATATTAAATCTGAAGTATGTTTTTATGTTTAGTGACACATTGAATTATGATACATCATCATATTATAATGCCCATGTTCTTTCTATCAAATAAAAACATTCACTTTTTATACGAATCAACTTATTCTACAATGAGTCTTCAACATATCTCACAGACTACTTTAAATGTACTATATTTTACAACTTCTATTGTGAAATAATTTTCTCAATTACCTATATTTATGTAATATGTAAAAAATATAAAGCTTAAATGATATGTAAATTAAATATATAATTAATAAAAATATCATAGAGACATGGAAGAAACAATATGGAAGGAATAATTAAACAACATGGGCGAATAATAAACATGTAACTCAAAGAAAGAAATATCCATAAAAATGTTTTAGAAAACATATTTAAATAATAATAATCTCAAAGTTATGGAATTTATAATGGTGGAAATCAAAAACATATTGTGAGGGACCTATGAAAAAACACATTACTTGTGGTTGAGATTGTAGTCAAAAAATCATTCTTTAAAGGCCATGTTCCAAGAAACTATTTTTATATGGGAAGTGGAATACACCAAAACAAAACCTATTTTTTTCAACACACCAATCAATTCTTCAAGGGGATATATAATACTAGACCCTAACCAATACTTGATTATTTCTAATGCATTCACTATAAGAGTTGGAAAGACATATTATAATATTACATATATTATATTTGGTTTTATAAAGATGGATATATTATAATGAAAAATATAGAATATCCTGAAATAGTGAATTGATATTAGTATCCAATAATCATCAATAATTTCAATATATATCACCTTTTAAATAAAAGGGATATCTTGATCATAACCCCTCTAGAAAAAGAAGGTGTATGGTCAAACAATACATTGTTAATCTATAAATAATCTGTTATATTTGAATAAAAATTACCCAAAACCAATACATTTCACAATGTCAATAGGAAAACCATATTTCTAGGGGAAAATAATCCAATCCTTGTTATATAAATTTTTATTTCCACACTATATACTATAAATGGTATAAAACTATGTTAATATTGTAATAACTTGATACTAATCCATAGAGATAAAGAATGTGGATTGATCTAATTGAACATAACTCGAGATGCAAGAAATATTTTTCAAAAGGATTATGTTATTGGAATTAATATCCCAAGAAAATATTGAAATAATACTAAATAAAATAAAAATAATTATATAATTTATGAATCTTTTGAGAAAAATGTTCAAATAATGATCATGATGAATGAATAGAAATTTAGTTACCAAAAACCATAACTTCAAAAAAATAAATGAATCAGTATGAAAACATAATTTTTAAAGTAAATACCATTAAATAAAAGTAATATTATATAAATACATCCCAGGAAGTGAAGATTCCATACACAGTTTACATGGTTCACAAAAATTTATAATGACCCTAAGAGTCAGAATTAAGACCATAAAATCCCATGTAGCTAGAGTAACACTTTAAAAAAAAATATGAATGATATGAGAATTTAATTTATATCCCTATTCCAATTTTAAAAATATAATTCCTTATATTATATCTAAAATTATATGTATTTTAACTGGAGAAATTGTTTTTTTTTCAAAATAAAAAAAATGTTTCAAAGAGTGGAATTTATAATGAAATCCCTTAAATAATTTGGATCATTGGAACCAAAATATCATCAGAAATTTGTCAAGAAATTATAAATTGATTATCAGGAAATAAAATTTTATGATTATTTTAAAATTAAAATGTGTTAGTAATTCCACTATAAACAAACAAGTTGTATAATATAAACATGCCAAACAAAAGTAAGTAGATACTGAAACCCTTGCATATTATCATGAATTACATTAAAATAAATAAACCTCATATATTATAAACATATCTACATAAATATTAAAATTTATAATCTTAATCATTTCCATATTTATTCATACTAATCTTATGTATTCATTCATTACATGAATTCAAATAAATTTTCACATCAGGTGTTTATATTTTTGAACTTTTGTAGTAGTTTCATAATATCAGTCTCCATGTTTAGTCTTATTTTAAGATTAAAAAATAGTAGGTAATTAAAAATAACATATTAATGATTTATTATTATTATTTATGTGTTAATTATCATTCATAAGTGTTTATTATTTATCATTGAAGTTAAAATCTATAATAATCTTGATTTTTATTTTTACTGAATGGATGGTGTTTTATTAAATATGGAATTATATATTTATATAATATCACTAGAAAAAAATAATTATATGATCATTTATATAGTATTACATTATTAAATAATTTATTACTATTATCAAGGAAGAAATTTATTAGTATTGTTCAAGTATGTGGTTAATCTATCCAAAAAATAAAATTACCAAGATTAATGGTTGATTATGAGTTGGTTTAGTCGTAATATAATCATACTGGAAAAACAATGATATTTATTATTGTTAATTATATTCATATATAGTAAATTTAATGAATCCAAAAAAGTAGATAAATTATATTAAACACTTTTCTAGAAAGGATAGAACACTTTTCATATAGTTCACTCATTTTATAAAATTAAAATAATTATAAAATTTTTATTAAAATATCATTATAAATTTATAATGTTTTACATATCATACAATTAAAGATATAATAAAAATAATATTTAACCTATAATCTCATTATTATATTAAACAATATAAAAAGATGATGGAAAATGAAACACATTATATTTCAGAGGCATTATTCTGCACAAGGAACAACTTTTTTTGTTATTCTAAATGGATGTGTTAAATGAATCTATAAGAAATCAAAAAATAATTCCATCCAAACTAAGATTTGAGTCAATTCACCCCTAACCCGAATAACATTCTCGATCTTCAAGGGCTGGAGACAAGAACCTTGGAATAATGAAAAACACTTTGGGAATGATTTTTCACATAATAGAAAAGGAAAATCAATGTGTAGAGTATAAACATCATCAAATAATCAAATAAATACACACATTTCATTATAAAAAGATATTATATTAAAACTGAAAGCCGAAAATAATAATTAAACCCCATATTGTAGTGGTCTAAGACCACCCACCATGTCCCAAGTCACCCAACCCCCACCCATTCTTGAAATCACAATGGAAGATGAGAGAATTAGACCCTAATATAATAACATAATTTCTAGAAACACAAAATAGTAAAACTATGTTGTGAGCTATATATCCTAGAAGAATGTCAAAAAATATTCTATACTTTTACTTCATATGGTAAACCAATTATTCCAAAAGTGGAGTACAACAAATTTAGTGAAAGAATATACATTTTGAAAATGAAAGTTTATCCATAAAAATTATTTTACAATGTATATGGGTCTAAAACCAATGTTTAAACACACAAAAATCAATTAACAAGATATAATTTGAAAACATTTCATTTCATTATTTTAAAACCAACTATTTTCTTAAAAATAATTGAATTTTTTTATGAAGCTACAGTCCTAGAAAACATGAAATGTAAGAACATACAACAGATATCAATATCAATATAAGAGTAAATATTTTTGAGTCATGGTGATTCAAATTGATAAAAAAATTAATTAATGTAAGAAATCAATCAATTAAGGAATATTTGGTACAATAAGTGATAACAAACATTTTCATATTTTGTGTATCATTTATATGAATGTCATGGGTACAGATTTTATATGATAGTTTGTCCACCATAGTGATTTTAACATAAATACATCATTTTTGACTACTAGGAATACATATAGTCTTTGGCCTCAAGGAAACTAGTTCTCGGAACACCCTCTTTCATGGTTGTATGTCTATAGCTTGAATCAATCATGTTCTTAATAGATCCACATATGATTGTTCAGTCCTCTAAAAAACTGTATATCTAGGTCATATTATCTAAATACCAAGGTTCCCATGACTATTCAAAATAGGTGAGCAAATTAATCATGTTACAAATATTATAATTCGGATCCTTATCAATATCAATCCTAGGATCATGCACCAACTTCATATCCCACTTAGACCACCATAGATCCCTCAAAGTAAATAACCTATTTTTTAGCACCAATAAATGGGAAGTACAAGAATAAAGAAATTTAAATTAGGGGATTATTACAATGTAGAATCATCATAATGTACCATCAAGCCCATAAACATTATCAATTAAATTCAAAATTGTTTCTTAAATTCAAACATTAAAATGGGTAAACATACCAGATTCCATTAGAAACTGTCATCGTAATTCCATAGAGGGATTTAAAACAATAATTTCATTCAAAATAGATAAAATTCATTAAATGAAGATTCAAAATATCGAAAGTATTATGTTAATTTCAAAACATTGTTTTTGACCCTCTTTCCTTTGGAATAAATAATTCATTTTAAAGTTCCCCAGAATTACCATTTCAATTCTAGGGTAAAATATTTTTATAAAGGGTTACTGTCAATTCAAAAATTAATGAAATTGATAATCCATTAAATAATATCATGTTTCTACCCATTTCACAAAATTCCTATAATTTACCTTCAGAAATTAATATCAAGATTGTTCCTTCACATTCCACATGTTAAACTTGAAATAATAATTGAAATAGAATTAAATACACATATCAGTCATAAAATTATAAAACCATGATAAAGAATCCATGCCATGTTATATTTATTTAAAAGGTAACCAAATATGATTTCACAAGGAAATTTATGATAAAAAATTATAGAACATGTTTTAGAAAGAGGTAAATATCTATAAATTATAATGAAATAATGAATTAAAAAATGAAGGAAATTCATAGAACACCTATATGAAAAATCTGGAATCCAACAAAAATAAATCTAAGATGTGTTTACTCTGATTGAGACCACCAAATCCTGGGATAATTATACCAATAAAAGATAGAAAGGACCCTAGATCAACAATTTCAATCAATATACCATGATCTAATATTATACAAGGCCATTATAACCTATAAAATAAATAAATAAAAAATAAGATGATAAATGAGTGGATTAGATGAGAAAATCCATTTGAATAGGATGACTACTTTATTGGAACTTTAATCCACTGTTAGATGAGGTTACGAGGGCCGAAAGACTCTTGAGGGATCCAATAATGGAAAGGATATAATTTTCTCTTAGTTGGTGATTTTTGTGGTCAAAAAGAAGGTATTGAGATTTTTATTAATATCTATGGGGAATTAAATTTCCATTATCAAATTTCCTAGGGATTACTGCATGGTTAGTAGAAACTATGTTCCAATTGTGTGCCTCTTTGGAGGTTTCTCAAAAACTTGCATGGATAGCCTATACAATTTGTTTAACCATGCATAAATAATAAGACCATTTTTGGGAATATAGTATTGTTAGGCTATATGGTTTGTTTAACAATGTTCTAACCGTGTTCCCCTTCCTGGGTTACTACAAATTTTTCATGGTAAGGAAGTATGGTTTTTCACACCACATTCCACCCATTCGTAGTCTTATAAACCTTAGAAAAAATTATAATGACACCAAAAACAACCTATGAAGATAAAAAATCAAATCTTTCCCAAATCAAAGGGTCAAATAAAATAAAATCAGGTAATAGGTGTTAAAAACACCCCATCATGAGACTTATATCCCCAAAAGCTTATAGTCTTAATTATAGAACAATACAACATAATAGAACCTCCCACACTCAACTTATGGGGTTGATGGTCCAAAATTTGAAAGAGTTAGTCACCCAAAGTACGACATCATGTACAACACAAATATCAACACATCAGGATCATTAGAATCTTTGAAATTATAGAATTAATAGAGAGATAGAATAACTACTCCACCATTTTAATATTCATAGAAGTTTTTTAACATGAGAAAATCATTTCCCTTTGATCCAAATAAGTGACTTCAACCACAATCTAATGGGAACATATATGGTTAGTCACTAAAAACACTAAATGAATGTAATATTCAAACAACTTGTGATTTATATAAGAAAATACACTCTCATGTTACATCTATAATCAAGAATCCACAAACAGGGAATAGATTTGACAATGGATTATACCTCTAGAATATACTCAATGGTAAAATATGACTTCAATACAAAGCCTCTCCCTTTGAAGAGATCATCCCCTCACACTCCAAAACCTCTGGGTTTATAGTCTAATATTGAATCATGACTTATTAGTCAATCAATGACATTTAAGAGGTTTATTCACATCAATCCCAAAAGATGTTAAATTATATGTCAGTGCACAATTGGGAACTATACTATCAAAAGTTAGATTGTCCATCACATGAAAAATAAATCTATAAACACAAAATAAAAATAATTGGATATTAGGGAACACTATCAAACATTGATTAAATATAACATTGACCATATAAATAAATACATGGAAGGAAATATAATCTATTTTAACTAACAACAACCCCTATAAATCTTGTGGTTTCTAGGAACAAGACTCCACTCCATCACCAGGAGAATAAAGAAACATCCATTTCTAGTAATCAAACATAGAAAACCTATTAAGATAACTCAAATCGACACACTTTTTACAAAATATATGTTATTTTTAATAGAACTTATTAGGATGACCAAGTTATCCACACTCGAGGCACATGATATGCCTCCTGTTTTATCTTGACTGATGTCCTTCCTCTATAATGAATGAGGAATTATTCTCTTTGTATTGTTTTTCTAGATCCCCTTCAAATGAAAAGGCACAATCAAGAATCTCCAGATAATATTTCAACCAAAATGTAGTCATGATAGTTAAAAGGTCCTAGTGGAGGCCTTTTCAAAAAAAAATCCATACTAAAATCATTACTAATAACCCTAGGTATGGAACAAACTAAATATGGTAATTTCCTTTAATAATCCTCTACTAAGTATTAATCTTGAATAAAAGACTATAAGTTAGAAAAAAATTTCCCATTTATTTTCTTAAGATGATTCCATTGAATGAAGAATTAATTCAACAATTCCCGTGAGATTATTTCATAAAGATGAGGGGGAATCAAAACCCAAACCAATCCTAGTCAGGTCCCTTAAATAAGGAGTTTATCTAATTGGTCTATAGAGTATTAAGAGTATTGAGGGAATCAATGTCACGATCAACTACCAGAAGACATGTCACTAATTTATAATAACCCTGTCAAACCTTCTAAAATGATGTTGAAAATCCATCAAATCCTATATGGGTTCCAAATATAGGAAAGGATCTGGCCCCACAATAATAATTATAGATTGGGTATAGACCTGAATGGTAGATACCACTTCTTTAAAAAATGAATAACTACCATATGTACAAGACTATTACACAAACATTCCATGTTTGTTGATGGACATTATGAGATACCTTTTTGAACATCATAAAACCCTCATATATCAACTCAATCATTAAAGTGATATAAAATATAGAAAAAATATTTTAAACAAATTCACAATCCATGTTTATCAAAGCATAATAGATTTGGAAGAACAATATGTTTCCCCATTTATAAAATATTAATCATTATTTTTAAAATAAGAAATATTTTTATAAATCTCTTATAATTTTCAAATATCATTTAGCAACTCCTGGAAAATAAAAAAATTTATAAAAACATTAATCCCAATTTCTAATATCCAAAAAAATATATTTTTGAATCCATTAAAAACAAACATTTAGTCTTAAAATAAAATCCAACACATCACACATGAGTCATTGAAAATATGATTTTCTGATCAAAAAATTTCATAAGAACACCCCTTTTGGTAATTGAACACGCTTTTCAAATTAGAAAATAAATTTTTTAGGATGTATATTTTGTTTTTATGATTATTTTAAAATTTAAAAAATGATATTAAGGACAAAGAAACCTCAAAATTGCATGAAATTGAAAACAACCAAGAAGTCGAATGAAAACAAGAACGCTATAAACTAACCAGACAATGGTGGGGTTATTTATTAATAAACGTACATTCCACCAATTTCAAAAATATGGTATCACTAGTAATAGAATGGTTGACTCAGTTGGTATGTACACACCAACCCCACAAATAGCTACTGGAATGACCTTTATAATATTCACACAGATTCCTAACAGTGTACTATACCATGATGGAATAGTGAATCTCTCTTAATCATTCTGTTCCTACACAAAAAATATTAAGAGATTTCACAATGTAAAATACAATTAAACTAAGAATAGAAATATCGTTTTTCATCAGGAAACCAATAACTCAAAATAAATATTCAAGTCCCCACATCCATGGTAACTCATGTCTCGTTGTGAAGAGTTGCTGATAAAGTACACACTCTCGACTTCCTCTTATGTTCTGACACATTCTTAATATCTTTCCTATAGCGGATATCCCAAAAAAACATAACTTATTTCAAGGATACATACTTACATTCATGTAAATACACCCTGTTTTACATTTTGAAATGAATAAACCTAGAATAAAATCATAACTAAAATATGAACCAAATATCCTGTAACCCAAAGAGCGCTCCTGATCTCCACCGGTCGGTGGAAGGCTCCTGGGAATTAAGATATAAAATTGTGAATGATTACTCCCATTAGAGATATTTATAATAAAATTTCACCCTGGAAATATAATTATATAAAAGAATGAATACATACATCTCATAGTACAAAGAAACACTATAAAAAATAAATGTAGTAAATAAAAAAATTATCTCTTGGAGTACTATGAACACCCACTGTGTCCTGAGTCACCATTCTCTATCCCCCAAGAATTATCTTTTAAAAGAATCTTAGTGCCTAATAACCTAATATAATAACATAATAACAGCAAACACCAAACTATATAAGAAGGGTGTAAGATACAGAGTCCATTCAGATTTCACTAATGATTCTAGGTTGTTACTATATAAGGTAATTACAATATTCTATAATAAGATTAAGATAAATTTAGTGAAAGAATATACATTTCAGAAAGAAAAATAAATCCATAGAAAGATTTTTAAAACATAGTTGGTTTTAAAATGTAGTATTAAATATTTTGAAATCACATACCAAACCATATTGGGAAATCAGAAAAATTCATCATTTGAAAACCAAAACATTTCTTTAAATGCTTTGAAATCCATTTAAAATGTAATAGTAATATGATACAAGAAATATAATAACATGAACCTTATTGAATGAGATGCAAAAGATTGAATAAAATAGAGTTATGATGCATCAATTCAATAAATATATCAATCATGGGAATGAATAAATCAAGAAACGAAAATGTTGAACCAATTAATTATAAAGAATGCCTTCATGTATGGAGTTTCATTTTTATGGATGCCAAAGGTAGAACCAAGATACAATAGTGATTTCACTAGAGTTAATCTAATCAAAATACATCATAATTGATAATCGATCTTATATATAGTCTCATGTGTATCATGAAAATTGGTTCCATTCATTCCCACTTTGTTGGTTATATGTCTATATGCTGGAACATTCTTTTTCTTATCATATCAACAAGATATGGTGTGAGTCTACTAGAAAATCATATATCTTGGTCATATCATCTAACTTCTATGGACCCAATGACTATTAAAATTATGTGTGTTAGATTACCATGATTCTTGTATCAAAATGGGATCCTAATAAAATATCCATCATGGGATCATGCCCCAAATCATATCTCAATATCACCCTGAATCTCATAGGGAGTAAGTAATCCCATTATTAACACCCATTAGTGGGAAATTGACCAATAAAAAATGTTACATAATGAAATTAAAATAATAGGCAATCATCAGAATTTTCCAACTGATTCATCAAACATTATTAATTAATTTCAATCCATTCTGTTAAATTAAACCTTTTAAAGGGTAAACATACCCTCTTCCATTCACAACCATCATCATAATTCCAAATGGTCCATTAAAGAAATCATTTATTTCAAAAAATATAAAATGAATTTAAGTATGGTTTATAATTTCAAAATGATTCTAGTCATTTGAAAACATGGGTTTACACCCTCATTCTATGTGATTAAGTCACTTATTTTGAATTTTCCATGGAATTCCATTTCATAATAAGGGTGAAAACTTACAGAGAGTTTTCATAGTCCTTTCAAAAATTATATAAATTTAATCTATATAGAAATAATCACATATTTCAACCCATTTATTAGAAGACAAATCATTTCTTTTTAGAAATTAAAATCAATCATATGTCATAACTTTCCATATGGTAAACGTAAAAACCCTTTTAAAGAGAACTAAAATATCTATACCATTCCACAATTTATAAAATAGTTAGAATGAAACCATTTATTGTTAAATTTATTTAAAAGTGGATTAAATAGGATTTCACAAGGAAATTCATGATAAAAAATTATGTAACATGTTTTAGAAGGAGGAACATATAAATAAATTCTCATGAAAAAACAACAAAAAATGAAGGATAAAAATAGTAACACCAAATTTGAGAAAATAATATCCAACCACAAAGGATCTGAGAATGTCTCCATGGATGGAGGTAACTAAATCAACGAAGTGAGATCCTGATAGAAGAGATAAAAGCCCCTTTATGGAAAATTCCACATCAATCAGCAATGATACGGGGCAACACAAGGTCATAATAACATATATGATGAACTAATAAAAAGATGAAGAGCCATTAAAGGGGTTTAGAAGAAAAAATTATCTAAATATGATCATAACTTCTATCGACACTTCGATCCACCAATAGACGAATTTATGAAGAAAAATACATCTATAGGGCTCCCAAAAATTGAATGGATAAAATTAGGATTTAGATGGATATGTTTAGTGTTAGGGGGGGGTCTAAAAGATTTAATTAATATTTTGGTTCCATTAAAATTTTATTGCACAATTTATTAGTACTGGTTGCGTAGTTAGTTTTAATCGGGAACCAACCATGAACCTATTTTTGGGTTAGTAGAAATGATTCATGGTTAGGTTTCATGTTTTTTTAATAATTTATAAACCATGAGACCCTTTATGGGAATGTTTCATAGTTAGGATGCCTGGTTTGTTTAACGATTCACCAACCATGATCCCCTTTCTAAGATACTAAAAAAGTTTCTCA
The DNA here is from genome assembly GCA_963277665.1 of Viscum album. NCBI lineage: Eukaryota > Viridiplantae > Streptophyta > Magnoliopsida > Santalales > Viscaceae > Viscum > Viscum album. Next base: position 1,709,880,393 of record OY728137.1, on the reverse strand, counting down.
CTTTGGATTTATAATTTTTTGAATCGTTTTTTAATCGTGAATAGGCCTAGAATCCTTAAAAAACGTGAATAACACAAAGTAATACCTGTGAATAGATTCATTCAAAGGATTCTAATACAAATGTGTAAATGTATTTAAAATGATGTAATAAGATGTTACATAATCAATGATGATAATAATCTTAATATATAAAAATTAATGTATAAAAATGATTGTAATATCATTATATTAGTTTATATATTATACATTTAATAAAATATAATTATTAAAACAACTGAGAAGTTTATAACACTCACGTTAGGGAGATAAATTCTCCATAGAGTTCTCCTTGATTTTTTGGGCATAAACTAATTCGAGAAACCATGAGATTAATTTATTGATAGTGGTTTCTAGGGATATTATAATGGTAGTGTCTTAAATATGAATTGGATTGTAAGGTCTTTCTTGATGTGGTGAGGATATTATAAGTCTATAAGTGAAGAAATATATGGTTTTGGGGAAACCATTATATTATTTGGTAATCCCATGACACTATTCCAGAGTCAAGGGCTCATAAGTAGACATATGTGGAAGAAACAAATTTGTTGGATTATCCACATCTTAAACATTCATTTCATAATTTTTTTAAAAGATTTATTTTCTTTAAACTATAGTTAACTAACTTTGTAATTTTTAATTTTACCTCGATAATTAATTTCCAACCATACAAATTAATTTTAATAGAAATGATTAATATTGATAATATTAAAAAAAACTGATACTTTTTATTTCAAATTTTATGAAGAATATTGGGAAATTCAATTTTTAATGGTGTAATGTTTTTAAAAAATATATATATATTCTAAAGAATCAGTTTCTGAAAAAAATAATATTTGGAGATTTAAATTTAGGTATAAAACACAAATATTATGGTTTTTTTGGTTTTACATACATTATAAAAATGATAATGTTTCTAATTAATTTAATTAGGATTTCAAGGGAATGAAAAAAATGAACCTCACCTTGAAAATACAAGATTCAAGGAAAATATAAAAAATTAATTTTATATTAAATCATCATTTTAAATAGTTATAAATTTTATTATGTTGGTTTTTATAAGACAAATTTACGTTTTAAAATGAATACTGTTATTAATAAAATCTATATATTATTATTTAATTTTTTTTTAAATCTACTAGGTTATGAGTACATATTGATAAAAGCACTGAAATTAATATATTCATAAATTCTATGCTTTTAAAATAAATATAAAAATTTTCTGAAAGTGATTAAAAATTCATACTAACTAAATATTGATATATTGAATTAATAAATTAAGTTTATTTTTATTTATTTAAAATTAATATATATAGTTTTTTTAGTAAATCATATAAATATAGTGGAGAACATTATTTATTTTAAAAATGTACTTTCAAAATATTAACTGATATTATTCTTATTTCATATAATTTAGAAACTAAATTAGTGTTAAAAATTTATTAATATCAAACATAATTTTTCATTATTCACATGTTTCTTAAAATAGAATTTATTATCACAAAATATGATATTTTTTATAGAAAAATACTATTCTAAATAATAAATCATATTATTTATCATTTTTTATAACCTATTTGTTTTAATTAAAAAAATTAGAATTTATAGATTTTGTAGCATGTTTAATTATATTCATTCCATCTCATACGGCATATTTGTATTAAAGGTCATACTTAATCATTTATATTTATTATAAATATAAAATGGGTTTATTTAGGTTCGGTGTAACTTGTGGAGAGAGCTATCTTAATTAATCTTAGTCATATATTAAAATTTTGGGCTATTATATTTATCACCTCCATAAATAAATAACATCTTATAAATTTCCTCTCACAAGATCTTATTTTTTCCTACAGAGAAATAAAAATTAACTACATACCGCTAGATGATCATGGGGTTATTTGGGTTGTGGAAATAGATATATCTATATGAAAACTTTAATATATATTCTATATAAATGGAGATAAAAAATTAATATTTTAAAAAATAATAATAAAAATGGATATTGATATATATCCTTAAGAAATTACATCCAAAAAACCCTGAAAATTGATAATTTTATAAACATAGCACTATGGGTTTTTATTTATAACTCCGCATGCAGTAGTTAATGATGACAAATGTGACATAGAATTCTATAAAATTTTTATTCAAAATACACTATCAGATTCATTAGAAATAGTTGCATGGAATTTTTCTTTTTTCATGGTTATTGGTTACTACGTCCATCATCATATCTTGGATTGGTATAGTGAGTCATGTAACTCCCAAATCTTATGAATTTGAGGAAACAAATTTATGTTTCCACTCTCCCTCCCTTACACTTTTGATCTTGATGAGTTTCCTCACTTCATCTTTCATGAGAATCAATATTTATCTTCATTGGTGGGTTTGGGACATTGAATATATTAAAATTGTTAAACAATTTTTGTGATAGTTGTTTTGGAAAAATTAAATGATTTCCTAATGTAGATTATATTGGCTTCAGTTGTACATTGAGGTAATATAAACATTTCCCTATTTATACATGGTTACTCATAGTTCATTCTATTCCTAAAACCAAAATTTTTATCATTAGGGTCAATCTTTATAAGTTAATAGTCATAAATTACCTTAGGAAAATATGACCTCAAGAAGTCTGACATTATAAATATATCATATTAGTCTATAATTCATAATAATCAACTTATATCAAACTCAATTTAAAAAAATATAACTATTTCATTGTCATTGGAGGTAAAAAATATATTAAAATATTCCTTTAAATAGAGATTTTGTATTTCTAGGAAAATTCATAAAATACTCAAAACCTATTATGAATTTAAATATTTTTGTCTCATAATCTAATTATTTCTAAAAAACTATAATCACTTATTTAATATATTCACAAGTATATGTATAACATAATAATATACAAAAAACAATATTCATTTCCCAATGCATATTAGAATATAAAAAATTTAAACCTCAATAAGAATATATATTAAATTAAAAATAAATTCCAACATAAAACTCAAATTGTCTTAAAAAATAATTCAAATGTTAAAATTGTATTCATGTTATATAATATTTTTATTAGTGGTATGATATTCACAAAAAATATCTTTAAAAAACTAGAAACCCCAATGTTACCAATAATATATTTCTAGATTTTTTCAAATTGAATCAACCCTTTATTACATCTATTATAACCCATTCATTTCATTCATAAATGTTATATCTCATTATATGGATATTCATTAAATAACATTACAATCCACACTAGAACCATATCAGTTTATTTTATTTTGAAATGTTGATACATAAAAAACCGTTTCATATGATATCTGCATCACCTCCCTCTTAGATCAATATAACTAAGATCCTTCACAGTAATATCATTCATAAAACTCTTATTTGTATACCGAGGAAAATAAAATATAATAAATGATCATACGAAATTCTCATCAAGGTTAGAAAATACATATATGAATGAATATTTAGGAGAAACATAATAATAATGGGTAACAAAACATGATACTATCATTTGAAATAAAACCCCACAAATCATAGATTATATACATAATTTACGACATAAAGATTATAAATTCATAAGACATGATGTAATATATAATAAAAAATATTAGTGATGAGAAAAAAATTAGGATAAGGACAAGTCATAAATTAGTGGAAATTTTCGTAATCATCATTATAGAAATATTATATCAGAGATTCCCAAAAAACATAATAAAATTTAATGTTTGGGATAATGACCCATATTCCTTTTTCAATATTTGGATAACTTCCCATGTATCCTCTTTTAGGCTTAGGATACCCACTAGTGCACCATATATTTGGATTGGGTCATCCTCTCGTATACCCTTTTAAATTATAAAAAATTAATCTTAACGAGATAATTGGGGTGATATAGAATATCAGGGCCAAATATTATTTAATAATAAATCCATTCATATGTATGCTGAAATATGATAAAAATGTTAATTATAACATAAATCGTAGAAAAGAAAAAAAATTCATTTATATTTTTTCAATATAACCATAATACATCCTAATAAATATTAAATATTTTACCATTGGATAATGTCCCTATATATCATATCCAACATAATAGGATTAAGTCATTAATGAATCATTCCATTAAATAATCACTAGAAAATTTCATGAGAATAAAACCCTTTTCATTTTTAATCATGTATTAATAAAATAAATATTTTCTAAAATAATAAGGAAATAAATGGATTTTAAATTTTCCTTGTAATCCATGGATGGATTCATTACTTTATGGGGGGAAATTTTGTTCATGTCGTGTATTTTAAAACAATGATTCCATTAACACTTTCCACAAATACTAGGATTAAAGTACTTCAGTTGGAAAATAAAAACATGGATCCTTTAAAAACCATTCTATATAAATATATAAATGTATAATTATTTTTATGTAAATCATATATATTAAATAAAAATATTTTTAGGAAAGATCTATATGGAAGAAAAATTATTTTTAATGGTAAAGAGAAATAAATTTTTTTTCCCTTAAAAAAATTATTTCAAAAATAAATTGTTCATGACATAAGTAAATTGAAATTATAAAAATTATTTTAAATATACAACTAGAGGGTAATATAATGTAAATTATTGATAAGAAAATGACTATATAATTTCATTTAAGAGAAATTAAAGAATAAAAAATCTCTATTAAAATGATATTGAATGATAAATCCCATTCATCAATATATACTTTATTTAAAGGTAGTATAACCTCCCTAATAATAAATTTAATTTTATTAAAATCTATAAATATTTCATTTAAATAATTATAATATCATATATGATTCATTTATAAAATTAAAACACTTATTTAATAATAATTCCTTATTAAAATCATCCTTTTTTTGTGTTAATTGTTTGAATTTCATGTGTATTTCAATTCAGTAAATTGTTCCTTATAAATTAATCATGGGTTTCTTTTATTTATAATGTTATTTATAATATTAGTATCTTAATTATTAATTATATACTTATTTATTATAACCAATAAAAGGTTTAAATAGAATAATGAATAATAAATTTCATTGAGATGATACACCATATGTACTCATGAATGATGTTTTCACTTTTCAACAGTTGAAAAAAAAATATCTAAAATATTAATTCACCAATCCAAAATAATTATAACATAACATATATTTTATAAATTTATCTAATATATCCAAATTAAAATCCATGTAATATGGAAATGGAATTCATCACATCACTTTATGGATGTAGTAATCCAAAAGCATTTATGAGCGATGCTATTGTTTTCCCACAGAAGGGAACATATGATAATAGATAAGATATTATAATTATAAATGAATTATAATAATTTAAATTTCAAATATAATCATTTAATTAATTATCTCTTCTTCAGGATACTTCTTTAATATCCTCTCTAAATAAACCTCTGAATGTTATTTTAAGAATAAAATAAAATCTAAATTCCTAATGGAAAATTTTTCCACACAATATTATATGGTTTTTTAGCAAGATATGTAAAATTGGTTTAAATAAAAGATATAATGGATTTTGTTTTAAAATTTAGTGAAATAACACACTTGGAATTACTTAAAAAATTTAAATATGTATAAAGTATTTCTTATTGGTAATTCTACAAAGTAGAAATTAATTTGAATAAAAGTATTATATTATAGAAATATCTTCATCTAAAAAATTTTAGATAGGTTTTTATGTTATTTTAAACAATATATTTTTGATTAATCCCTTGGTTATCCATTTTTATCCATAAATGTTGTAATAACCTATTCGGTTATAAAGGTTTATAACTGTCATTATAAGATAAAAATTATATCATATGTGTCTACATAATGATGTTTTAAATCATCTTTATTATTTATTAAAAAATTTTATGGTTTTCAGGATTGTAAAATAATTTAATAAAATATTATTTTTATAAAATATTATTAATGTCATTTTCAATGACTTTAATTTAATTACACAATTAATAAATCAATATTTGTAATGTTATTTAAATGAATGTCTTTTAAACATCAATAATATACTATAATCCTTTTTAAAATTCAAGGGGAACTATTACAAAACCAAAAAATATTACTTTTGTTTCTTTTAAAATCTTTTACAAAATATTTCAACAATGTGCACATGAATTGTGTTTGTTTTGTGTCAGAATTTATTGAAGCAATTTCTTTACTAAAAAATATAAAAGAACCTAAATGAAAAAAAATATTAGTATTTTTAAAAAAATTTGAACCAAAAAGTATCCTTATAGATATCCATTCATCTTTCACATACTATTACATGATTTTTAACATAAAAATATATTAATTTCAAAATTGAGATCGTGTTTCCTAGTTTAGTTAGAGGACTAGGTTCATAAAATATGAAAGTGAGACTAAAATAAAAAATCCTTATTTTATTATCCATAATTAGATCCAAAACATATTTGACCTCGTAAAACATCTTAGGATAACCTTTGTAATACATAAAAAATGGTTGATCTAAAAATCCCAATAAGGTGCAAGAACTCGGCTTTTTAAAACGAGTCAAAATCCCGACCAGTTTAAATTTTTGACTTGTTCTTGATAGAACTGGGAAAATCTAGGAAGTTCTAGAAATTTCCAGACTACACGCCATGTACTCTAAAGTACACTCCGTGTATGGGTTGGGAGAGTAGAAGCCCTGTGCTCACTGAGTACATGTCGTGTGATGTCAATGTAAGAATTTCTTACAGCACGACATGTAGTTATATACATGCCATGTACCCTTGACTGTGTGGAGGCCATACATGGCGTGTAGGCTTGTTAGATGGGTAGAATGTTTTTAGCATGTACATATCGTTTACTATTTGTACACGCCGTGTAGAGGGGCCATGTATGGGGATGTACATGGTGTGTTGGGGATGTCGACAGGGTAAAGAGGTACATGCTTTGTAGTCAGTCAGGAAGTCCTTGGAAAAATATCAGCCACCTTATGAATAGTGAAATATTACACGTTGTGTAGTTATAAGTACATGCCTGGTATTTTCTTTTTTTTTCTTTCTAAAATTGGTAATAGCCTTGTTTTTAGGAAGAAACTCAACCCTTCAATGGGTTTGAGTGGGGAGAGCCGGCCTAATCTTGGTTTTTCTTCTGATCGTCCGTCCAAACTCTGTTCCGATCGCTGTTGGATGCGTTAGAACCCCCTCGGTAAGGCCTTGATTCCTCTTGAGCCGTACTTCTTAATTTTTGTTCTAATATGAGTTATAGGGGTTTTGAGAAGTTTTGATTATTTTATAGATCTACCGTGTTCAGATCTAATTGGAGAATGTTATCGGAGTTGTAGAATCATATGAGTATCAGGTAGGTGTTGAATACCTCTTTTTGTGTTTTCGCAGACTTTTGGGTGGCGCAGCAGCCTATGGTGCATTTTCCGGTATTGTTTGAGCAAGACCCTAATTTACCAACTATTGCCTATTTATCTATTATTTGAACTATGAGATGCATTTGGGTATGCCCTGTTACCTGTTTTGCTTGAGCAGGGCTGAGAAAGTGGTTGTTGCTCATCAGGGCATTTTGGTCAGGGAATGACAAAATGGTTATAATTGTTTTGTATAATTTAAACGGTTGAGTATAGTTTATAGAACATGGATATGAATTGTTGTAGACATTGATGATGGTATGGAACATCACTTTCTTAGTGAAATCCAACTATTTAGATTGCTTTTCATATTTCTGTGTTCTGTTAAAATATGTTATATATGTAATTGTTTAATTCTATATGCTAGAAACTTTGGGGTGTATTATGCATGGCCTGTATATTCTTGAGTGATTCTGCTCACAGGTTAGGCATGGACTGAGTTACATTGGGTTGTTTTGACCATGGGATTGGGCATCATGGGTGTCGGTTTGAGGCAGGATGACTGTCATGTTGGGCATGGCCCAAGTTACTGGGATGGAGAGACCATCATACTTGAGCGGCATGGTCACAGGGACATGAGGTGTTAGAGGTGTTGTGTCATGGTTACTATTTTGGTGATTACCACTCACCCAGAACAATGAATAGTGTGCACATAGAGAGACTCTGTGATGAGGTGGTTTTGACCACTCATGGGGGTAGAGGCCCTAGTTAGTTTCGGTTTAGGTACTATTGGTTTTGGGGTGCTTGTCGTAGGAAGCCACATGGGATGTGAAGAGACTTCAAGGAATAGATTTGAGGCTATCAGGATGGGGGAGAGGTTCACTATTATTTTGAGTGCAGACATTATTGTCCCTCCAGTTACATTATTTTGAGGGAAAACATCGCTATCCCTCTAATTACCTTATTTGAGGGCAAACATCGTTATCCCTCTGGTTACTTATTTGAGGACCGGTATCCCTTTTCCTCCTGGTTACTATTTATTGGGCATGCCTTCGGTATGTCGATACTTGAGACATGATTTCAAGGAGCTCATGGTGTCGTCGTGTCACATGACAGAGATTCTGGCGTTGGCCGAAGCAGGTGACACCCCATGGTGGCTGCTGAGAACCAGTGGGTTTGTGTTTATTTGTGAATCTCACTGTTTAATGTTTTCCTTATAACTACATGCCTGCTTAAACACATCTATTAGGCATTCACCTTTTTCTGGTATACTACTGAGATTCGTCTCACACCCTACATGGGCCCTTCAGGACACGTGTAGACTTTATGAATTTACGTGCAAGAAAGAGGTCAATGTCCGTAGTTGGACTACATTAGCTATTTCATGGAGATGGTATGGACCTTGAGGTCTTGGCTAGCTAGATTTTACCTTGTTTTTCTTTATTTCCTGTATCAGCATGCTTACTTGTTTTTTAGCAATAGTTGGTTATCCATTGGCTCACTTTTTTACTTATGGATATGTATGACCATCTTGGATGCAATTTTTGTTGTACAATGGTAGTAACAAGTGTCCAACATTCTATTGTGTTTACTTTCCAATACTTTTGTTATATTTATTGCTTATGAAATTTATTGATATTGATTGTGCTTCCACTATGTGGGTCTAGTTTGAGTCTATTGAGTTGTTATTATGCCACAAGTTTGTTATTAGACTTGGACTAGTACCATTATTGTTCTCCGAGTGGGTATAGCCTCCTCGCTATACCTATAAAGACCCCCGCTGCTAGTCAGAAGCCTTTGGCGTTCGGGGAGGTGCACCTAAGGTTGTAACTCCCGACCCGTTTTGCACTATTCGGGTGGTTGTTCGGGTTCGAGATGTTTCATAAGTGAATAAACATGAAAAGAAAACATAAAATGTGAGTGAGAGATATTAAATTACATCTTAAATGACAAAGGTAATGTAACACCCTAATAATTTATAATATTTTCATTTTTAAATAAATTAAATTTTTGGATATATTTATTTATGCACTATATCATGTAAATCTTAAACTTCACATAAACCTAAGATCATCTCATCATACACGCAACACTATGTTGGATTCTGGTAGACAAAATACCGAGTTCTTTTGATAACTTGTGCTACACACAATACTGAGTTTCACCAAACTACAATATACTGATAATATTATTATTTAATATAATAATTATCAATGATATAATGGTATGTATTAAAATGATTAGCTAAATTTGGAAAATATTGTTTACATATGTTTAAATAGTTTTTTAGTGTTATAAATTAATACAAAATACTATTGAATATAAAAAATGTTTTTATAAGAAAACTATTTGATAAACCCAAAGGAATATTGTATTAGAAGAATAAATTAATTACGGTTAGTGAATGATATATATATATATATATTATATTCAATTAATTATTTTTTCATTCCTATAATATGTTCGATATGAATATGATTAGAACGAATCCCATTTTATGCATATAAGAAATAGTTTTCAAAGGGCAGTTTTACAACCTTTTAATGGAACAAATATTTTAATAATAAATTTTGAAAATTTTATAAATAAAATTTTAAAAAATAAACTTAATTTTTTAAATAATTATATCAGAATTATTTTAGGTTGATTTGTTTATATTTTTTCATAAAGATTCATTTTTTGATGGATAGTGGGAAATACTGTATTTTAATTGAAAACTACGTTTTTATCAAAATAATTATTATGTTTAAATTATATTATTAGTTGATTTTAAATTTTAATTTGTTAAAATTTTCATATATTAATCTAATTTATCCCATTTGGATCAATTTTATATTGAATTTGTATATAAAATTATTTCAAACATGTTTACTTTTTTCACTTTAAAAACTCTCATTCTCATCCTGTCTATGAGATTAATTTTAAATTATCTTCTTCCACTAATATGATTTTAATTGGCATAAATGTTTTAAATATTTTTAATCAGATTAATTTATAATTTTATGTAATTTCAACATATTTTTTTACCAAAAATAATAATGAATTAAATTAAAATTAATTATAGTGAGTAGATTAAAAAATGACACATATTGGTTAAGATTTAATCATAAGGGGTCAAATGAACATAAAACTTGTAAAAAACAATTTTTATGCCATTAGTTATAATATATAGTCACTTATATCCAATTTTATTCATTATTGAAGGCACATGATTTTAGGGAGACCTTTGAATAGTGTTTATCTTTTTATATTTACAAGAATAACCCCCCCCCAACTATAAAAGGCACTCACTTAACTCACTTAATTTCACATGTCATGCATTTTTCTCATAACAAAACCTAACCAAATAATCTCCCCAAATCCATAAACTCATTTAATAAGCCTCAATTTTGGTAGAAATCTATCCAAGGATGTCTTCTGGTACAAATCAAAAGAAGTTACCCGAAAAAGAGGTATCATTCTTTGATGAGCACTTTGGTTTTATTTATTTATCCACCCCTTAAATTTTTCTTATGTCTTGATTATATAATAAAATAAAAATACTCATTATAATTATATGTTTTCGTAATAATTTTTTCACCTATTCCTTCACACACTATCATTAAATGGGAACACAATCATCATTCGTGGTACAGCGGACTACCGCCTCGCAAACTCTTGTTGTTTGTTCTTCCATTACCACCTTTAAAGGTTGGAAATAATAATGGATTGATAGTTTATATATGGTATGTATGATATTTATAATTTCATTTTACTTTTTTAATTATTTTATGAAACATACTTTCATTCTTTCTATTTTGTGAGAACACGATAACAACGTTCATTCGTACTACGACCTAGTGTCTCCATGAATAGTGAATACCCTATCATATCATCAAATATTATGGATTAATATAAATAAATATATACTAAATATATATGATATAAATTAAATAATTATGGTATTCATGTCATAATTATCTTTTTGGTAATATAATATATCATTTTCTTTATTACCCTTTTGCACACTGAAATTTTGATAACGTCGTTCGTGGACATATAGATTACGAAATCCTAAAAGTGATGTGATTAATTTTGAATAATTAGAATACTATATAAGATTTAATATGATAAAATAATATGGTATTTAAGATATAAATATAATTCTATAAAGACAAATTTTACTTACCTTCTTTCCATAATGATCATTGAAAAATGAAAACACTACTCATGCATACGTAAGACCTAAAGTCTCCCTGATCGCAACGCTAGTTAATTTTTTATAACCATATTAAATTACTGGATTTAAAGGTATAATTGATGTATAAATATGATAAATATGTTATTATTATTTTTCTATACATGTTTAAATAATGAACTCTTTGACCGTTGTCTACCTACCAAATTAGTTTTTTGATACATAATCCGGATATGGTCAAAACATATGACATAAAATTAATTGGCTAAGTAGCTGTATATAACATGTTAATTATTGAAAGAAAATTAATAAATAAAATTTAAAATTTTACTCAAACAATTAAATAATTACAATAAGTATGTTATTTAAGAATATAGAGACACACATGACACATTAGACTTATGATAAGGGATTTCGTTTCAATTTACATTCCATTGAGACTTATTTTTTATTGTGAACCAATTAAATTTGATGTTGAGTATATACTTTACAATTTAAAAATAATATCTCGATTATCTCATACTTCATGGTATTTTAAATTTCACATTATATTATCTCATCTAAGGGGGTGTGACTTGAATACAACTATTGGTAAAAGTTATCTTGGAAATCCAACTTTATTTTATGATTGTAAACATTCTCCTAAAAAACTATTTCCTTATAATAATTTTTACTATAAATTAAATTTGTCTCAACTTTCCATATTATTTTTAATGGATATTATTATTTACTAAATTTTATACCATTTTTACATACGGTTTTTACTTTTAATGTTATTTGATTAATTTTGGAAATGTTGCACAAATATATATATTTTACTCCACATAGATATTTGATAAGACAAATTGTTTATGAATTAAATCTATTGTTCGATATATGAGTAGTGATTTAAAAATTCATGAAATGGGAAGGGTACCGATTAATGCAAGCCCTATGGGTTATGGACTAGTTAATTCAGGCCCCACGATGCAACTATAGTTTACTAAGATAAATCAATTGGTCAAATCAGAAGGTATTTCACCAAGAATGTTTTAATACCTCTTGAGGATAGATCTTGGTAGTAAAGGTATCATGTTCCTAGGGAACATGACGTCTAATAATTAATCATTTCCTTCTTTTAGTATTCAGTTATTATTTTGTAGAGGATTTTCACTATGTTAAATTCTACAGATGCATTTTATTATCATTTCATTGATTAAATGGAATGTGTGTTTAGTTATTTAACATGAAATATTATTTATTATCATTGATTCAATATTTCTTACGTTATACTTAAAACTTACTGATCATTTGAGTTCAACCTTATTTTTTTCTTTCTCTAGAATATGATGAAAGATTTTTGTAATGAGTTTCAAGGATGAAATTTATCATATTTTTTTGAATATTATGCTTCATTTTATATTACCAATGTAAAATGTGTATCACATATGTATCTTTTTTCCAAATAATAATAAAAATTTCCATCCTTTTAGGTGATATTTTCTAGTATATATGCCAATGTAATAAACTAAGGCACTGACACCATGCTTCTAGTGTTGGGTCCTTATAGTTGGTATTCGAGCCAGGTTTAGTTAAAACCTTGGAAAATAGATTTAGGAAAACATATATTGGATAACATAACCCTTTGAAATACTATGAGGTCATTTATAGATCAATAACCCAAGGAAACTGTTATTATGATTATGATATAAGATAAACATTCTTTTTTCAATTTATGTTATGTATTTCACTAGTTTTGGTATTATACATTATATTTAATAATGATATGATCTAATCCAGCATATTTCATGGTTTAGAAATGGCTACTAGAATGAGGTATGGTATCAATAGTCTTGGAAAATATTGAGGTTTACTAGTTAAGGAAAGAAATATTGATGGAATGACAACATATAAAATTATGACTATTTTTGGGAAACATAATTAGGTTATGAAAAATAGCATTTCCCAGATGGAGAAACCTATACCATAGTGAGAATCTATAATTCTTGGTATCTTTATGTAAAATAAATCCCCACGATTTAGTGGTATTACTGATCCAATAGTATATAATAAACGGATTAAGTCATTGGAGATGATATTTATGATATTAGGACCAGGTGAGAAGGAAAATTTCGCACTTTCAATGTATTTACTCAATGGTGAGGCTTATAAATAGTGTTATTTGATTCAGAATACATGGGAGGATGAAAAAATATAATTCAAGGAATGCAATATATTTAGGGATACTTTATTTAATAAATACTTCCCTTGCGAGAAAAAAATTCAAATTTAGAGAGAGCTCCTTAGCATAAATAAAAGGAAGAATAAGGCTTTTTGGATTATGAAGCTACAATTACAAGGTTTTCCAAGTATTATCTGAATTACATACATAACACAGAGTGCATGGTTGACCACTTCATTTCTGTTCTTACAAAAAATCTCCAAAGGGAGATTATTTCTCATATGTTGTCATCAAATGAAGAAATAGTTTTATTCGACATTCAAATAGAGAAGAAACTGACAATATCTTACATATCTAATAGAATTCAAAAGAGGAAGAGGTATTCTGAACACCATTAAGAAAGGTAATTTTTCAATGAAGAAGAAGGGAATGAAACAATTCCCACATTGTGAGAACTGTTAAAATAAAATCCCCCTGGTGAATTCCTGAGGTGAATGATAGTTTTTTATAAGTGTGTAGAAAAGGTTCATTAGGTTAAATAATGAAAGGGGAATGTGGAAAAAAATTATTCATTATTTTTGATATAGGGAGATGGGGTACTATGCAAATGAATGTCCTAGGAATCTGATTGTACCATGATTCACTGTTTTATTCCACCCTTACACCGCTATTTTAAACTAGTTTTGTAATGAATATTCCAATTATAATAATAAATTTCACTTTATGTTTGAATCAATTAATTAATGTTAATCAATATTATAATTATAAATGTTACTTTTTTTTTATTATTTCAATATAGGAGGAGATTATTTGGAGGGCCCTTGAAGAAGTGGAAGAAAAATGGGGAAAAATTGCATGGATCCCTGAAGGCCTATCCAATATTGTGATTGTATAAAAACTTCCATGCATCCAAATGGGATGATATTTTGCATACTGGTACCAAATATAATGGGATACAACTATTATGAAGGAATCCAAGCCCAATTTAGCCGTCAAGGTGCCCAAATGAACTGATCTAGAAAAGGAATCAAATCTGCAAAAAAGTCAAATGAGGTGTTCTGCAGTATGTCCATATCTCTATATCCACATGTCAAATTGATGCAAAACATTCGGTGGAGATATTCACGAAGTGGGGATACAACTTTCCAGTTTTTTCAAAAGGGAGATTCGGGTGTATATTGGTTGAAACGTATGGTACAAGTGAATTGAAGAAATCTGTGTGCCTAATACTACCTTACAATATACCTATAAAATGTCACCTTGGGATCCCCATTTGGGAGTTAGGCCAGGAGGAAAGGTGCTGCCATTTTGCACTCCCAAGAAGTATTCTCAACATCCCTAGAAGTTCTGGAGGCTATGGGAAGTTCAACCCCAACATCGTTCTCTTCCTCCTCTCCCATGGGATTCTAAACCCCTTGTGATCACCTGGGGAGGAACATGATGTAATCCCAAGCTTCATTTTTTCATTATTTTGAATGATATTTTTAATTATAGGGTTTTTGTTTTTTATTCATCATCTATTTTAATTTTATTGAGTTATGTACTGGTATGTCATGCTCTACTCATATGATCATGTTTGGGGGTACCCATTCATGTGATGTTTCACACATCGTTCACCACTTCCTTTTCCCCCTTTCAACTGTGGTGTTTGTGTGGTTCAAATTGTTCAGTTGATCTCACATAAGCACTGTCAAGGCCATGTACATTTATGTCATGCTATCAAAATGAAATAACATACTAACCTGGAAAGCACATCGAGTTCTTCGTGTGTTGCCTTGGGGAGTTTCAATTATGAAGTCAAACCCAAATAACCCAATCATTGGCGGTGTCCAGTGAATCATTTTGTGTTTTAGAATGAAACCTAGGATGTATCCTAGAATAAAATCACTAAACTTCTGGTTCTTGGTTTTAAAAACCCGGGATTAAAATATCATAACCCTATATCATGAAGCGATGGAGGATAAACATCATGAGAGTGCCCCGGGTTGATCACACATAATTAATTCTATTAATCTCTACATTTTTCTATCGCTTTCATTTTCTATTTTAATATTTAATAATCAAACCTACAAGTTTTACAAAACCTCATTCACGTTCTACATTCATAATCGAAACCCTATTTTTAAATTAATGATTTAAGGCTTCGTAGAGAGAAGACCTAGGGTTGTTGCTATACTGCAGAAACTCTAGTCAAAATTAAACATCTAATTTGACGTGCTCGACAACGTGATCAGAATCAATAGAATTTATATTGGAAGATGCTAAGGTATCATTGTAATGTTTATTTTTTTGAAAGAACCGAAGGGTAATGATTAATATGTCTGTGTTTAGATTCAATAACTCTGAAATTTTAGAATCATAATAGTGATGTATTGGTTATTTAAATTATGAATTATATTAGGGTTGTACTCCATTACTTTTTCATTAAATAATTGACATCATATAATGAATTCAGCCTTCCGTCCTGGATCTCACCTATCACTCTCTTCTCCTCGTAGGTTTTCCTCAAAAAGGATGACACTGTGGGATAAATAGTTCCTCTATGACCATTTTTCTCCTTTCCCCTAATCAAATTTCATTATCCATGATCCGACAATGATGCTATGGTTTTTGACACATAAACCGAATATGGTCACAACATCTGACATAAAACTAATTGGATATGTATTTGTATATAACTTGTTAATTGTTTAAAGAAAAGTAACAAATAAAATTTAAAAATATACTCGAACAATTAAATAATTATGATAAGTATGTTATTCAAGAAGATAGAGACACACATGACATATTAGACTTATGGTAAGGGATTTTGTTTCAATTTACATTCCATTGTGACTTATTTGTTATTTTGAACCAATTACCTTTGATGTGGAGTATTTAATTTACAATTTAAAAATAAAATCATGATTTCATCATACTTCATGGTATTTTAAATTTCACATCAAATTATCTCATCTAAGGGGGCGTGACTTGAATACTACTATTAGTAAAAGCCATCTTGGAAAGCCCACATTATTTTATGATTGTAAACATTCTCTTGAAAGAATTATTTCCTTATAATAATTTTTACTTTAAATTAAATCTGTCTCCAATTTCCATATTCCTTTTAATGGATATGAATATTTACTAAATTTTATACCATTTTTACATACAGTTTTTACTATGAATGTCATTTGATCAATTTTGGAAATGTTGCACAAATCTATTTATTTTACTCAAGATAGATATTTGACAAGATTCATTGTTTATGTATTAAATCTATTATTATATATATGAGGAATGATTTGAAAATGCATGAAATGGGATGGGTACCGATTAATGCAAGCCCTATGGGTTGGGGACTGGTTAATTGATGCCCCATGATGCAGCGATAGTATACTAAGATGAATCAATTGGTCATATCAGATGGTATTTCACGAAGAAAGTTTTAATCCCTCTTGAGTATAGATCTTGATAGTAAAGGTATCATGTTCCTAGGGAACATGACCTCTAATAATTAATCATTTCCTTCTTTTAGTATTTAGTTATTATTTTCTAGAGTATTTTCACTATGTTAAAATATATGGATGCATTTTATTATCATTTCATTGATTAAATGGAATGTGTTTTCAGTTATTTAACATTAAATATTATTTATTCTAATTGATTCAATATTTATTACGTTATATATAACACTTATTGATCATTTGAGTTTAGCATTATTTTCTTTCTTTCTCGAGAATATGATGACGAATTCTTGTACTGAGTTTCAAGGATAAAATTTATCATCTTTTTCGAATATTATGCTTAATTTTATATTACCAATGTAAAATGGGTATCACATATGTATCTTGTTTCCAAATAATAATAAAAATTTCCATCCTTTTAGGTGATATTTTCTAGTCTAAATTCCAATGTATTAAACTAAGGCACCGACACCATGCGCTGTGTTGGGTTGTTATAGTTGGTATTAGAGCCAGGTTTAGTAAAAACCTTGGAAAATAGATTTAAGAAAACATAGATTGGATAACATAACCCTTTGAAATACTATGAGTTAATTTATAGATCAATAACCCAAGGAAACTATGATTATGATTATGATATAAGATAAAAATTATTCTTTCAATTTATGTTATGTATTTCACTAGTTTTGGTATTATATAATATATTTAATAATGATATGGTCTAATCCAGAATATTTCATTATTTAGAAATGTCTACTAGAAGAAAGTATGGTATCAGTAGTCTTGGAAAATATTGAGGTTTACTAGTTAAGGAATGAAATATTGATGGTATGACAAGATATAGAATTATGACTATTTTTGGGAAACATAATTAGGTTATGAAAAATAGCCTTTCTTAGATAAATAAACCTATTACACAGTGAGAATATATAATGATTGGTATCTTTATGTAAAATAAATCCCCATGATTTAGTGGTATTACTTATCCAATAGTAGATAAGAAATGGATTAAGTCATTGGAGATGATATTTATGATATTTGGATCAGGTGAGAAGGAAACGTTCAGACTTTCAATGTATTTACTCAATGGTGAGGCTCATAAATTGTGTTAGTTGATCCAGAATATATAGGAATATGAAAAAATATAATTCAATGAATGAATTATATTTAAGGATACTTTCTTTACTAAATACTTACCTTGTGAGAAAAAAATTAAAATTTAGAGAGAGTTACTTAGATTAAATAAAAATGAAGAATAAGGATTTTTGGATTATGAAGCTACAATTACAAGGTTATCCAAGTATGATTTGAATTACATACATAACACAGAGTGCATGGTTGATCACATATTTTATGTTCTTAAGAAAAATATCCAAAGAGAGATTATTTCTCTTATGTTTTCATCATATGAAGAAATAGTTTTATTTGACATTCAAATGGATAAGGGACTTCCAATATATTTCATATCCAATAGAATCCAAAAGAAGAAGTGGTATTCCGAACACCATTAAGAAAGGTAATTTTTCAATGAAGAAGAAGGGAATGAAACAATTCCCATATTGTGAGAACAATTAAAAACCCCCCTGGTAAATTCTTGAGGTGAATGAGAGTTTTTTATAAGTGTGTAGAAAAGGTTCATTAGGTTAAATAATTCAAGTTGAATAAGGAAAAAAATATTCAATATTTCTTCTATAGGGATATGGGGTACTATGCAAATGAATACCCTAGGAATCTGACCGTACCACGATTCACTCTTTTATTCCACCCTTACACCGCTCTTTTAAACTTGTTTTGTATTGAATCTTCAAAATATAATAATAAATTTCACATTATGTTTGAATAAATTAATTAATGTTAATAAATATTATAATGGGAAATGTTACTTGTTTTTATTATTTCAATATAGGAGGAGATGATTTGAAGGGCCCTTGATGAAGTGGAAGAAAAATGGGCCAAAATTGCATGGATCCATGAAGAATAGTCCACTGTTTTGCTTTTACAGAAAATTAAGTACATCCAAATGGGCTCATAATTTGTGTACTGGTGCCAAATATAATGGGCTACAACTCTTATGAAATAATCCAAGCCCAATTCAGCAGTCAAGGTTCCCAACCGAACTGATCTGTCCAAGGAATAAAATCTACACAATGTCAAATAAGGTGTTCTGTAATCTGTCCATATCTGAGGATCCACTTGTCCAATTGATGCTAAACATTTAGTGGATATATTCATGAAGTGGGTATACAACTATCCAATTTTTTCAAAAGGTAGATTCAGGTGTCTATTGGTCGAAACGCGTGGTACAAGTGGATTGATGAAATCTGTGTGCCTCAAACTACCTTCCAATTTTTCTATAAAATGGAACCTTGGGATCCCTATATGGGAGTTCAGCCAGGAGGAAAGGTGCTTCCATTTTGGAGTCCCCAATAAGTCTTCTCAACATCCCTATAATTTTTGTAGGCTATGGTAAGTTCTACCCCAACATCTTTCTCTTCCTCCTCTCCCATGGGTTTCTAAACCCCTTGTGATCACCCGGGGAGGAACATGATGTAATCCTGAGCTTCATTTTTGTATTATATTGAATGACCTTTTTAATTACAGGTTTTATATTGTTTTTCTTCATCATATATTTTAATTTTATTGATTTTTGTACTGGTATGGCATGCTCAAGTCATATGATCATGTTTGGGGGTACCCATTCAGGTGAGGTTTCACACACCATTCACCACTTCCTTTCCCCGATTTCAACTGCGGTGTTTTTGTGGTTCATATTGGTCAATTGAACTCACATAAGAACTGTAAAGGATATGTTCATTTATGTGATGGTATCATAATTAAATAACATACAAACCTAGAAATCTCATTGAGTTCTTCATGTGTTTCCTTGGTGAGTTTCGGTTATGAAGTCAAACACAAATCACCCAATCATCAGCGGTGTTCGGTGAATCATTGTATGTTTTCGACTTAACCATAGGAGGTATCCTAGTATAAACACAGTAAAATTATGGTTCTAGGTGTTAAAAACCAGGGATTAAAAGATCATTACCCTATATCATGAAGTGATGAATGACACCAAGGGATCAATATTTCCTCTGAGATCATTTTTCTCATTTTCTCATAATCAAATTTCATTATCCACGATCCACCAGTGATGCTCTAGTTTTTGACACATAAACCGAATATGGTCAAAACATATAAAATAAAATCAATTGGCTAAGTAGTTGTATATAAGTTATTAATTGTTTAAAGAAAATTAATAAATAAAATTTAAAAATCTACTCATACAATTAAATAATTGTGATAAGTTTGTTATTCCAGAAGATAGAGACACACATCACACATTAGACTTATGATAAGGGATTTCGTTTCAATTTGCATTCCATTGAGACTTATTTGTTATTATGAACCAATTACCTTTGATGTGGAGTATATTCTTTACAATTTGAAAATAATATCATGACTAACTCATACTTCATGGTATTTTAAATTTCATATTAAATTATCTCATCTAAGGGGGCGTGACTTGAATACTACTATTGGTAAAAGTTATCTTGGAAATCCCACTTTATTTTATGATTGAAAACATTATTTTGAAACAATTATTTCCTTATAATATTTTTTACTTTAAATTAAATTTTTCTCAAGTTTCCATATTCTTTTTAATGTATATGATTATTTACTAAATTTTATACCATTTTTACATACGATTTTTACATTGAATGTTATTTGATTAATTTTACTAATGTTTCACAAATATATATATTTTACTCAACATAGATATTTGACAATACACATTATTTATGAATTAAATCTATTATTAGATATTTGAGGAATGATTTTAAAATGCTTGAAATGAGGTGGGTACCGATTAATGCAAGCCCTATGGGTTGGGGACTGGTTAATTCATGCCCCACGATGCATCAATAGTCTACTAAGATGAATCAATTCATCAAATCAGATGGTATTTCACCAAGAAAGTTATAATCCATCTGGAGGATAGATATTTATAGTAATGGTATCATGTTCCTAGGGAACATGCCTTCTAATAATTAATCATTTCCTTCTTTTAGTATTTAGTTATTATTTTCTAGAAAATTTTCACTATGTTAAAATCTATAGATGCATTTTATTATCATTTCATTGATTAAATGGAATGTGTGTTCAGTTATTTAACTTTAAATATTATTTATTCTCATTGATTCAATATTTCTTATGTTATACTTAAAACTTACTGATCATTTGATTTCAGCCTTATTTTTTTTCTTTACCTAGAATATGATGACAAATTCTTGTAATGAGTTTCAAGGATGAAATTTATCATCTTTTTTTGAATATTGGGATTCATTTTATATTACCAATGTAAAATGGTTATCATTTATGTATGCTGTTTCCAAAGAATAACAAAAATTTCCATCCTTTTAGGTGATATTTTCTAGTATATATGCCAATGTAATAAACTAAGGCACCGACTCTATGCTTCTGGAGTTGGGTCATTATAGTTGGTATTAGAGCCAAGTTTAATAAAAACCTTGGAAAATAGATTTAAGAAAACATATATTGGATAACATAACCCTTTGAAATATTATGTGGTCATTTATAGATCAATAACCCAAATAATCTATGATTATGATTATGATATAAGATAAACATTCTTTTTTCAATTTATGTTATATATTTCACTAGTTTTGGTATTATACATTATATTTAATAATGATATTATCGAATCCATCATATTTAATTGTTTAGAAATGGATACTAGAATGTAGTATGGTATCAATAGTCTTGGAAAATATTGAGGTTTACTAGTTAAGAAAAGAAATATTGATGGTATGAAAACATATAAAATTATGACTATTTTTGGGAAACATAAATAGGTTATGAAAAATAGCCTTTCCCAGATGGAGAAACCTATTCCATAGTGAGAATCTATAATTCTTGTTATCTCTAAGTAAAAGAAATCCCCACGATTTAGTGGTATTTCTGATCCAATAGTAGATAAGAAATGGATTAAGTCATTGGAGATGCTATTTATGATATTAGGATCGGGTGAGAAGGATACATTCACACTTTCAATGTATTTACCCAGCGGTAAGGCTCATAAATAGTGCTAGTTGATCCAGAATACATGGGAGGATGAAAAAATAGAATTCAAGGAATGCAATATATTTAAGGATACTTTCTTTAATAAATACTTCCCATGTGAGAAACAAATTCATATTCAGAGAGAGTTCCTTAGCTTAAATAAAAAAGATGAATATGGATTTGTGGATTATTAAGCTACAATTACAAGTTTATCCAAGTATGATTTTAATTACATACATAACACAGAGTGCATGGTTGACCACGATTTTAATGTTCTTATGAAAAATCTCCAAAGGGAGATTATTTCTCATAAGTTTTTAACAAATGATGAAATATTTTTATTTGAAATTCAAAGAGGGGAGGACCTTCCAATATCTTACATATCCAATAGAATCAAAAAAAATAAGAGTTATTTAGAACACCATTAAGAAAGGTAATTTGTCAATTTAGAAGAGGGGAATGAAACAATTCCCACATTGTGAGAACTGTTAAAAAAAATCCCCTGGTAAATTCTTGAGGTGAATGCGAGTTTTTTATAAGTTTGTAAAAAATGTTCATTATGTTAAAGAATGCAATGGGAATAAGGAAAAAAATTCATTCAAAATTTCTTCTATTTGTAGATGGGGTACTATGCAAATGAATTTTCTAGGAATCTGATCATACCACGATTCACTGTTTTAGTCCACCCTTACACTGTTGTTTTAAACTAGTTTTTTAATGAATATTCCAAATATAATAATAAATCTTACTTTATGTTTGAATCAAATAATTAATTTCAATCAATATTTTAATGGTCAATGTTACTTGTTTTTATTATTTCAATATAGGAGGAGATGATTTGGAGGGCCCTTGATGAGGTGGAAGAAAAATGGGCCAAAATTGCATGGATCCATGACGACCTGTCCACTGTTGTTCTTGTAAAAAAAACTCCGTGCATCTAAATGGTATCATATTTTTTTTACTGATACAAAATATAATGGGATACAACTCTTATGAAGTAATACATGCCCAATTAGGTCGTGAAGTTTCCCAACCGAGCTGATCTGTCCAAGGAATCAAATTTTCACAAAGTCAAATGAGGTGTTCTATAATCCGTCTATATCTCTGGATCCACTTGTCCAATTAATGCCAAACTTCCACTAGAGATAGTAAGGATTTAAGGATACAACTTTCCAGTTTTGTAAAAGGGGATATTCTGGTGTCTATTGGTCAAAATGTGTGGTACAACGATATTGAAGAAATATGTGTGCCTAAAACTACATTCCAATTTTCCTATAAAATGGCACCTTGGGATCCCCATTTGGGAGTTCGGTCAGAAGGAAAGGTGCTACCATTTTAGAGTCCCCAGGAAGTCTTCTCAACATCTCTATAAGTTTTGGAGGCTATGGGAAGTTCTACCTCAACATCTTTCTCTTCCTCCTCTCCCATGGGTTTCTAAAACCCTTGTGATCACCCGGGGAGGAACGTGATGTAATCCTGAGATTCATTTTTGTATTATATTGAATGATATTTTTAATTACAGGTTTTATGTTGTTTTTCTTCATCATATATTTTAATTTTATTGAGTTATGTACTGGTTTGTCATGCTCAACTCATATGATCATGTTTGGGGGTACCCATTCATGTGATGTTTCCCACACTGTTCACTACTTCCTTTTCCCCCTTTCAAATGGTGTGTTTGTGTGGTTTATATTGGTCAATTCAACTCACATAATCACTTTCAAGGCTATGTAAATTTATTTCATGGTATCAAAAAGAAATAACATACAAACATGGATAGCGCATCGAGTTCTTCATGTGTTGCCTTGGTGAGTTTCAGTAAGGAAGTCAAGAACAAATCACCCAATCATCGGCGGTATCCGGTGAATCATTGTGTGGTTTCGACTAAACCCTAGGAGGTATCCTATTATAATCTAATTAAAATTCTGGTTCTAGGTGTTATAAACCATGGATTAAAATATCATAACCCAATATCATGAAGCGATGAAGGATAATCATCATGAGAGTACCACGGGTTGATCATGCTTAATTTATTCTGTTAATCTCTACATTGATCTATCACTTTCATTTTCTATTTTCTAATCATCAAACCCACAAGTTCTAGAAAACCTCATTCACTTTATAATTTCATAATCAAAACCCTATTTTTAAATTAATGATTTAAGGCTCCGTCAAGAGACGACCTAGGGTTGCTGCTATACTGCGGAAATTCTCGTCAAAATTAAACAACTAATTTGATGCGCTCGACAATGAGATCAAATTTTGGAACCATTTCCTGGGATCCGAGATCATTTTTATCTTTATTTACTTTTATTTATCTATTTTACTTCTTAATTAGTACTCCTTTTAACACCCCATCCCCCATTTAATTGTTTTTTTTGGTTTTTATCTTCATTTTTGGTTGGTTTTTTGTGTGTGTTCTTTCTCTCTCTCTCTCTCTCTATCTTCTCCATATCTCTCTATTATTCTGTATTATAACTTTATATCCTATTTTCAACCTTAGTTAAGTGATTTTATCCATGCAAAAAAACAAACTTCACATCTTATTTTCATGACCTGATCTGGTAAAGAAACACTACTTGAATTTGACCCTGAAATTGAAAAGTCACTTCAAACTCAAATCAAGGAATATAGAGAAGGTCAATAAAGTTACATTGAGGAACCCCTTTTGAAACCTCATTTGGTCCTAAACCAATCAAAAATTGAACCCAATCAAACCCAATAAAACATGGATGCAAATAATCAAACATTAAAAAAAACTGACCACCCCTGATGTGGAGTACCAACCTACGTATATCTAATATCCGAAGGAAGCAACCAACATTGAGCTGAGATCAGACCTCATCCACCTACTTCCTAAATTATATGTCCTTCCTAGTGAGGACCCTCACAAACATCTCAAAGAGTCTAATATAGTCTGCTCCACCATAAAACCCCAAAATGTGTCTGAGGACCTAATTAAGTTTAGGGCCTTCCCTTTCTCCCTTGATGGTGTAGCCAAAGATTGGTTATTCTATTTGCCTACCACAATTGGGGGATGGAATGACCTAAAAAGACTCTTTCTGGAGAATTTCTTACCTACCTCCTAAACTACATAAATTAGGAAATAAATATGTGGAATTAGGCAATCACAAAGAGAGACCCTTCATGAATATCGGGAGGGATTCAAAAGACTTTACTCAAGATGCCCCCACCACCATATTAGTGAACAACTATCAATCCAATACTTCTATTAGGTAATTATTTCAATGGATCAAGGAATTATTGATGATGTAGCTGGTGGTTCCCTAGATGATAAAACTTTTTCCGCCACTCGTGAATTAATAGCCATCATGGCTCAAGATGCACAAAAATTTGGTACACAAGCAATTGCACCAACCCGAGGAGTTCATGAGGTAATTCATTCAACCCTAGAACAAAAGGTAGATAATAAACTTGATGAGATGAATACCCTTATAATGTGATTATATCAAGCACAAGGTAACTCACACTCTACTTATATTCCTTTACATTGTGGTATTTGTTCTGATAACACTCATTTTTCTGACCAGTTCCCACAAATTCAGGCTTCTTCTGAGTCATGTGCAACAATATTCCTAGGGTGTCCTTTTCAGCAAGAACCATTCTTCAAGCAAGATCCATTCAGGACAAATCCCAACCCCAGGTGGCATGCACAACCCTATTATTGACAAGGAAGAAACTCAAGCTACCCCAAGAAGAATTTGTATCAACAAGGCTAAGTTATCCAACCTTCTTATCCATGAACATCTCAAAACAATCCTCCTCCTCCCAAATCTGAACCAAGCCTCGAGGATATGGTGAAGAAAATGGAAACCTAGAACCTCCAGTTCCAACAGACCACACAATCGGCAATTCAAGACCAACGAACTCAAGAGGGACAATTGGCGAACACCATCAGTGAGCTTAAGATGAAAGGGTCTGGACAACTACCATCCCAACCCATTTCCAATCCGAAGGAAAAAAGGTAATGTATGTGCAATTAAACTTTGTATTGGTGAAGAAGTTTCTCCTTCTACTGATTCTGTGCAACATGTTTGTCCCCCTCTTGAAAACACTCCTTCCCAACTGTCAAAAATTTCATGCAATGAAAAAAAAGGAAATCAAATTATCGTTGATGATTCAAATGAACAATCCATTCCTCTTCCATTCCCATAAAGACTCTCTAAATCTAATTTTTTTTTTGATAATGATATTGAAAATTATATAATGGATACATTTAAAAAAGTTCATGTTAATAATCCTTTATTAGATGTAGTCAAGAAAATTTGACGTTATGCCAAATTTCTTAAAGAACTGTGCACCCATAGATGAAGGCTGAAGGGGAATTAGAAAGTCAACTTGGGTAGGAATGTCTCAGCCTTGATTCAACCAGAAATTCCAACCAAATGTAAGGATCCAGGCACATTCATGATACCGTGTAATATAGGGGATACCTTTTTTTTGATGTTATGCTAGATTTAGGTGCTTCCATTAATGTGATGCCTCGCTCCATGTATACTTCTCTATAGGTTGGAGAGATTCAACCAACATGCATTCTAGTGAAACTTTCCAACCGGAGTACAACGCATCCAAAAGGAGTGATTGAGGATGTTGTTGTCAGAGTGAAGAATCTCATCTTCTTCACTGATTTCTACATTCTAGAGATGGAAGATACCCGAACCCAAGGACACAATCCTCTCATACTTGGGAGGAAATTCCTTATAACAACAAATAAGATCACCAACATTCACAATGGTATGCTGTCTATTGAATTCGGAGCAGAAAAGGTAAGTTTTAACATCCGTGAGGCTATGAAACACGCTGTTGAAGAGCACTCCACTCTTCCGGTCTATTCGATGGAAGTGCTCTCAAACGATGCACATACACAATTCTCTCCTCAACCCAAACTCTGATTCATTTTTGTTTTCTTCACCCTTAGATGATTTGAGTTTTGATTCATGTTTTGAGTGCTGTGTAGGTTCTGAAAAATGTAAATTTTGTGCTTTAATTGATGAGTGTGTTCATTCTAAGGTACCCATGACTGTTGATGATTATGCAAATCTCATTTCTATAGATTCTGTATCTTTAGAGAATAAACATGAGAAGATTCATAGTTTAATGGACCTCAATCCCCCTCAATCCCCTCCCTCAATCCAAAAACAATGGGTGTTGGAACTTAAGCAACTTCCATCTAATTTAAAATATACATATCTTGAGGGTATTGACCAATTGCCCGTCATTATTGCTAAAAACCTCTCTCCACAACAAGAATTGAAACTGCTCAAACTTTTGAGAGAGTGTAAAAAGGAAAGAGGATGGACATTGGATTATATTCTCAGGATTAGCCCATCTATTTATATGCACCATATACTTTTGGATGATGAGGCTAAGCCCGTAAGACAATCTCAATGCCAGTTGAATCCCACTCTCCGTGAAGTGGTAAAATTATATGTTAGTAAATTACTTGCTGGAGGGATCATTTATCCTATATCTGATAGTAAATGGTTTATCTCAGTGCAAATTTTGCCTAAAAAACAAGAATAATAGTTGCGTCGAATGAAAGGAATGAATTGGTTCTAACACTTGTGAAAAACAGTTGGTGAGTCTGTATTGACTACCGTCGATTGAATCAAGCCACATGTAAGGACCACATTCCATTACCTTTCATTGACCAAATGTTAGAAAGATTTGCTGGTAAGTCTCATTATTGTTTCCTTGATGGCTATTCTGGTTATTTTCAAATCCATATTTCCCCATAGGACCAGTAAAAGACAACATTTACCTGTCCATTTGGAATATTTGCATACAGAAGGATGCCATTTGGTCTATGTAATGCTCCTGGTACTTTTCAGCGATGTATATTGAGTATTTTTTCTGAGTATGTTGAGATTTGTATGGAAGTTTTTATGGATTATTTCATGGTATATGGATCTTGTTTTGATGATTTTTTGGAACAACTAGTTTCTTCCCTCCACTGCTGCATTGAAAAAGATCTGGCTTTAAATTATATGAAATGTCATTTATGGTTGAGAAGGGGATAGTTCTTAAGAATGTAATTTCTAATAATTGAATTCATGTTGATAAATATAAAATTGAATTAATTTCAATCCTTCCATATCCAAACTGTGTTCCTGAGGTGCGATCATCCTTAGGTCATGCTGGTTTCTACCACCAATTCATTAATGACTTTAGTAAGATTGCACTTCCATCGTCCCAGTTATTGTAAAAAGATTCTGAGTTTATGTTTGATAAAAATATATAGGATGCATTTTATTTACTAAAAAAGAGTCTCACACCACCTCCGATTATCCAACCACCATGTTGGAATCTCCCCTTCGAGATTATGTGTGATGCCTCTAACTTTGCAGTTGCGGCAGTTTTACCACAAAGGGTTGAGAAGGCTCCTCATGTCATTGTGTATGGCTCATGTACCCTTGAACCTTCCCATGAAAACTACACAACCCCTTAAAAGGAACTTCTTTCTATTGTGTTTTCCTTAAAAAATTTTGTTCATATCTTATCGGGTCAAAAATCATCATCTTCTCTGATCATGCTGCCCATCGTTTCCTCCTAAAGAAACCTGAATCCAAGGCTCACCTCATTCAGTGGATGCTCCTCCTCTAGGAGTTTGACCTTGACATTAGAGATAATAGTGGATTGGAGAATGTGGCAGCTGACCACATTAGTAGGATTTCCCCACCATTGGACCATCATGTTGACTCACCCCTACCCATTGAAGAATTCTTCCCTCATGAGAACATTTGTGATGTTGTGGACCGTACCCCCTAGTATGTGGATATTGTGAATTTTCTAGAAACATCTAGGGTCCCCACTGATTTCAGAATTTCACAATCCCAGAGAATTAAGCATGATTCTCGTGGGTACATTTGGGATGACCCATACTTGTGGAGATTTTGAAGTGACCAAGTAGTTCGTCGGTGTGTCCCTGACCATGAGTTCACCTCTGTTTTGACCTTCTGCGACACTTTGGCCACTGGTGGAAACTTTGTCTCTTAACATACATCTCGAACGGTCCATGAATAAGGACTTTATTGGCCAAATTTAAATATGGATGCTAATATATTTTTTAATTCATGTAGTCGTTGTCAATTATCCGGGAATATCTCCAATAGGAATGAAACGCCCCAACAACCTATGTTATTTTGTGATATCTTTGATGCATGTAGCGTTGACTTCATGGGGTATCTTCCAAATTCATTTGGATTTGTGTAACTCTTATTGGATATTGACTATGTATCTAAATGGGTGGACGAAATGGACACTAGGACTGATGACTCTAGAGTGGTTGTTGATTTTGTGAGGTCCCAGATTCTCAATAGGTTTGGTTTACTTAGATTCATCATTACTGATCAGGGTTCACATTTTTACAATAAAAACATGAAAAAATTTCTTCGTAGGTATGGGATTGTTCATAAAGTCTCTACATCTTTTCACCCCCAAACTAACAGACAAGAAGAAATCTCAAATCGGGAAGTTAAGAGAATATTGGAAAGAATGGTACAACATAATAGGAAAGATTGAAGTTTACGCTTGGATGATGCACTTTGGGAATACCGTAAAACTTTTAAAACCCCAATCAGAATGTCACCAAACAGAATTGTGTTTGGAAATGCTTGTCACCTCCTAGTGGAGGTAGAACACCATCCATATTGGGATTTTAAACAATGTAATATGAACCTTTCAGATAAAGGTGAGCAAAGAAAGATGCATATTCAATAGTTGGATGAAATTCGATGTGATGTATATGAGAACACCTGGATCTATAAACAGAATACAAAGTCTATTCTTGATAAAATTATTCACCAATAGAAGTTCCATATTGGTGAGAAGGTCCTCATGTAAAATTCCAGGCTTAAGCTCCACCCAGGTAAGCTTCATTCTTAAGGGCTCGGTCTTTATACTGTTACTAATGTTTACCCTTTTTGTGCAATACAGATATTGCATGAGTAGAGTGGACGAAGTCTTACCATTAATGGGCAGCGACTTAAACACTTCTATGAGGATTTTCTAAAAAACATGGTGGAGGAAATATACCTTCTCGACACCTCATACTTATAAAACACACCAAGTTTTATCCTTCCTTCTCCCATTCTCAATTATTTCAATGAGGACACTTCATATTCTAGGTGTGGGGGTGGATACATTTCTGGGATATTTAGTAATTTTCGTCGTTTTCCCCTTTCTTCTCTTATTGGCCTTCTTTATGGTATTTTCATTTTTCCCCATCAACAATTTCGAAGTGCCATGATTTGGTTACCAAAATGGGGGGAAAGTAAAAATACCATAACGAAGGCTAAAAAGAGTATTTGTATGAATTTAACATCAGGGAGTGATTTTATTTTTTAGTGAATTGGTTTTCTCTCAATGATATAAATGGTCGTATCTATTTGAAGCCTTCGAGATGATTGATGCCCCTTGTGTGAGTAGTTTTTGGGAAAACTGTGTCACTAATATCTCCAACATTTTTTTCACGAAACCACAAAGTGTGAATATTTCTTACTTAATATAAGGTAAATATATGTTAGGTTAATATTTATCAGCTTTAAATGATATTTCCATATGTTCGTTCTTTATCCGATCTGTTTTATTACGGTACCAAATTGACCAATGCGTGTGTACCTAATGTCCGACTATTGTACGCCCACAAAAAAAATTGGTTGGGTCTTGGGATGGTCAAAAACCACTCCTCCTCAACCTTTGATCTTGTTATAAATATTGGAATTAGTGTTGTGAGGAGATAAAACAAGGGTTGATAGATGAGTGTGAGATTTGTTCCAAATGAAACTTATAAAAAATAAATAAATGAGGGGAGTGATGAAATGTGCAACATATGAGGATATCTAGGTCAGGGGATTATGGTTTGAATTCTGTGAATGCTTAAGTGAGTGGGTCTTGAAATATTATTGCAAATGATGTATGGTAGGTTCGATGGATAAAATAATTTAAGCTGGAAAATGTTAAAATAACCTATATTTATTGGATAGAAAGTGGAAAGAATAACATGGAATGGTTTTCACACACACAAATGGAGAGTTAGTGTCATAGTGGAAATCTAAATTCCTTTCTCAATTTGGAATCATGAATCTTTTTAAATTTCACTATGATATGATTTATGAGACATCTTTTTCTATTTTCACTCGGAAGTACTCCTTGGTATGGTTCATGCATTGATCAAATTACTTTAATTAAAATTTACTAAAATGTTAAACCTTCTTGATTTTTGGAATATATATATGCATCGTTTTATTGGGATATGTGACTTTTCCTAGGAGTGAAAATGTTTAGGTGTGTGGGTGTGATCGTACCACGATTCACTGTTTTAGTCCACCCTTACAGTGCTGTTTTAAACTAGTTTTGTAATGAATATTCGAAATATAATAATAAATTACACTTTATGTTTGAATCAATTAATTAATGTAAAAAAATATTATAATGGGAAATGTTGCTTGTTTTTATTATTTCAATATAGGAGGATATGATTTGGAGGGCCCTTAATGAAGTGAAAGAAAAATGGGCCAAAATTGCATGGATCCATGAAGACCATTCCACTATTGTGCTTGTATAGAAAATTAAGTGCATCCAAATGGGATCATATTTTGGGTAATCATACAAACTATATTGGTATACAACTCTTATGAAGGAATCCAGGCCCAATTCGGCCGTCAAGGGGCCCAACTGAACTGATTTGTCGAAGGAATGAAATCTGCACAAAGCCAAATACGGTGTTCTGTAATATGTCCATATCTCAGGATCCACTTGTCCAATTGATGCCAAACATTTGGTGGAGATATTCAGGAATTGGGGCTACAACTATCAAGTTTTATCAAAAGGGATATTCAGATGTATATTGGTCGAAACGCATGGTACAAGTGGATTAAAAAAATATGTGTTCCAAAAACTACCTTCCAATTTTCCAATAAAATGGAACCTTGGGCTCCCCATTTGGGATTTCGGCCAGGAGGCTAGGTGATGAAAATTTTGGAGTCCCCAATAAGTCTTCTCAGAATCCCAAGATGTTCTGGAGGCTATGGGAAGTTCTTCCTTAACATCCTTCTCTTCCTCCTCTCCCATGGGGTTTTAAACCCCTTGTGATCACCCAGGGAGGAACATGATGTAATCCCGAGAATCATTTTTGTATTATATTGAATGATATTTTTAATTCCATGTTTTATGTTATTTTTATTCATCATCTATTTTAATTTTATTTAGTTATATACTGGTATGTCTTTCTCAACTAATATGATCATGTTTGGGGGTATCCATTCATGTGATGTTTCACATGATATTCAACACTTCCTTTTCCCCCTTTCAACTGCGGTGTTTGTGTGGTTCATATTGGTCGATTGAACTCACATAAGCACTGTCAAGGCCATGTACATTTATTTCATGGTATCAAAAAGAAATAACATACAAACCTAGAGATCACATCGAGTTCTTGCTGTGTTGCCTTAGTGAGTTCCAGTTATGAAGTCAAACACAAAACACCCAATCATCGGTGGTGTCCGGTGAATCATTGTGTGTTTTCGACTGAACCATAGGAGTTATCCTAGTATAAAATTAGTAACATTCTTGTTCAAGGTGTTACAAAATAGAGATTAAAGGATCATAATACTATATCATGAAGCGATGAAGGATAAATATCGTGAGAGTACCCCGGGTTGATCATGCTTAATTAATTCTGTTAATCTCTACATTTTCATATTACTTTCATTTTCTATTTTCATCATTAATCATCAAACCCCAAATATTTAAAAAAACACATTCACCTTCTACATTCATAACCAAAACCCTCTTTTTATATTAATGATTTAAGGCTCCGACGAGAGATGACCCATAGTTGCTGCTATACTGTAGAAATTCAAGTCAAAATTAAACAACTAATTTGACTCGCTTGACAATGCGACTAGAATCAATGGAATTTATCTTGGAAGACTCTAAGGTATCAATGTGAAGTTTAGTTTTTTGAAAAAACTTAAGGGGAATGATTAATATTTATGTTTTTATATTTAAGAACTCTAAAATTTTAGAATCATAATAGTGATGTATTGGTTATTTAAATAATGAAGTATATTAGGGCTGAACTCCATTACTTTTTCATTAAATATTTGAGATCATATAATTAATTCACCCTTCCCTCCTAGTTCTCACCTCTATCTCTCTTATCCTTATAGGGTTTCATAAAAAAAGACGACACCATGGGATCAATAGTTCTTCTGTGATCATTTTTATCCTTTTCCCCAAATCAAATTTCATTATCAATGATCCACCAGTGATGCTCTAGTTTTTGACACATAAACCGAATTTGGTCAAAACATATGACATAAAATTAATTGGATAAGTAGTTGTATGTAACTTGTTAATTGTTGAAATAAAAGTAATAAATAAAATCTAAAAATTTACTCAAACAATTAAATAATTATGATAAGTATTTTATTCAAGAGGATAGAGACACACATGACACATTAGACTTATCATAAAGGATTTTGTTTCAATTTACTTTCCATTATGACTTATTTGTAATTATGAACCAATTAACTTTGTTGTGGAGTATATACTTTAAAATTTAATAATAATATCATTATTATCTCATAATTCATGTTATTTTAAATTTTACACTAAATTATCTCATCTAAGGGGGCGTGACATGAATAATACTATTGGTAAAAGTTATCTCGGAAAGCCCACTATATTTTATGATTGTAAAAATTCTCTTGAAAAAATTATATCTTTATAATAATTTTTACTATAAATTAAATTTTTCTCAAATTTCTATATTCTTTTTAATGGATATGATTATTTACTAAATGTTATACCATTTTTTCATACGGTTTTTATTTTGAGTGTTATTTGATTAATTTTGGAAATTTTTCACAAATCTATATATTTTACTCAACATAGATATTTGACAAGACACATTGTTTATGAATTAAATTTATTATTAGATATATGAGGAATGATTTGAAAATGCACGAAATGGGATGGGTACCGATTAATGGAAGCCCTATGTTCTAGGGATTGGTTAGTTCATGCCCCACGATGCATCGATGGTCTACTAAGATTAATCAATTGGTAAAATCAGATGGTATTTTACCAATAACGTTTTAATCCCTCTTGAGGATAGCTCTTGACATTAAATAAATCATGTTCCTAGGGAACATGACATCTAATAGTTAATTATTTCCTTCTTTTAGTATTCAGTTGTTATTTTCTAGAGTATTTTCACTAAGTTAAAATCTATGGATGCATTTTATAATCATTTCATTGATTAAATGGAATGTGTGTTCAGTTATTTAACTTGAAATATTATTTATTCTCATTTATTCAATATTTATTATGTTATACTTAACACTTACTGATCATTTGAGTTCAGACTTATTTTTATTTCTTTCTCTAGAATATGATTACGAATTCTAGTAATGAGTTTCAAGGATGAAATTTTTCACCTTTTTTTGAATATTATGCTTCATTTTATATCACCAATGTAAAATGGGAATCATGTATCTATCTTGATTCCAAATAATAATAAATTTTCTTATCCTTTTAGGTGATAATTTCTAGTATATATGCCAACATAATAAACTAAGGCACCGACTCCATGCTTCTGGTGTTGGGTCGTTATAGTTGGTATTAGAGCCAGATTAAGTAAAAACCTTATAAAATAGATTTAGGAAAACATAGATTTGATAACATAACCCTTTTAAATACTCTGAGGTCATTTATAGATCAATATCCCAAGGAATCTATGATTATGATTATGATATAAGATAAACATTATTTTTTCAATTTGTGTTATGTATTTCACTAGTTTTTGTATTATACATTATATTTAATAATGATATGATATAATGAATCATATTTCATTGTTTAGAAATGGCTAATAGAATGAATTATGGTATCAATAGTCTTGGAAAATATTGAGGTTTTCTAGTTAAGGAAAGAAATCTTGATGGTATGACAATATATAAAATTAAGACTATTTTTGGGAAACATAATTAGGTTATGAAAAATAGCCTTTCCCAGATGTTGAAACCTATTACGCAGTGATAATATATAATTCTTGGTTTCTTTATGTTAAAGAAATCCCCATGATTTAGTGGTATTACTAATCCAATAGTAGATAAGAAAATGATTAATTCATTAGAGATGATATTTATGATATTAGGATCGGGTGAGAAGGAAACATTCACACTTTCAATGTATTTACTCAATGGTGAGGCTCATAAATAGTGTTAGTTGATCTATAACACATGGTATAATGAAAAAATAGATTTTAGGGAATGAAATATATTTAAGGATACTTTCATTAATAAATACTTCCCTTGCGAGAAACAAATTAAAATTCAGAGAGAGTTCCTTAGCTTAAACAAAAAGAAAGAATAAGGCTTTGTGGATTATGAAGATACAATTACAAGGTTATCCAAGAATGATATGAATTACATACAAATCACAGAGTTCATGGTTGAAAACTTCTTTTATGTTGTTAAGAAAAATCTCCAAAGGGATATTATTTCTCATATTTTTTATCATATGAAGAAATAGTTTTATTTGACATTAAAATAGAGAAGGAACTCCCAATATCTTACATATCCAATAGAATCCAAAAGAATAAGAGCTATTTAGAACACCATTAAGAAAGTTAATTTTTCAATGAAGAAGAAGGGAATGAATCAATTCCCACATTGTGGGAACTGTTAAAAAAATCCCCCTTGTAAATTCTTGAGGTGAATGAGAGTTTTTTTAAAAGTGTGTAAAAAAGGTTAATTTTGTTAAATAATGCTAGGGGAATAAGGAAAAAAATTTATTCAATATTTATTTTATTTGGAGATGGGGTATTATGAAAATGAATGCAATAAGAATCTGATCGTTCCACGATTCACAGTTTTAGTCCACCCTTACACCGATATTTTATACTAGTATTGTAATAAATATTAAAAATATAAAAATAAATTTCAATTTATGTTTGAATCAATTAATTAATTTTAATCAATATTAGAATGGGAAATGTTAATTTTTTTATTATTTCAACATAGGAAGAGATGATTTGGAGGGCCCTCGATGAAGTGGAAAAAAAATGGTCCAAAATTGCATGGATCTATGAAGACTTGTCCACTGTTGTGATTTTATAGAAATTTCCGTGCATCCAAATGGGCTCATATTTTCTTTACAGGTACAAAATATAATGGTCTACAACTCTTATGAAGGAAGACAAGCCCAATTCGGCCGTCAAAGTACCCAACTGAACAGATCTGTTCAAGTAATAGAATCTGCACAAATTCAAATGAGGTGTTCTGTAATATGTCCATATCTATGGATCCCCTTGTCCAATTTATTCCAAAAATTCGGTGGAGATATTCAGGAAGTGGGGCTACAACTTCTAAATTTTGTCAAAAGGTATATTCGGGTGTCTATTGGTCAAAACGCATGGTACAATAGGATTGAAGAAATCTATGTGCCTCAAACTACCTTCCAATTTTCCTATAAAATGGAACCTTGGGCTTCCCATTTGGGAGTCAGGCTAGGAGGAAAGGTTCTACCATTTTGGAGTCCCTAAAAATTCTTCTCAACATACCTAGAAGTTATGGAGGCTATCAGATGTTCTACCCCAACATATTTCTCATCCTCCTCTCCCATGGGTTTCTAAACCCCTTGTGATCACCCGGGGAGGATCGTGATGTAATCCCAAGATTATTTTTTGTATTATGTTGAATGATATTTTTCATTTCAAGTTATATGTAGTTTTTATTAATTATATATTTTTATTTTATTTAGTTATGTACTGGTATGTCATGATCAACTCATATGATCATTTTTGGGGGTACCCATTCATGTGATGTTTCACACACCGTTCACCACTTCCTCTTCCCCCTTTCAACTACGGTGTTTGTGTGGTTCATATTGGTCAATTAAAATCACATAAGCACTGTCATGTCCTTGCAAATTTATGTTACGGTATCACAATGAAATGCCATAAAAACCTGGATATCGCATTGAGTTCTTCGTGTGTTGCCTTGGTGAGTTTCGGTAATGAAGTAAAACCCAAATCACCCAATCATCGAGCGGTGTCTGGTGAATCATTGTGTGTTTTCGACTAAACCCTAGGAGGTATCCCAGTATAAACTTAGTAACATTATGGTTCTAGGTGTTACAAACTTAGGATTAAAATAACATAACCCTATATCATGAAGCGATGAAGGATAAACATTATGAGAGTACCCTGGGTTGATAACACTTAATTAATTCTGTTTATCTCTACATTGTTCTATCACTTTCATTTTCTATTTTCATCATTAATCATCAAACCCCCAAGTTTTAAAAAACCTCATTCAGCTTCTACTTTTATAATCAAAACCCTCTTTTTAAATTAATGATTTAAGGCTCCTTCGAGAGACGTCCTAGGGTTGCTGCTGTACTGTAGAAATTCTAGTAAAAATTAAACAACTAAATTGACGTGCTCGACAGCGCGATCAGAATCAATGGAATTTATCTTGGAAGATGCTAAGGTATCAATGTGAGGTTTATTTTTCTGAAAAACCCGAAGGGTAATGATTAATATGTATGTGTTTAGATTCAAGAACTCTAAATTTTTTGAATC
This sequence comes from Viscum album, assembly GCA_963277665.1. Lineage (NCBI taxonomy): Eukaryota > Viridiplantae > Streptophyta > Magnoliopsida > Santalales > Viscaceae > Viscum > Viscum album. The sequence goes on along the minus strand of OY728137.1, from coordinate 1,709,842,528 downwards.
GTAATAGTGATGTATTGGTTATTTAAATTATGAAGTATATTAGGGTTTTACTCCATTACTTTTTCATTAAATATTTGGGATTATATAATGAATTCACCCTTCCCTCCATCATCTCACCTATCACTATCTTCTCCTTATAGGGTTTCCTCAAAAAAGATGACACCATGGGATCAATAGTTACTTTGTGATCATTTTTGTCCTTTTTCCCTAATCAAATTTCATTATCCATGATCCACCAGTGATGCTCTGGTTTTTGACACATAAACTGAATATGTTCAAAACATCTGACATAAAATTAATTGGCTAATTAATTGTATATAACTTGTTAATTTTTGAAATAAAAGTAATAAATAAAATTTAAAAATTTACTCAAACAATTAAATAATTATGATAAGTATGTTATTCAAGAAGATAGAGACACACATGACACATTAGACTTATGATAAGGGATTTCGTTTCAATTTTCATTCCATTGAGTCATATTTGTTTTTATGAACCAATTACCTTTGATTTGGAATATATACTTTTCAATTTAAAAATAATATCATGACTATCTCACACTTCATGTTATTTTAAATTTCACATTAAATTATCTCATCTAAAGGGGCATGACTTGAATACTACTATTGGTAAAAGTTAACTTGGAAAGCCCACATTATTTTATGATTGTAAAAATTCTCTTGAAACAATTATTTTCTTATAATAATTTTTACTATAATTTAAATTTGACTCAAATTTTTATATTCTATTTAATGCATATGATTATATACTAAATTTTATACCATTTTTACACATGGGTTTTACTTTGAATGTTATTTGATTAATTTTGAAGATGTTTCCCAAATCTATATATTTTACTCAACATAGATATTTGACAAGACACATTGTTTACTAATTAAATATATTATTATATATATGAGGAATGGTTTGAAAATGAATGAAATGGATGGGTACCGATTAATGCAAGCCCTATGCGTTGCGTACTGGTTAATTCATGCCCCCACGATGCATCGATATTCTACTAAGATGAATCAATTGCTCAAATCAGATGGTATTTCACCAAGAAAGTTGTAATCCTTCTTGAGGATAGATCTTGGTAGTAAAGGTATCATGTTCCTAGGGAACATGACATCTAATAATTAATCATTTCCTTCTTTTAGTATTCAGTTATTATTTTCTAGAGGATTTTCACTATGTTAAAATCAATGGATGCATTTTATTATCATTTAATTGATTAAATGGCATGTGTATTCATTTATTTAACTTGAAATATTATTTATTCTCATTGATTCAATATTTATTATGTTATACATAACACTTACTGATCAATTGAGTTCCGCCTTATTTTTTATTTCTTTCTCTAGAATATGATGACAAATTCTTTTAATGAGTTTCAAGGATGAAATTTATCATCTTTTTTTTGAATATAATGCTTCATTTTATTTTACCAATGTAAAATGGGTATCACGTATGTATCTTATTTCCAATGAATAATAAAAATTTCCATCCTTTTAGGTGAAGTTTACTAGTATATATGCCATTGTAATAAACTAAGGCACCGACTACATGCTTCTGGTGTTGGATCATTATAGTTGGTATTAGAGCCAGGTTTAGTAAAATCATTGGAAAATATATTTAGGAATACATAGATTGGATAACATAACCCTTTGCAATACTATGAGGTCATTTATAGATCAATAACCTAAGGAAACAGTGATTATGATTATGATATAGTATAAACATTCTTTTTTCAATTTATGTTATGTATTTCACTAGTTTTGGTATTATACAATATATTTAATAATGATATGATCTAATCCCACATATTTCATTGTTATGAAATGGCTACACGAAGGAAGTATGGTATCAATAGTCTTGGAAAATATTGAGGTTTACTAGTTAAGGAAAGAAATATTGATAATATGAAAACATATAAAATTATTACTATTTTTGGGAAACATAATTTGGTTTTGAAAAATAGCATTTCCCAGAGGGAGAAACCTATTCCACAGTGAGAATCTATAATTCTTGGTATCTTTATGTAAAAGAAATCCCCACGATTTAGTGGTATTACTGGCCCCATAGTAGATAAGAAATGGATTAAGTCATTGGAGATGATATTTATGATATTAGGATCGGGTGAGAAGGAAGCATTCTCACTTTCAATGTATTTAATCGATGGTGAGGCTCATAAATAGTGTTAGTTGATTGAGAAAACATGGGAGGATGAAAAAATATAATTCAAGGAATGAAATATATTTAAGGATAATTTCTTTAAAAAATAATTCCCTTACAAGAAACAAATTCAGATTCAGAGAAAGATCCTTAGCTTAAAGAAAAAGGAATAATAAGGCTTTGTGGATTATGAAGATACACTTACAAGGTTATCTAAGTATAATTTTAATTACATAAAAAACACAGAGTTCATGGTTGACCACTTCTTTTAAGTTCTTAAGAGAAATCTTCAAAGAGAGATTATTTCTCATATGTTTTCATCATATGAAGAAAAAGTTTTATTTGACATTCACATAGAGAAGGAACTACCAATATCTTACATATCTTATAGAATCAAAAAGAAGAAGTGGTATTCAGAACACCATTAAGAAAAATAATTTGATAATGACGAAGAAGGGAGTGAAACAATTCCCACATTTTGAGAACAATTAAAAAACTCCCCCTAGTAAATTCTTGAGGTGAATGAGAGTTTCTTATAAGTGTGTAGAAAAGGTTCATTAGGTTAAATAATGAAATGGGAATAAGGAAAAAAATTTATTCAATATTTCTTCTATAGGGAGATGGGGTACGATGCAAATGAATTCCCTAGGAATCTGATCGTACCACGATTCATTGTTTTACTCCACCCTTACATCGCAGTTTTAAACTAGTTTTGTAATGAATATTCCAAATATAATAAAATATTTCACTTTAGGTTTCAATCAATTAATTAATGTTAATAAATATTAGAATGTTAAATGTTTCATGTTTTTATTATTTTAATATAGGAGGAGATGATTTGGAGGGCCCTTGATGAAGTGGAAGAAAAATGGGCCAAAATAGCATGGATCCATGAAGAAATGTCCACTGTTGTGCTTGTATAGAAAATTACGTGCATCCAAATGGGCTCATATTTTGTTTTATAGTAAAAAATATAATGGGATACAACTCTTATGAAAGAATCAAAGCCCAATTCGGTTGTCAAGGTACCCATCTAAACTGATCTGTCCAAGGAATCAAATCTGCACAAAGTCAAATGAGGTGTTCTTTTATCTACCCATATCTCCGTATCCACATGTCCAATTGATTCCAAAAATTCAGGGTCAATATTAAGGAAATGGGGCTAGAACTTTCCAGTTTTTTCAAAATGCATATTTGGGTGTCTATTGGTTGAAACGCGTGGTACAATTGGATTGACGAAATCTGTGTGCCTAAAACTACCTTCCAATTTTCCTATAAAATGGAACCTTGGGCTCCCCATTTGGGAGTTAGGACAAGAGGGAAGGTTCTACCATTTTGGAGTCCCCAAGAAGTCTTCTCAATATCCTTAGAAGTTCTGGAGGCAATGGTAAGTTCTACCCCAACATCTTTCTCTTCCTCCTCTCCCATGGGTTTCTAAATGCCTTGTGATCACCCGGGGAGGAACGTGATGTAATCCCGAGATTAATTTTTTTATTATATTGAATGATATTTATAATTTCAGGTTGTATGTTGTTTTTATTCATCATATATTTCAATTTTATTGAGTTATGTACTGGTATGTCATGCTCAACTCATATGATCATGTTTGCAGGTACCCATTCATGTGATGTTTCACACACCGTTCACCAATTCCTTTTCCCCCTTTCAACTGATGTGTTTGGGTGGTTCATATTGGTCAATTGAACTCACATAAGCACTTTCAAGGCCATTTACATTTATTTCATGGTATAAAAAATAAATAACATACAAACCTGGACAACTCATCGAGTTCTTCGTGTGTTTCCTTGGTGAGTTTCGGTTATGAAGTCAAACATAAATCACCCAATCATCAGCGGTGTCCGGTGAATCATTGTGTGTTTTTGACTGAACCCTAGGAGGTATCCTAGTATAAACTCAGTATCATTCTGGTTTAGGTGTTACAAACCAGGTATAAAAATATCATAACCCTATATCATGAAGCAATAAAGGATAAACATCATGAGAGCACCCCGGGTTGATCACGCTTAATTATTTCTGTTAATCTCTACATTGTTCTATCTCTTTCATTTTCTATTTTCATCTTTAATCATCAAACCCCAAAGTTTTACAAAAACTCATTCACCTTATACTTTCAAATTCAAAATCCTCTTTTTAAATTAATTATTTAATGCTCCATCAAGAGACGACCTAGGGTTGCTGCTATACTGTAGAAATTCTAGTCAAAACTATACAACTATTTTGACACACTCGACAACACGATCAGAATCAGTGGAATTTATCTTGGAAGATTCTATGGTATCAATGTGAAGTTTATTTTTTTTGAAAACACTGAAGGGAAATTATTAATATGTCTGTGTTTAGATTCAAGAACTCTGAAATTTTAGAATTATAATAGTGATGTATTGATTATTTAAAATTTTAAGTATATTAGGGTGGTACTCCATTACTTTTTCATTAAATAATTGAGATCATATAATGAATTCACCCTTCCCTCATAGATCTCACATATGTCTCTCTTCTCCTCGCAGGGTTTCCTCAAAAAAGATGGAACCATGGGATCAATAGTTCATCTATGATCATTTTTATCCTTTTCCCCTAATCAAATTTCATTATCCATGATCCACCAGTGATTCTCTGGGTTTTGAGACATTAACCGAATATGGTCAAAACATTTAACATAAAATTAATTGGCTATGTAGTTTTATATAACTTGTTAATTTTTGAAATAAAATTAATAAAGAAAATTTAAAAATGTACTCAAAAAATTAAATAATTATGATAAGTATGTTATTCATGAAGATAGAGACACACATGAGACATTAGACTTATGATAAGGTATTTCGTTTCAATTTACATTCCATTGAGACTTATTTGTTATTATGAACCAATTAACTTTGATGTGGAGTATATACATTTCAGTTTAAAAATAATATCATGATTATCTCATACTTCATGGTATTTTATATTTCACATTAAATTATCTCATCTAGGGGGGTGTGACATGAATGCTACTATTGGTAAAAGTTATCTTGGAAAGCCCTCTTTATTTTATGATTGTAAAAATTCTCTTGAAACAATTATTTCCTTATAATAATTTTTACTTAAAAATAATTTTTTCTCAAATTTCCATATGATTTTTAATAGATATGATTATTTACTATATTTTATACCATTTTTACATACGGTTTTTACTTTGAATGTTATTTGATTAATTTTAGAAATGTTGCGCAAATCTATATATTTTACACAACATAGATATTTGACAAGACACATTGTTTATGAATTAAATCTATTATTCGATATATGAGGAATGATTTGAAAATTCATGAAATTGTGGGTACCTATTAATGAAATCCCTATGGGTTGGGGTCTGATTAATTCATGCCCCACGATGATTTGATAGTCTACTAAGATGAATTATTAGACAAATAATATGGTATTTCACCAAGAATGTTTTAATTCTTCTTGAGGATAGATCTTGACAGTAAAGGTATCACGTTCCTCGGGAACATGACATATAATAATTAATCATTTTCTTCTTTTAGTATTCAGTTATTATTTTCTAGAATATTTTCACTATGTTAATATCAATGGA